>OY757944.1:14963198-15083198 GCA_963585895.1 Sepioteuthis lessoniana
TATTTAATCAATAGCTTGGAGGAGAATTTTGCAAGAAAGGGACGAAAAGAAGAAAGGAAGAAGCAATAAAAATTTACATAAAAAAGAAAAAGAGAAAAAGAAATGAAAGAAAAGAGAAAAAAAAAGATAAAAATTAAGAATGTGAAAGATAGTGAAAGTAAAAGAAAAACAAAAAGAAGAAAATTCTGAAAAATAGAAAACGTTAGTGAATGAAAGAAAGACATATCTTAGAAATAAAAAAAGAAATTGAAAATTTTGAATCAAAGCAAATGAATAA
Organism: Sepioteuthis lessoniana; assembly: GCA_963585895.1. NCBI lineage: Eukaryota > Metazoa > Mollusca > Cephalopoda > Myopsida > Loliginidae > Sepioteuthis > Sepioteuthis lessoniana. The sequence goes on from OY757944.1 coordinate 14,963,476, forward strand.
ATAAAGAAATAAAGAAAGAAAGAAAGAAAGAAAGGAAAAAGGAACGATAAAGTGCGAAAATGAATTAAAGAAAAATCTAAAAGTTAGGAAAGAAGTTAAAAATTTTAAAGAAAATGAAGGAAAAAAGAAAATAAAAGAAATGTATGAAAAGAAAAAGTGAAGAATGAATGAAAGAAAGAGAGATCTAAAAGAAGAAGAAATAAGTTGAGAATTTGAAAGAAAGAAAGAAGGAAAAAAACAAAACAAGCAAAAACACGAAAAACTTAATAACGAAAAAAAAGTAAAAACGATTGAATGAAAAATGAAGGAAAGAAAGAAATATCTAAAAAATGGAGAAAGAAGTCGAGAAATTGAAAGAAAGGAAAGCAAATAGGAAAATGAAAGAAATTAAAATAAAAAGTAACAAAAAATGAATAAATAGAAAGAAAAAGAAAGTAAAAAAAGGGAAAAAAGAAAGAATGTAGGAAAAATAGAAATAACTTGAAAATGGGAAAGAAAGAAAAAGAAATAGAGCAAAGAAAAAATAAAATAAAAAATTTAGAAAAAAATTTAGAAAAAAAGAAAAAAGAAAGTGAAAAGTGAATGAATGAATGAAAGAATGAAAAGCTATCGGTAAAATAAAGAACTTGAGAATTTGACAGAAAAAAAAAAACAAAAAAAAAATTGCTAAAAAAAACCCAAACAAAAAACAAAAAAAGAAAAATAATGAAGAAAAAGAAAAAGACAGAAAAAGTGAAAAGTGGATGAAGAAAAAAAAGAAAGAGGGTAAAAAAGAATTTTAAAGAAAGAAAAAGAAAGAAAACAAGGAAAAACATGATAAAAATTAATCTAAAAAAGTCATAAAAGAAAGAAAGAAAGAAAGAAAGAAAGAAAGATAAAGAATTAATTGAATTTTTGAACGAAAGAAAAAGAAAGAAAACAAAAGAAAAATATAAATAAAAAGAATGAAATTAAAAGATAATCAATGAGTGAAAGAAAGAAAGAAAGAAAGAAAGAAAGAATGGTCTAAAAAGTACAGAAATAAACTGAAAATTTGAAAGAAAGGAAAAGAAAGAAAGCAAATAGAAGCGAAAGAAAAATTAATTAATAAAAATAAAAATAAAAGTGAAAAAAAAATCTAAAAATAAAGAAAATGAGAATTTTAAAGAAAACGAAAGAGAGAAAGAAAAGAATAAGAAAGAAAAAAATAATAAATAAAACAGAAAAAGGAGAAAATGAAAGAAAGGAAAGCTTAAAAAAGTTGAAAATTTGAAAAATAAAGAACAAAGAAAAAGAAAGAAACAATTAATGAACAGGAAGAAAAAAATTAATGGAAAAGAAAGAAAGAAAGAATGAGAAAGATTTGTGTGTGGAGTGGTGGTGGAGAGAAGATAGAATTAAAAGAAATTCTTTTTTTTCTTTTTGCCGCTTCATTCTGTTCAATATTGAGAGCAGATGATATCAGTTGGAACCATTTTTTTTCTTGAAATTCCATAAAACGCGAAATGATACGAAACGAACCAAAGGAAAAAAAAAAAAAAAAAAAAAAGAAGCGAAACGAAATGACAAAGGCGCCGAAAAGAAAAGCGAAGTAAAGCAAGACAACAATTTATTGAACTGAAAGACACAAAGGATGAAATTAATGCATTTGTAGTTATTTGTTTATGGTTGTGTGTAGATGTACTTTCGAGGCTGTTTTAGTGGTCTTAAACTATTGGACGAGTGACCGCAAGGTTTGTAGTTCATTTTCAATCCAGAATTTTCTCGAGGTTATATTCATTGAGCATAGCTTAGTCACAGACAGAAAGCAGTAAGGAGTAGGCAGACTGTATAGGGAGGGGCTGTCTGCCTACAAAATCAGCATTTGAAATTATAGCCCAAATATAAACCTCGACGACCATATTCATCAACTGCAGCAAATAGACAAATGAGATGATTGATTGGTTCTAAAGGCATGTCAATCCGTCCCAGGTTATTTTATGCCAAGAGGTTAGGGAATCACGTTTATTCTAGGTTTATATTTCTATTTTTTGTGTAATTTTTTCTAAAGAGTTGTTTGGTTGGCTGGGTTTTATGGCATATCAACCTTTGTAGGTTATTTAACGCCAAATCAATTTTTATACCTATAAACAATTCTATTTCAAACAATTCAGTTTAGCATGAGTACACTGTTTAATTGTCAAAAACATTTCTATTTCAAGCTATTCAGTTTTTCAGTTAATTCAGTTTCGTTGTCAATACACAGTCTAGATGTCAAAAACAGTTCTATTTCGGGTAATTCAGTTTAGCATAAGTACGCAGTCTATTTTGAATAATTCAGTTCAGCATAAATACGTAGTTTAAATGCAAAATCCCCCAGCACACTCAAGACACCATGGTTTTGTTTTATTTAACCCATAGATAGAACCCTTATCAGGTGCTACCACTCCTAGCCAGAGTGGACCTAGGAATGATGGCAATGAAGTTGTGCTTGACATTCTCCAAAGCTCCCACATTACTGGAACCTCACCATCAGATTGTTTAGTGTCATATCCAGGACACTCGTTGGGATTGTGGTTTTACCTCTCTGTAGAGAAGCAGTCGGTGTATTCTACCCCCCAAGTTTCTAAAGAGATTTTAGCACACAATTATATGCTAATCAAGTATTCCTATACTTGCTCGCAGATTTATGGTTTCAAGTATTCCTATCTAATACCAATAACTATATAGTTTCAAGTAATTATGTTTAATAATAGTTATTCGTTTGCACAGTAATATGGTTTCAAATAACTAATAATAGTAAGTTGGCCGACCGTAATCGAGGGCGAACCGAACGCTCCCTTTTCAATAGCTACTACACAGAGGTGTAGGGAAAGGCGCTTCTCCTTTACATAGAATAACCCCACTTAAACTTGATCCGATACCATCAAGTATAATTTTTTTTGTTTTTGATTTGACTCGACCTGAGATTGAACCCAGGTCACCGGAACATCGCAGAACAATCTAATAACCTTTAATAAATAATGATAGCTTCAAGTAACTCGAAGGCTCCCCTTTCAATAGCTACTACACTAAGGTGTAGGGGAGGGCGCTACTCTATTCCCTGGATTGCTCCATTTTACCCTTGATGCGTACCTTATAATGCTGAGTATTAAGCAAGGCGGCATCAAGTACCATTTTTTGAGTCTTTGGTATGACTCAACCTGGGATTGAACCCCGGTCTCCCGGATCATTGGCGAACACTGTAATAACCTTTAATAAATAAGGATAGCTTCAAGTAACTCTTTTTGATTGATATAATTCATAGTCATATGGCATCAAAGTTTTATTTTGTTGTTTGGGTTTTATGGCATAAAACCCATGTTTGGTTATTTAATGCCAAATCCATTTTTATACAAATAATCAGTTCTATTTCAAATAATTCAGTTTAGCATGAGTACACAGTTTATTTGTCAAAAGATATCTCAATTTTAAGCTATTCAGTTTATTCAAACAGTACTAATTCAGCTACTTCAGTTTAGTACAAGTACAGATTTTGTTTACCCCCAGTTAAATTTCAAAATAGTTCTATATTAAACAATTCAATTTAACATAAGTACAGTTTTATTTCAAACAATTCAGTTTAGCATAAGTAAGCAGTTTAGTTCTATTTAACCCTTAGATAGAGTCCTATCAGGTACTACCATTCAGGGCCAGAATGGACCAGGGAGCGATGGCAGTGAAGGAGTACTCCGCATTCCCCGAAGCTTCATCATTACTGGAGCCTCACCATCAGATTGTTTAGTGTCATATCTAGGACACTCCTTTTGGGGTGGGGTTATCCCTCTGTAGAGAAGCAGCCGGTGTATTTTACAGCCCTAGCCGACTGGGCAATACACAGTGTTAATGTCAAAACAGTTTTATTCCAGATAATTCAGTTTAGCATAAGTACACAGTTTAGAGGTTGAAACAGTTCTATTTCGAGCAATTCAGTTTAGCACAAATACGCAGTTTAAATTCCAAAACCAGTAAACTCAAACCACGGTTTAGTTCTATTTAACCCATAGATAGGAACCTTAGGTACTACCACTCCGGGCCAGAGTCGACCTATGAAAAACACTATGATAAAAGTAAGTTGGTAAAATTGGCGACCATAGTCGAGGGTGACCCGAAGGCTCCTCTTTCAATAGCTACAACACCAAGGTGTAGGGGAGGATGCTACTCCATTCCCTGGATTGCTCCACTTTACCCTTGATACGAACCTTATAATGATGAGTGTTAAGCAAGGCGGCATCAAATTCAATTTTTTTAGTCTTTGGTATGACTCGACCTGGGATTGAACCCCGATCTTCCGGACCACTGGCGAACACACTAACAACCTTTGATAAATAATGATAGCTTCAAGTAACTATTCTTGATTGGCATAGTTTACAGCATCAAGTATTCTTAACTAATGTAAAAGAGTATGCTTTCAGAATTTCAATCTAAAATTAATTTATACGCAACTATTTTTACATAATAAAAACGATCCTTAGTCAAAAATTATAACTTTAACTGATATTTGTTTATTCAAATAATTTAGTTATATGGCACAAATAGTTTCTATTTAATGCAAATAATCTGTACACAATCACGTGGTTTCAAGTATTTCTGAAATGTTAATTAATTATGCATAATTTTAGGATAAATAATGCCAATACTAAATTTTAAATAATTTAATAATAATTGACGTTCTTACTAAATCATACACAATTAGATACTTATTGTAGTAAAACTAAATTAAACACAATACTAATTGAGACTTATACTAAATTATACACAATTCGATACTAATTGTAGTAAAACTAAATTAAACACAATACTAATTGAGACTTATACTAAATTATACACAATTCGATATTAATTGTAATGATACTAAATTAAACACAATACTAATTGATAATTATACTAAATTATATACAATCAAATACTAATTTATAAAAAGAAGTAAAGTTGGTGACTGTAGTCAGGGATGATCCGAACGCACCCTTTTCGATAGCTACTACACCATGGTATGGGAGAGGGCGCTACTCCTTTCCCGGGATTGCTCCACTTTACCTTGATCCTTTCCGTATAATGCTGAGTGTTAAGCAAGGTAGCATCAAGTTCCATTTTGAGTCTTTTTTATGACTCGACGTGGGATTGAATCCAGGTCTCCCGGACCATTGGCTAACACTCTACCCAATGGCCCGGGAGACCTGGGTTCAATCCCAATCAGCGTCATAGCAAAGACTTTAAAAATGGTACTTGATACCTCCTTGCTTAACACTCAGCGATATAAGGTACGTATCAAGAGTAAAGTAGAGCAATCCAGGGAAAGGAGTAGCGCCCTCCCCTACACCTCAGTGTAGTAGCTATTGAAAAGGGAGCCCTCTGGTCACCCTGGACTACGGTCACCAACTTTACCTGTTGATCATATCGTGCCGCCAGCACGGATACCCCTGGCCCTCCCTCGCCACTTCTCCCTATCGTTTATCGCCTCTGGGAGGTCTTCAGGTCTACATCCCGTATCCTCACATAGCTGCTGAATGTATGTTCGAGCTGGTCGCCCTGCTTTTGCCTGGCCATATGTGGGGGTCCATAGGAGTACATCACTTATGAGCTCGTCCTTGCTTCTCCAGCAGTGTCCTGCATGTCTGGTTCGTCTAACTTGGATAGTTTTCGTGATGGGAGGCAGTTGGCTGTATAGTTGGTGCCTTGATACTAACTGATACTAGATAATAAACAATTTAAAATTGATTGAAGTTAATTCTGAATCATACACAATTTGATATTAATTCGCTTACTACGATTCCACAGTTCAGAGTTTTAACCATAATACCACGACGACACCTATGATACAAATTGGTACTTATACTAAGTTATGTACAATCTAATACTAATTGGGGCTAATACTAATTATACACAATTTGATACAAATTAATAGTTATACTAAATTATTATATTTACCAACCCCTCCACTCGGGCAGGATATGATACAAGGTCAATTTTTTTAAGCGGAGTTTAACAGGTTTGAATTCAGAGTTTTCCTTCTCCTAGACTAGTTGCTTAACCAAGGCTGAAGAACCTAGTCTGCCCTACTATTTACCCATAGCTGGAAGGAGAATAATTGGATTCATACCTTTCCCAAGGGTATTAGTGCTATGTGAAATGCAATCAGTCTCGTCCAGGATTTGAACTCGTGTCGCCGTGTCCATTTCCTTCGACGATAACCATTACACCACAGGCACCTCCAAGTTATACTAAATTATACACAATCATATTGGTATCTGCGTAAAGCAAAGTCTGTCTAAAAAACTGAGACAAATAAAATCATTTGGCCTTGGAGATACAAACAGTTATCTAATGACGACCAGGGTGATCGAACCTGGAGTTAATTAACAAGAAACTAATTTGTTATTTCATGTATTTTGCCCAGAAAATAAAAGAAGGCAAAAACAAAACATAGACGAATATCCGGATCTTACCAGTGAACTGAAAAGGCTGTGGAATATGATTGTGATAGAGATACTAAAAGAAAAAAGAAAAGACACTGAGGGCCATCCAGACCACGGCACTGTTAAAATCAGCTAGGATACTAAGAAGAGTCTTGTAAACCTGAGGAGACTTGTCACTCAGACTTGAGTGGAAACAACGTGAGAGCTGGCCTGAAAAACTTGAAAGTAGTAAAATTAAATATATATATATATGTATATATATATATATATATATATTGTTTTACCAGTTAATTGGTCTAATGTTGAGAGTGTTCACCAATGGCCGGGGAGACCAAGGTTTAATCCCAGGTCGAGTCACCAAAGACTCCACAATGATATTTGTTGCCTCCTTGCTTAACACTCAGCATTATAAGGTATGGATCAAGGGTAAGTGGAACAATCCATGGAAAGGGATAGCACCCTTCCCTGCACTTTGGAGTAGTAGCTATTGACTACGGTACGGTAACTTATTGACTATATATATATATATATATATGTATATATTAGCTATTCGGTCATTTGGTTTAGCGGCTTATCAACTCTTGTGGGTTATCTAATGGTAAAACCTGTAAACACACACACACACACACACACACACACACACACACACACACACACACACACACACAAACATATGTGTATATATATATATAAGATTTATAAGCATATAGTTAGTAACTTTATTTCTAAACGAGTTAGTTAAATGTCTTCAAGTATCGCTACTTAACATTAGTAATTCTATTAATCCAGTTTTCCAATATTATAAGCATAGGGGAGGGCACTACTCCTTTCCCTGGATTGCTCTACTTTACCTTGGTCCTTTCCTTGTAATGCTAAGTGTTAAGCAAGGTAGCATCATGTACCAAGCATAAGATTTCAAAAAACTTATAAATATAAAACTTGAGTAAATGATTGAACAGTTCTATTTGACTCATAGATGGGACTTTAACAGGTGCTACCACACTCGTCCAAGTGAACCTGGGAGTAATGAATTGTAATGAAGGAGTACTCAGAATTACCAAAACTTCAGGATTATAGCCCCACAATCAGAAGCAGTTTAATGTCATACACAAGACATTCAGTTTTCCTGGCTTTTTAGTCGGGGCGACTGGCATTCGTACCAAATGGTGCGGAAGGTTAATGATAGATTAGATGCCGAATGGCCCCTGGCTCCGGCCGGGCCACCTTTGGGGGTCGAAGTCAGGTTCAAGCTATGAGGATGCATACTTGCTGGACTCACATTGCAGTTAGCGAGTCCATATCAAGCCGGGTCACCTGGCTCACATTGTACTTAGAGAGTCAAAGTCCCAGCAAGTTCATCTGGCTCACATTGCACCCTGTAAACCGATTACCAGCACAGTCTAACAGGGCACGAGTTTCGGTTTGTGCTTGACCTTTCTCTTCCCTAAAACTCCGACTATAAAAAAGACCTTGAGTCAAATCCTGTCTGGACTGAAATAAATACTGTACCCAAGACAACATATATATATAACCGAGTTTGAGTCTCCATCAAATTGTACTATATATATATATATACATATATGTATTATATATGTATTTAAAAGAGAATAGGTCCACTAGGAGGTCTGTATTTTTTAGAATTATTTATTTAGTTCTTATACACGTATATGTTTCTAGCTTGTTGCTTTCGTTAGAGAGCATATGAGGCACTAGGCCGTATGAATAAGATACGAATGAGACAATGAGATTTGAACTCACTCTTGTAGGTTTGTTAGTTGAATGTTTTCTTAGGTTACAAAACCTAACAAAACATTCAACTAACAAACCAACAAGAGTTTATATAGAAGTCACTGTTTTGTGTTAGATTTCTCTTCCTCCTCATCTCTTTCCTTTTCTCTGAGTGTTACAACTCTACAGTACTGTCCTGTTGGGTATAATAAGTTACAAAATTCTTCGCTGCGTTACCTTGGGTCGCTGTGTATGTGTGTTTGTGTGTTTAGTTGAAGTTACAGAGCGTATTGGTCGTTTTTTAAAATGGTTTTGAATTCCACTAAGAGTTACTTTTACTACTCTGTGTGTGTGTGTATTTGTTCCCCCCTCTCTCTCTCACTTTCTCTCTCTCTCTCTCTCTCTGTATTGTTTGGACTTGATTGGTTCTCTGTGTGGGTATAGTTTTAATCTTGAGTTTTTTCTTTTGAAGTAATGTGGTTTAAAATTTACGGGCAATTATTTTTTATTATTAATTTTTTTGTGAATATATATATATATATATATATATATATATATATATATATATATATACTTATTTGTATATGTTTGTTTCCGTTTGTGTATAATTTATGTTTTATTCAACGTGGGCTTGAATCTATCTATGAAGTTTTTTCTTTTATTTGAAGTAATGTGTAATCGTTAGTTTGATATATGGGCATGGTTTTAAATTTACCTTGACTACATTCGTATAGGTGTTTAGATACATTTAATTTTCCATTTTCTGGTATTTTAATATTGCTTTTATGGAGTGATATTCTGGTATTGAGAAAGGGAAAGAGAGGAAGAGGAAGAGAAATCTAACACATACGATGAACTCTATATAAACCGATACAAAACCTGAAAAACATTCGACGAACAAATCTACAAGGGTGAGTTCAAGTTTCATTGGGTACCCTATTCATACGGCCTTGTGCCATGTATGTTCTCTAACGAAAGCAACAAGCTGGAAACATACGAGTCCTGAGGATGGCATTAATCTGATGACGAGGCTCCAGCTTTGGAGATTTGGGGATTGTGGAGTACCCATTCAGATTCACAAAAGAGGATTATACATCAGCAGAGAGTCTTGCTTCTTTGTGTTCCTTTCAGGAGAGACTGGTACAGAGCCGGCTCTTAATCTGGTGCCGTCTGTCACCCCCAACTTTACGCCCCAACGGCGTGACTGCCCACTGCTGACTACTGATTCTGCTGACTGACTGCTCTCTCCTGGGGATTGAAAACTTCCGTCGTTATATATTTGCTATAGCAAAATTCAATTTATTAATAATTCAAATCCTGGACGAGACTGATTGCATTTCAAATAGCACTAATACCCTTGGTAAAGGTATGAATCCAATTATTCTCCCTCCAGCTATGTGTAAATAGTAGGGCAGACTAGGTTCTTCAGCCTTGGCGAGGCAACTAGTCTAGGAGAATGAAAACTCTGAATTCAAACCTGTTAAACTCCTGCCCGAGCGGAGGGGTTGGTAAATATATATACTGGGTTAATTCATAAATAATTTCTACTTAAGTAGAATATAATCTATATATAATTTATGTATAATGGAATATATCAATAAAAATCTGCGATCTTAGTAACACACACACACACACACACACACACACACACACACACACACACACACACACACACGTATATATATATATGTAGTAATTGCCCTATATATATAAATATAGTGCAATTAGCAGGAAACTCAAAGCTGGTTAAATTGTCATTATAAATTTATTTCGCCGGAGAATATCATTATTCTATAATTTTGTTATATAAACCCGGAAGGAAAAAGATATGTAACAATAGCCTACATCGAGCACTCCCATAGATTTATATGATATTCCTCATATATTCTATACGCGAATAATCCACACCCAGTGTCTTTGGACGCTGACTGGATATTACTGATATATATATATATGTGTGTGTGTGTGTGTGTGTGTGTGCGTGTGTGTTGTATCGTGGTAAGGAAAAGATACACAGTGAAATAGAGTTAATTATTTATTAACTCGAGTGGTATAGTTCGACTTGTATTATAAGTCTTGCGTTGTTGGTGTTACGTCCGAAGTTGGTCGTACGTCTGATCGAAGTCCTTCTTCCAGAGGTCTCAGTCTGCTTCTCTTTCTGCTTCTCTTATACTTCCGCGATACCGGAAGTCACGTGGTACGAGCCACTATACAACAATATGTTACTTAAGTAGCAGCTTTTTTATTGGTATATTCCATTAAATACCAGCCCAGTTGGCTGCGGCTGTAGAATACACCGACTGAATCACTATAGATGGGGTAAGACCCTCTCAAGGGTGTCCCGAGGATGACAGTAATCAGATGACGAGGCTCCAGCCTTGGAGATTTGGGGAATGTGGAGTACCCCTTTATTGCCATTGCTCCCAGGTCCACTTTGACTCGGAGTGGTAGCACCTGATAGAATCCTATCTGGGGGTCAAATAGAACAAACTGTGTGCAAACAAATGACAGAGGTTAAATTGTGACTGTCATATAGCAATAAGTAAAGTAAAGTTGGCGACCGTTGTGGAGGGTAACCCGAAGGCTCCCTTTTCGAAAGCTACTACACCGAGGTGTAGGGGAGGGCGCTACTCCTTTCCCTGGATTGCTCCACTTTACGGTTGATAGTACCTTATAATGCTGAGTGTTAAGCAAGAGAGCATCAAGTACCATTTTTTGAGTCTTTAGTATGACTAAACCTGGGATTGAACCTAGATCTCCCGGGCCATTGGCGAACACTCTAACCATTATGCCAATGTCCAAACTATTTAAAACCATTTAACTGAGTGCAAAAAAAGGCAAGGCTCATTTAAGATTATTATCTACAAAATGTGTTTACAACTCATATATATATTTAATATAAATGCATAAAGGGTATTTGGCATTAGATAAGCTACAATGGTTGATATGCCATAAAAAAACAACCACATCAAATCCTGTATATCAAGTATATCTGTATAAAGGCAATTAGGCATTAAATAACCTACAATGGTTGATATGCCATAAACCCCAAATAAACCAAATCCTTTATATTTAATATATATGTATAAAGAAGATTTAGCATTAAATATCCTACAATAGTTGATATGCCATAAAAGCGAAACAAACCAAATCAAATCCTATATATTTAATAAATATGTATAAATAGGATTTGGCATTAAATAACCTACAATGGTTGAAATGCCATAAAACCCAACCAAACCAAATCCTATATATTTGATATATATGTATAAAGAGGATTTGACATTAAATAACCTACATTGCCATAAACCCCAAATCAACCAAATCCTATATATTTGATATATATGTATAAAGAAGATTTAGTATTAAATAACCTACAATAGTTGATATGCCATAAAACCCAACCAAACAAAATCCTATATATTTAATATATGTGTATAAATCGGATTTGACATTAAATAACCTCCAGTAGTTGATATGCCATAAAACCCAACCAAACCATGACCTATATATATTTAATATATATGTATAAATAAAATTTGGCATTAAATAACCTACAATGTTTGAGATGGTATAAAACCGAACCAAACAAAACCAAATCCAATATATGATCTATGATATGTATGTATATAGACGATTTGGCATTAAATAACCTACAAATAGTCAGCCAAAATTTCTGGCGTATCAACCATCATAGATTTTTTGCCGGAAAGAAAACTAACTAAAGAAAGAACAAATGCCCCAAAATACATACACATACACGGATACGAGTGTCTACGCAGACACACAAACACAGAGAATACACTGTTGTAATATATATATATATATATATATATATAGAGAGAGAGAGAGAGAGAGAAACAATACCTACAGACAAAAATTTGTCACGGACAATTAACCCGAACTGAAGATTCACAGACACAAACTCTGGAATTAAAAAAGAACCACAATCTTATCAAAATAGTCGCCACTATATAAATAAAAGGGAACACGAGATTAAACAATTTTACTTCCTGAAGACAGCGTAAAACGATAGAAACACGTATTGAAAAAATAACTTAAAAACAAATCCCCATATCAACCAGTTCCTTTTGAAGTATTTACTCTTTTCTCTTATTAGGCCAACAAAAAGCACACACACACACACACACACACACACACACACACACACACACACACACACACACACACACATATATATATATATATATATATATATATATATATATATATTATCCTGGACTATTTTGAATGAAAGCATTCAAAGCGTGCAGTTAACGTCAAATTTGAACGTGCAGTTAGTTGGTTCGAATGAGTTGAATTGATGGAATGTATAAGGAAAGTGTTTGGGTCTGCCCGAACACCATTTTAATACCTCTCACCCAAATTGTTGCTTTCTTTCTTTTAAATCATTTTTTAAAGACTGTTTTTACTTTTTTGTGTGGGTAGAGGGTTAGTGATTTTGCTGTTATACAACAGTCACATCAATAAATCTTGATATGCAAAATTCTTCCTCTTTTAGGCATTATATATATATAAATATATATGAGAAGTCGAGTTTGATTTCTCGCTACAACTGTCAACAATTTTGCGGAGAAATCGCCCATTTCTTTGCTGGGTTGATTGTGAGGAGTATAAAGAAAGGTTTCGGGTCTGCCCGAACACCATTTTAATACTCTTCACCCAAACTGAAACTCTCTTTTTTAAATCCTTAAATCAAGACTGTTTTTACTTTTTTGTGTGGGGAGAGGGTTAGTGCTTTTGCTGTTATACAACAGACACATCAATAACTCTCGAAGTCAAATTCAAAATTCTACCTCTTCGACATTTTATTTTTGCCCTGTTCTTTTCTTTCTCAAGACTGAAGAATTCCGCTCCCGCGGAAGCCAACAAGGGAGGCAACTCCCTTCCGTCCATAACTTAACGATTTTATTCTCCATTCTTTCGCTTAAACGTCTGCAGCGTTCATCTCATGCATTTTCAAATGAAGTCGGAGGATTTTTTTCTTTTTATATATTATTTTCTCCTCTCTGGTCACCTAAAACTAAAAATATTAGAGGGAATGTTGTGATCATGTAAGAAGTGTTTATTGTTTTGTTATTTCGGACAATTATTAAACAGCTTTTATCCTCATTTACGACTTCTCACAAGGGTTAATAAAAAAAATTCCACCAAATCCTTAACTGTCATCTTTAATAATAATAATAATATGGAACATGAAGATGACGGTTAAACCAATTGTAATTTGTGCACTAGGAACAATCCCCAAAGGTTTGGTAAAGCGACTGGAAGACTTGGAAATAAGAGGATAATTGGTGATCATCCAGTCTACACTACTTTTAAGATCGGCCAGAATACTGAGAAGAGTCCTAGAGATTTGAGGAGACTTGCTGTCTCTCAAAATACAGTGAACAACTATCAGCTAACGCTGGTGTGAAAAATTCTTATGAGTGAAATAATAATAATAATAATAATAATAATAATAATAATATATATATATATGATAAAAATAAGTGGTAAAGTGGATAATTCAGACACTTACAACGGACTTTGTGGTAATATTTCGTTCTTTATTCACTGAAAAACTTCTTCAGATTAAACATTGTTTGAGTTTTTCTAGAATGTTTTGTCTGAAGAAGTTCTTCTGTGAATGAATAAAGAAAAATTACAACTAATCCTGTTGTACGTGCCTGATTTATTTACTTTTCCACTTATTTTTACCATTTTTGTCAGATTCATCAAAATCAACCATTTCTCCATATATATATATATATATATATATATGTGTGTGTGTGTGTGAGTGTATTATACATTAGTTGTGCCCGTGAAATTTTATTTACCTCACTATATATATATATCCCTTATCGACTACACGTGAGGCACGTCGAATAAGTAAGGTAGGTATGTTTGTATTTACCCCGTGGTGTAGTAGCTAACATATTGGAATAAAATATCAGAGTAAGTGAGTTCGAGCTCTAGTCGTGTTATTGCGTTTACTTTCGACCTAATATCCTTTGCAAAGATATGAACCTCCTCATCCCTTCAGTTATGGATTAAACAAAGGCATGAACCTTTTTATCCCATCAGCTATGGATTAAATTGTACCACTACTGTTCTAAAACGATGACTTTGTCATTTAAATCCATAAAGTTTGGTATGACATTAAACACGGAAACAAAATAAAATTGTGTGACAATTGAAAGGTTTGGTTTGGTTTATCAATGGCATATCAAACTTCCTTGGTTATTTAAGGCCAAAGACATACTTGTTCAAGAATAGTAATGGTATTATTTAGCCCATAGCAAGGGATGGAAGAGATCATGCCTTTGGAGTTCGAACTCGTTTACTTCGAAGCAGTAGTCCAGGAAGTTAATCACCACGCCACAGGGACTACCCCGTTGGTGAACATCTGAATTCTAATCAACAAAAAATTAGTTGCGAAAAAAATTGTTTTCTTTGATTTTTTTTAGTCAGGATTCATCGGGTGCCATTGAAAGACGTTTTTTTAAAAAAAGTGAAGTAGAGTTGTTTTTTCTTTCTTCTAGACTGGTTGCCGTACTAAGGCTAAAGAGCTCCATAGAACCAAATATTTTCTGGTAACTGCAGGAGATAAAGTGGATTCATACCTTTTTGAAGAGTATTACCGCGAAGTATCATATAGCTTCGTACCAGATTTGAAGCCGGATAGCCGAGTCCGTTTCACATTGCAATAGCCATTACACTACGAGCGTTCACATAAGTGTATCGTAGAAACACTATAATCATAAAAATAATTTTAATAACAATAATAATAATAAGAAGTAGAAGAAATAATAATAATAATAATAATAATAATAATAAGATGAAGAAACAATCATAATAATGAGAAGAAGACGAAGAAGAATGAAAAGTAGAAGTAGAAATAATAATAATAATAATAATAATAATAATAAGAAGAAGAAGAAGAAGAAGAAGACGAAGAAGAAGATGAAATAACAATAATATGAAGAAGAAAAAGAAAAAGAAGAAAAAGAAAAAGAAGGAAAAGTAAATACAATAATAATAATAATAAGAAGAAGAAGACGATAAAGAATTAGAAGAAAAAAATAATAAGAGTAAGAAGAAGAAGAAGAAGAAGAAGAATAAATAATAAGAAGAATAAAAAAATAAAAAGAATAAAAAGAAGAAGTAGAAGAAGAAATAGTCGAAGAAATAATGATAAGAATAAAAAGAAAAAGACGAAGAAGAATTAGAAGTAGAAGAAGGAGAAATAATAATAATAATAAGCAGAAGTTATGATGATGATAATAATAATAATCGATAATGATATTAATAATAATAATAATAATAAGAAGAAGAAGTGAAAAGAAGGATAAGTACTTCGACCTTGCAGGAGAATTGAAAAAGCTGTGGAACATGAAAGTAACGACTGTGCCAATTGTGATTGGTGCTGTAGGCACAATAACTAAAGGATTATTAAAAGGCCTGGAGGACTTGGAAGTTGGCGGACGGGTAGAGACTATCCAAACGACAGCATTGCTAAGAACGGCCAGAATCCTGAGACGAGTCCTAGAGACTTGAGGAGACTTGCTGTCATTCAAACTCCAGGGAAAAACCATCAGCTAACACTGATGTGAAAAACTCATAAAAAGAAGAAGAAGAAATAATAATATGAAGAAGAAGTTATATGAATAATAATAAAAATAAAAAGAAGAGAAAGAAGAGGAAGAAGAAAAGAAAACAAATAATAATAATTATCATAATAATAACAACAAGAATATGAAGCAGCAGTAGATAAAAATAATGACAATAATGATATAATAATAATAATTTGAAGAAGTAGAAGAAATAACAATGATAATAATAAAACACAGAGGAAGACTTACTACTGCGACCAGAAACTTTACAGGCAACACGAGGATCAACAGAAGGAATATAATTAGAAAACGAAACTGGGAAGAAAAACAACTCAATGGACGTTTCAAGCGACAAACGAGTGACATCTCACACGAGAAAACTTGGACATGGTTTAGAAAGGGAAACCTTAAGTGAAAAACTAAATCTCTTCTGATAACAGTTAAAAACAACGCCATAAGGACTAAACATATCAAAGCAAAAATAGATAATACGCAAAAAAATTGCAGATGTTGGCTATATGGTGATTGAGACGAATCGATCAATCACATAATAAGCGAATGCCGCAAATTTTTCCAGAAAGAGTTTAAGAGTAGACACGACTGAGTGGGCAAAGTGATCCACTGGGAAATGTGCAAGAAACTGAAATTTAACCATACGAACAAATTGTATAGGCACAACCCGGAATCCGTCATGGAGAATGAGACTCACAAACTCCTCTGGGATTTTGACATATAAACGGATCACCTAATCTTGGCCAGACGACCAGATCAAGTTATTGTCAAAAAAACAAAAAAACAAAAAAAAACAAAAAAAAAACAGAAAACAACAAAAAAAAAAACAAGAAAGAAAAAGAGAACTTGCTGAATTGTCGACTTTGCTGTCCCGGCTGACTACAGAGTGAGATCGAAAGAAAGAGAAAAAGAAGGATTAGTACCTGGACCTTGCTAGGGAACTGAAAAAAACATGAAGGTGAAGGTGATACCAACTGTGATTGGTTTGGTTTGGTTTTGTTTATTTTGGTTTTATGGTATATCAACCATTGTAGGTTATCTAATACCAAATCTATTTTTATACATAAAAACAGTTCTATTTCAAACAATTCAGTTTAGCATAAGTAAACATCTTAGTTCTATTTGACCCATAGATTGAACCCTATCAGGTGCTACCACTCGGGACCAGAGTAGACTTGGGAGCGATGGCAATGAAGGAGTATTCTGCATTCCCCAAAGCTCCAGCGTTTCTGAAGCCTCACCATTAGGTTGTTTAGTATCATACACCTCTGCTGAGATGTAGTCGGTGTATTCTGAAGCACCAGCCGACCGGGCTTCATTTGTGATTGTTGCTCTCGCTACAGTCACCAAAGAATCAATACAAGGACTGGAGGACTTGGAAATAAGAGGACAAAAGGAGACCATTAAAACGACAGCATTGTTGAGATCGGTCAGAATACTGAGAAGAGTCCTGGAGACTTGAAGAGAATTGCTATCAATCAAACTCCAGTGAGGAACCATCAGCTTACACTGGTGTGATAAACTCTGAAAAATAATAATAATAACAACAATAATAATAATAATAATAACGCATCGACAAAATACCTGGCTGCCCAACCTATATAAAATCCAAAAAATCACTCTTTACGTAATGACTGGTCTCTTTAGGAGAGTACTATCAATATGACTGAAAAATATCGCAGAAAACACACACACATATATATATATACATATATATATATCATCATCATCATGTCGTGCTGGTAGCACGGATATCCCTGACCCTCTCTCGCCGACGCCGACTACGCCGTTGACATAGCGATACTGGCAAATACACCCAACCAAGCCGAAACACTACTGCATAGTTTGGAGCGAGCAGCCGCAGGCGTAGGCCTCTATGTCAATGCACACAAAACGGAATATATGTGCTATAATCAAACGGGTGACATCTCCACTCTAGACGGAACCCCTCTTAAACTAGTAGACAAATTCACTTACCTAGGAAGCAGCGTCGAATCAACCGAAAAGGACATCGACACGAGGTTAACGAAGGCATGGACAGCTATCAATAGGCTATCGATTATATGGAAATCAGACCTAACCGATAAAATGAAACGCAGTTTCTTCCAGGCAGCGGTCGCATCGATACTGCTATATGGATGCACTACATGGACTCTAAGAAAACGGCTGGAGAAGAAGCTAGACGGCAATTACACAAGAATGCTGCGAGCAATCTTGAACAAGTCCTGGCGGCAACACCCCACAAGACACCAACTGTACGGCCACCTGCCTCCTATCACGAAAACTATTCAAGTTACATTAACCAGACATGCAGGACACTGCTGGAGAAGCAGGGATGAACTCATCAGTGATGTACTCTTATGGACCCCCACACATGGCCGAGCAAAAGCAGTACGACCAACTCGAACATACATTCAGCAACTATGTGAGGATACGGGATGTAGTCCAGAAGACCTGCCAGAGGCGATGAACGATAGGGAAAAGTGGCGATATATATATATATATATATATATATATATATATACATATATATATATATATATAATTACTGCCTTCCCTCACGCTAGGTCTTGGGTAAAGACCCGGTGAAGGATTGTAAGAAACTGAAAATAAAACTGAGAATTAAATAATAATAATAATAATAACCTTTTAGCTCTTCACAAATCATCAAGGGTAAATGGCTTTGTAGGTCACATGACCATATTTTTGTAAGAAAAGGAGTAAAACCCCTCTTCTGTAGGAGCTGGACATAACTATTCTAACTCATTCCAAAGTTGACATTTGAAAATAAAACTCGTGTATATGCATGCCGGAAAGTCAGAGATCGTTCCGTCATTTTCCTAGAGCTTTAGCGCAAAGCGAAACGCAAACTGCTTCATCCTGGATTCGAAATCAGACAGCTGAGTTCACTTCGCATGTCTATAACCGTTGCACCACAAGCGCTAGCACAAGTGTACAGCAGAAACACACACACACACACACACACACACACACACACACACACACACACTACTACTACTACTTCTAATAATAATAAAATCTCGTGGCTACCCACAAACAACAAAGGGTAAGTCGCCTTGTAGGTCACGTCACCATAACTGCCACAAACTTACACAATGACCACAGTGAGTGGTGAGGATGGTGAGTCGGTGAAGCTGCGAGTCAGAAGAATTTTCTTTTCAAAATCTCGAACCATTTAGTTCTCGTCTCGGTCTCGCGCCAACGAGGAATGACGGTAGTTTAGAGGAGGAGGGCAGAGGTTGGAGAAAGCGCGTGTCAATTGTCCGCGAAGTGCAGAACCGTTAAATTTCCCGCGATTTTCAAGACAAAGAAGAAGAAGAAGAAGAAGAAGAAGAAGAAGAAGAAGAAGAAGATGTGTATAAATATTTTCTTATATAAATAGAAAAATAAATAAATAAATAAATGAATAAATAAATAAAACAATGAGAAAAAAACTCCAAACCAACAAAAACTGATCTGAATAAATAATAACGAAAAGAATAACTTATATAAAAAAAAAGAATAAAGAAAGAGTGTTGACAAGCGAAATAAAAGACGAGTGGGTAAGTGAGAATGGAGAAACGTCGTGTGCAATGTGGTCACGGCTGTGGTTTCTGTATGAGTTAACGGCAAGAGAAGGAATGAAAATTTAGATGCGAGAATGAGGATAATTCAAAGACCCAATGACGTACTCTGATTGACGGCTGCCCGAGACACCGGGAGAGTGAGGTTCGTTATTCATGAAAAGAACGTGATTGAAGATCAAGTTGTTTTAAGGCAGACAACAGACACGTGACTAGTCGTCAATATCTTGATTAATAGCTAAAGGAGCGGAAGGTGGTGGGAGACCAAGGCTTTTCACTTCCGGTCGACTGAGACGAACATAAAAATAAGAATACAGGACTTGTGTGCTAATAAACAATAATGTATATACATGTGCATGTACATGTGGTTTATATATATATATATATATATATATATATATAGAGAGAGAGAGAGAGTCTCTGTGGTGTAATGGCTAAATTGCTGGACCGCCAAATCGTTGAATGCGAGTTTAGAACTATATAATTGTAATGAGAGTGTGTGTATATGAATTTAGATTTTCATTTTTTGGCCATTGTCAAGTATATGAAATAATTCTTGATGTCGTTTGTTTTTTAAATGAAGAAATGCTAAGCGAAATAAAGCCATAAATAGTTTCAGAAGGCGCTCGTGGTGTAATGGTTATCGTATAGGAAATATATACGACATCCTGAATTCGAATCCTGAACGAGTCTGTATTTCCCCAAAGTGCTAAAATCCTTCGGAAAGCTATGATTCGAACTATTCTCCCTCCAGCTATAGATAAATACTAATAGGAAGTGCCTGTGGTGTAATGGTTATCGTCGTAGGAAATGGACACGGTGACGCGAGTTCAAATCCTGGACGAGACTGATTGCATTTCACATAGCACTAATACCCTTGGGAAAGGTATGAATCCAATTATTCTCCCTCCAGCTATGGGTAAATAGTAGGGCAGACTATGTTCTTCAGCCTTGGTAAGGCAACTAGTCTAGGAGAAGGAACACTCTGAATTAAAACCTGTTAAACACCGCTTAAAAACAATTGACCTTGTGTCATATCCTGCCCGAGCGGAGGGGTTGGGTAAATAGGATAGATAAATACTAATCAGACTTGGC
Source organism: Sepioteuthis lessoniana (assembly GCA_963585895.1). NCBI lineage: Eukaryota > Metazoa > Mollusca > Cephalopoda > Myopsida > Loliginidae > Sepioteuthis > Sepioteuthis lessoniana. The sequence continues at coordinate 14,983,924 of OY757944.1, forward strand.
TCTTTAACTTTGTTATAGCAACCACTCTTGGAGAAGGAAAACTCTGGATTCAAACCTGTTAAACTGCGCTGGAAAAAATTGACCTTGTGTCTCATCCTACTTGTGCGGAGGGGTTGGGTATATATATATATATATATATATATATAGTTTCAGGACTGGAATTTTAAAAGTATTTAACAGATGATAAATCCCTTCCCAGTGACGGTTCTTCTCTATATAATGTCACCTGCCTTTCTTTATCAAAATACCAAAAGCTGATTATTGCTTATAATATTCGGACTATTGACCTCATATTTATTGTTATAATCACTACATTTCGGCCTTCTTCAGGAGTTTCATGTCAACACAAAATCACGAACTGAACCCTCTATTTGAACCACAGGAGTAGACTTTTTTTTTTTTTAAACAAATAGCTTTGGGAAAGAGATGAAACGTCTTATCGCCCAATATATGGGTGAAATAGTACCACTTTTATTCTTTTACAAGGATGTTTTTGGCTTTGAAGGTTGATATGACATTAAGCCAAGACACCAAACTAAACCATCTTCAGAGTCATATCCTTTTCACAAAGTTTACATGAGGCATGTTAAAACAATATGTACCCTGAAGCTGTATTTACCAAAGAACAAAAGAACAAGAAATGAAACATTAATTTCCGTTAAAGTAATCTCTGTGGCATTCTTTACACTTATTCGAATTGGTCAAAGCACATCTAAAACGAAGGAGGATTCTCCATATTTACCTAACCCCTCCGCTCGGGTAGGATATGACACAAGGTTCATTATTTTAAGCAGAGTTTAACAGGTTTGAATTTAGAGTTTTCGTTCTAGACTAGTTGCCTGACCAATCCTGAAGAACCCAGTCTGTCCTGCTATTTACTCATAGCTGGAGGGAGAATAATAGGATTCATACCTTTCCCAAAGGTATTAGTGCTATGTGAAATGCAATCAGCCTCCTCCAGGATTTGAACTCGTGTCGCAGTGTCCATTTTCTACGACGATAACCAAGGAGGATTCTCGAAGTGTTGTGGTTAATGTGCTGGACTACGACATCTTAGTACGCGAGTTCAAACTCCAGTCGGTTTATCATTTCAGCGTGGTTTCTACTGTACGAAGGTTTTCTGAAATTCATCTTTTGATGTTGTGCGAAGCGTTAAAATTTCTAGCAATAATAAAAAATGACACGTCTTTTCCATATCTGTTATCTTATTGTTCAGGACTGCATATATTTGAAAGGCTTCCATATCCTTAAATTTTACCTTGCCCAGTCGGCTGGGGCTGTAGAATACACCGACTGTTTCTCTGCAGAGGGTAACCCCCACAACGAGTGTACTGGATATGACACTAAGCAATCTGATAGTAAGGTTCCAGTAATGCTGGAGCTTTGGGGAATACGAGGTATACCTTTATTGCCATCATTCGAGGGTCCACTCTGTCCTGGAGTGGTAGCACCTGATAGAGTCCTCTCTATGGGTCAAATAGAACTAAATTGTGTACTTATGATAAACTGAATTGGTTGAAATAGAAATGTTTTGACATTTAAACTGCATACTTATGCTAAATTAAATTGTTTGAAATAGAACTGCTTTTATGTGTAAAATGAATTTGGCATTAAATAACCTACGATGATCGATATGTCATAAAACAAAACCCAACCAAACCAATTAAATTTATCCATAAAATTGATTCACAAAGAGTAAGGTTTCGTAAGTATAGACGATGGAGTATTTTGGACAATCGTGTATTTTGGCAAAAACATTTTGTTCAGAAAGTATCGAGACTGACTTTAATTTTTTTCGAATTGACACTAACACATCTAGACAAAACATCTACATCTTAACATCATCACTTTATTATATAAGTTGCTCAGATGGTCATACGCCTTGACAGTTATCTAGACGTCTAGATATCATCCTTTTATTATATAAGTTGCTCAGTTAGGCACGTGTCTAGATAGACGTTTAGACCTTATCGGTTGATTCTTTTAGTTGCTCCGCTGGGTACATGTTTTCATTTAAATTTTAAGTTTTAAAATTTAAAAAAAAATTCTTCAGTCTCAATACTCTTTGATCATACCTTCTATTATAGTTGATTGCAAATAAATAAATAAGACGAATGACTCTGTAATTACCATTCAATAATGATCTCCCTTGAGGGGCATTACTGAGTTGATTACGCATGCAGATCCAACTGTTTAAGAAGTAAGCTGCAGATTGAATTTGAAATTGTCTTATTCTTGAAAGGCAAGCATTTTAAGAATACTGTGCTAAAATAGATCTCGCTACGGTGTGGCATTTTTGAAGCGTTTTGGTAACATGTAAACACAGCATAAACCATTCATCATCATCATCATCATCAAAGCGTTCTGACAACACGGATTCTCTTGACACAATCGCACTCATCCCTATCGGCCATCGCTCTTAGCAGGTCTACGCTAACTTATATATATATATATATATATATATATATATATATATATATATATATAGTATTCTTGGTCCAGTTAAACCGGAGTTGGGAGTAATTCCATCAGGACAAGAAATTATTCAGGAATGAATATCTAAATTTTCCTTGTAAAGAGCTCAATGTACCAATAATACAGAGCAATAAATTCTTTAAGAAAAAACAACGAAACCAATCACAAAGGATTATAAATTTATTTCTATCCTGTTACGCATTTTTGAAATTTCCAAAAACACGAAAAAAAATTAGAAGAGGGGTGAAGAGTTACCTCTTCATTAATCCCACTTCCGTTAACGGAAATGGGCTTAATGAAGAGGTAACTCTTCACCCCTCTTCTATCCCCCCCACTCTGATGTGTCTATTGTAGTTTTTTTTATCAAAAAGATCTGAAGAAGTCCTGTTAATTTTTTTTCGTGTTTTTGGAAATTTCAAAAAAGCGTAACGGGATAGAAATAAATTCATAATCCTATGTGACCGGTTTCGTTGTTTTTTCTTAAAGAGTATATATATATATATATATATATTATTTATGGCTGGTACTCAGTGTATATATATATATAGGTTTGGTTTGGTTTATTGGGTTTTATGGCATATCAACCTTTGTAGGTTATTTAATGCCAAATCCATTTTTATGTAAATAATCTGTTCTATTTAAAACAATTCAGTTTAGCATAAGTACACAGTTTAATTGTCAAAAACATTTCTATTTCAAATTATTCAAGCAGTTATATGTAACAATTCAGTTAAGTGTAAATACAGTTTTAATGTCGAAAAACAGTTCTATTTGAAATAATTCAGTTAAGCTTAAGCACGCAGTTTAAATGTAAGTACGGTTTAATTGTCAAAAACATTTCTATTTCAAGCTATTCAGTTTATTCAAACAATTCATTTTAGCATAAGCATGCAGTTAGTTCTATTTAAGCCATAGATAGAGCCCTATCAGGTGCTTCCACTCTGGGCCAGAGTGGACCTGGGAGCAATGGCAATGAAGGGGTACTCCGCATTCCCCAAAGCTCCAGCACTGCTGGAACCTCACCATGAGATTGTTTAGTGTCATATCAGGACACTCGTTAGGGGCGGGGTCTTACTTACAGACAGTGTATTCTACAGCCCCAGCCGACTGGGCAATATATATATATATATATATATATATATATATATATATATATATATATATATATATATATATACACTGAGTACCAGCCATAAATAATAACACCTCCAACAATTTTTTACCGAAAATTTGTTTTCTTCTAAACTAAATATGCAAAACTTTTCTTATTACCAGTATAACATTCTACGATAAAAACGGGTATTATTAGGAATTATTTATCAAAAACGGGTCTTATTAAAAATATTCATTAAAAACAGGTATAATACCGAATTGCTTATTAAACAAGGGTATTATTAAGAATTGTTAATCAAAAACGGGTATTATTAAGAATTATTTATAAAGAACGGGTATAATTAAGAATTGTTTATTTAAAACGGGTATTATTAATAACTATTGATTAAAAACGGGTATTATTAAAATTGTTTATCAAAAACGGATATTATTAAGAATTGTTTATTAAAAATGGGTTAATTAAGAATTGTTTATTAAAAGAATTTTTAATTTGAAACGGTAGTATTAGGAATTATTTATTAAATCGAGTATTATTAAGAATTGTTTATTTAAAACGGGTATTATTAATAACTATTGATTAAAAACGGGTATTATTAAAGATTGTTTATTAAAAACGAGCATTATTAAGAATTGTTTATTAAAAACGGGTATTATTAAGAATTGTTTATTAAATACGAGTATTATTAGGACTTATTTATTAAAAACGGGTATTATTAAGAATTGTTTTTAAAAATCGGTTATAATTAGGAATTATTTTTTATACGGGTATTATTAAGAATCATTTATCAAAAACGGGTATAATTAGGAATTGTTTATTAAAAACGGGTATTATGGGGAATTGTTTACTAAAAATGGGTATTCTTAGAAATTATTTATTAAAACTGGTGTCATAAAGATTTGTTTATTAAAAACGGGTATTATTAGGGGTTATGTATTTAAAAATATTTATTTAGAATTGTTTATCAAAAACGAGTATCATTAGTAATTATTCATTAAAAAAGGTTATTAAGAATTGTTTATAAAAAATGCGGATATGTATAAATACACACATTATATATATATAATTCTTAGTTTTGGTTAATATATATATATATATATATATATATATATATATAGTTTATTGTTACTTGGTTTAACGGCATATCCACTCCTGATGTCTACTCAATGCCAAATATTCTTTACATCCCCCAACACGAATATATATAATCCAAAGGTCTAATGAATTGAGCGCTCCGGTATCCGATAGTGCAAAATGTAAACAAACAAAAGTTAATAGATATACGTTAAATTCCCGAGCTGACGTTAGGTCGCCAAATGCTTGAGGGGTACGTTATTGGTCTGAAGTAAAGTTAAGCGAGTTTCGATCCAAGTTTGAAGCATCTTTCGTGTCTAGCCACACTGAAGTGTTGTAATACAACGAAACAGTCTGTCGGTGGATGACAATATATATGTATATATATATATACGATAGTTAAGCGAATGGTTTGTCGTTAACTTTACTCTTAAGCTAGAATTCATTTGTTTGTACACAGTTAAATGGTTTCAAGTATTTTTATTCAATACAAATAATTCAAATCAATATTAATCATTTGATTGCACACAGTTAAAGGTATTCAAATATAGTTATTGTTTGCACACAGTTAAAGGGTTTCAAGCGTTGCTATTTAACATTAATGATTCCATTATATATTAATAACAATCTCTAGTAAAAGATAGATACATATATATATATATATATATATATATATATATATATATATATATATATATATATATATATATTTGTATATATGAGTGTGTGGTTGTATACCTGGTTCAGTGGAATAATATTTCGGTTTTGGAACGGAAATCATAGATCCTAATGAAACTGTTATTCTACGATAGCAAAGAACAATATCTACCATTTTGTCTTGCTATTGTTCTCAATGGAGGAACTGAAGATTAGTGAAAAAACACCAGTAACAACCGGTGGAAAAAAAATTGTAGAGAAAGAAATAATAATAATTATGAAGAAGGCTTTAGATCCGAGAGATTACATAGATAGATTATATGTATTAAGAAAAGAAGAAGAAAGAGGACTCGGCAGCGTTCAGGTTTGTGTAGTTGTATTAACAAAAGGTCTCTAAGAATACATTAATAAGATAATTATAATAATTGATCGGTTATACACACACACACACACACACACACACACACACACACACACACACACACACAAATATATATATATATATATATATATATAAGGTAAGGTTGGCGACCATTGTCGAGAGTGACCTGAAGGCTCCCTTTTCGATAGCTACTACACCAAAGTGTAGGGGAGGGTGCTACTCCTTTCCCTGGATTTCTCCACTTTACCCTTATTTCGCACCTTGTAATGCTGAGTGTTAAGCAAGAAGGCATCAAGTACCATTTTTTGAGTCTTTGGTATGACTCGACCTGGAGATTGGATCCAGGTCTCCCGGGCCATTGGCGAACACTATATATATATATATATATATATATCGGGGTTCACTCCCGGATCGAGTCATTTCAAAGATTCAAATATGGCACTTGATGTCTCCTTGCTTAACACTCAGCATTATAAGGTACAAATCATTGGTAAATGGAATAAACTAGGGATAGGCGTTGTGCCCTCCCTATACACCTCTGTGTAGTAGCTATTGGAAAGGTAGCCTTCTGGTCACCCTCGACGACATTCAACCAACTTACTATATATATATATAAAGGCTAATTGATACTGCCAGAAACAGCAAAGTCATCATTTGGTCAAACAGAAAAGCAACCAGGAGTTGAAAACAGAAATGAGAAGAAAAACAACTGTTCAAGCGACGAACTGGGGGGAATTGCACACAAGATGACGTGATTAAGAAAAGGAAAACTTAAGAGAGAATATGTATCTCTTTTAATAGCCGCACAAAAATCGCCATAAGGACCAATAATATCAAGGCAAAAATTGATATTACGCAGAAGAATGGAAAGTGTAGATTATGTTGAGACAGGAATGAAACGTTTAATCACATAATTAGCGTACGCAGCAGACAGGAACAAAAGGTGTACAATAGTAGACATGACTGGGTGGGAAAAGTTATCTGCTGGGAATTGTGCAAGAGACTAAAATTGGACCATACTATGTATTACTATATCCTATTTACCAAACCCCTCCGCTCGGGCAGGATATGACACAAGGTCAATTTTTAAGCGGAGTTTAACAGGTTTAAATTCAGAGTATTCCTTCTCCTCGACTAGTTGCCTCATCAAGGCTAAAGAACACAGTCTGCCCTACTATTTACCTATATCTGGAGGGAGAATAATTGGATTCATACCTTTCCCAAGGGTATTAGTGCTATGTGAAATGCAACCAGTCTCGTCCTGGATTTGAACTCGTGTCGCCGTGTTCATTTCCTACGACGATAACCATTACACCACGGGCACCTCCATCAATATTATTAGTATATGGACAAATTAGAATCCATTCTAGAGAATCAGATGCATACAATTTACAAAGATTTTAAAATTTCAACAGATCACTTAATCCCAGCCAGAAGAAATACTGTAGAATTGATTAGCCAGGAAAAAGAACTTGCAGTCACGTGGATTTTGCCGTTTCGGCTGACCACAGAGGGAAAATATAAGAAAGCGAAAAGATAGAAGAATACTTGAACCTTGTTAGAGGACTAAATAAGCTGTGGAACATGATGTGTGTGGTGGTCCTGGAACGGTTTCCTAAGTCTTTGAAAAAAGACTGAAGGAATTGGAAATCAGAGGAAGAATTGAGACTAGAATATTGTTAAGATCGACTAAAAAACTCAGAAGAAGCCTGGAGACATGGGGAGACGGCAGTGAAAGACACCCAGCCAACGCTGGTATGAAAAACTCACATAGACAAATGATAATAATAATAATAGTTGGTAGATTTACGTGTGGACAGATAGAGTACACACAATAGAGAAATATTTCGCATTGGGGCGCCGTATGAACAAGGGCGTTTAATATAGCAAAGCACGGCTTTCGATTGGGTGGTGGTAGTGGTGGTTGTGGTGAGAGTGAACAGTGACCCACGTGATTGATGGCATGATGTCAGCCTGTGAGATTGGCGGGAATTGGTGAAGAGTTGCGCACTGAAATATTGTCGATGGAAACGAATCTCCAATAAATATTTTGTCTCGATCAACCAAGCGGGAAAAAACACAAGAAAAAGAACAATGATTACACCCACACTCCGCATCCGACTATCGACAGCCATAATTCTAAAATATAAGTTTTTCGTCGTAAGGACGTTTATATTAGAGGCGTCGCTATTGAGTCGACTATTTTAGTGTCTGTACGTATATATATATATATATATATATATATATATATATATATTTTTATTCTATATGCTATACTGATGGGTTTATTTTGCGTTGCGTTGCTTTTTTTGAGGTATATCAATTTTTTTGAAAACAACAATCTGAAAAGACTTTTTTGGTGGAGGTGTTTGTAGCGAGAGAGAGAGAGAGAGAGAGAGAGAGAGAGAGAGAGAGAGAGAGCGAGAAGGAGAGAGGGAGCGAGAAAGAGAGAGGGAGAGAGCGAGCGAGAGAGAGAGAGTAGGAGAACGAGAAGGAGAGAGTGAGAAAGAGAAAGAGAGAGAGAAAGAGAGAAAGAGAAAGATAGGGAGAGAGCGAGCAAGAGAGTAGGAGAAAGAGAAGGAGAGAATGAGAGAGAAAGAGAGAGAAAGAGAAAGAGAGAGAGAGAGACAGACAGACAGACATAGCGACAGAGTGGTAGTGCGAGAAGAAGAGAGTGTGAGAGAGAGAGAGAGAAATAGTGAGTGTGTGTGTGTGTATGTGAGAGAGAGCGAGAGAGAGAGAGAGAGAGAGAGAGAGAGAGAGAGAGAGAGAGGCTATTATAGCAGTCTTTATAAAGAGTCCTTGTGTTATAGTAGTTAAAGTGCTGGACTGCAGTCTCGAAATAAGCGAGTTCGAACTCCAGTCGTGCTAATATCCTCGGAAAAAGCATAAACCTCCTTATCCCCCAACTATGGGTAAAATAGCCGATGAGCCTAGCTTGACATGGACCTAAAAATGAGTCCAGGCACGGATGCCAGATTATAGCTTAAACTGGACAACGGAATTCAGTGCTATACATAGGTGTCAATAATGCAGCTCACCCGAAGGTGACCCAGCCGAAGCCGAGAGCCTTTCGGCCCCAAGTCTGCCTTAGATGGACAATGCCCCGTCCGACACGAATGCCAGACAGCCTGGATAAAAAGCCTGGCGGAACAAAGCCTACAATAAATCAATGCCTTATTTGTCTCTGCCTCCCACTAGACAGGACTTGACACAATGTCAATGACCCGAAGGTCAATTATAGTGGGAATTAAGGGAAGGGAAGGTTGGGCTCGATCTGAGGCTCGAGCCCTGCTTGACTATGCTGCTCATCGTCCCGCTTAATGCAATGTTGGCCTGATGAGCCTAGCTGGACATGGACCCAAATCTGAGTCAAAGCACGTATCCCTGATTATAGCTTAAACTGGACAGTAAAGTCCAGTGCTATAAAAAGGTAACAAAGGTGTCAGTGATGCAGCTCGCCCACCCGAAGGTGGCCCAGCCGAAGCCGGGGGCCAAACAGTCTCAAGTCTGCTTTTGTTGGACTATGCTCGCTAGGGTCAAAGCCAACGGCAAATTAATGCCGTAGGCCCTATCCCCGGGGCAAGGGCCGGTATAATGCCGTGCACACTGTATATATTGTCTCTCCACATGACTGAGAAGGGGTGTAGGATATTACATTACAACAGTTTCTAAAAGATCTTAGTCCGACTGGAGTTCGAACTTGCTTAATACAATATCGCAGTTCTGCACTTTAGCCATTACGCCACTCAAATGGCAGAAGCAAGATTAAAAATGCCATCTTAGTGAATGGCAATCACACACATTCACACCGGAAAGGAACCTGTCAGTATTTTTTGTGGTTTGAGCTGTAACTGTTATAAACTTAGCACAATCTCAGGATACCCCGTGGTGTAGTGGGTTACGTTTTGGACTACTGTTGCATAGTCACAACCATAATTCATATACAACTATACACGTATAGATGCGGAAACAAAATCAACAATAATGACGAACGAACACACTTCTTTAGAAAAATATACCTCTCACTCTTTATTCGAAATGGTTGCGAAAAGGTTATGTGTGAGAGGTGAGTTGGAGACTGAACAAACTGCAACATAATGACCCCCGCCAGTTCCTTTGTCTTTAGCAGCACTTCCTTCTCGTTCTGCTGGGCTGATCGATCGGGGGTCCTGAGGGCCTGTAGCCCTCTGCTGGGCACTGATTCTCTCTACAGCATCTTATCTCCAACTAAATGAACTTCCTGTCGCACCAGGTTATATCATTGTTTGACACCCACCTGCTTCCTGTGAGCGTCGCATCTGCACCCAATTCAACCCGTCCACAGTCAAGGTTATACCCTGATATCTTCGACCGGATGCACCTGTTCCTTGACTGACGGCTGGGTCGAAGGTCACTATGTTACACTATGACTTCGCAATAAACCAGTTCGAACGCCAGTTGTGCTATTTGGTTCACTTTTGGACTAATACACTTAGAAAGGTATGAACACCCTTATTTTCCATCACCAGCTTTCGATTAAACAGTATCACTGCTATTTTTCTACAAGGATGGATTTGATATCAAATAACCCACGAACGTTGATATGCCATTAAACAAAGGAACCACTTGGCTTAAACTCAGAATAGTCCCTAACAGACCGTTAATAATCCCTGGTTAAAGTTCTGGAGATATTTAAGAAAAAAGAAGAAAGAAAACACAAGCAAAATATGTGGAAGAGGTGTTATAGACTAAGAAGATGTCAATGTGTGTGTCCAGGTGGACACACAGTTGCTTTTCGCTCTTTAAATAAAAAAAAAGTCTACAACCAGTATTTATGTATTTTAATATCTCTGAGATGTCAACAGCGAAACGGAAAGACAAATGTTGTGAATGCGAACGGAAATATATTTCACGATTTGTTACCAGTTGAAAAATGTTTCTATGAACATTAAGAACCACACAGACACAGGCACACAAAAAATACAGACACATACACATATACACAGATTATATATATATATATATATATATATGAAAATCTTATTGGTACAAAATTTAAAGATTAATTTAATCTAGACTCTTCCACAAAGGGCTTCTAAGCTTGATAAAATGTATAACTGAGACTTAGGCTCAGTCGGCTGGGGCTGTTGAATATCCAGAATGCTTCTCTGCAGAGGGATAAGACTTTCCCTACGAGTGTCCTGGATATGGCATTAAACAGTTTGATGGTGAGGCTTCTGTTAAGCTAGACGAAGCAGACATGCGGGACACTGCTGGAGAAGTGAAAACGAACTCATAAGCGACATACTTCTGTGGACCCCTTCACAGGGACGAGCAAAGGCAGGACGACCAACTAGAACCTTCAGTTTATTCAAACAATTCTAATTCAGCTAATTCAATTTAGTATAAGTACAGATTTTGTTTACACACAGTTAAATGTCAAAACAGTTCTATATTAAACAATTCAGTTTATTGTAAGTAGAGTTTCAATGTCAAAAACAGTTTCATTTCAAACATCAGTTTAGCATAAGCTCGCAGTTTAAATGTAAGTACAGTTTAAATGTCAAAAACATTTCTATTTCAAAACAGTTTTGTTTCAGATAATTCAGTTTAGCATAAGTACGCAGTTTAAATGTCAAAACAATTCTATTTCAAACAATTCAGTTCAGCATAAATACGAAGTTTAAATTTAAGAAACAGTAAACTCAAACCACGGTTTAGTTCAATTTAAACAGTAGATTGGACCCCTATGAGGTGCTACCACTCTGGGCCAGAGTGGACCGGGGAGCGATGGCAATGAAGGGGTACTCCACCTTCCCCAAAACTCCAGCATTACTGAAACCTCACCGTCAGATTGTTTAGTGTCATATCTAGGACACTCGTTGTGGGTGTCTTACTCCTCTGCAGAGGAGCAGTCGGTGTATTCTATAGCCCCAGCAGACTGGGCAATAAAATCTTGAATTTTAACTACCACCCCACGGACGTTCTGCGTTATGCATACCGGTCTTCTATCGTAAGTGGGGCCTTCAATAAGCTCCCAGACTTTTTTTTTGTACAGGCATTTAAAAGTGTTATAGACTCTTGAAAATTCAGTATGTTATTGCTATACATCTTATGAGATGACTGACCGACTTTCATGATTTCAGGTTCAAATGAACAGCTACAGCAACAATTGGAATACACCCTACTAAAACCTCATTGTCACAGCTGGTGAATTTCACAAATGCAATCTGGACGTGAAAACACTTTAGGAGAACGATATGCAATAAGATTCTGTTTTAAACTTGGAAAAAATGCCACAGAAACGTATGGAATGCTTCACACTGCTTTTCGACCATTTTGCATGAATCGAGCATCAGTTTTTGAGTGGCATAAGAGATTCAAGGAAGGCAGGGAGTCTGTGAGGGATGATGAGAGGTGTGGGAGGAGTAAGGAAGTCAAGACACCAGAGTTGATTGGCCAAAGGGTTAGGGTTAGGGTTACTATGTTGAGGTTTTAAGAGAGTTCAGGAAGAGATTCCTAGGGAAAAGGCCAGCACTATTCAAATCGGCTCAGCGGCATTTCCACCAGGACAATGCACCAGTCAATAACTCCATCCTTGTCACTGACTATTTGACCAAGATGGGTATCAAGACAGTTCCTCAGCCTCCCTTCAGTCCAGACCTTGGTCCCTGTGACTTTTTGTTATTCCCTAAGCTCAGAGGCTGTCGTTATGAGACAATTGAGATGAAAAAGGCTGTGATGAAGGTCATTGACACGCTCACACAAGAGGACTTCCATGGGGCCTTCCAGAAGTTGTTAGAACGGTACAACAAGTGCATTGCAGCCGGAGGAGATTACTTCGAAGGGGACTAGAGTTTCATGTGTGTACTATCAATAAAATTTCCCATACGAAAAAAGTCTGGAAACTTATTTAAAGATCCTCGTAAATCACTCGATTGATATCCGTGAGGACCTCAATAAATTTAGTGTCGACCTCTTCCCTATCTTGAGTAAAGCTTATTCATCATTTCAATTAAAAATTTTGGAATCGATTTTTATTTGGTCAAAGCAGTAAAAATATAAAATAGTTTTTATCAAATAAACCCTCCATGTTTTTTTCCTCTTCTATTAGGGGTGTCCTCGTGGAGTGATGGTTAACGCGATGGACTGCGTTCAATTTAGGACAAATACCCTTTGGAAAGGTATAAACCTCCTTATCCTCCTAGCTATGGGTTAAATAGTACCACTACTGTTCTTATAGGAGAATGGCATGGGCATCAAATAACCTAAAAAGGTTGACATGTCAATAACCAAAGAAACCAAACCATCATTTTTCTATAACAATTCCGTGTTCCCTTTTTTCTATAACAATTCCTTTTTTCTCCATTCTCGAATTTTTAATCGCCTCAATAATAGCGGTGATTAGTGTGATGCGAAACCTGTTCGGTTGGTTGGATAGGTTGGGTTCATGGTATATCAACTTTTGTAGGGTTATTTAAGCAGGATGTGACAAGGTCAATCTTTAAGCTTGGTTTGGCTTGGTTTTATGGCACATCAACCATTATTGGGTATTTAATGCCAAATCTATTTTTATGCATTTAAACAGTTCTATTTCAAACAATTCAATTTAGCATAAGTACAGTTTTTTGTTTACACACAGTTAAATGTGAAAACAGTTTTATTTCAAGCAATTCAGTTTTGCATAAATACACAGTTTAAATGCTAAACAGTTCTATTTGACTCATAGAGAGGACCCAATCAGGTACTATCACTTCGGGCTAGAGTGGACCTTGGAGTGATGGCAATAAAGGGGTACTCTGCATTCCTCAAAACTCCAGCATTACTGGAGCCTCAATATCATATTGTTTTGTGTCATATTCAGGACACTCATTAGAAGAGTCTTACTCCTCAGGAGAGTTGCAGTCGGCGTATTCTATTGGCACAAGCAACTGGGCCATCGAACACTCGTTGAGGGGAGGGAGGGTCTTACCCCTCTGAAGAGATGCAGTCGGTGTATTTTGGAGCCCCAGTCGACTGGGCCAAATTTTTTTAGAGGAATCTAGCAGGTTTTGAATTCAGAGTTTTCCTTCTCCAAGACCGGTTGCCATATCAAGCTTAACGAGCCCAAACTGCACTACTATTTACCCATAGCTGGAAGCAGAATAGTATTTGTGCTACAGACGCGTCCTGGATTTGAACTCTGTCGATTCCATTTCCTACTCTGGTGTCCATTATATCTGTTTATACGCATGAATATTGAATAAATATGATTTATAAACGAATGATTTTTGGGTAACAAGTTAAGCCAGAACTTGTTTGTTTATTGCTATCTTACACAAATAATTCAAATTAATACCCATTTGCTGACAATTAAACGGTTGGAAAGTTCAATTTAATCCATAGATGAGGCCCTAACAGCTACTTCGATTCCAGGTCAGAGTCAACCCGGGTGTAATGGCATTGAAGGAGTACTCTTACATTTCCCAAAGCTCCAGAACTGAAGCCTCTCCAAAAAATACAGTTTAGTAACATATTCGTTGGGAGAGGGTCTTAACCTTCTGTAGAGATGCACTCAGCGTATTCTACAGCCGCAACGGACTGGGTCCTCATTGGGGGGGGGGAGTCTTACCCCTCCGCAGAAATGCCCCAGCCGACTGTGCTAGAAACCAGTTTGCTCGCCTTTTCCTAATGTACTTTTTAATTTTCACCATGATTATTAAATATGGTCTTTTCCACGTAACAAAAGTGTCATCAACGTAGCGTAAATAAATATAGGACTTAGGGAACTTTTCAAACAGTTGTCTTTCATGAAACCCAACAAAAATATTCGCCAGAATAGGTCCAAAGGGAGAACCCATCGAAATATCATCGGTCTGTCGAAACATAATATCGTTAAAACTATATGAAACTGACTAAGTGGAAATTTCCATCAACTCGACTAATACATCTGGAAAAGGAAGAAGAGAGATTGATGGTCCATGATATAAAAAGTCAGCACGTATAGAAATTGTTTCATCGAAAGGGATATTAGTAAACAATGAATTAATATCGAAAGACACTAAGAATTAGGAATCATTACAGAAAGGGAGTTGATGGATAGTAGAAGCAAATGGGAATGACTCTTTTACATAAAACCCCGAGTAAAAATCTAAAAACGGGATTAAGAAACTGGACAAGCCATTTAGCTAATGAATGTTGGACTGAATGGCACATAGAAAGAATAAGGCTTATGTATTTTTAGTAGACCATATATTCTAGGCCGCTGCGATCCTAAAGGACGAATAAACTCATAAAGCATATGGAATTGCAGACTATTGATAAGGCAACTATATAATAAATGATAGTGCATATAAGGCACTCTTGATAATGAAACCACATGGAATTGCAGACTGATGAACATTTTGTTTAATGCACTATTAATAATGCAATCACATGGAATTGTAGACTGAGGGATATTTTGTTTAATGCACTATTAATAATGCAATCACATGGAATTGTAGACTGAGGGATATTTTGTTTAATGCACTATTAATAATGCAATCACATGGAATTGTAGACTGAGGGATATTTTGTTTAATGCACTATTGATAATGCAATCACATGGAATTGCAGAACATTGTTTTTAATGAAATAGAAATTGAAATAGAATGTTTTTGACAATGCAATCACATGGAATATATATAATGACTTTTGGAAATAAATAAATCCATCTGCTTAATTTACGGATAAAACTGTTGGACAGACTGGCTTCTTGAACTTTGGTATGGCAACCAGTCTTGTAGAAGGACAAAAATGCCAATCCCCGGAATAGAGTTTAAAAATCTTTTCGAGGAAGACCGTATAAATCCCTAAAATTTGGTTGAAACATAACAAAAAATGGTTGGTTGGTTTACGGCGTATCTAATCTTTTCGTGTCAATTAATGCCAAAATAAATTTCAAACAATTCAGTTTAGCATAAGTACACTGTTTAGTTTTATTTTACCCATCGATTGGACCCTATCAGGTGTTATCACTTTGGGCCAGAGTGGGCCTGGGAGCGATGGGAATGAAGGAGTACTCCACATTCCCTAAAACTCCAGCATTACTAGAGCCTCACCAATCAATTGTTTCGTGTCATATCAGGACATTAGTTGGGGGAGTCTTACTCGTCCTCTGATTTCCAAATCCTCTCGTCTTTTTACTGAGCCTTTGGGTATCGTTCCGAGTACACCAATTACAATTGGTATCACCTTCAGCTTTTTTACTGAGTCTTTGGGTATTGTTCCGAGTACACCAATTACAATTGGTATCACCGTCAGCTTTTTTACTGAGTCTTTGGGTATTGTTCCGAGTACACCAATTACAATTGGTATCACCGTCAGCTTTTTTACTGAGTCTTTGGGTATCGTTCCGAGTACAACAATTACAATTGGTATCACCTTCAGTTATTTTAGTTCTCTGGTAAGATGTAAGTATTTATCTCTTTTATTTGTTTTCTTTGATTTTCACTCTGTGGTTGGCTGCGACGGAAATTTTCACACTCGGAGAAGTTTTCTTTTCATTTGTTTAACTCATTATTTTACTCTTTCGAGAGTTTTTTTTTTTACATCAGCGTAAGCTGATTGTCTCTCATTAGAGTTTGAGTGACAGCAAGTCTCCTCAATTCTCCAGGACTCTTCTCAGTATTCTCTTATTTCCAAGTCTTCTAGTCCCTTTATCAATCATTTGGTGATTGTACTAAGAGCACCAATATCCTTTAAATGGAACTGTTTTTGCATACTAAACTGAACTGTTTGAAATGGAACTGTTTTTGACATTGATACTGTACTTACGCTAAACTGAATTGTGTAAAATAGAACTGTTTTGATATTTAACTGTGTGTAAACAAAATCTATACTTATACTAAACTGAATTGTTTGAATTAGAACTGTTTGAAAAAACTGAATATTTTGAAATAGAAATGTTTCTGACAAACTGTGTACCCATGCTAAACTGAATTGCTTGAAATAGGACTGATTATTTGTATAAAAATGGATTCGGCATTAAATAACCAACAAAAGGTTGATATGCCATAAATCCCAAGCAATTAACCAACAACTAGTTACATTTGTTATCACCGTTACTTTCATGTTTCACAGTTTTTTCAGTTGCCTAGCAAGGTCCAGGTGCTTATATTTCTTTTCACTTTTTTCAATTTTACTCTGAGGTCCGCCGGAATGGCAAAGTCCACTACATAGCAGGTTCTCTTTTTTTGTTGATTATCACAAGGTCTGATCGTCTGGCCGAGATTGGGTGATCTGTTCGTATCTTAAAATCCCGTATTCCGGGTTGTGCCTATACTATTTGTTTGTATGGTCAAATTTCTATTTCTTGCACAATTCCTTGCGGATCACCTTGCCTACCCAGTCGTGTATAGTCTTATACCCTTTCGGTGTTAGCTCGCTGCATTCGCTTATTATGTGATTGATCATTTCATCTCTATCACCACATAACTTACATTTGCTATTTTGTTGCGTCTTATCTATTCTTGCTTTGACATCGTTGGTCCTTATGGTGTTGTTTTGTGCTGCTATTAGAAGAGACCCAGTTTCTCTCTAAATAGTAATACGGACGAGAAAATTTGGATGTGGCTTGTTTCCTTGGATTGATCCTCTTTACCCTTGAAACGTACCTTATAATGCTGAGTGTTAAGCAAGGATGTATCAAGTACTATTTTTTGAGTCTTTGGTATGACTCGACCTGGGATTGAACCCTTGTCTCCCGGGCCATTGGCGAGCACTCTACCGCTAGGCCAATGGACTGGTTGTATGTATGTTTTACCCTACACTTACTCAAGGTCAATTTATTAAACGGATTACTAGTTCAAATTTGGACCGCAAACGAAAACTATTTCCTCCCTACTTCAAAATCGTATAGAAATGATGCCCTTGTTCCATACATTTTATTTCACGAGTCTTCTTCGTATTTTTCTTCCATCACTAAAGTTCTTTAACAACAATTCATCATTTTTAGCTTTGCATTGTTTGTTATACGATAGGTCTCTTTCTCTCTCCCCCCCCCACAAGAGATGGTCACTACGAAACCCTAATAAAGACGCGGTTTCTAGGGACTTCCGCAGATCATTGACACCTTAGGCTACCTGCAATCAGTTCAGATCGTGAGATAGTTTGTTCAATGTCTAGTATTTAAACCAATATCAACATACAAGAGCAGCGAAATGACAGATTCGAGTACAGGGAGAAGATGTAAGCGACAATTTGTTAAAAAAAAAGAAAGAAAGAAAAAATTGATGGGAGGAGAAATACGAATAACCTGAACCGTTTGAGATGTAATCAGCGCCTATTCAAAATGGCTGCCAGTCACTTCCGCGCGAAAACTCACAATTCTCGCCTTTCTGTTGACATTTTCTTTTTTCCCCCCTTTTTTTCCTTGCTTCCCTCCCAATCACCTTTCTCTCCTGCGGTAGCAGTCATCGACTCTATATTTATCCGAAGTGTCACCGTTCGGTGGCATATCCGTCAACCGGTGGCTGTGAGAGTGCGGGAAGTGAATTGGTCGAGGCAGTTAGCCGCGAAGCTGTCTCTAAGCAATCGGGATTTGTTATTGACGAGGGACACGAGGCAAAAGGGAAAAAATAAATAAAAGAAAAAAAAAAGAAATAGAAAATGTAAATCGGTTTTAAGGCGATCTTTGTCAAATCTTCGATTGTAGATATTTATCAACGAAAGCGATGGCCGTCTCACACTGACCACCTATCGAGTGAAATATATATATACTTCTTTTCATTTCTATCTATCTATCTATCTATCTATCTATCTATCTATCTCTGTACTAAGTATCTCTGCTGACAACGGAAAGACGAAATGGAGGATTTGTGTGAAGAAATATCTGCGAGAAATAATTTGGCGCGCTCCGTACAGTCATGAAAGGGTTGATACAGGTACTAGAGGATTTACAAATTAGAAGACGAGTGAAGACTATCGAAACTACTGCATTGTTGAGATCGGTCAGAATACCAAGGAGAGTTCTGAATACTTGAGGAGACTTATTGTCACTCCGTTGGAAAACCAGCAGCTAATGTTGGTGTGAAGAACTCTCAAATAATAATAATAATAATAAAAACCCAGCTAAAAGACAAAAAAAATCTTAATTAACAAGAAGGAAAGAACTGATCATCAAGAAAATAAAATTACAGACAAATACCTGGATCTTGCCTGAGGGCTGAAAAAGCTATGAAACATGAAGGTATGAGTGATACCAGTTGTTGTTGGTACCCTTGGAACTGTGTTCTGAAAAACATGGCAAAGAGGTGGGGGGGTAACTGGAGATTAGATTGGGTTGGTTTGGTTTTCATGGCATATCAACCATGGTAGGTTATTTAAAGCAGTTCTATTTCAAACAATTCAGTTTAGCATAAGTACACAGTTTAAATGTCAAAACAGATCTATTTCAAACTATTCATTTTAGCATAAGTACGCAGTTTAGTTCTATTTAACCCATAAACAGGAATCTATCAGGTGCAACCACTCCGAGCCAGAGTGGACCGGGTATCGATAGCAATAAATAGGTACCTGACCATCAGATTGTTTAGTGTCATATGCCGGATACTCGTTGGGGAAGTCTTACCCCTCAGCAGAGAAGCAGTCGATGTATTCTATAGCCCCAGCCGACTGGGCCTAAGAGTCCCAGTAATATATTATCTCTTTGCTTAGAAGCTCTTTGTGGAAGAGTCTAGCTTAGAAGCTCTTTGTGGAAGAGTCTAGCTTAGAAGAGTCTAGCTTAGAAGCTCTTTGTGGAAGAGTCTAGCTTAGAAGCTCTTTGTGGAAGAGTCTAGCTTAGAAGAGTCTAGCTTAGAAGCTCTTTGTGGAAGAGTCTAGCTTAGAAGCTCTTTGTGGAAGAGTCTAGCTTAGAAGCTCTTTGTGGAAGAGTCTAGCTTAGAAGAGTCTAGCTTAGAAGAGTCTAGCTCTTTGTGGAAGAGTCTAGCTTAGAAGCTCTTTGTGGAAGAGTCTAGATTAAATTAATCTTTAAATTTTATACCAATTATAAAATTTTCATATATACATATATATATATATATATATATATATGTAATCTGTGTATATGGGTGTGTGTCTGCTGAGATACAGAGGAGTAAGACTACTGCCTCAGCCAACTGGTTCATGGATATTAGACAAAGATTTAAAAGCATTCCGACCATAGCATTCTTAAAATCTACAAGAATGCTTTGAAGATTCCAGAAGACTTGAGAAGGTTTACTGTTGCCCAGACTTCGGTGAAAAACTATCAGTCAGAGCTGGTATGAAAAACTAATGCATACAATTTTCACACAAGCGTGGGGTCTAAAGTATTCCTATCTCATTGAAATAATTTGCGTAGTTGCATGGTTTTAAGTATTCCATGCTAAATTAAACAATTTATACACTGTTGTATGGTTTCACGTATTCCTATCTAATACAAATAATTTGCAGACAGTTATATGGTTTCAAGTATTCCTATCAAATACAAATAATTTGCATGCAGTTATATGGTTTCAACTATTCCACTCCAATTAAAACAGTTTGCACACATTTATAAGGTTTAAAGTATTCCTATCTAATACAAATAATTTTCAAACAGTTGTAGGGTTTCGAGTATTTCTCTCTAACAGAAATAATTTGAACACTGTTGTGTGTTTTTAAGTATTCCTATCTAATACAAACAGTTGCAAACAGTTGTATGGTTTCAAGTATTCCTATCAAATAGAAATAATTTGCATGCTGTTGTATGGTTTCAAGTAAAAAAATTCTCCCTTTAAATTATTTACATTCGTATGATAATTTTTGTGTAAATTGATTTAAGGTTTAATTCTATTTATTATCAATTATTATTCATCATTAATTATTATTTATTATTCATATTTACCCAACCCCTTCGCTCGGGCAGGATATGACACAAGGTCAATTTTTAAGCGAAGTTTAACAGGTTTGAATTCAGAGTTTTCCTTCTCCTAGACTAGTTGCCCCACCAAGGCTAAAGAACATAGTCTGCCCTATTATTTACCCATAGCTGGAGGGAGAATAATTGGATTCATACCTTTCCCTAGGGTATTAGTGCTATGTGAAATGCAATCAGTCTCGTCCAGGATTTGAACTCGTGTCACCGTATCCATTTACTACGACGATAACCATTACACCACGGGCAATTATTTATTATTAATAATCATTCTCTTCCTTCCAAGAGAAAATTGCCCAGTCGGTTGGGGCTGTAAAATACACCTATTGCACCTCTGCAATAGGGTAAGACCCCCTCCCCATGAGTGTCCTAGATATGACACTAAACAATTTGATGGTGAGATTCCAGTGATGCTGAGGCTTTGGGGAATGTAGAGCACCTATTCATTGCCATTGCTCCCAGGTCCACTCTGGCCCGGCGTGGTAGCACCTGATAGGGCCCTATCTATGGGTTAAATAGAAGTAACTGCATACTTATGCTAAACTGAAATGTATGACTAAACTGAATAAGTGGAAATAGAAATGTTTTTGACAATTAAACCCTACTTACATTCTCATTGGACAAGTGGGTAGAGTATTCGCCAATGGTCCAGGAGACCTGGGTTCAATTCAAGGTCACAACATACCAAAGACTTTAAAAATGGTACTTGATACCTCCTTGCTTAACTCTCAGCAATATAAAGTATGTATCAAGGGTAAAGTGGAGCAATTCAGGGAAAGGAGTAGCGCCCTCCCTTGCACCTCGGTGTTGTAGCTATTGAAAAGGGAGCGTTCGGGTAGCCCTCAACATGAACCGACAAATTTACTTTACTTACATTTAAACTGCGTGCTTATGCTAAACTGAATTATTTGAAATTGAACTTTTTTCAACATTAAAACTGCACTTACCCTCAACAGATTTGTTTAATATAGAACTGTTTTGACATTTATCTGTGTCTAAACAAAATCTGTACATACTTATACTAAACTGAATTAGCTGAATTAGAACTGCTTGACTAAACTGAATCACTTGAAATAGAAAAATGTTTTTCACAATCAAACTGGACTTACATTTAAACTACGTACTTATGCTAAACTGAATTGCTTGAAATAGAACTGTATTCATAAAAATGGATTTGGCGTTAACCAACAAAGATTGATATGCCATAAAACCCAAATAACCAAACAGCCAAGTGAAAAAAAAAATTGAAAAAATTACGCAATTAGACCGTTTTGGCTTTAATGTTCATCTGCTAATAACTCACGAAATTTTTGGATTTAATATTTATCTATGATTAATAATTTGATTAAATAAATAATGTCATATACATAACATTATAAATAATGTTCTATATATCTAATTGGATAAGTAATGTCATATATATGACATTATAAATAATGTCATATATATGACGTTATGAATAATGTTATATATATATTTTTTTCATCATACAACGTATGAAAGCACGTGCGATACCCTGCCCTCATCAGCCGTCAACCAGGGTGATAACATAGTTTCGGTAGCTCAAGGCGGTACTGCCACTTCTGGCGCTACCAAGCGGCTTTTGCCACCGGACAGGGTATTTTTATATCTAATTAGATAAATAATGTCATGTATATGATATTATAAATGTCATATCTATTTAATTAGATAAATAATGTCATATATATGACATTATAAATAATGTCATATCTATTTAATTAGATAAATAATGTCATATATATGACATTATAAATAATGTCGTATCTATTTAATTAGATAAATAATGTCATATATGACATTATAAATAATGTCATATATATTTAATTAAATAAATAATGCTCATCTATTATGATTTTTTAAGATTTAATGTTCATCTGTTTATGAATAAGAGCAGAAAATTAAAAAAAAATTGAATAATTTGTTGACTTTCAGACAATTCTTTATAATATTTATTCAAAAATGAACTTTACTTAAAAATGAAGTTCTTTTATGGGAGTCTCATGTCGTCATGGCTGAAGTATGGGATTACGGTCTCGAAGTAAGCGAGTTCAAATTCCAGCTGCGCTATTATGTTCACTATCTGACTAATATCATTGGGAAAGGCATGAACTCCCTTACTCTCCCAGTTAAAACGTAGATAGTATCACTGTTGTTCTTCTACAAGAACAGCTTTTGCTTTCAATAACCCACGGAAGTTACTATGTCATTAAACTTTCACAACTTCTTTGAACTCTCCAGTCGCATCAGAGATATTTCAACATTAAATCAATTAATTTTAACGGCATGTCAACTCATCTTGGGTTATCTTAAGCCGATTAGTTAGGGAATCACGTTCATATTTACATTTTGGTTTTGTTTCTTTAGAGTTTTTTTTTTCTTTTTTTTTTAGCACACGGTCTTATCGAATACAAATAATTTTTAAACAGATCTGTTTGAACCATAGCTGGGATCTTAACACGTACAACCACTCCGGGCCGGAGTGGACCTGGGAGTAAATGGAATGAAAGGATACTACTCCATCCTCTCCAGATCTCTTGAATTAGAGCCTCACCATCTGATACAGGTTTGTATTTTAGCTGAGGAATTTCAAGATTAGAGAATGTTGAAGTTAATCTATTGTTCACTGCGAAGATATAGATGTCAGAATCTTTTAATACTTCAGTATTTGCAAATGAAATAACTTTTCGCTTAATCCTGGAGACCTCGTCCCTTTCGATGGTGTCTGTCCCCTCACCCCGGGGCAGTAGTTCCTAAACTCTGCGCTATTATCAGGTATTGGTGCAAATCTTCCGTTCACGTTTAATTCCTATTTTACTTACGTACATGTTGTTGCATAAGTTTTTATTCGGAAAAACTAGTTTCTTTCTCTTTTAGCTTTCTTCTCTTCTCTTCTCTTCTCTTTCTTAAGATTATTATGAATAGCTTTGTCATTAAACTTTCTCCAGGTCCCTCAACACCCCTTCCGATTGACCAGTTCTATTTCCCAGCAATATATTTATCATTAAACTTTCTTCCCCATCGGCGACCTCGAGAGCTTTGCGACCCCATTTTCTTTACCCAATATCTTTATCGTTAGACTGTTCGCGCCACCCCCTAACATCTTCGAAAGTGTTCCCTTGCCTCAAAGGTTCATGGATATACAGGGTAAGTGCTCGATTGATATTTGACAGGAACATTCTCAATTTCGTGGCCTGTTCCTTGTGAAGCGGGACACATAATTACGTCTAGAAATGAAAAAGTCAAATATAAAGAAGAAAAAAAAAGTCGCTATCTATCTATCTATCTATCTATCTATCTCAGTCTTTTTATATCTAGATATCTTTGTTTTTTTCTTTCTATCTATCTATCTATCTATCTATCTATCTATCTATCCAAATATGTCCTTTTCTATCTATCTATCTATCTATCTATCTATCTATCTCAGTCTTTTTATATCTATATATCTATGTTTTTTTCTTTCTTTCTATCTATCTATCTATCTATCTATCCATCCAAATATGTCCTTTTCTATCTATCTATCTATCTATCTATCTCAGTCTTTTTATATCTATATATCTATGTTTTTTTTCTTTCTTTCTATCTATCTATCTATCTATCTATCTATCTATCTATCTATCCATCCAAATATGTCCTTTTCTATCTATCTATCTATCTATCTATCTATCTATCTATGTCCTTTTCTATCTATCTATCTATCTATCTATCTATCTATCTATCTATCTATCTATCTATCTCAGTCTTTTTATATCTATATATCTATGTTTTTTCTTTCTATCTATCTATCTATCTATCTATCCAAATATGCCCTTTTCTATCTATCTATCTATCTATCTATCTATCTATCTATGTTAGACTATTCCTATCTATTAATCTATCTATGCATAAGTCTTTTTATCTACCTCTCTATATATTTTATTCAATGTTAATCTGTCCTTATCTTTCTATCATTCTATATATCTATGAGATGAGAGGAAGAAATAAAATATGCTGAGTCGAGGGCCGGCCGTTCCTGTCTGACCGTAGATTGCACAAGCCTCAAATGTTTGCAAAATGAAGACATGTGAAGTATTGGCGGTGGTGGTGGTGAATTCGGCCCTCGAAAAGAGAAGAGAGCAAAGGGAAGGAGATTGAAAACTATAGGGAAGCATAAAAGCACAATTAACAAGCACCCGGGCGTAGTGGCTAAAGTGCTAGACCTAGAGATCTTAGTATGCGAGTTCGATCTCCGGTCGTGCTATTGCATTCACTTTTGTACTAATACCCTTGGAAAAGGTATGAACCCTCCTACCCTAGTCCCATCTATGTATAGAATAGTTTCTCCGCTTGTCTTCTACAAGGATGGATTTAGCATTAGATAACCCACGAAGGCTGATATGCCATTAAAAAATAAATTTTAACGATGTAACCATTCAAATTATGAGTATTAAAAATAATTTCAAATGTGTAAGTAAAGTTTTTTTTCTCAAACATGTCGCCCCTCAACGAGAGTCCGGGATATGACACTGAAAATAATCTGATGGTCAAAATCCAGAAATACTTGAGCTTTGGGGAATGCGGAGTACCCCTTCATTGCCTTTACTCTCAAGTCCACTCTGGCCCGGAGTGGTAGCATCAGATAGGGTCCTGTCTATAGATTAGATAGAACTGTTTGACATTTAAACCCTGCGCAAACAAATGATTTTGCTAAATTGCGTTGATAGAAATAGAACTGTTTCATGATTTAACTGGGTGTAAACAAATGACTGATGTTTAATTGAATTGTTATTGATAAACAGCAATACTTGGAACAATTTAACTTTGCTGAACTATTTGAAATAGAACTGTTTTTACATTTAACTGTGTGTAAACAAATAACTGACGTTCAATTGAATTGTTAATTATGCATAGCAATAATTGGGACCAGTTTAACTTTGACGTATGCTAAACTGAATTGTTAGAGATAGAACTGTTTGATCTTTTAACAGTGTGCATCTAAAATGTGTTTATAAATCATATATTCAATATAAATGTAAAAAGAGGATTTGGCATTAAATAACCAACAATGGTTGATTTGCCATGAAACCAGATTAAACCAAACTTATCAAAGTTGCCGTTAAGTAAGAAAATCAGAATATAAAAACAATCTTTAAATTATGAGTTTTTTTTAAATATCTTGATATGAATGTTAATGTGAGTGTAAGTATTTGTGGATTAAAATGTCTTTGTTTTTTTTGTACGGTTTAATTTGTTTTGGAGTCATTTTGGGGTGCTCGCTTCAAGATTCATTTATTTCCTAGGGTGTTTTTTGTAATTTACTAAACATTTTGCTTAGATGTGGCACATGGTCTTGTGAATAGGTCACTTTTTGTAATTTACTCAGCTTTTTGCTTATGAAAGGCACAAGGTCGTATGAATGGGGCACCCAATGAGATTCGAGATATGCAAGATTTTTGTAATATATTAAGCATTTTGCTTAGATGTGGCACAAGACTGTATGGACGGGGCACCCATTTTATCACTACTTACTCTCCATCTTAACAAAACCCCTTTGGGGATGGATCACTTTTGCTTGTACCACTACTGTTCTTCTTCAAGGATGGCTTTGGCATTACATTACCCCATGAAGGTTGATATGCCAGTAAACAAAGAAAGCAAACGAAACCATCATTATCATTTTATCACTAGTTATACTCCATCTTAACTAAACTCCTTTGGGGATGGATCACTTTTGCTAGTACCACTATTGTTCTTCTACAAGAATGGCTTTACATAATCCCCATGCAGGTTGATATGCCATTAAAAAACCAAAGCAAAGCAATTTATTGATCAAAATATTAGAGGACACGCGTCTTCTTTTGCTCATCAGTCAAGATTCGAGGCACCATCTTTGGTTGTTTTGTTTGGGTTTTTATGGCATTTCAACCATTGAAGATTATTTAATGCCGATTCCTCTTTATACATATGTAGCATTTGGTTTGGTTTTATGGCATATCAACCATTAAGGGTTATTTAATGCCAAATCTTTTGTATACGTATATATTAAATATATAGGATTTGGTTTGGTTAGATTTTATAGTATATCAACCATTGTAGGTTATTTAATGCCAAATCCTGTTCATACATATATATCAAATATATAGGATTTGGTTTGATTGGGTTTTATGGCATATCAATCATTGTAGGTTATTTAACGCCAAATCTTTTTTATACATATTGAATATGCAGGATTTGGTTTTGCTAGATTTTATGGCATATCATCCATTGAGGGTTATTTAACGCTAAATCCTCTTTAGTTCTGGATTTTGAATGCTAATTTTCAAGGCTGACCGGCCAGATATTATTAAAAAGACTGTCGGTAGACACATTTTTCATTCCTCCACTCGGTTTCATTCTAAACCATGTAGGCTAAGTAAATGTAAAAAAACATTCAGGATTTCGAACGCTGATTCTCAAGGCTGAAAAATCGATTAGTTTATTTTATTTCATTTAAAAAATATTTTAGAATCTTTTGCATTGTTTCTCGATTTATATTCAGTTGTTCTGCAAGCAATTGCCTAATTAATCTTCGATCTGATCGAACTTGCGTATGTTCTTTTTCTTTTCTTCTTTTTTTTTTCTGCCCACTTCTTGCATCTTCTGTTCCTTCCTTGACCCCGGAGTGCACCTCTGCAATAGGGTAAGACCCCCTTCCCATGAGTGTCCTAGATATGATACTAAACAATTTGATGGTGAGATTCCAGTGATACTGGGGCTTTGGAGAATGCAGAGCACCTCTTCATTGCTATTGCTCCCAGGTCCACACTGGCCCGGCGTGGTAGCACCTGATAGGGTCCTATCTATGGGTTAAATAGAACTTATAGCATACTTATGCTAAATTGAATTGTTTGAGTAAACTGAATTGCTTGAAATAGAAAGGTTTTTCACAATTAAAACGTACTTACATTTAAACCGCGTGCTTATGCTTAACTGAATTATTTGAAATAGAACTATTTTCGACATTAAAACTGTTATTTCACTTAACTGGATTGTTATATATAACTGCTTGAATAGTTTGAAATAGAAATGTTTTGACAGTTAAACTGTACTTATGCTAAACTGAATTGTTTGAAATAGAATTGAATATTTACATAAAAATGGATTTGGCGTTGAATAACCTACAAGGGTTGATACGCCATAAAACCAAACAAACCAAACCAAACCAAACCAAACCTTCCTTGACCCCCCACCAAAAAAAAAAAAAACTAAAAAAAAAAAAATCCAAACACGTGACTCCTTCAAAGCATGTTCACCGTAAATAATTTCTAACAAGGTTAACCATTGCTCCCAGGTCCACTCTGACCTGGAATGGTAGCGCCTGCTAGGGCCCTATCTATGGGTTAAATGGAACTAAACTGCATACTTATGCTAAACTGAACTGTTTGACGAAACAGAATAGCTTGAAATAGAAATGTTTTTGACAATTAAACCGTACTTACATTTAAACTGCGTGCTTATGCTTAACTGAATTATTTGAAATAGAACTGTTTTTTGACGATGAAACTGCATTTACACTACATGGAATGGCTTGATATAGAACTGTTTTGACATTTAACTGTATGTAAACAAAATCTGTACTTATACTTAACTGAATTAGCTGAATTAGAACTGCTTGACTAAACTGAATAGCTTGAAATAGAAATGCTTTTCAGAATTAAACTGTACCTACACTTAAACTGCGTGCTTATGTTAAACTAAATTGTTTGTAATAGAACTGATTATTTACATAAAAAATGGATTTGGCGTTAAGTAACCTGCAAAAGTTGATATGCCATAAAAAAAAAAACAACCAACAGGATTAACATTTCACTAGCACTTTAATCTCTCTTCGCACAAAATTTGGTGTCAATACGTTGTTCTAGATTCTTTTCACTCATTTTCCGTCCGCTGTATAAAATGATAACGTGTAACTTCTTCCATTACTTGGCAAGAAATGACTGATCATTTGGTAATTCTTTTATCGATCTATTCTTATATCAAGAATTCATCATCTCTGTAAAACCCATGGCCTGTTCGGTGGAACTGTTGTTCTATTGGGAGAGGTTTGTTGTAATTTAGATATTTAATTCTGCATCTACTGTTGTTTATTCTAAAATTGAAAAGCAGATCTGATATTTCTATGAATTGTTTAGAGCAACATGTGCATTCTAAAATATAGATAATGTTTTTATTATTGCAGTTTGGTTTGTCGTAGATTTTATAAGTCTTATTGTTAATAGACTATGAAAATTCAAAAAATATATATCCATAACCTTCATAAGGGTGATACAGTATCGATAGAAAATCAACTCAACTGCTGGTGGGATATTATGAGCAAAGACATTACAATCCTTCCAGATCACCAATATCAAATCAGAGTTGAAGGATCGGGGAGAATTACACTTTTAATGTCTTCTTTCTTTCTTTCTTTCTTTGCTGTATAGGCTTCTTTCTTTCTTTCTTTCTTTCTTTCTTTCTTAATATAAGTCCCCTACTTCTTTCTTTCTTTCTTTCTTTCTTTCTATCTTTCTTTCTTTCTTTCTTAATATAAGTCCTCTGCTTCTTTCTTTCTTTCTTTCTTTCTTTCTTTCTTTGCTGTATACGCTTCTTTCTTTCTTTCTTTCTTAGCACTTTGATATTTCTTTCTTGTTCTTGTCGTTTTTGTTTCTTTCTTTTTTGTGGGCTTCTCGGGCTTTGTTTGTTGGTTTGTTTGTTTCTTTGCTATTTATGCTTTCTTTCTTTCTTTCTTTCTTTCTTTCTTTCTTTCTTTCTTTCTTTCTTTCTTTCTTTTAAATCATTTCAATTTTATCTTGTCAACTCTAGGCATGTTCATAGATATTTTTCTCCAAAATGTATATTAATGTTAGAAATCAGTCTTTAAACGTAAAGAATTTATATATATATATATATATATATATATATGAAATATGAACGCTGGTTTATTGATCAAACAATTAGCGCCCTCTTTCTCCTATATATATAATCTCCTCCCTAGTTTTGTATTTAATTAAACATCCATTGGTGATTTAACGATACTGCATAACATCTTTTTAAAGTCCTGATGATGGTTTATTGAAACCGAAACGTTAAAACGTTGACTTTCTTTCTTATTAAATTCTTCACTTTGGATTACTTTGTTATTCAGTTTTTCTCCTCCTATATATATATATATATATATGTTTATAAATCTTTATCTATGTTCCTCTTCATGGGTTTCTTGAACTGGTATGATGTTTGGTAATTTTTCTTTCAATATTTTCAATTCTAGTGAATTCAGCATCATTGTAAAAGTCAGGGTCTGTTTAGAGAAAATGTTGTTTTAGTGAGGAAAGTTTGTTGTCATTCAAACATTTAATTCTGCATCTACTCTTGTGTTTACAAAGATTAGAAGGCAGATCTGATTTCCCCATATATTGTTAAGAGCAACGTGCGTATTCCAAAAGATAAATAATGTTTTTGCTGTTACATTTTTTTGTAACCAAACAAAAGGTTACTGAATGAGAAATAACCATAACGTTCTTCTTCTTCTTCTTCTTCTTCTTCTTCTTCTTCTTCTTCTTCTTCTTCTTCTTCTTCTTGTTTCAGTGTGTTCAAGGATTAAAAAATAATGTTTTTTGTTTGTTTGTTTAGTTTAATAGACCTAACACCCATCTATCTTTATGGATTTCTAATATTGACGTAATGTTATTAAATGTTTTTTGCTATCCTCTCTGTGATAGTAGATTTAATGTCTCTGTTAAATTGCAGTCTTTTAAGCGTAAATGTTGGGGGTAGAACTATTATATAACTCAGTCAAGACAGAAGTCAGACAGTTGCAGTTAGAGATCGGACGGTGTTATAGAGGAGATGTGGTAGGGAAAGCCACACCCGGCCAAAGGGGCCCTCGGGAACCCCGATGGAGTTTGGGGACCAGAGAAGTTGCTGATAAGATGCAGTAAAGAAAGCCATCATCTAGTAGAGACCTGGACCGCTGGGCCCCCGGTTGAGCTGCCTTGGTGAACGAGAAAGACACAACGCTGACGGCCATAAGAGAGGGGGTCAAGATATTGCAGTTCTGTTCGGTCTCCAACTCCCTCTCACACGCAAACCCCACACAACCCTTTCGAACCTTGCAAATAAATTGAGAGGTATATACTTTTCTAAAGAAGTCTTCCTGCGTCTTTATTATTGTGTCGTTGTGATGCTGTAGATGACAATATAACACTATGTCATCTGCTTAGTAATGGTGTGTGCGGAGTATCGTCTGCTTCTTGCCTCTTTTTTTTTTTTAGTGTAAAACCATTTTCTTTCATTAGATCTATCAACGTAGGCAAATTATAATTATTATAAATTCACTGGAACTAATGGAAAAGTTCACGTACCTCAGAAGCAGCGTCTCATCTACTGAAAATGGCATTAATATGCAACTAGTGAAGACATGAACTGCTATCAGAAGGTATTCGATTAGAGAGAAATCAGACTTATCTGATAAGATGAAACGTAATTTTTTCCAAGCTGTGGTCGTGTTAATTCTACTATATGGATGCACCACATGGACGTGACTAAGCGTATGGAGAAAAGCTTGACGGAACTCGCACAAGAACGCTACAAACTATATTGAACAAATCCTGGAAGTAACATCCTAGCGGCTGTACAGCCACCTACCTCCTATCTCTAAAACCATCCAAATAAGACGGACAAGATATGCGGGACACTGCTGGAGAAGTAAGGAAGAACTCATAAGCGAAGTTCTTTTATGGACTCCTTCACACGGACGTGTAAGTGTTGGACGACCAGCTAGAAATTATTTATCATATTTACCACCCCCTCCACTCGGGCAGGATATGACACACGGTCAATTTTTTAAGCGGAGTTTAACAGGTTTGGATTCAGAGTTTTCCTTTTCCTAGACTAGAAATTATTTATAATATCTCTGTACAAGAGACAGGACGTCGTCTAGAATACCTGCCGGAAGCGGTGGTTGATACAGACGAATGTCGAGAGAGAGTGAGTCAGGGAAATCCGTACGATATGATGATGATGATGAATGATTTCTTGATCAGAATTTTTAATTCTTTGTGCGTGTCGTCCAGTTTTTTTACCATAGGCGTTTTTTTAAAAATTGATTTAGTCATTGTACTTTTCCTTCGTTTTTTTCTGTTATTGCATCTTTTGTTTTTTTTATTATCTTTTATGCCTATTTCTTTTGGTGTGAGGTCGAGTTGTTCAGTAAATTTATTGCTTTCTTTACTAAATGAGTATTTTTTCTTTCGCTTCTGGTTTGTGTTTACAAACTGAAGCATCCAATCTGTTGTGTCAAAGTATTTCTTTAATCCTACTGTGGTTGTTTTGTTGGTCAGTTTTCGTTGGATTAGTTCTCTTCCACTATTTTCACTCTTGACGTAGAGTCTAACTATATCAGCTCTCGGGTGACGCATTTTATTTGTTTGTTTGTTTGAGTTTTATGGCTTATCAACCTTTGTTGGTTATTTAATGCCAAATCCATTTTTATACAAATAAACAGTTTTATTTCAAACAATTCAGTTTATCAGAGGTATACAGTTTAATTGTGAAAAATATTTCTATTTCAAGCAATTCAGTTTAGTCAAACAGTTCTAATTCTAACAAATCAGTTTAGTATAAGCATAGTTTTTATCCACCCACAATTAAATGTCAAAACAGTTCTACTTTAAACAATTCAGTTTAGCGTAAGTACAGTTTCAATGTAAAACAGTTCTTTTTCAAACAATTCAGTTTAGCATACGAAAACATTTCCACTTCAATCAATTAAGTTTAGCATAATTAGTTTCAGTGTCAAAACAGTTCTACTTCAAGCAATTCAGTTTTCATAAGTACACTATTCAGTTCTATTTAACCCATTGATAGGACCCTATCAGGTGCTACCACTCTGTGCCTGAGTGGACCTGGGAACGATGGCAATATAGGGATACTCCGCATTCCCCAAGGCCCCAGCATTACTGGAACATCACCATCAGAATATTTAGTGTAATATCAGGACGATCCCTGGTGGGGCGGTTTTTACACCTCTGCAGAGATGCAGTCGGTGTATTCTACAGACCCAGCCGACTGAGCAAGATGCATTTTGTAGCAGCCTATTAGTTTCCTAAGTTTAGTATTTATATCATTATCATCATCATCATATCATGCCCGGACCCTCTCTTGTCCCTTCTCCCTATCGTTCATCGCCTCCTGCAGGTCTTCAAGGCTACATCCCGTATCCTCACATAGCTGCTGTATATATGTTCGAGCTGGTCGTCCTGCTTTTGCTCGGCCATATGCAGGGGTCCATAGGATTAAATCACTTATGAGCTCGTCCTTGCTTCTCCGGCAGTGTCCTGCATGTCTGGTTCGTCTAACTTGGATAGTTTTCGTGATGGGAGGCAGGTGGCCGTATAGTTGGTGCCTTGTGGGGTGTTGCCGCCGGGACTTGTTCAATATTGCTCGCAACATTCTTGTGTAATGGCCGTCTAGCTTCTTCTCCAGCCGTTTTGTTAGTGTCCAAGTAGTGCATCCATACAGCAGTATCGATACGACTGCTGCCTGGAAGAAACTGCGTTTCATTTATTTCAGTTTTTTTTTAATATATCAAAACTGTATGTGACAATTGGTATTGCCAGAGTGTTGATTTCTATAACTTTATTTTTTTGCCTTCAATTCTTTTCTTAATATGGCTCTTATTCTTCAATAAAATTCTTTTCTAAGTTTTTCCTTATTTATAGTACGACCGATACCATTCGCTACATTAATTCCTAAATTTGCCCAGTCGGTGGAGAGGTGGTGGAGGGGGCAGTAGAATACACCGACTGCATCTCTGCAGAGGGGTAAGACCCCCCCTTAACGAGTGTCCTAATATGACGCTAAACAATCTGATGGTGAGGTTCCAGTAATGCTGGAGTGTTGGAGAATGCGAAGAACCCCTTCACTGCCATCGCCCCCAAATCTACTCAGATTCGGAGTGGTTGCACAGGATAGGGTCCGATCTATGGGTCAAATAGAACTAAACTGTGCAGTTGGTGTATTCTACAGCCATAGCCGACTGGCAAATTATTTTTTGAGTATAACTTTAGGTTATCCGTATGGAATAAGTGGCTTATTTCGTTAGTAGTAATTTTATATTCATAGTTTATGTTTTAAATTTCTTGTCAATCGAAGCGTTAATTAGATTTTTCAGTTTATAGCGACAATTCTGAAGAAGAAGAAGAAGAAGAAGAAGAAGAGGAAGAAGAAGAACACGGGAAAGAAGAAGAAGAAGAAGAAGAAGAAGAAGAAGAAGAAGAAGAAGAAGAAGAAGAAGCTAAAAACATTGAAAATCATGTATTAATATTAAGGAAAGAATAATAATAAGAAGAAGAAGCTAAAAACATTGAAAATCATGTATTAATACACACACACACACACACACACACACACACACACACACATATATATATATATATATATATATATATATATATATATATATATATATATATATTAATACGTGATTTTCCTTGAGTTTAGTTTCTTCTTTTTATTATTATTGTGAAATGAAAGAAAAGAAGAAGAATCGAGAAAGAAACGAAAAATGAAGGGGAAAAAGGTAAAGAAAGAAGGATGTAGGAAGAAATATTGAACAAAAGATAGAAAACAAAAAGAAAGAAAGAAAGAAAGAAAATATTAACTGGAAAAATAAAGTAAGAAAGAAAAAAGAAAGAAAAAGAAAGAAAGAAAGAAAGTAAAAAGAAAAAAAGAAAGAAAAAAGAAATAAAGAAAGAAGTGCAAATGAATGAATAAATGAAGAAAGATAGAGGGAAAAAGTGTGTGTGGGGGGGAGAAGGAAGAACATAGGTAGGTACATCGAAAGAAAGGAATTAAGAAAGAAAAAAGAGGGGAACATAACACGAAAAAGACAAAAGAAAGAAAGAGGTGCAAATAACAAAAGGAAGGAAGAAAGAAAAAAGGAAGGAAGAAAGAAAGAAAGAAAGAAAGAGGTGAACGAGGCAAAAGGAAGGAAGAAAGAAAGAAAAATAAAAAGAAAGAAAGGAAGAAAGAGGGGAACATAGCAAAAAAGAAAGAAAGAAAGAAAGAAATAAAGAAAGAAAGAGGGGAACACTGCAAAAGAAAGAAAGAAAGAAAAAGGAGAAAGAAAGAAAGAAAGAAGAGGAGAAAATAGCTAAAGAAAGAAAAAAAATAAAGAGATGCAGATATGGAAAAAAAGAAAGAAAGAAAGAAAGAGAGGAGCATAGCAAAAAAGAAAAAAAGAAAAGAAAAGAAAGAGGGGAATATAGCAAAAGAAAGAAAGAAAGAAAGAAAAAAGAAAGAAGAGGTGAAAATAGCTAAAGAAAGAAAAAAAAGAAAGAGATGCAAATAACGAAAAAAAGAAAGAAAGAAAGAAAGAGGGGAACACTGCAAAAGAAAGAAAGAAAGAAAAAGAAAGAAAGAAAGAAGAGGAGAAAATAGCTAAAGAAAAAAAATAAAGATATGCAGATATGGAAAGAAAGAAAGAAAGAAAGAGAGGAACATAGCAAAAAAGAAAGAAAGAAAAGAAAAGAAAGAGGGGAATATAGCAAAAGAAAGAAAGAAAGAAAGAAAGAAAGAAAGAAAGAAGGGACATGCACCTCACAGGATAATTAAAATGTGGGTGGTGTTTTTTGTTTGGCTCGGTGATTGAGATGTGGCTCAAAATGGCGCTTCAATAACAAAGACGATGTCAATCCAACTAACAGAAACTGATGATGACGACGACGACGACGACGATGATGATGATGATGACGACAACGACAACAATAACAACAACAATGGCAATAAACAGCCCAGAGGTCAGAAGACAGTTACACTAATGATAATTATACAATATTATCTTTCGCATATCAGGAGGGCGATGGTGTTGGTGAGTACAGGTAAAAAAAGAAAAAAAAAAAAAAAAAAAAGAATAAAAAAAAAAAAAACCAAAAGAAAATGCAATAGAATGAAATAGAATAAAATTAATAAAAAGTGAATTAAGACATTCGTTTGTAAGAAGACAATTTTATCAGCGTCGAGCTTAAACTGCAGAAGGCTCATGGGAATTCAAAAAGCGCCATCTTGGATTAAGGCTAATCCAACGTCACATCTGCTGGGTTTGTGTTCGGCGACCTTCCCGGTGTTATTTTAACGATATTTGCTGATGGTGCACACGCGCGCGCGTACGTGTGTGTATGGGAAGGATGTGAAAAAAAAGAAGGGAAAAGAAAAGGAAAATATGGACATAGCGATTCGAGTTCGAATTCTGGGTGAGGCTATTCGCAGTTTCATTCTAACGGTAACATCTTATTTAACGGTAAAGTTATATTAATCCGATCATTTTCCTTGCAGCAATCGGGAAATAAGTTATTGTTGGCAGAGCAACCAATGTAGGAAAAGAAAAACTCTGAATTCGAACCAGCTGCAACAGGTCGAGCGGTTTAGAAGTGGTAATTTACTAAGCTTTATTAAGCACAAGGCCATAAGAAAAGGGCACCCAACGCGACTCGAACTCACTCGTGTAGGTTTGCTAGTCGAGCTTGCTAACCATTACACCACCATAATACTTGATTGGTTGGTTGGTTGATTAGTGGGCTGGCGGGTGGTTTAATGGGTTGTTTGGATGGATGGTTAGTTGCTTTGCTAATAGCCGGGTTGATTATTTGGTTAGCTAGTTGGTTGACTGATTTGTTGGGTAGTTGATTGGTTGGTTGGTTGGTTGGTTAGTTGGATAGGGGATTGGTTGGTTGATTGGCTAGTTTGCTGGTAACTTGGTTGATTGGTTGGTGGATGGTTGGTCGATTGGTTAGTTAGTTGATTAGTAGGTTGGATGGCTTGTTGATTGACCGATTGGTTGGTAGGTAGATTTCTTGGCTAGTTGATTGGTTGGTTGGTTGATAGGCTGATGAGTTGGTTGGTTGGTTCTCTGGTTGGGTGGTTATTAGGCAGTGAGTGGGTTGGTTGGTTGGTTGGTTAGAGGAATTAGTTGGTTGATTGGCTAGTTTTTTGGTGAGTTGGTTGATTGGTTGGTGGATTGTGGGTTAATTGGTTAGTTGATTAGTAGGTTGGATGGCTTGTTGATTGACTGATTGGTTGGTAGGAAGATTTCTTAGCTAGTTGTTTGGTTGGTTGGTTGATAGGCTGATGAGTTGGTTGGTTGGTTCTCTGGTTGGGTGGTTATTAGGCAGTGAGTGGGTTGATTGGTCAGTTGGTTAGTGTGTTGGTTGTTTGGTTCGTTGACTGGTAGACTGGTAGACTGGTTGGTTGCTTGCTTGGTTGAGAAATAGGTTGGATGGCTTATTGGATGGTTAGTTGGTTAATTAGTAAGTTGGATGGTTGATTGACTGGTTGACTGGTAAATTGCCAGGGGGTTGATTGGTTTGTTGGTTGGTTAGTGGGATAGTGGATGGTTGATTGGCCAGTTTGCCGGTGACCTGGTTGATTGGTTGGTTAGTTGATTAGTAGGTTGAATGGCTTGGATGGTTGATTGGTTGGTTGGAAGATTTCTTGGCTAGTTGATAGGCTGATGGGTTGGTTGGTTGGTTGATTCTCTGGTTGGGTGGTTATTCGGTTGATTGGTCGGTTGGTTGGTTGGTTGATAGGCTGATGAGTTGGTTGCTTGCTTGCTTGCTTTGTTGAGTTGTAGGTTGGATGGCTTATTGGATGGTTAGTTGGTTGATTAATAAGTTGGATGGTTGATTGATTGATTGGCTGGTAGGTTATTTGATTGTTTGGTTGGTTAATTGGTTGGAAGACTGGTGACTAGGTTGATTGGTTGATTGTTTGGCTCATTGGATGGTTGATTGACCGATCGGCTGGCTAGTTAGTAGGCTGGTGGGTTGATTGAATGGTTGGTGAGTTTGCCGATTGACTGGAGTTGGTTTATTTGTTTTACGGCAAATCAACCTTTGCTGGATTATTTTATTCCGAAGTCATTGTGACAATTATACTTTCCAATTATATATGGTTTAAAAATGTATGTTCTCAATCATTCAATGTTATAAAGCCATTTTTTAAAAATTAGCAATACGGGATGTAGCCCTGAATACCTGCCAGAGGAGATGAACGATAGGGAAAAGAGGCGAGAGAGGGTCAGGGATATCCATGCTAGCGGCACGACGTGATGATATATATATATATATATATATATTTGTAATTTTTTTCCATAATTGTAAATTATTGTTGTATTTGGAATTAGTTTAGAGCAAAAATCATTTTGATCTCGGAAAATGATCGGTTTAGGCTATTCAAAACGGCGATGAATCACACCGAGTTCCCCAGTTTTGAACTGAGGTATGTCATTAAATTTCTGATGGATGACAAGTACAAAACTTGTGAAATATAAAGAAAAATATGTAATGTGTACGGAGAAGCATGTTTTAGTCAAAAAAGAATTTCACAAATAGCCTATACATGGATTTGCTGCTAAGGACCTTAACTGAAAAGAATGGAAACATTGATTCTCCGGTAAAGTGATTAGTAAAGAAGGTGATGCTGACAATTTTCTGGTGCAACTTCTTCTTCTTCTTCTTCTTCTTCTTCTTCTTCTTCTTCTTCTTCTTCTTCTTCTTCTTCTTCTTCTTCTTCTGTCCAGTTAGAACTCTCGCTTACCTCACTGATAAATCTTCCTTATCCTGACCCCACCCCCAACTTTTTCATAATTGCTCCCAAAGTTCCCTACAAACTTTTATCTTTCGAAACCTCTGTCTCCCTCATCTTTACCTCGTTTCGTTGCTCCGCCCTCTTCTCTTTTTAAAATAGACGCATCAATTAAGTGCCGTTTAATATCATCAGAGCCGGTTTTCGGTGGTGGGGAACGAGCTTTTGATTTATTCACCCAATCATTTATTGTAATAAAGCAACCTTGACTTTTTATAGGGATTTTCCGATGGCCTTCTTTCTCCTATTGTAAACAGCTCGAACCGTTTGAATCAGAAAGGGATTCATTGTTTGAAAAAAAAAAAAAATAGCAAGATGTCATAAAATTTGAGGTTTGAAAATGGTTAATTTTCAGATTTAAGAGAGAGGGTCGAAATGGCTTTGGCGTCTAATTGAAATAGTAACATATTTACTGTTGTTGTGTTTCGGTGTTCGTGCCTCGTTAAAAAAAAAAAAAAGAAAAAAAAAAGAAAAAAAAGAAAGCAAACGCTGATTTTCCAGGCAGGTAATTTATCTTCTCTTAAAGGATTATCATAACATTCTCCGGTCATTTAACTTCGCGCTTATGTAAGCTTAGCTGAATAGATTATATTTACCCAACCCCTCCGTTCGGGCAGGATATGACACAAGATCAATTTTTTTAAGCGGAGTTTAACAGGTTTGAATTCAGAGTTTTCCTTCTCCTAGACTAGCTTAGCTGAATAGATGTTAACATTCATAATCTAGGTTGTTGCTAAGCAACATCCCACAAAACAGCAGATGTACGGCCACTTACCTCCTATCTCACAAACTATTCAAATAAGGCGTACAAGACAAGTAGGTCTCTGCCGGCGAAGCAAGGATCATCTCAAAAGCAACATTCTTAAATGGGCTCCTGCAAATGGACGAGTTAGTGTTGGCCGACTTGTAAAGACTGAATACTTAGAAGAGTCCTGGAGACCTGATGAGACTTGCTGTCACCCAGTGAAAGACCATCAGCTAACGGTGATAGGAAAAAAACTCATAAGGAGTATAATAATAATGATGATGTTAATGATAAAGCTTAGATTAACTTTTTATCTTTCATTTGACTGTCTAAAATAAATAAACAGTAAAAAAAGGTTCTTAGCATAAATCAGTCGTGTGAAATTCACGCTTTAAAATGATGTTTGATGATGGCAAATCATATTTACCAAACCCTTCACTCGGGCAGGATATGATGCAAGGTCAATTTTTAAGCGGAGTTTAACAGGTTTGAATTCAGAGTTTTTCCTTCTCCTAGACTAGTTGCCTAATTAAGGCTGAAGAAATCAGTCTGCCATACTATTTAATCATAGCTGGAAGGAGAACAATTGGATTCATAGCTTTCCCAAGGGTATTAGTGCTATGTGAAATGCAACCAGTCTCGTCCAGGATTTGAACTCGTGTCGCCGTGTTCAAATCCTGTTTAATGATGGCAAATAAAAGTTTTCCAAACGGCAAAAGTTTTCAGTAAAATTCAATACGTCCAAAGACGCCATTTTGTTTATGTTGGCCTGGTGTAAACTATTTAATCACACATCAGACGTCATTCACGTCCACTGGTCAACCTTTCTATCGGATTTTTATTTTGACATCTATGAACAACACATCCTCCCTGCACGCGCGTTAACACCTGCACTCAACTTTGCACCTAACTATCCCATGTTCTGAGCCAAAAGGTTCTCAGCCTAACTAAACCCAAAGGCATAAAACAAAATCCCTCGGCTATTATATTACATATTTACTTTCGGACTAATAACCTTTTGAAAGGTATGAACCTTTTTATTTCCCAAACTATGGGTTAAATAGAATTACTGTTATTCTTCTCCGACGATGGCTTCGGCATTAAATAACCCATGAAAGTTTATTCGCCATGAAAAAAAGAAACAAAAAAAGCAAATAGGAGGAAATACTTTCAGAACTTCTTTCGTCACATTAGCGAGGTTACTAAAATAATTATGAATCTATCCGACGTTCCTGTCAATTTTTAAGCAGAGTAAAGTTGGTTTTAATATAGAATTTCTCTTCTCCTATACTGGTAGCCAACACTTTACATATCAGCTGCTATAGCAAATCAGCTACGAGAGCATATGTAGTAGCAGAGGTCGAAAAACATCTACAAAGCGTTCACTTTTCCTGTTTTCGATTGGTCAGCGTCATATTTATTGTTTATACAAAGTTTATATTGTTTGTAATAAGTAGTAAGTAAATTAGAGTTGGCGACCGTAGTTGTGGGTGTCCAGAAGGCTCTCTTTTCAATAGCTACTACACCGAGGTGTAGGGGAAGGGCACTAATCCTTTCCCTGGATTGCTCCACTTTACCCTCGATATGTACCTTATATTGCTGAGTGTGGCATAATGGTTAGAGTGTTCGCCAATGGTCCGGGAGACCTGGGTTCAATCCCAGGTCGAGTCATATCAAAGATTAAAAAAAATGGTACTTGATGCTACTTTGCTTAACACTCAGAATTATAAGGTAAGGATCAAGGGTAAAGTGGAGCAATCTAGGGAAAGAATCCTCAGAGTGACAAATGTTTTTTTTTCTTTATCCGTTTTCTATTTTGATTTTGTTTTCGTCTAATATGATGTTCGCCAGGTATGGCGAGATTTGGTAAAAACCTGGGCGTTGTTTTATATTGTGTGTTTTGGAAATGACTGCAGATTCAAGTAGTCTTCGGGATTTTTTGCAGTGTATGGGTTTGATTTGGGTGGCTTGGGAAAATCAAGTGTGTGCCCTTTTCTCCCACATGTTAGAGCGCAAACTCAGATTCGATTTTTCAAGCCGAAATCGCCAGACTTGATCGACTATTAATTGAATAGTTAGCATGAATTCATTGAAGCAGCCAAGTGGAATATAATTCAAAAAAGTAAAGTTTGTTCTATAAAGATTCTAGAATTTGAATTAGCTTACTATAAGACTGTCGTCCTGCACTTCTGCCATAACACCCAAAAGACTTGTCCCCAACTCATATTTACTTGCAATATCAATGATTCGATTTGATTCTGATGTGGACCCAATTTGGGACCACGAAAAGATAACTCGGAACTCAGAACTCGGTATAAGTTTAAGGATATATTGAAGTAACAAGATACAGAGAAAAGTGATGGCGTAAAAAGTGCTGGCCAAACATGCCATTCCAAAGTGATGCGCCGGAAGGAAGTGACACATTCCAATGGCCAGTAATCGAAAGAGATCGCTTGGGCGGATTTGGCTGATGAAATGGGACAAGGTAAAAATCCCATGATACACTCATAGACTGATGCACCGGAAGAGAGTGACCTCTGAACTGCATAACAGTTATTTCCGCTTGATGACGATCAAACATGCCATTCCAAAGATTGAGTGGGCGATTGAGTGGACGTTGAACTATTATA
This sequence comes from Sepioteuthis lessoniana, assembly GCA_963585895.1. NCBI lineage: Eukaryota > Metazoa > Mollusca > Cephalopoda > Myopsida > Loliginidae > Sepioteuthis > Sepioteuthis lessoniana. The sequence goes on from OY757944.1 coordinate 15,025,528, forward strand.
TTACTCAGTCAAGACAGGAAGTCAGACAGAGATCGGACGGAGTTAGAGACGAGATGTGGTAGGGAAAGCCACACCAGGCCGAAGGGGCCCTCGGGACCCCCGATGGAGTTTTGGAGACCGTTAGTGACAAGATATGGTAGAGAAAGCCAGCACTCAGCAGAGAGCTGGAGAACGAGAAAGACACAACACTGACGACCAGAAGAGTGGGGGTCAATATATTGCAGTTCTGTTCGGTCTCCAACTCCCTCTCACAGTAACACCCTGAGTCACCCCTTTCGAATCGTTACAAATAAAGAGAGAGGTATATTTAAAAAACAGAAGTCTTCTCTCGTCCTTTATCATTGTGTCGTTGTGATTCTTTCTGCATGAATCTGCATATGACTATACAACACTAGGCTTACTTGTCAGTCGAATATCCAGTCTCTAACCAATCTCACGACGACCGACCGACCAACCAATCCACGAGAGTACTTGGCTCTCGATGAATATAGGATTTGGAAGAGTCCATCAATAAGTAGGTAACGGTCCCACAACAGATTCTTTGTTTAATTGCATATCAACTTTCATGGGTTATTTAATGCCAGACCCATCATAGCAGAAGTAGTGATACTATTTAACCCATATCTGGACAGATAGGTTTGGTTTCTTTGTTTAATTGCATATCAACCTTCATGGGTTATTTAATGCCAGATCCATCATCACAGAAGTAGTGATACTATTTAATCCATAGCTGGACAGATAGGTTTGGTTTCTTTGTTTAATTGCATATCAACCTTCATGGGTTATTTAATGCCAGATCTATCATCGCAGAAGTAGTGATACTATTTAACCCATATCTGGACAGATAGGTTTGATTTCTTTGTTTAATTGCATATCAACCTTCATGGGTTATTTAATGCCAAAGCCACTCTCGTAGTACTATTTAACCTATCTTGTATACTCATATGTAGATGCATGCAGAAAATAACGACGACACAATAAAGACGAGTGACACAGTTCCTTAGAAAAATATACCTCTCACTTTATTGAAAAGGTTGTGTGTGAGAGGGAGTTGGAGACTGAACAGAACTGCAACATATTGACCCCCACTCCTATGGCCACAACAGCGTTTCTTTCCTGTTCTCCTGGGCTGCTCAACCGGGGCCTGGGGACCCAGCCTCTCTGGAACATGCTCTCATTCCAGCATCTTCTCTCCCACTCGTCTGATCCCCACCTAACTGACTTCCTGTCTTCACCCGGGTTATATAATAATTTGACGTCCACTCTTCTTCTTGCGAGCGTCACAATTTCGCACTCATTCAACCCTTCCACGGTCAAAATTATAATATCCTGATATTCCTCGACCGGATGCACCTGTTATTTACACAGGTGCATTTCCTATTTTGACAGCCCGGCCGGGTCGGAGGTCAATATACAACACCCATAGCTAGGTGTACAATGTACTTCATAACTTCCCCAAAGGTATTAGTCCCAAAGTGAACACAATTGCGTGAGCTGAGTTTGAACTCGATTACTACAATGTCGCAGTTCAGTACATTAGCCACTACGCCATAGGAACTTTCCTAATGATTCCTGTTGACAGTTGTAAACATTATACAATGAAACATTATCATATTTACCAACCCCTCCGCTCGGGCAGGATATGACACAATTTTTAAGCGGAGTTTAACAGGTGTGAATTCAGAGTTTTCCTTCTCCTAGACTAGTTACCTCACCAAGGCTGAAGAAAACAGTCTGCCCTACTATTTACTCATAGCTGGAGGGAGAATAATTGGATTCATAGCTTTCCCAAGGGTATTAGTGCTATGTGAAATTCAATTGGTCTCGTCCAGGATTTGTTCTCGTGTCGCCGTGTCCACTTCCTACGACGATAACCATCACTCCACGGGCACCTCCCTACAATGAAACATTATGGAAGTTGGGATTCGGTGTTTTGTGAACACCCCAAAAGAAGCAGGATCTTTTTTGGTTGCCGGGAACATATTTAGCCGGTCAGACTCACAAAAAGGATCAAAGACATAATTGTGTCTTATGGACCATGTATATTTTTAAGGAACAGTCACTTCTCTTTTAAACAGCAGTTGCATGCTAGGTTGAAGAAAAAAGGATCGGCCGTGATACTTTGAGAACGGAAGGGCTTAAAGGACTAAGGCTTGGTTTGGTTTGGTTTTATATCACATCAACCGTTGTAGGTTATTGTTGTGGCCCCGGAACGGGTCTCTCATGAAAACGCAGACACGGATACTAGGTAAACAGATTATATTGCACAAGAAAGATAGAGTTATATAGAAAAGGTAATAAGTCTCGTACTGTTTCGGATAACTCCGGTATTGTTCGGCTGGCAGCGAAATCTCTCAGTACTAATAAAGGTGAGAAGAGTCCATAATGGTGAGATGGGTAAGGCTCCCACAACAGTTATTTAGTGCCAAATCTATTCTTAAACATATAAAAAGTTCTATTGCAAAAAAATTCAGTTTAGTATAAGAATAGTTTTTTGTTTACACAAAGTTAAATGTCAAAACAGTTCTATTTCAAACAATTCAGTTTAACCTAAGTGCACAGTTTCAATGTAAAAAACTGTTCTATTTCAAACACATAAGTTTAGCATAATTACAGAGTTTCAATGAAAAAATAGTTCTATTTCAAATTGTTCAGTTTATCATGAGTACACAGTTTCACTGTCAAAAAAAGTTCTATTTCAAACAGTTAAGTTTAGCATTAGTACACAGTTTCGCTGTCAAAAACCGTTCCATTTGAAATAATTCATTTAGGCAAAAGTAATTGACCTATAGATAGGACCCTATCAGGTGCTACCACTCCGGGCCAGAGTGAACCTGGGAGCGATGGCAATGAAGGGGTGCTCCGCATTCCCCAAAGCTCCTGTATTACTGGAACCGCAGCATCAGATTGTTTTAATCATATCCAGGACATGCGTCTTATCCCTCTGCTGAGAGGCAGTCGGTGTATTCTACAGCCTCCACCCCAAGCCGACTGAGCAATGAAGAACTAAGGATACTTTCATCAAGCATCCAGCGGTTACAGACAGTATCCGGCCTATAACTCTGTGAATATAGTATTGTAAACCGTTGATCTTTCTTCCTATCAACTTTTTTTCGCACCCAACCACATTTTCGTCCAAGATACGAGAAAGACAATCTGTGGCTCGGACGGAGAGCGACTGAAATATTCAACTCACGAAAAGAGCTGGTCCCTACGACAATGAAAGAATTACCTGGAACTTTGTATTCCCTTTCCGTTTTCTCATATTTTCAAAGAAACTGAACGGAAGCAATAAAACAACAAAGGATGTTACATTTGAGGTGAGTGGCAATTTTCTGTCTCCCCTAACCCAGTTAGATGAATTGCTGTGGAATGTCATTAATTTTGGACGTGATTTAAATATATCAAAAAAGAAAATGGTCGGTCGATGGTTAAAAGTGAGAAAGACTTTAAAGAAATATGTGGAGGCGATCGTACTGTGATTGTTACAGTCGTTAGAAATTGACACGGCGTCCCGAGTTCAAATCCTGGATAAGGTTGTTCGCATTTCAAATAGCGATGATACCCTCGGGAAAGGAATGAATGCAACTATTTTCTTTCCAGCTGTTAGTAAAAATTAGAGCCCACAGAGCTCTTTAATCTTCGTATGGTAACCAGTCTAGGAGAAGGAAAACTCTGACTTGAAATCTGTTAAACTCCGCTTAAAAAACTGACCTTGTGTCGCATCCAACTTGTGCGGAGGGGTTGGGTAAATACATATACGAAATGTGCAGATTGATATCAACGTACATTTTTAATAAGTTTCTCTGCCTGTACAGTTCAGCCTTTACTTCATTTTCTCTATCTTCATCTTGTTTCTTCGACCCCATCCCTGAAGCCCCTGGGCTCCTGGTACCATCCACAGCGCACACAGGAGGCTCCAGATTTCTCATCTCGACGGAGCACAACAACAAACAGACGACGGGGGACACTCGTTCTCAAAACCACTGACTACTTCGAGAACCCATCTCGTCTCCCTCCGACCACCCGTCAGACTGCCTTTAAGACACACCAAAGTCAAAAAGAAAAAAAAAGATCTTACTCCTATCCCCTACCCTAAACTCAGATATTCTCTTGGAATGGATTCACAGTACATTGATTGTGCCCTCCAAGTGAGAGGCTTCCACGTATATTGATAATTTTTTATAAGTCGCCCGTTTACACTTCATAGCACAAAAAGAGAAAAAGAGAACAACAAGCCCCCCCACTTCTACTCCCCCCAAATCCCCTCCCTTCACATCTCATGTAATTGTGAGACCTCACCCTCGGCTCGTTTCACTGACAAAACCAACCAGTGAAGAACATAAATACGCATCTTATAATCTACAAACATACACAAGGTTTTAATACAATCACTTTTTAGTGTTCCCTTCTTCATTGGCTCATATTCTCGCGCCATAATTTTCCCGCCTTTTTTGTTGTTGCGTTCCTTTTCTTTCTTTCAATTGATTTCATGACTATCTTTCTTTCAATTGATTTCATGACTATCTATCTAACTATCTATCTATCTTAATTGATTACTTCCGTCTGTATGTCTGCATTTATCTATCAATCAATCTATCTATGTATCTATCTATCACACTAAGTTCTTTCATTCATTCATTCATTCTTTCTTTCTTTCTTTCTTTCTTTGATCAATTGATTTTACGACTATCTATCTATCTATCTATCTATCTATCTATCTTAATTGATTACATCTGTCTGTCTGTCTCTATCTAACAATCGATCTATCTATTTGATTATATCTATCTATCTATCTATCTATCTATCTATCTATCTATCACACTAAGTTCTTTCATTCTTTCTTTCTTTCTTTGATCAATTGATTTTACGACTATCTATCTATCTATCTATCTATCTATCTATCTATCTATCTATCACACCAAGTTCTTTCATTCTTTCTTTCTTTCTTTGGTCAATTGATTTTACGACTATCTATCTATCTATCTATCTATCTATCTATCTATCTTAATTGATTACATCTGTCGGTCTGTCTGTCTCTATCTATCTATCAATCGTAATTGTTTTCTTTTCTCTTTCTCTCCCCGCTCTCTCTCTATTTCTCTATCTATCTCACACATTACCTTCCATTTCATATCATTGTACGTCTCCCGTCTTTGTCATCACTTCTAAATACAACCCGTCATTTTATTTCACATTTGTTTATTTCATTGAATTACTTTTGCTTCATTAATCTTATATCTATTTTTTATGTTTTTTATATCTCTTTGGTTTTCGATCCGATTCGTTCCTTTCATTCGCTGTTTTTCCTTCTTCCTTCCTTTTTTTTCTTCTTTCATCCTTTCCTTTTTTTTCAGTACCATATTGCTTGTTTGTTTGTTTGTTTGTTTGATTGGCTTGCATTTCTTTCTTTCTTTCTTTCTTTCTTTCTTTCTTTCTTTCTCAAAAGTCAGTTCTTTTTTTTCTTGTTTTCTTGTTCCGATTTTCTTTTTAAATATCAGTTTTCTTTCTTTCTTTCTTTCTTTCTTTCTTTCTTTCTTTCTTTCTTTCTCAAAAGTTAGTTCTTTTTTTTCTCGTTTTCTTGTTCCGATTTTCTTTTTAAATATCAGTTTTCTTTCTTTCTTTCTTTCTTTCTTTCTTTCTTTCTTTCTTTCTTTCTTTCTTTCTTTCTTTCTTAAATGAAACTTTAACTTTCTTTTATTTATTCGTCTGCAATTTCATTTTTACCATCTATATTCTTTTTTTTTTATTTCATTCCCTATTTTTATCCATCTACTTTCATTTTCCCTTTCAATCGTCGCCCTCCCCTCTACTGTATTCTAGAACTCCTACATCAGCTGCCTCACCCCCATTTTACTTAATCCCGAATTCACTTCTTCTGTCATGCATTGAACAATTTTTCTTTCTCTTTTCTTTAACTTTTCTTCGATTACCTCCCTTGCGATCTCCCCCCCCCCGACCCACGGCGATTCACTAAAGATCGAGCCGGACTGAATTTGTTTGTTCGATTTCGTTACAGCCACCGCCCCAACTACACACAGCAGTCTTTTTCGGTTTTCTTATCATCTTAGACATTTCTTTATAAGTTCCAAATAGGAAAAGATGAAACGGATGTTGAAATTACTTACAACAATTGCATAGAAGCTTCACGTCCCTCAGATCTCATTTTATACAAGACCTTACGAACAGTTAAGCACACACAAACACAGAGGGCAATCAAGAGAAAAAGCAATATATATATATATATATATAAATGTATACATATATATATATATATATATATGGAGAGAGAGAGAGAGAGAGAGAGAGAGAGAGAGAGAGAGATGGAGATAAATAGAGATAATGTGTGTGTGAGATAAAGAAAAATAGAGATGCGAAGACAGAGAAAGAATACACACACACACACACACACACACACACACACACACACACACATATATATATATATATAGATAGATAGATAGAGAGAGATGGAGATGGAGATACACAGAAAGAGAATGTGTGTGTGTGAGATAAAGAAAATAGAGATGAGGAGACAGAAAAGAACACACACACACACACACACACACACACACACACACACACACACACACACACACATATATATATATATATATATATGAATGTGCGTGTGTGTTCTTTCTGTGTCTCTCCAACTTTATTTTTCTGTTTTCCTCTCTATCTCTGAATCTTTCTTTCTCTCTCTCTCTCTCTCTCTCCCACTCTCTCTCTATATATGTGGTGTTGCTCGTGGTGTCATGCTCATCGTCGTACTAAATGAACATATCGACCGGAGTTCAAATCCCGGACTAGGCTGTTTGCATTTCACTTAGCCCTAATGTATGAATCTTAAAATTCAGCTATGAGTAAATAGTAAGACAGACTGGGCTCTTTAACCTCGGTATGGTAACCAGTGAAAGAGACAGAAAAGTCTGAATTGAATTCTGTTAAATTAGGTTTAAAAAGGGTTGGTATACATATATATATTCATATATATATATCAAGCCCTCCGCTCTGGCAGGATATGACACAAGGTCAATTTTATTAAATGGAGTTTAACAGGTTTGAATTCAGAGTTTTCCTTCTGATAGATTAGTTGCCTCACTAAAGGACCTAGTCTGCCCTACTATTTACCCATAGCTGAAAGGAGAATAATTGGATTCATACCTTTCCCAAGGGTATTAGTGCTGTGTGAAATGCAATCAGTCTCGTCTAGGATTTGAACACGCGTCGTCTTGTCCGTTTCCTATGGCGATAGCCATTACACCACGGACACCTCCAATATATATATATATATGCCAACCCCTTTAGCAACCCTTATATATATATATATATATATAAGGATACATAGAGAGATTTGCGCATATTTAGATAGATAGATAGGTTTGGTTTGGTTTCTTTGTTTTATTGCATATTAACCATCGTGCCAAAGCAATCCTTGAAGAAGAACCTTAATGATGTGTGTGTGTGTGTGTATTTGTGTGTGTGTGTGTGTGTGTGTGCGTGTGTGTTCTCTATAAGTCTTCTTTTCTCTTTCCTCTCCCCGCTCTCTCTCTCTTTATATATATATATGTATATATGTATATATATGTGTCTCTCTCTCTCTTTCTCTATCTGTGTATGTTTGTCTAATTCTTTCTTTCTTTCTTTCTTTCTTTTTTCTTTTTTTCTTTCTTTCTTTCTTTCTTTCTTTCTTTCGTTATCTCATTCTCTCTCCTTTTATTCGTCTTTGTCTGTTTATTAAAAGACTGATAGAAATAAAATTAAACATGGATTATCTCCCTTTCTTTCTTTCTTTCTTTCTTTCTTTCTTTCTTTCTTTCTGCACAAAATCTTTCTTTCTTTCTTTCTTTCTCTCTTTCTTTCTTTCTTTCTTTCTTTCTTTCTTTCTTTCTTCATAAACTATTTCTTTCTATACAAAATCTTTCTTTCTTTCTTTCTTTCTTTCTTTGTCCCATTCTGTCTCCTTTTATCCGTCTTTGTTGATCAAATGACTGATAGAAATTAAATTGAACATGGATTATCTCCCTTTCTTTCTTTCTTTCTTTCTTTCTTTCTTTCTTTCTTTCTTTCTTTCTTTCTACATAAATTCTTTCTTTCTTTCTTTCTTTCTTTCTATCTTTCTACACAAACACTTTCTTTCTTTCCTCATTTCTTTCTTTCTTCATAAACTCTTTCTTTTTTTCTTTCTTTCTTTCTTTCTTTCTTTCTTTCTTTCTACATAAACTCTTTCTTTCTACACAAAATCTTTCTTTCTTTCTTTCTTTCTTTCTTTCTTTCTTTCTTTCTACATAAACTCTTTCTTTCTACACAAAATCTTTCTTTCTTTCTTTCTTTCTTTCTTTCTTTCTTTCTACACAAACTCTTTCTTTCTTTCTTTCTTTCTTTCTTTCTTTCTTTCAACATAAACTCTTTTTTTCTCCACAAAATCTTTCTTTCTTTCTTTCTTTCTTTCTTTCTTTCTTTCTTTCTTTCTTTCTTTCTACACAAACACTTTCTTTCTTTCCTCATTTCTTTCTTTCTTCACAAACTCTTTCTTTCTTTCTTTCTTTCTTTCTTTCTTTCTTTCTACATAAACTCTTTCTTTCTACACAAAATCTTTCTTTCTTTCTTTCTTTCTTTCTTTCTTTCTTTCTACATAAACTCTTTCTTTCTACACAAAATCTTTCTTTCTTTTTTTCTTTCTTTCTTTCTTTCTTTCTTTCTACACAAACCCTTTCTTTCTTTCTTTGTCTCATTCTGTCTCCTTTTATCCGTCTTTGTCTGTTTGTCCATATATAAATGCAAATGTATAAATATGAAATAACACACAGAATTCGGAGAATGATTTTCTTTATAGTTGAATCATTTGCCTCCGTTTTACATTATTTTTTTTTTACATTAAACCATCATCAAGGCGTTTCAATATTTGATGTTGTATCTTCTGAATTTTATGAGAGTATTTACTCGCATATATATATATATATATATATATATATATATATGTGTGTGTGTGTGTGTGTGCGTGTGTGTGTATGTGTGTGTATATATATATATATATATCAAATAAACCCTTCAAGTAATATAAATTTTGCACCCAAACTAAACAAAAACAAATAATACCAACACAAAAAATGATTGTAATAATTTGACCACACGAACAAGAGGTATATGCACAACCCAAAGTCCGTCAAACAGAATTAGACGCACAAAATTCAATGGGATTTTAAGATACAAACGGATCACCTAATCTTGCCCAGACGACCAGACCAAAAAAAAAAAAAAAAAAGAAATAAGAGAATCTGCCGAATAGTGGTCTTTGCCGTCTTGGAGGATCATAAAGCAAAATTGAAAGGGAACGAAAAGAGGGTATGTACCTAGACCTTGCTAAAGAACTAAAAAAAAAAAAATGGAAAATAAAGGTGATAGTGACAACAGTTATTGGTGTGCTTGGAACAATCTCCAAACGATTGTAAAGGGATTGGAAGATTTGGAAACAAGAGAACAAGTGGAGACCATCCAGACTACAGAATTGTCAAGATCGACCAGAATACTGAGAAGAGTCCTGGAGCCTTGCAGAGACTCAATCCTGATAAAAAAAAACAATAAGGAAAACTATAGGAAAAACACGAGTTTCATTGCCTTGAACACATTGACTGTATCTCAGCAGAGGGGTAAGACCCTAAACACCAACAAGTGTCCTGGATATGACGCTATATCTTCTGATTCCAGTTCTTGAGTTTTGGAAAATGTGGAGTACCCCTTAATTGCCTTTACTCCCAGGTCCATTCTGACCCGGATTTGTAGTATCTATCAAATTGATTGGTTTTGGTTCGGTTTCTTTAATGGCATATCAACCTTTGTAGGATATTTAATGCCAAGCCATTCTCCGAGAAGAACAACAGTGGTACTACTTAACTCATGCCTTTCCCCAAGGGTATTTGTTCAAAAGTGAACGTAATAGCGTGACTGGAGTTCCAACTAGATTATTACGATGTCGCACTCTAGTGTGTTAGTCACGGGACGCCCATTTAACCTTTACACCACGAAGACACCCCCGCCATAAATAAGTACGCCCTAATCAATATCGTATTAAATTTTGAAAATATATATATACCTATCTATAAATCCATCACAGTCTGTTCATATCTGCCGATCTGAATCAATAGCGCGACTGGAGTTCGAACTCGCTTACCACGTATTCTGCAGTCCATCGCTTTAACCATAACAACCCCTGTTAAATTGAATTGTTTGTATTACGTATATCAATACTTGAATCCATATAACTGTGCAAACGAATGAGTAATGTTCAGTTGAATTATTAATGTTGAATAACAATATTTGAGACCATTTAATTATTTGCAAAAAATTAAAGAGAAAATTACCGGCAAAATAATTACTTCAATAAGTTTCCAGCTTTTTTTTTGTACAGGCATTTAAAATTGTCGTAGACTCTTAAAAATTTAGTATATTATTCTTATACATCTTATGAGATGACTGATTAATTTTTATGATTTCAGGTTCAAAGAAACAGCTACAAACTTGGAAAAAATGCCACAGAAACGTATGGAATGCTTCACACTGCTTTTCGACCATCTTGCATGAATCGAGTATCAGTGTTTGAGTGGCATAAGAGATTCAAGGAAGGCAGGGAGTCTGTAAGGGATGATGAGAGGTGTTGGAGGAGTAAGGAAGTCAATACACCAGAATTAATTGTCTTGATGCCCATCTTGCTCAAATAGTCTGTGACAAGGATGAAGTAGTGGACTGGTGTATTGTCCAGGTGGAAATGCCACAGAGCCGATTTGAAGAGTCCTGGCCTCTTCCCTAGGAATCTCTTCCTGAACTCCCTTAAAACCTCAACATAGTAACCCTAACCCTAACCCTTGGTCAATCAACTCTGGTGTATTGACTTCCTTACTCCTGCCACACCTCTCATCATCCCTCACAGACTCTCTGGCTTCCTTGAATCTCTTATGCCACTCAAAAACTGATGCTCGATTTATGCAAGATGGTCGAAAAGCAGTCTAAAGCATTCCATGCATTTCTGTTGCATTTTTCCCGAGTGTAAAACAGAATTTTATTGCATATCGTTCTTCTAAAGTGTCCTCACGTCCAGATTGCATTTTTGAAATTCCCCAGCTGTGACAATCAGGTTTTAGTAGGGTGTATTCCAATTGCTGCTCTAGCTGTTGATTTGAACCTGAAATCATAACAATTGGTCAGTCGTCTTATAAGATGTATAGCAATAAGATACTGAATTGTCAAAAGTCTATGACAATTTTAAATGCCTGTACAAAAAAGTCTAGAAACTTATTGAAGGCAGCACGTATATTTATCTCTTTCAATTTAAAAATCATCTTTAGTTTTCTCTATTTCTTTTCCTCTCCCCTTCCATCTCTCTCTTTCCCTCTCTTTCAATTTATCTATCCGCGTCTTTTCTATTTTATTCTTTCTATTTCCATCAATACATATCTGCAAAATCTATCTATCTATCTATCTTATATTATGTATCATGGTTTATTCATGCCTATGTATGTATGTATGTATGTATGTATCAATCTATGTCTTCATCTCTTTCTCTCTCACACATTCACTGTCTCTATCTTTCTCCCTCTCTCTTAAACACACATTCACTATTTCTCTCTCTCCCTCTCTCACTCTCTCTGTCTAACAGTCATGTGGAGGCGCATTTGGTGCAATGTGTCTCGTCTTAGGAAATGGAATTAACCATTTTTGTTCAAATCCTAGATGAAGAGAAATCGTCAACTTTTAAATTCACAAAAAGCTTTGCATGTGAAAAGCCAAATAACCCCTATCCCACTTCCTCTTGTTCAAAACAAGAAGAGTGGCCAGCGGAAGGAGCTTCTCTTATGCCGCCCCACCGAAAGATCACGAGAAAGATCGAATACAAACCAAAATTGACCAACCTGTCCCGTACCGGATATTGGATTTATTAAACCCTCGAGTTAATCACGACGGTTGAAGTGCTATTCAAATAAACGGAGCAAAATAAAGAGACTATAAAAAAAAAGGCAAAAATGAAAGTGAAAGTGAAAGTAGATAATAAAAAAAGCAGAGAGAGAGAGAGAGAGAGAGAGAGAGAGAGAGACAGAGAGACAGAGAGAGAGAGAGGTAAGGGAAATAATACGGTTATGATTAGTTGAAACAAATATAACCTATGTCGCTTAAGTGACCAACTTAGAAGTCTTCAATTAATTATTTCTGATTCTTATTAAAGTTAACTCACTCGTTTTGTGAACCATTTTTCTTTTCCCTTCTCTTTTACTCGCTAATTAAGTATCTCTCTCTCTCTCGCTCTCTCTCTCTCTCTCTCTCTCTCTCTCTCTCTCTCTCTATCTATCTATCTCGCTAGCTAGCTTGCTAGCTCGGGGGAATCACTGTAGCGTAATGGCTCATTACGCCAACCGTTTAACTGCGACCACTGAGTGTCCAAGTTCGAACTCCAGTCGCATTCGGGAAATGTATTAGCCTCTCAGCTATTGGTTAAATTGTGTCTTTGGCATAAAATAACCCACGAAAGTTGATGTGCTATCATGCAAAACCCAAACCTATCTGTCTATCTATCGGGGGTGTCTTCGTGGTGTAATGGTTAAAGCGATGGACTGCGGAATCGTAGTAAGCGAGTTCGAACTCCAGTCGTGCTATTACGTTCACTTTGAGACAAATACTCTTGGGAAAGTATTGAGAGATTTCGCTGCCAGAGGGACAGATCAATATCGGTGTTATCCGAACAGTACGAGACTTCTTACCTTTTCTATGTAACTCTATCTTTCTTGTGTAATATAATCCGTTATCTAATATCTGTGTTTGCGTTTTCATTTGTGACCCTTTCCGGGGCCATAACAGATAGATAGAGGGATATATAGATATGAAGAATGACTTAGAGTGAAATAGATACATATGGACAGACTGAGAGAGATATGAACAAATTGAGATAGATAGATTGACAGACATATAGATAGCTATGAATAAACTGATAGATTATTATGATTAGACTAAGATAGATAGATAGATAGATACATTCATACATTTGCATGAATAAACTAAGACACTTGGATATTAGATAAATTGATAGAGAGTAAGAGAGAAAGAAAGAGATGAAGACAGATAGATAGATAGATAGATACCTGCATGCATACATACCTACATACATAGGCACGAATAAACTATGATACTTAGATGTAGGAAAGAGAGAGAGAGAGAGAGAGAGAGGGAGAGAGAGAGAGAGAGAGAGTCATTGATAGATTGATAGATGTAAACAAACTGAGACAGACAGCTCTCTCACTAGTTTGCTAAATTGGTAGATATAAAGAATGAGATAGAATGTAACTGATAGACAGACAGACAGGACAACTGAGATAGATAGATAGATAGATAGACAGATACTGAGATAGATAGATGGATAGATAAGTTGATGGATATGAATAAGCTAAGATTAATATATATACATATATATATATATATATATAGATAGATAGATACTGAGATAGATAGATAAGTTGATGGATATGGGGGTTCATACCTTTCCCAAGGGTATATAGCTAGCTAGCTAGATAGATAGATCGGTAGTTTGACAGAAATATGGATAAATTGATATAAACAAACTAATTGACAGATAGACCGATAGACAGAAAATATAATTGTACAAATATTGTAAATAGTAAACAAATAAAAGTAAAAAGTGCATTATCTTAAATACAAGCTTTTGTTTAGCCATTAAACTCGACTAAAATAGTTTCAAGTAGAGTAAATCATTTAACCGTTCGATTTGACCCATAGATGAAACCCTAACAAATACTATCACGCTGGGTCAGAACGGGGTGGGGATGTCCTCGTGGTGTAATGGTTAAAGCGATGGACTGCGGGATCGTAGTAAGTAAGTTCGAACTCCAGTCGTGCTATTACGTTCACTTTCGGGCAAATACCTTTGGGAAAGGTATGAACCCCTTTATCCTCCCAGCTGTGGGTTAAATAGTATCATTACTGTTCTTCCTAGAAGGAAGGCTTTGGGTTAGATAACACAAGAAAGTTGATATGCCATTAAACAGAGAAATCCAAACCGGCCAGAGAGGGGCTGGGAATAATGGCAATCAAGGGGTACTCCACATTCCCCAAAGCTCCAAAACTGGAGCCTCACCATCAAATGCAAGTAAGTGTCATATCCAGGACACAAGTAATATTCTACCTATAGATGAGTTGGTTGTTTTTTTACGGCGTATCAACTGTTGTATACTTCTCATAGACCCAACCAAGAACGAACTTCAATGAACGAAACGAAACAAATCTCTTTATAAAAATATATCCCTCTCATTCTATTCTCGAAATGGGCAGACAGTTTTTTTGTAAGTTTGAGCGATAGATGGAGAGACATATACTCAGAGAGAGGACTCCTTCTTGCCCATATCTTATTCCTGGAGCCAGGGGTTACCAACGCTTGCATCACCTTGCAATGCGTATCGTCAGAGACGACACTAACGCCTCTGATCGGCTGAGTATCCCTGGCTCGACCCTCGATTCTGACAGGACTGACTGTCTAAATCTGACCGCGTGGTTCTCATATCACGTGGTTTCCTTCTGGTTACACACCTGCTCAGCCGGCCTACCCCGACGCACTGCCATCTCCCTATTTACTAATCAAAACGTGACAGCTTGTCAAAGCACACGGGGTCACCAGGAACGAACTCAAAATCCATGTCAACAGATATTTTATAACACAACCCCTTTCGGGTTATTTAACGCCGAATCAAGTCATATTGATGAAAGTTTGTTTGTTTTACGGTCTTCATATCTTCAAATATCAATTCATGGTTTACATTTTATTCTGTAATTGTCTGATATTGATTTATTTCTATATAATTTGGTATTGTTTATATTTCTATTGGTCAGGTCTTTAAAGTTTTCCATAAAGGCTCACTGCTTTTAGAAAGGTCATTACAATGTCCACTTAAGTTTAAAAAAAATAGTTCTTTCATACAGCTCGTGTTGTAAAACGTTTCTCTCGTAGGGGCCAGAAGAGGCAGGTTCGTTGTATCACAACTTATCAGTGTGGCTAGACACCTGAGACCCTCAACTTAGGATCGAAACCCGGCCAACTTTACGTCAGCCAGATAACATAACCCCACAGCCACCAGCAATCCCCTATAAATGGGACACTAACAGGTACAACCACTCTGGATCAGATTGGGCCTGGGAGTAATGACAATGAAGGGAGTAATGACAATGGAGCCTCGTCATCTGATGCATATCCAGAACACTAGTAATATTGCACGGGAAGCGTGCGCGGAGGATTTTGGGAGATTTGAGAAAAGTTAATGAGTTGAGTCTTGCTGTCCGAAGACGAAGGGTGACTTTCGCTTGCTCGCAGAGGCCTTGTGGCGGGTGCCATACGTGTTGGGGGGGGGAGATGGAAAAGCCAGCATAGAAAGATTGTGCCTCTCTCCTTAGGTCGAAAAAACCTTTAATAAAAAGTTTCGTACCTGAACTAAGAAGTCGTAAGTGTTTTTCGTGTTTCGGGATTCCTATGTTCTATATATATATATATATGTTATGAACATTCTATGTACGTTTCCCATATTCATGTATGGGTATGTTACAAAAAGTTTGAAAAGCCCTTGTGTAGATATTCTTCTGATATGAGTTATTGCAATCTCTTTACATTAAAAAATGTATAAAATCGCTCCGAAAATAATGCCTACTATTTATTTCTTGGTATGATTTGGTTTTATATCACATCAACTATTGTATTATTTAGTGCTAAATCCATTTTTATACATATAAGAAGTTCTATTTCAAGCAATTCGATTTAGCATAAGAAAACAGTTTGTTCTATTTGACCCATAAATATGACCTTTATCAGGTGCTACCACTCCGAGCCAGAGTAGACCTGGGAGCATTACTAGAACCTCACTATCAGATTGTTTAGTGTCAAAAATCAGTACACTCGCTGTGGGAGTCTTACCCCTCTGCAGAGAAGCAGTCAATGTATTCTACAGCCCCAGCCGACTGGGCAATATTTATTTCTAGGGAAACCACCACAGAGACAGTATGTACAATAAGACTGTTAGACCGAACAACATTTTCGCTACAAAATAATCAGGGTGTCTTAAAAAAGATGCAACCCATTAATATGATAATTCATATTGCATCAAGTCATCTTTCATCTGAGTCTTAAAAAGAAATCATATCAGTTCAGAAAGGTCAAACCAGATGACAAGAGCCGAAATTGATTGACTTTATCCTACAGTGCACGTGAAATACCAAGTTCTTAGGGACGTCTTCGGAGGAACTTTTTCAGACTCCTTTCGACAGAATCTCTCACTGCATCCACATTGTGATGACATCTTGCAGTCAACTTTCTACCATATCAGGGATTTTCTGCCATTTGTTGAGGTTGTTAACTGACTCCGTGACTTGTAATTTGTGTACCCAATGATAAATTTGGCTTTTCTGGGGATAATTGTCAAAGTTAAACTTCCTGTGAAATTTTGTTTGCACAGTTTTCAGTGATTTTGTCTCCAAATAAGTAGTGACGTAAAATATTTTTCCTCTCTTATCCAAGGCGTTGTGACGGAGGATTAATAGTTGTTATCGTATACTACATTCAAATCAGAGACAAAAAAGAACACAATATTATTCGTAGTAGAGTTATTAGCAGTCGCATAGGTCCCATGTATATTGAGACATCCTATATAACCATGCATATTGGGACACCCTATATATCCATGTATAATGAGACATCCTATAGAGCCATGTATAATGAGACATCCTATTGAGCCATGTATATTGAGACACCCTATATAACCATATATATTGAGATACCCTATATAACCGTGTATATTAAGACACCCTATATAACTATGTATATTGAGACATCCTATATAACCATATATATTGAGACACCCTATATAACCGTGTATATTAAGATACCCTATATAACTATGTTTATTGACATACCCTAAATATCCATGTATATTGAGACACCACATGCATATTGAGACACCCTACATAACCATGCATATTGGGACACCCTATATATCCATGTATAATGAGACCTCCCATATAACTATGTATATTGAGACACCCTATATAACTATGTATATTGAGACACCCTAAATAACCATGTCTATTGAGACACCTTATATAACCATGTATATACACCCTGTAATTTTTTCGCCAAGTTACCGCCATTTTCTTCATATTTCATCGCCCAAACCCATCTTTCACATTAGAACATTATTCCCAAATTAAATAAGTGTTTCTGCTCTGTCGGTGGGACTTAAAATATGCTGACCGTCCCCACCCCAGCAGAGGCGCAAGATGTTTCACCAGAGGGGTGTCTGGAGTATAATACCTCACGGCATCTCGTGGGGAGGCTCCATTTCCGGACATATGGGAGTAACTTTTCATTGTCATTATTCTCAGGTCCACTCTGTCCCGGAGTGGTAGTACTTGTTAGGGTCCCATCTATTGGATCAAACAGATCAGTGGAAAAATTATTCGTATTCGACAGGACCATCTACCACGACCCCAAAAAACAAAACAAACTTCCAACAACTACCCAATTTCTTAAAATGTGTAAATATAGATGTACAATAAACGTGATTCCCTTATGTCTTCGCATAAAGTAATCTTAGATGGGTTGAAATGCCGCAAAAATCAGTCAATCAATCAATCAATGATAAAGGGGCGTCTGGATTTATTTAAGGATGAAAGGGAATTAAATAAGATAAAGAGTTTGAGAAGCCCTGTTCTTGAAGATCGAAAGTGCGGACATAAAGTTTCGCATAAAACAAACAAATAAAGTGTTGTTTTAAATATGCAGCATATTAAAAAAGATACATAGCTGTGGTTGGTTTATGTTTTATGGCATATCAACCCTTGTTGGTAAATGTCAAATCGCGTTATATATATATATATATATATATATTGTATACTTAGGCCCTAGGTTATTATCTAAACATGTTTAGCTGAATACCGCCAATTGTTTCTTTTTTTTTTTAAATCTTCAAGTAAAGACGTACAAGTCTTATGTCTGGGCCAAGTTGATAAAGAAAGTACCCTATATTAGACCAAGCGCTTTCGATCATTTCGCTGATCCTCTTCGGGTGTTGTAATTGATCGTTTTATTGCTGTGAGTTTTATTTATATTTATATGGAGTATTTTTTTAAAATTGTAGATGGAGTTGGCTCATTCTGCTATAAATATAAATGGTTGCAAGTATTATTTTCAAACATTAATAATTCTCTTTAACATTTATCACTTGTTCACACACCATTAAATGGTTTCAAGTATTATTGTCTAACACTAATAATTCTCTTTAATATTAATCACTTGTTTGCACCCAGTTAAATGGTTTCAAGTATTATTGTCTAACACTAATAATTCTCTTTAATATTAATCACTTGTTCGCACACAGTTAAATGGCTTCAAGTATTACTATTTAACATAATATTTTCTATTGCGACTTCCCGTAGTGTAGTGGATAATATGCCCGACTGCGATATCGTAGTTAGCAAGCTCGACCTCTACTCGCAGTATTATCTTGACTTACCCTCTTTTACTCTTCAAAAAGGCATGAAGTCCCTTATTTTCCCTAGTTAGCTATTAAATACTAAAAAGAACCATTCTTTTTATTAGGATAGCTTTGACATAGATTCATCAATGAAGGTTTATATCTTATCAAGCAAAGAAATCAGAATTAAACATTCTTATTTAATTGAACAATTTACGCATTGGTTGTATTGTTTCAAATAAATAATAATACTAATCGTGAGTAAATGATTGAACAGTTTTATTTGAGCCATAGATGGGACCGTAACAAGTATTACCATTCAAGGTTTGAGTGGACATGGGAGTAATGGTAATGAAGGGGTACTTCAGCTTCCCTCAAACTATTGAATTAGAGCTTCACCATCAAATACAGTTTAGTATGATACACAGAACACACGAAAGATATGTGTTTTCGTTATATATTTACTGAGTAGAGTCTTCTGAGACAAAGGTTTACAGAAAAAAATTTAGGGAAAACGCTGTTTTAAAATATAAAAATACAACTGAATTTTACTCACATTTTAATAACCTGTCTCAGTATTTTTTCTAACTAGGATCGATTGTGAGAATGGCTCATTCGTTTCGGCGCCTTTAGTCACAGACATGCGCACACATACAAGCGACCTTAAGATGCATGTGCACCACTTTATATTAATGGTCGCCAAGCTGTTACCATGTCTAATAAGGTTGGCATTCTATCGTTTAATATGTATAGTTGACATTCGGATCAAACCTTTTTCCCCCCGCACAAGCAGTTAAAAAAGTGGTTATTGAAATAAATAGGGTGAGGTTTGTAAGGTTGATTCATTTTAATCGGAAATTTTGTCATGGAATTTGTAAATATCCGGAAAGGAAAACAAGGGTAGCAGGAGAGTATAATTTCTGTTATCTCATAGGTGCTGTTGTGCTAAAGAACTGGGGTCAATCTGTCTATCTCAAGCGGGCGCCTACTATGGGGTAATAGTTGATTATGTCGTCACGTGTACACATACTCTATCGGAAATTATTAATATCTACGAGTAGCATTACTGTAACCAGGGCACCTCTGGTGGTGTAATGGTTAACAAGCTAGGTTAGACTAGCAAACCTACACGAGTGAGTTAGAGTCTCATTGGGTGCCCCATTCATTCGGACTTATGTCACATCGAAGCAAAGAGCTTCGTAAATTACTATTTATTTGGTTATCTGGGTACCTCTGGTGGCGTAATGGTTAACAAGCTAGGTTAGACTAGCAAACCTACACGAGTGAGTTAGAGTCTCATTGGGTGCCCCATTCATTCGGACTTATGTCACATCGAAGCAAAGAGCTTCGTAAATTACTATTTATTTGGTTATCTGGGTACCTCTGGTGGCGTAATGGTTAACAAGCTAGGTTAGACTAGCAAACCTACACGAGTGAGTTAGAGTCTCATTGGGTGCCCCATTCATTCGGACTTATGTCACATCGAAGCAAAGAACTTAATTACAACATTACTGCAACCAGCACCTCCGTGGTCCCCAAAAGCTGGAAGGCAGTCGGTGGAATGAATTAAGTTGTTCCACACTTACAACAACGGTCTAATTCACATGACCTTTATTTCCAACAAGATGGGGCTCTTGCACATAATTCAGGAGAGTATCTTGATGAAACGTTTTCTGAGAAATGAATTGGCTGAAGAGGTCCAATTGATTATATACGATAACAACTATTAATCCTCCGTCACAATGCCTTGGACAAGAGAGGGAAAGTATTTTACGTCATGACTTATTTGGAGACAAAATCACTGAAAATTGTGCAAGCAAAATTTCACAGGAAGTTTAACTTTGACAATTATCCCCAGAAAAGCCAAATTTATCGTTGGGTACACAAATTACAAGCCACGGAGTCAGTAAACAACCTCAACAAATGGCAGAAAATCCCTGATATGGTAAGAAGTTGACTGCAAGATGTCATCACAATGTGGATGCGGTGAGAGATTCTGTTGGAAGGAGTCTGAAAAAGTAAGAACTTGGTCTTTCACGTGTACTGTAGAATAAAGTCAATTGATTGGTCAGAACGTTCGTTTAATCCCAGAGGATTTTTTTCTTTTGGGGAGGGGGATACTCATAAACAAAGTTTTTAGTCGAAAACCAAGAAATGATGGTGAGTTAAAAAATTACACCTGAGATACATTTCAAGAAATAAATGAACAAAGAGACTTATGCAAAAAAGTTTGTCGAAGCTAGACGGGGAGACTTTAAATTATAATGGACAGCAGTTTGAGCACCTGCGTTGATAAAATTTTACTGCTTTTGTACACAATAAAATTTAATTGTCAATGTGATAATTGTATCAGTAAATATAATTGTATATTTAATCTCAAAATAAATGTTGGTTGATTATTTAGGTTTTATGGCATATCAACCTTTGTAGGTTATTTAACGCCGAATTCATTTTATGCAAATAGTTCTACTTCAAACATAGCATGAGTACACAATTTGTAAAAACATTTCTATTTCAAGCTATTCAATTTACTCAAACAGTTCTAATTCAGCTAATTCAGTAAAGTATAAATAAACAAGTTCGATATTAAACAGTTCAGTTTAGTGTAAGTTCAGTTTCAATGTCAAAAACAGTTCCATTTCAAACAGTTCAGTTTAGCATAAGCATACAGTTTAAATGTAAGTACAGTTTATTTTTCAAAAACATTTCTATTTCAAGCTATTCAGTTTAGTCAAACAGTTCTTATTCAAACAATTCCGTTTAGCATAAATATGCCGTTAACTCTATTTAACCCATAGATAGGGCCCTATCAGGTGCTACCATTCTGGGCCAGAGTGGACCTGGGAGCAATGGCAACGAAGGAGTGCTCCTTATTAAAATAGATGTTATCCAACTTTTGGATCACCCAGTATACATATATGTATGTATGTATATATATATATGATAAAAAACGACTTACAAGACGTTGGATTTGATCTTTTATTAGCCTATTTTGTTCACGAGTGGGATGTCGCAAATGAGGACGAAGGCTTTATATCAGTCGTTCCAATTGTACCATATTCGCAATTAACGCCATGTGCGAAATGGACATATAATGTTCATAACGATAGAACATATGAATCTCGAAATTCGAAAACACGTAACGACTTCTTGTTCAGGTACGAAACCTTTTTATTAACTTTGAGTTGAAGGTTTCGACGTAAGGAGGAGAGACACAATCTTCTATGCTGTCTTATTTATTTGGCTCGCAACTCGAGCGGCCCCCATAGGGCGCACGTTCGCCTCGCGCCTGCGAGCTCCAAAAGTCGTTTGGCGTCTAGTACCCGACTCTTTCTCTCTTCAAATTCTCGCACAAACCTCCGCGCGCTTCCGGTGCGTGACGTCACCCGCATCCTGTCACCTCGGTTCGTTTCGGACTATTATGACATCTGAGTGACACCTCCATCCGCCCGCGCGCACCCGCGTTAACACCTGCTTCAGTGTTGTACCAAACTAACCCATGTGCTGAGCCGAAAGTTTCTCAGCCTAAATAAACTCAAAGGCATGAACCGAAATCCCTCGGCTATTTTATTACACAATTACGAGGTAACTGTCCAAGGATTTATTACTTTGATGAGATTTTTAGGTAGCGTTTGGTTTCCAGAAATTTGACGCATTTTTCAATCCCAAATATCATTTCTATATCCTGACAGTATATTCTTGTAGGTTGAATCAGAATTTAAAATTTTTTTTCATTTTTGGTAAATATTTTAGTATCACTTATATACAGTTTATCGTGTCCTTTGATTTTGTAAATTTGTAATGAGTCTCCTTCGTTCAGTGGTATATTTTCGAGAAGCGCTAGATCATCTGCGTAGTCTGCATCTGTCATAGTTTCTGAGGGATATCTTTTGCTTCTTGGAAATGGACACGGCGACATGAGTTCAAATCCTGGACGAAACTGATTGCATTTCACATAGCACTAATACCCTTGGGAAAGGTATAAATCCAATTATTCTCCCTCCAGCTATGGGTAAAATAGTAGGGCAGACTAGGTTCTTCAGCCTTGGTGAGGCAACTAGTCTAGGAGAAGAAAAACTCTAAATTCAAACCTGTTAAACTCCGCTTAAAAATTGACCTTGTGTCCTATCCTGCCCGAGCGGAGGGGTTGGTAAATAGTATCTTTTGTTTCTTGTCTTTTTTTAGGGTGGTGTTATTTTTCTTTCATTAGATCTATTAACATTTGTATATCCTTGTCCTTTGGTCCATCTCTGAGTTCCTTCCTTGTCTATTTTAAGAATGGTCCCGAGTCTCTTACAACGGAGACTACCTTGATGTTTATTTCTTTGATAAGATTTCTTCTGCCGAGTTTGGTTTCAAGAAGTCTTTTTTGCTCTTCTGAAGTTCTCTTTTCTTACTTTTTCTTTCGTCTCTGTTTGATAGTGGCCGCTTCCAGTATTCCCTAGTATTTGTAATTATTTTTTTCAAGTGTTTTGAAGCTTTCCTAATTTGGGAGTTCTGTTCGTTCCGTTGTTTCTCTTCTCCCCCCTTTTTTAGAATGGAACATTTTTCAATCCCAAATTCTATTACTATATCCTGGCTGTATATTTTTATAGTTCATACGTGTTTCTCGTTCTTTTTCCTTTTTGGTAAATATCTTTACATCTTCGATATACATGAGGTGGTTTATCTTTTCTTGTCAGTAAGTAAAATACGCGATTCAGTGGTATCATTGCTATGACAAATTATGTGAGTCTCCCAGGAAGATGTTCCTTTGGATTTTAAACTGCTGTTAATTTCACATTCCAGTTTTCCACGGCTTTCGAGATGAAGTTTATGACTTTCTCGCCTTCTTCTTCTTCTTCTTCTTCTTCTTCTTCTTCTTCTTCTTCTTCTTCTTCTTCTTCTTCTTCTTCTATTTGTTTCAGTGTGTTCAAGGATTAAAAAAATAATGTTTTTTGTTTGTTTGTTTGTTTAGTTTAGTTTGTTGTTATGTCTGTTTGTAGTCATGGTTTATAGACCTAACACCCATCTATCTTTATGGATTTCTAATATTGACGTAATGTTATTAAATGTTTTTTGCTATCCTCTCTGTGATAGTAGATTTAATGTCTCTGTTAAATTGCAGTCTGTTAAGCGTAAATGTTGTTCAACTGGTAGTAATTTATTATGATTTAATGATCTCATTCTATGTCTACAGCTGCTTATTCAAAAATTAAAAAAACATTCTGAGTTCTTTACATATTGTTTGGAGCAGCGTGTACATTCCAAAAGGTAAATAATGTTTTCACTTTGACAGTTTGATTTGTGGTTGATTTTAAAGGCCTAACTGGTTATAGAACAAATAAATGAATTAGTGCATTTTGTATCTGCAGGAGAGTCTGTTTTTTTCCTTTTCATTATAAGATTGGGAAAATATTATTGTTATATAAAATTTTGATGCTTTTTATGAGTTCTTTGAGATTTTTTGGTTCACGATATGCAAGAATAACACAGTGGACTACAAGGTTAAAACATAACGTAACAAGGTTTAAGAGCCAAGTTTGCCCTACACATATATCACGGTGGGTAAGGACCTGGCATTAACCGTTTTTTAAAAAAATATTATTAGTATAACAGAAAATACGCGTTTCTTTAATTTTTTTTGGGGCGGGGTGGAAACACGAATTTAAAAAAAATTGTTTCAATCATTTTTTTTGTTGAGAAGTTGTTTTGTTTTGAAGTCGACTGTTTTATCCAAAGTATAATGTAAAAATTCGTGCATGCAAATCTATCATCAAAAATTGTCGCGCAATGTTCGCCAATGGTCCGCGAGACCTGGGTTCAATCCGAGGTCGCGTCATACCAAAGACTTTAAAATGGTACTAGATACCTCCTTGCTTAACACTCAGCAATATAAGGTACGTATCAAGGGTAAAGTGGAGCAATCCAGGGAAAGGAGTAGCGCTCTCCCCTACACCTCGGTGTAGTAGCTATTGAAATAGGAAGCCTTCTGGTCGCCCTCGACTACGGTCACCAACTTACCAACTTACCTTTATGCTTACCAGAGATGTTCTGATTTTTTGGACTGAAAGGTTTAGTTAAACTTTTCTGACTATTTCCATGAAATATTTTCTTTTATAATCGTTTTTTTAGGTAACGTCCCACAAAAATGTCTATTTGGTGGCTAAAAACACGATATATTTTCTGTATATCTGGAAATATAATAAAAACACCGAAGTAGAGCACACACACACACACACACACACACACATATATATATATATATCCTGAAACAAAGAGCTACATTTTATCTTTTTAAAGTAATTTTAGTTTTGCTTCAGGATATTGAAAAACACTTCAAATCAAAATTTTCCTTAAATTGCTAACATGTTGTCGCCAAAGTTGATTTCCTGTATAAATATAAAGTTCATGACATACGTGGTGCATTCAATAAGTTTCCAGACTGTTATTGCTATACATCTTATAAGTTGACTGATCAATTTTTATGATTTCAGATTCAAATGAACAGCTTCAGCAGCAATTGGAATATACCCTGATTGTCACAGCTGGTGAATTTCAAAAATGCAATCTGGACGTGAGGACACTTTAGAAGAACGATATGTAATAAAATTGTGTTTTAAACTTGGAAAAAATGCCACAAAAACGTATGGAATGCTTCGGACTGCTTTTCGACCATCTTGCATGAATCGAGCATCAGTTTTTGAGTGGCATTAGAGATTCAAGGAAGGCAGGGAGTCTGTAAGGGATAATGAGAGGTGTAGGAGGAGTAAGGAAGTCAGTAGACCAGAGTTAATAGGCCAAACGGTTAGGGTTAGGGTTACTATGTTGAGGTTTTAAGGGAGTTCAGGAAGAGATTCCGTCGGAAGAGGTCAGCACTCTTCAAATCGGGTCAGTGGCATTTACACCAGGACAATGCACCAGTCCCCAACTCCATCCTTATCACAGACTATTTGACCAAGATGGCCATCAAGACAGTTCTTCAGCCTCCCTACAGTCCAGACCTTGCTCCCTGTGATTTTTGGTTATTCCATAAGCTCAGAGGCTGTCGTTATGAGACAAATGAGGAGATGAAAGAGGCTGTGACGAAGGTCATTGACACACTCACACAAGAGGACTTCCATGGGGCCTTCCAGAAGTTGTTGGAACGGCAAAACAAGTGCATTGCAGCCGGAGGTGATTACTTCGAAGGGGTCTAGAGTTTCATGTGTGTACTATCAATAAAAGTGCCCATGCGAAAAAAGTCTGGAAACTTATTTAATGATCCTCGTATATAAAACGATTGTTAGAAGCAAAAATACAAGTGAGACTTTTGGTATGATGTCATATTGTTGGATATAGCCACGTATTATCAATACTCCTCCAATGTCTGCTTTTAGATGTAATTTTTTGATTTTTTTTCACTTTAATTCTGTCTAAAGTCTGATGAATATTCAATTTTTTTTCCAATATAGGATTATTTAGAGATTATAAATGGATTCCTGGTGAAATTCTAGCCCATAAACATGAGCCAATTTGAGCAACTTTCGTAGTGTAAATAGGGCATCTTTGGTGGTGTAACGGTTAGTAAGCTTGATTATCAAACCTACACGAGTGATTTCGAGTCTCATTAGGCGCCCCATTCGTTCGGCCTTGTGCCACGTCGAAGCAAAGTGCTTTGCAAATTATTTAACATGTGCCAATTTGGGCACCTTTGGTGGTGTAACGGTTAGTAAGCTTGACTAGCAAACCTACACGAGTGATTTCGAGTCCCATTAGGCGCCCCATTCGTTCGGCCTTGTGCCACGTCGAAGCAAAGTGCTTTGCAAATTACTTAACATGTGCCAATTTGGGCACCTTTGGTGGTGTAACGGTTAGTAAGCTTGACTAGCAAACCTACACGAGTGATTTCGAGTCTCATTAGGCGCCCCATTCGTTCGGCCTTGTGCCACGTCGAAGCAAAGTGCTTTGCAAATTATTTAACATGTGCCAATTTGGGCACCTTTGGTGGCGTAACGGTTAGTAAGCTTGAATAGCAAACCTACACGAGTGATTTCGAGTCTCTTTGGATGCTCCATTCAATCGGCCTTGTGCCAATTGTGGTAGTCATAACGAATGATTTGTAATCATTTTGCTTCTTCAGCTTGAAGAGCTACCTATAAACAAAATGAATAATGTTTGATTAAAAATGAATTATATTTTTTTAAGACAACTTATCTGTTGCTTTTTACTTTATAAGTTTTATATCTTTTTTCTGTTAAAAAGATGCTAGAACGAGAACCCATTCGTTTGGAGTATTGAATTCGCCGACTGAATCACTGCAGAAGGAAAAGACCCCCCCACCTCAACGAGTGTCCTGGATATGACATTGAACAATCCGATGTTGAGGCTCCAGTAATGCTGGAGCTTTGGGGAATGTGGAGTACCTCATCATTGCCATCGCTCCGAGGTTCACTCTGGTCTGGATTGGTAGCACCTGATAGGGTCCTATTTATGGGACAAACAGAACTGTTTGACTTATAAAATGAATGCAAACAAATGAGTCATGCTAAATTGAATTATTAGAAAGAGAACTGTTTTTACATTTAACTGTATGTAAACAAATGAGTGATGTTTAATTGAGTTCTTCGTGATACATAGCAATACTTGGAACTATTTAACTTTGTTGACTTAAGCTAAACTGATTTGTAGAAATAGAACTGTTTGATCATTTGACTGTGTGTAGACAAATGACTGAGGTTTAATTGAATAGTTCGTGATACATAGCAACACTTGGGACTATTTAACTTTGTTGACTTATGCTAAATTGATTTGTTAGAAATAGAACTGTTCGACCATTTAACTGCGCGTATCTACAAATGAGTGATGTTTAATTGAATTGTTTGTTATTCATAGCAATACTTGGAACCATTTAACTTTGTTGACTTTGATGATTCTTTAGAAATAGAACTGTTTAATCATTTAACTGTGTATATCAGCAAAATGTGTTTTGAATAACCAAGAAAAGTTGATATGCCATAAAACCAATCCAAGAGTTATAAATGCTAAATTATTATACAAGAGAAATTATTATACAATGTAAATCCACATTAAAAAAGAAAAAAATTATATAAATTTCTGAAGAGATTTGTTTACATTGTTGTCTAGAACTAGATTGTTTCTCCTAAGTTATTTTTTTCAGCTTGTGAATATCAGTAATTATATAAAATACCCTATGTAATACTGGGGGGTGTCCTCGTGGTGTAATGGTTAAAGCGATGGACTGTGAAATCATAGTAAGCCAATTCGTACTCCAGTCGCGCTATTACGTTCACTTTCGGGCAAATACCCTTGGGAAAGTTATGAACCCCCTTATCCTCCCAGCTATGGGTTTAATAGTACCACTACTGTTCTTCTAGGAGAATGGGTTTGACATTAAATAACCTACAAAGGTTGATATACCATTAAACAAAGAAACCAAGAAACCAAACCTATGTAATACTGTAAGATCTTTCATCTTTTAAACAGCATTCACCTGATGTCGGTTAAGCTGGTTCCTGAAGTGTATTCACGTGTGGAGTGTCTAGTGGAGTGATGTCCAAATATATTTCCCTAGCCATATTCGTATTTAAATTCAGTTTTTCTTCTAGACTGGTGCCCTACCAAGTTTAAAG
Organism: Sepioteuthis lessoniana; assembly: GCA_963585895.1. Lineage (NCBI taxonomy): Eukaryota > Metazoa > Mollusca > Cephalopoda > Myopsida > Loliginidae > Sepioteuthis > Sepioteuthis lessoniana. The sequence goes on from OY757944.1 coordinate 15,053,654, forward strand.
GTCCAGACTGCCCAACGATTTACCAATAGCTGGAAAGAGTTGATTGGTTCATGCCTTTAGCATGAAGGTGAAACACTAACCACCACGTCCAGTGTTTGAACTTGTGTCACTGTGTCCATTTTTTACGGGGACACATGTTACGCCAAGCGCCTCCTCAAAACTGAAAAATCCAAACATTATGACTTAAGGAAATATTCATGGAGAAATGTAACATTTTTTGAAAATTAGTGATACAATAAGGATTCGTTTAAAATTTGGAATTAAAAATAAATCTTGAATGAATATGAGCTGTAGAACTAGGATTACTAACATTCAATTTTGTGCAACCAGAGTGACTTATGCTAAACTGAATTACTTGAAATAAAACTGTTTTGATATTAAAACTGTGTACTTAGGCTAAACTGAATTTTTTGAAATAGAACTGTTTTGACATTAATCTGAGTGTAAACAAAAACTATACTTGTTCTAAACTGAATTGTTTGACTAAACTGAATAACTTGCAATAGAAACGTTTTTTGACTATTAAACTGTGTACTTCCATTTAAGCTACCTTCTTATGCTAACTGAATTGTTTGAAATGAAACTGTTTTTTTTATGTTAAACTGAATTGTTTGAAATAGAACTGATTATTTGTATAAAATAGATTTGGCATTATGTAACTTTCAAAGGTTGATATGCCATAATACACAACCAAAAAAAAAAAAGGTTGATATGCCATAATAACCAACCAATTAAAAATAAAATACCCAAATATTACAAAGTGTAAACCACCTTGCAACTTGTGAACAAACATTGAAATATGTTTTACATGTATTTAAGAGGTACCTTCAGTTAGAAAATAATTTGATAGTTGAAACTATTAAAAAATCAATAACTATGATGATAAACTGCTGAAAGTGCATTCAAATTGTTTGGTGTGCATCAGCCAAGAAGATATTTGCTATCAATATCATTATGTCTTATAGAGAATCCTCTTTGAAAGGGGCGGTGTCCTCGTGGTGTAATGGTTAAAGCGATGGACTGCGAAATCGTAGTGAGTGAGTTCGTACTCCAGTCGCGCTATTACGTTCACTTTCGGGCAAATATCCTTGGGAAAGGTATGAACCCCCTTATCCTCCCAGCTATGGGTTTAATAGTACCACTACTGTTCTTCTAGAAGAATAGCATTGACATTAAATAACCTACAAAGGTTGATATGCCATTAAACAAAGAAACCAAACCAAACTCTTTGAAAGGATATTTTCGACGCGAATGCATCGCTACAGTCAATTTTTTCGCAGAGTACTGATCGTTTGATTTCGGAGTAATTGTTTTCTTAGACCGTTTGCTGTACAAAGGCTTAAGAACCCAGCCTGTCTTACGATTTAACCACAGGGGAGAAGAACTTGATTCATGCCTTTTCCAAGGCCATTAAGTGCGAGGTAAAATGCAAACGTCCACATCCAATTTCGAATTTTGAGGATTTTTTTCTTGTAGAAAATTTGTGGCCTGGTTGGTTATTTTGTTTTACGGCGGATCAACCCTTTTCGGGTCATTTAAAGCCGAATTAAATTTCAAACAACTCAGTTTAATATAAGTACAGTTTTTTTGTTTACAAACTGTTCAATGTCAAAACATTTCAGTTAAATGCGAAACAGTTCTATTTCAAATGATTCAGTTTAGCATGAGTACACAGTTTGGTTCTATTTGACCCATAGATAGGACCCTATCAAGTGCTGCCACTCCGGGCCAGAGTGGACCTGGGAGTGATGTCAATGAAGGGGTACTCAGCATTTCCCAGCATTACTGGAGCCTCACTATCAGCTTGTTTAGTGTCGTATCCAGGACACATGGTAGGGGTCATACCCCTCTGCAGAGATGCAGTCGGTGTATTCTGCAGCCCCGTCCGACTGGGCAATTGACAATTTGTCGTGCTAAGGCTAAAGTCTATTATTTATTCATTAATAGGAAGGAGAAAAAGATGGGTTCATGCCTTTTTCTAGAGGATTAGCACGAAGTGAAATGCAAATAGCCTAATCCTAGATTTGAACTTTGAGTTTTTCTTCTCCTAAATAGGTTGCCGCACCAAGGCTAAAGAGCACAGTTGGCCCAACTGTTTATCTATTACTCGAGAAGAGAAGAAATGGCTTCGTGCCTTTTCTAACGGAATTAGCGCAAAGTGGAATGCATATAGCCTTGCCAAAGATTTAAATTCAGTGTTTTTCTTCTCCTAAATTGGTTGTTGTACCAAGGCTAAAGAGCCTAGTCTGACCTACTATTTATTCATAGCTCTGAGAGAGAAGAGATAGACTCATGCCTTTTTCATTAGTGTGAAATCATATGCAGTCTTACAAAAGATTTGAATTTAGAGCTTTTCTTCCCCTTGACAAATTTCGATACAGAGCATAGTCTGACCTACTATCGATTCATAGCTGAATGCGAGAAGATATAGATTCATATATTTTTAACCAACCAACTAAACAACCAACCAGAAATTGAACTCGGCTCTTCAAGTTCATTTCATAAGATAATAACAGTTTACTTTACGCGCCTCCAGATGGATCCTGTGTAGCTCTATTTCTGTTGCTGTTGTCGCCACCTCCCCACTTGGTTTCTTGGAGTAGGGCTAACAAGGGTCTGGGGTTGTGATGATGGGTTGGAGGAAAATATTCTAAAGAAAGCCGAAACTTAATGATGACGTTGGGAAAACAAAAAGAGAATATTAAATTCGACAGCTTTCTTTTCGGTTTTCGCACTCCTGTTTCGTCCTTTTCATTCTACCGTGACTTTTTTTTTATCCAGTTAACATGGCAGCTGCCGACATCTTCCGAATAGGAACATCAGCCATTTTGTATTAATATTGATTACATCAAGGATTAAGACCTTCTCATATCGTTTGACTTAAAAAAAGAAAAAAAAAAGAAAAAGAAAATGATTTTCGAAATCGGTGTCCGGAGGCGGCCATAAATAGAGAATATTTTGGAGAACACTAAAGACAGGGATAGGGTTGGTGATAATGAGTAGAGGGCTATTGAACGTCATCTAATGAACTTAATCCTTTGATCTCTAACCCCTATAAACGATTCTCTGAAAAGAAAATGACACGCTTGCGTCAGCTTGTGAATATCGCCCCCGAAAAATAAAAAAAGCCGATAAAAACGAAAACAACCACACAAAGCAAAAAACGGCCCGTCCCTTTTAACCTTGGTGTCCTCTCTGTCACCAGGGCATTATTCGACCTTGATTTGATCTAAAATAACCAGAACTGGCCTCTTCGATTTATTTAATGGTCGCTCTTATTTGTTAGGGGTCACTAATATAAAAAAAAATGGACTCGTTTGACAACAGACTATCAAACCAATCACTGCGCGGCTGTGACCTCTTTGATTGTTTGAATGTGTATTGATACGTAAAGGGAAAAGTCTGAGTGTGTAGTCACGCGCATGCGCGAGTGTATGACGGAGAAAAGGAAAAAAGGATGGAAATGTAAAAGAGATAGAGAGAGGGGGTGGGTAAATAAAGTGAGAGAGATGTCTACTAGAACGTGAGAGAGAAGAAAAGAGATAGATAGATAGATAGATAGAGAGAGAGAGAGAGTGAGAGAGAGTGAGAGAGAGAGAGAGAGAGAGAGCAGGGGAAATAAAGTAAGAGAGAAGAATGTTAGAAGGTGAGAGAGAAGAAAAGAGATAGATTGATAGATTGATTGATTGAGAGAGAGAGAGAGAGAGGGGGGAGAAAAATAAAGTGAGAGAAGAATATTAGAACGTGAGAGAGAAGAAAAGAGATAGATAGATAGATAGAGAGAGAGAGAGAGAGAGAGAGAGAGAGAGAGGAAAATAAAGTGAGGGAGAAGAATATTCGAACGGGAAAGAGGAGAAAAGAGATCCATAGATAGATAGATAGATAGATAGAGAGAGAGAGAGAGAGAGAGAGAGAGAGAGAGAAGGGGGGGGAATAAGGTGAGAGAGAAGAATTTTAGAACGTGAGAGAGAAGGAAAGAGATAGATAGATAGATAGATAGAGAGAGAGAGAGAGAGAGAGGGAGAGGGAGAAGGGTTACTCATCTAACCACTGTGCCGGTTCAGCGAGGCTTAACTTGGGTCATCAAACGTAATTTGACCGTAAGTGAAAAAAATGTTATTGCATGTGTAAGCTAAAAGAAATAAGAAAAATAATGGTTGGTGAGAAAAGGAAAGAAATTATGAGTGGGTGGAATGAAAGAGAGAGAAAGAGAATAGAAAGAAAAAGTAAGAGAGAGAGAGAAAGAGGGAGTAAGAGATAGATAGATAGATAGAGAGAGTGAGAAAGAGAGAGAGAGAGTGAGAAAGAGAAAGAAAAAGAGAGTGACGCAGGGGGTGAGAGAGAGAGAGAGAGAGGAAAGAAAAAGTAAGAGACAAAAACAGAAAGAAAGAGGGAGTCGCAGAAATATATATATATATATTGACAGAGAGGGAGAGAGAGCGTGTCCGAGAATTTTCGCCAACAGCCTTCATTACTCGCTCATGTATTGCTAGCTGGTTTGCTTTGGTTTGGTTTTATGGCACATCAACCATTGTAGGTTATTTAATGCCAAATCAATTTCTATACATATAAACAGTTCTATTTCAAACTTTTCAGTTAAGCATAAGTACACAGTTTCAATGTCAAAACAGTTATATTTCAAGCAATTCAGTTTATTATAAGTACACAGTTTATTTCTATTTGACCAATATATATCACCTTATCTGGTGCTACTACTCTAGGCCAGAGTAGACCAGGGAGTAATGGCCGTGAAGGGGTACTCCACATTCTCCAAAGCTCCAGCATTACAAGAGCCTCACCATCAGATTGTTCAGTGTCATTACCAGGACATTCGTTGAGAGAGTCTTACCCCTCTGCAGAGATGCAGTTGGCATATTCTACAGCTCCAGCCGGCTGGGTCAAATTTAGTTTGGTTTCTCAGTTTAATGGCATATCAATCTTCGTGGGTTATTTGATGCCAAAGTCATCTTTGCAGGAGAATTTTAGCGGTACTATTTAACCCATAGCTTTTTAAAAGGATTCAATTGATTTCCCATGACTATTAGTCCGAAAGTTAACATTATAACGCGACTAGAGTTCGAACTCGCTTACTATAATGTCGCATGCTAGCCACTACGCCATGGCAGCTCTCTCACGTACTGTTTCACGACTTTAAAATTCTAAAATATATTACTTGTGGTTTGGTTTGGTTTGGTTTGGCTTCATGGCATTTCAACCATTGTCAATTATTTAATGCCAAATCCATTTTTATACATATAAACTTCTATTTCAAACAATACAGTTTAGCATAAGTATACAGTTTCAATGTTAAAAACAGTTCTTTTTCAAACAATTCAGTTTAGTACATGTACTGTTTTTGTTTACACAGTTAAATGTAAAAACAGTTTTATTTAAAATACAGACTGCTTCTCTACAGTTACCTATCTGAAGAGAAGCAGTCGGTGTTTGAAATAGACCCTACCAATCTGTGTCCTGGGTACGACACTAAACAATTTGATGGTGAGGTTCTAGTAATGCTGGAGCTTTGGAGAATGCAGAATACCCCTTTATTGCCATCGCTCCCTGATTCACTCTGTCCCGGAGTGGTATCACCTGATAGGGTCCTATCTATGAGTCAAATAGAACTAAACTGAGTACTTATGCTAAATTGAAATGTTTGAAATAGAACTGTTTTTATATTTAACTGTTTGTAAACAAAAACTATGCTTAAAACTGAATTGTTTGAAATTTAATTCGGCGTTAAATGACCCGAAAAGGTTCATACGTCGTAAAACAAACTAACTGTCCAACCAACCAGCAAGAATAAAGGAAGTGACATCATTCGTTTTCTTTATTGTTTTCACAACACAACTTAATAGTCTAGGTCTCTACAAACCCTTCATTGTCTGTGTCCTTACGTCCTTAAACCATAGTCCCTTTGTCGACTGTCGTTTGCTTCATTGAATATCTTCATGGCTTTGTTAATCGTGTTCATATTTTCCGCCATTTTGTTTCTCTTTTTCGCTGCATTTTTTCTTCTTTATTTCGCTTTTTCAAGTTTTCAAATTTTCAATTTATTCCTTGCATATAGGATATTTATTTGACTTTTTTCATTTTTTTTGTGAGGTCGGTGGTAACTGATGCGAGAAAGATGTGTTCATTTCATATTTTTTGAGATATGAAACAAACAAACAAACAAACAAACAAATAAACAAAGAAAGAAACAAACCAACGTTGTTTTGACTAATTAAAAAAAAAAAAAGGTTTAAACTTCTTACAAGAATTTTTAAAAATTCTTTTATTCGCTTTTTTTCCATGCACATGAATATTTGTTGTTTATTAAAGTCCCTGTTCATTAAATATTTCCCGAATTTAAAACAAAACAAAACAAAAAAAGACTTTTAACCCTTTCCAAAATGGTTCACCACAAATTTAGACATTTACCATTTTGTGAGTTAGATCGTCACTAGGTACCCCGTACTTTCTGCTTTGTGCCGAGGCTAAAAAACAATCCTTACGTAATACAAAGTGCCTCACATGGGGAAACGATCAGAGATCTATTTTTTTTTTAAGAAATATCAACTTCTTATGGATTACTCAATCCTGAAATTTGTAAATGTTTGATTGTAATGAAAACTATATTCTCAATATTCCATCGAAGTTTTTAAGATTGCATTAAAAATTACCAATAATCATTTGTTCACTCACAGTTGTATAGTATCAAGTATTCTAATCAAATACTAATAATTTAGATATAATTATAGGGTGACACCGACACGCGACTAACAAAGGCATGGACAGCTATAAATAGGCTATCGGTCATATGGAAGTCAGACCTGACCGATAAAATGAAACACAGTTTCTTCCAAACTGCAGTCGTGTCGATACTGCTATATGGATGCACTACACGGACGGTGACTAAACGGATGGAAAAAAAGATGGACGGCAACTACACAAGAATGCTGCGAGCAATTTTGAACTGGAGGCAACACCTCACAAAGCAGCAACTGTACGGCCACCTACCACCCATCACGAAAACTATCAAAGTTAGACGAGCAGGCATGCAGGACACTGCTGGAGAGGCAGGGGCGCGCTCATAAGTTATTTTCTCCAATGGACCCCCTCACATGGCCGAGCAAAAGCAGGGCGACCAGTTCGAACCTACGTACAACAGCTCTGTGAGGATACGGGATGTAGCCCTGAGGACCTGCCGGAAGCGATGAATAATTGGGAGAAGTGGTGAGAGAGGGTCAGGGATATCTGTGCTGGTTGCACGACAAAATGATGATGATGATAGGGTTTCGAGTAACTATTCCTATTTACTCATATTTACCAATCCCGCCGCTCGGGCAGGATATGACACAAGGTCAGTTTTTTTTAAGCGGAGTTTAACAGGTTTGAATTTAGAGTTCTCTTTCTCCTAGACTAGTTGCCTCACCAAAGCTGAAGAAATCAGTCTCCCCTACTATTTACCCATAGCTGGAGGGAGAATAATTGGATTCATACCTTTTCCAAGGGTATTAGTGCTATGTGAAATGCAATCAGTCTCGTCTAGGATTTGAACTCGTGTCGCCGTGTCCATTTCCTACGACGATAACCATTACACCACTGGCACCACATATTCCTATTCACTTATAATAATTTGTTCACACAGTCGTATGGTATCAAGGTTGGTAGGTTGTTTGGTTGATTGAGTTTTATGGCATATCAACCCTTGTGGGTTATTTAATGCCAAATCCTGTTTATACATATATTAAATATATATGATTAGCGTTGCGTTCTGGTTAGTGAAGGCTTGTAATATTAGATAAAGGAAAAACCACGATATGAGAGGAAATAGAGATATATTCTCAGGAAAAAGTATATACAATAGAGAGACTATTAGTAGACAAGAACATAGGATTAGTGAATACAGAATAAAGATAGAGTCCAACGATAGTATTGGCTTCCGTAAAGTGATCTAGTGCGATCCCCAGTCTCCAACGCTCTAATACTATTCCTATAAGAAGCTGCACTTCACCGTCTCGTCTGACCTGGTATTAGTAGCTACTGCTATATATAGCAGATGGACTAGTTCATTGTGTGGAAAAAGGTGGGTGATACCCAACAATTAGTAAACAAATAATTTGTTGGTAACATTTTAAAGGAACAAGAGCTCATTTGTTTTCACACAGATAGATCCAAGTAATGTTATTCAAATCTGATAAATCAATTTAACATCCCTCAATCGCCTGCACACAGTTAAATGATTACAAGTATTACTATGTAACACTAACAATGCAATTTAACATCAGTCATTTGTTTTCACACAGTTAAATGGCCTGAAAATTCTATTTGATCAATAGATAGGAAACTATCAGATACTTCTACTCAATGCCAGAGTGGATCTGAGAGTAATAGCTATGAAGGGGTATTCCACTAATTCATTCAAAAGTTTAAGGTTTCAAGTAACTCTTTCTATTCGATAACAATCATTTGTGTGCACACAGTTAAATGGCCAGACAATTCTATTTGATCGATAGATAGGATCCTATCAGATACTTCTACTCAATGCCAGAGTGGACCTGAGAGTAATAGCTATGAAGTGGTATTCCACTAATTCAGTCAAAAGTATAAGGTTTCAAGTAACTCTTTCTATTCGATAACAATCATTTGTTTGCACACAGTTAAGTGGCCAGACAATTCTATTTAATCAATAGATAGGATCCTATCAGATACTTCTACTCAATGCCTGAGTGGACCTGAGAGTAATAGCTATGAAGGAGTATTCCACTAATTAATTCAAAAGTTTAAGGTTTCAAGTAACTTTTTCTATTCGATAACAATCATTTGTGTGCACACAGTTAAATGGCCAGACAATTCTATTTGATCAATAGATAGGACCCTATCAGATACTTCTACTCAGGGCCAGAATTGACCTGGGAGTAATAGCTATGAAGGGGTATTCCACATTCCCCAAAGTTCCAGCATTACTGGAGCCTCACCATCAGATTGGTTTGTGTCATATCCAGGATACATGTTGACAGAGGGAGGAGCTCTTACCCCCTCTGGAGAGATGCAGTCGGTTCATTTTACAGCCCTAGCCGAGTGAGTTAGAATGAAATTACATATGATATCTAATATTAATATTCTAGATACAATCATATGGTTACAAGTAGCAACTCTTATTCAATAATAATTACTTGCTTGCAAACACGGTATCAAGTATTCATATTTAATAGAAATAATTTTGATGAAATTATTTATGCTATGAAGTAATTGGTGATGTGTAACATATTGACCTCCGACCCGGGCAAGCTGTCAGATGAGAAATGCACCTGTGTAAATAACAGGTGCATCCAGTCTAAGATATCAGGGGATAACCTTGACTGTCGACAGGTTGAATTGAGTGCAAAATGTGACGCTCACAAGAAGCAGGTGGATGTCGAATAGATATATAACCCGGTGCGACAGGAAGTTTAGATCAGTTGGAGATCAGAGTTTGAAGTCAGTGTTCCAGTTCGAGGAGTGAAAACCAGACCGAGCAGAGGCTGGGCCCCAAGGCCCCCAGGCCCCCAGGCATCCGGTTGAGCAGCCCAAGAGAACGGGAAAGAAATGCTGCAATAGCCAGAAGAGTTGGGGGTCAATATGTTGCCGTCTTTGTTCAGTCTCCAACTTGCCTCTCTCACAATAACCCTTTCGTAACCCTTTCGAATAAAGTGAGAGGTATATTTTTCGAAAGAAGTGTGTCCGCTCGTCTTTATTGTGTTGACTATGTTTCTGCATGCATATGAGTATGTTACAGATGTTCGTACTAATAATACATATACAGATACGGAAACACAGGCAGATTCTGTTGTTTCGGATACAAACGCGTTTATCAATTCCTGACTTCGGTTCATGATGACACGAGGTGAGAGACACAATTCTTACTATGCTGACCATGCTATGCTGACCATCCTCAACGCGCGGCGCATCTTGTGATGTCTAAGATCTCAGTCGGTAGAGATCCGAAAAACCCAACTACATCTTCCATGGTCAAAATCCAACCCCCCACAGCCGAATACCCAACTCTTGCCTCCAATGACCCAATCTCAACTGACTCTTTTACAAAATCCTCATATTCTCAGGACTATCTTTTCCGGGCATGACGTCATCTATACTCGAGTCTCATTTCCTGTCTGGGGGTTTATTATGACAAATGGTGATTGTAATATCCTTTGCGCGTGAGCGTAAAATGCACCAATTTACTGTGCACCTAGGCTCTTAACCCGAATACTTCAAAGCCCAACCAAAACGAAGGATAAAATATGATTAACGAAAATGATTAATATAAAAAAAATCATTCCTTAATTATATAACACAACACCTATTTAGTAATATTTGTTTGCACACAGTTAAATGATATCAAGTATTCCGGTGTAATACAATATGGCTTCAAATAACGAATTATAAACATTTTCAAATAGTTATAGTGAATTATTATAGCTATTGATTTCTTCGTTGCTATATTCTTACAATAAAGTAATTTTATGGTTTCAACTAACAATTCCTGTTTAGTAATAATCATTTAACTGCACACAGTTATATGGTTTCAAGTATTCCCATCTAACATTAATAATTTACGTACAATCATGTTGTTTCAACAACTATTCTCACACAATAATAATCATTTTTTAGCACACAGTTATATGGATTTAAGTATTCCTATCTAATCCTAATAATTTACAGAAAATCATATGGTTTAAAGTTCCTGTTCAATAATAATTGTTTGCGGGCATATGTTTTCAATTCTTCCCATCTAATACAAGTATGTTTTCATTCAGTCAAATAGTTCATTAATTCTGATCTAAAAAAATTACTTACAGCAGTACGGTTTCAATTAATCCAATTTAACACTAATTCATTTAAAAAATATGAAGTTTCAAGTATCTATTTCTTTTGGATAATAATCATTTGTTTGCACACAGTTATATAGTTTCAAGCATCTATTTCTATTGGATAATAATCATTTATTTGGACACAGTTATATAGTTTCAAGCATCTATTTCTATTGGATAATAATCATTTCTTTGGTGACAGTTACATAGTTTCAAGCATCTATTTCTATTGAATAATAATCATTTGTTTGGAGACAGTTATATAGTTTCAAGCATCTATTTCTATTGGATAATAATCATTTGTTTGCACACAGTTATATAGTTTCAAGTATCTATATCTATTGGATAATAATCATTTGTTTGGAGACAGTTATATAGTTTCAAGCATCTATTTCTATTGGATAATAATCATTTGTTTGCACACAGTTATATAGTTTCAAGCATCTATTTCTATTGGATAATAATCATTTGTTTGGAGACAGTTATATAGTTTCAAGCATCTATTTCTATTGGATAATAATCATTTGTTTGCACACAGTTATATAGTTTCAAGCATCTATTTCTATTGGATAATAATCATTTGTTTGGAGACAGTTATATAGTTTCAAGCATCTATTTCTATTGGATAATAATCATTTGTTTGGTGACAGTTATATAGTTTCAAGCATCTATTTCTATTGGATAATAATCATTTGTTTGCACACAGTTATATAGTTTCAAGCATCTATTTCTATTGGATAAAAATCATTTGTTTGCACACAGTTATATAGTTTCAAGCATCTATTTCTATTGGATAATAATCATTTGTTTGGTGACAGTTATATAGTTTCAAGAATCTATTTCTATTGGATAATAATCATTTGTTTGCACACAGTTATATAGTTTCAAGTATCTATTTCTATTGGATAATAATCATTTGTTTGGAGACAGTTATATAGTTTCAAGCATCTATTTCTATTGGATGATAATCATTTGTTTGGAGACAGTTATATAGTTTCAAGCATCTATTTCTATTGGATAATAATCATTTGTTTGCACACAGTTATATAGTTTCAAGCATCTATTTCTATTGGATAATAATCATTTGTTTGCACACAGTTATATAGTTTCAAGCCATTACTTCTATTGGATAATAATCATTTGTTTGCACACAGTTATATAGTTTCAAGCATCTATTTCTATTGGATAATAATCATTTGTTTGGAGACAGTTATATAGTTTCAAGCATCTATTTCTATTGGATAATAATCATTTGTTTGGAGACAGTTATATAGTTTCAAGCATCTATTTCTATTGGATAATAATCATTTTTTTGCACACAGTTATATAGTTTCAAGTATCTATGTCTATTGGATAATAATCATTTTTTTGGAGACAGTTATATAGTTTCAAGCATCTATTTCTATTGGATAATAATCATTTGTTTGGAGACAGTTATATAGTTTCAAGCATCTATTTCTATTGGATAATAATCATTTGTTTGGAGACAGTTATATAGTTTCAAGCATCTATTTCTATTGGATAATAATCATTTGTTTGGAGACAGTTATATAGTTTCAAGCATCTATTTCTATTGGATAATAATCATTTGTTTGCACACAGTTATATAGTTTCAAGTATCTATTTCTATTGGATAATAATCATTTGTTTGGAGACAGTTATATAGTTTCAAACATCTATTTCAATTGGATAATAATCATTTGTTTGCAAAACAGTTATATAGTTTCAAGCATCTATTTCTATTGGATAATAATCATTTGTTTGGAGACAGTTATATAGTTTCAAGCATCTATTTCTATTGGATAATAATCATTTTTTTGGAGACAGTTATATAGTTTCAGGCATCTATTTCTATTGGATAATAATCATTTGTTTGGTGACAGTTATATAGTTTCAAGCATCTATTTCTATTGGATAATAATCATTTGTTTGCACACAGTTATATAGTTTCAAGCATCTATTTCTATTGGATAAAAATCATTTGTTTGCACACAGTTATATAGTTTCAAGCATCTATTTCTATTGGATAATAATCATTTCTTTGGAGACAGTTATATAGTTTCAAGCATCTATTTCAATTAGATAATAATCATTTGTTAGCAAAACAGTTATATAGTTTCAAGCATCTATTTCTATTGGATAATAATCATTTGTTTGGAGACAGTTATATAGTTTCAAGCATCTATTTCTATTGGATAATAATCATTTGTTTTGAGACAGTTATATAGTTTCAAGCATCTATTTCTATTGGATAATAATCATTTGTTTGGTGACAGTTATATAGTTTCAAGCATCTATTTCTATTGGATAATAATCATTTGTTTGCACACAGTTATATAGTTTAAAGCATGTATTTCTGTTGGATAATAATCATTTGTTTGGAGACAGTTACATAGTTCCAAACATCTATTTCAATTAGATAATAATCATTTGTTTGCAAAACAGTTATATAGTTTCAAGCATCTATTTCTATTGGATAATAATCATTTGTTTGGAGACAGTTATATAGTTTCAAGCATCTATTTCTATTGGATAATAATCATTTGTTTGGAGACAGTTATATAGTTTCAAGCATCTATTTCTATTGGATAATAATCATTTATTTGCACACAGTTATATAGTTTCAAGCATCTATTTCTATTGAATAATAATCATTTGTTTGCACACAGTTAAATAGTTTCAAACATCTATTTCTATTGAATAATAATCATTTGTTTGGAGACTGTTATATAGTTTCAAGCATCTATTTCTATTGGATAATAATCATTTGTTTGCACACAGTTATATAGTTTCAAGCATCTATTTCTATTGGATAATAATCATTTGTTTGGAGACAGTTATATAGTTTCAAACATCTATTTCTATTCGATAATAATCATTTGTTTGCACACAGTTATATAGTTTCAAGCATCTATTTCTATTGGATAATAATCATTTGTTTGCACACAGTTATATAGTTTAAAGCATCTATTTCTGTTGGATAATAATCATTTGTTTGGAGACAGTTATATAGTTTCAAACATCTATTTCAATTAGATAATAATCATTTGTTTGCAAAACAGTTATATAGTTTCAAGCATCTATTTCTATTGGATAATAATCATTTGTTTGGAGACAGTTATATAGTTTCAAGCATTTATTTCTATTGGATAATAATCATTTATTTGCACACAGTTATATAGTTTCAAGCATCTATTTCTATTGGATAATAATCATTTGTTTGCACACAGTTATATAGTTTCAAGCATCTATTTCTATTGGATAATAATCATTTGTTTGCACACAGTTATATAGTTTCAAGCATCTATTTCTATTGGATAATAATCATTTGTTTGGTGACAGTTATATAGTTTCAAGCATCTATTTCTATTGGATAATAATCATTTGTTTGCACACAGTTATATAGTTTCAAGCATCTATTTCTATTGGATAATAATCATTTGTTTGCACACAGTTATATAGTTTCAAGCATCTATTTCTATTGGATAATAATCATTTGTTTGCACACAGTTATATAGTTTCAAGCATCTATTTCTATTGGATAATAATCATTTGTTTGCACACAGTTATATAGTTTCAAGCATCTATTTCTATTGGATAATAATCATTTGTTTGGAGACAGTTATATAGTTTCAAGCATCTATTTCTATTGGATAATAATCATTTTTTTGGAGACAGTTATATAGTTTCAAGCATCTATTTCTATTGGATAATAATCATTTGTTTGCACACAGTTATATAGTTTCAAGCATCTATTTCTATTGGATAATAATCATTTGTTTGGAGACAGTTATATAGTTTCAAGCATCTATTTCTATTGGATAATAATCATTTTTTTGGAGACAGTTATATAGTTTCAAGCATCTATTTCTATTGGATAATAATCATTTGTTTGCACACAGTTATATAGTTTCAAGCATCTATTTCTATTGGATAATAATCATTTGTTTGCACACAGTTATATAGTTTCAAGTATCTATTTCTATTGGATAATAATCATTTGTTTGGAGACAGTTATATAGTTTCAAACATCTATTTCAATTGGATAATAATCATTTGTTTGCAAAACAGTTATATAGTTTCAAGCAACTATTTCTATTGGATAATAATCATTTGTTTGGAGACAGTTATATAGTTTCAAGCATCTATTTCTATTGGATAATAATCATTTGTTTGCACACAGTTATATAGTTTCAAGCATCTATTTCTATTGGATAATAATCATTTATTTGCACACAGTTATATAGTTTCAAGCATCTATTTCTATTGAATAATAATCATTTGTTTGCACACAGTTAAATAGTTTCAAACATCTATTTCTATTGAATAATAATCATTTGTTTGGAGACAGTTATATAGTTTCAAGCATCTATTTCTATTGGATAATAATCATTTGTTTGCACACAGTTATATAGTTTCAAGCATCTATTTCTATTGGATAATAATCATTTGTTTGGAGACAGTTATATAGTTTTAAACATCTATTTCTATTCGATAATAATCATTTGTTTGCACACAGTTATATAGTTTTAAGCATCTATTTCTATTGGATAATAATCATTTTTTTGCACACAGTTATATAGTTTAAAGCATCTATTTCTGTTGGATAATAATCATTTGTTTGGAGACAGTTATATAGTTTCAAACATCTATTTCAATTAGATAATAATCATTTGTTTGCAAAACAGTTATATAGTTTCAAGCATCTATTTCTATTGGATAATAATCATTTGTTTGGAGACAGTTATATAGTTTCAAGCATCTATTTCTATTGGATAATAATCATTTGTTTGGAGACAGTTATATAGTTTCAAGCATTTATTTCTATTGGATAATAATCATTTATTTGCACACAGTTATATAGTTTCAAGCATCTATTTCTATTGGATAATAATCATTTGTTTGCACACAGTTATATAGTTTCAAGCATCTATTTCTATTGGATAATAATCATTTGTCTGGAGACAGTTATATAGTTTCAAGCATCTATTTCTATTGGATAATAATCATTTGTTTGGAGACAGTTATATAGTTTCAAGCATCTATTTCTATTGGATAATAATCATTTGTTTGCACACAGTTATATAGTTTCAAGCATCAATTTCTATTGGATAATAATCATTTGTTTGCACACAGTTATATAGTTTCAAGCATCTATTTCTATTGGATAATAATCATTTGTCTGGAGACAGTTATATAGTTTCAAGCATCTATTTCTATTGGATAATAATCATTTGTTTGGAGACAGTTATATAGTTTCAAGCATCTATTTCTATTGGATAATAATCATTTGTTTGCACACAGTTATATAGTTTCAAGCATCTATTTCTATTGGATAATAATCATTTGTTTGCACACAGTTATATAGTTTCAAGCCATTATTTCTATTGGATGATAATCATTTGTTTGCACACAGTTATATAGTTTCAAGCATCTATTTCTATTGGATAATAATCATTTGTTTGCACACAGTTATATAGTTTCAAGCATCTATTTCTATTGGATAATAATCATTTGTTTGGAGACAGTTATATAGTTTCAAGGATCTATTTCTATTGGATAATAATCATTTGTTTGCACACAGTTATATAGTTTCAAGTATCTGTTTCTATTGGATAATAATCATTTTTTTTGGAGACAGTTATATAGTTTCAAGCATCTATTTCTATTGGATAATAATCATTTGTTTGGAGACAGTTATATAGTTTCAAGCATCAATTTCTATTGGATAATAATCATTTGTTTGCAAAACAGTTATATAGTTTCAAGCATCTATTTCTATTGGATAATAATCATTTGTTTGGAGACAGTTATATAGTTTCAAGCATCTATTTCTATTGGATAATAATCATTTGTTTGGAGACAGTTATATAGTTTCAAGCATTTATTTCTATTGGATAATAATCATTTATTTGCACACAGTTATATAGTTTCGAGCATTTATTTCTATTGGATAATAATCATTTGTTTGCACACAGTTATATAGTTTCAAGCATCTATTTCTATTGGATAATAATCATTTGTTTGCACACAGTTATATAGTTTCAAGCATCTAATTCTATTGGATAATAATCATTTTTTGCACACAGTTATATAGTTTCAAGCATCTATTTCTATTGAATAATAATCATTTGTTTGCACACAGTTATATAGTTTCAAGCATCTATTTCTATTGGATAATAATTATTTGTTTGCACAAAGTTATATAGTTTCAAGCATCTATTTCTATTGGATAATAATCATTTGTTTGGTGACAGTTATATAGTTTCAAGCATCTATTTGTATTGGATAATAATCATTTGTTTGCACACAGTTATATAGTTTCAAGCATCTATTTCTATTGGATAATAATCATTTGTTTGCACACAGTTATATAGTTTCAAGCAATTTTTTCTATTGGATAATAATCATTTGTTTGCACACAGTTATATAGTTTCAAACATCTATTTCTATTGGATAATAATCATTTGTTTGGTGACAGTTATATAGTTTCAAACATCTATTTCTGTTTGATAATAATCATTTGTTTGCACACAGTTATATAGTTTCAAGCATCTATTTCTATTGGATAATAATCATTTGTTTGCACACAGTTATATAGTTTCAAGCATCTATTTCTATTGGATAATAATCATTTGTTCAGAGACAGTTATATAGTTTCAAACATCTATTTCTATTGGATAATAATCATTTGTTTGCACACAGTTATATAGTTTCAAGCATCTATTTCTATTGGATAATAATCATTTGTTTGCACACAGTTATATAGTTTCAAGCATCTATTTCTATTGGATAATAATCATTTGTTTGCACACAGTTATATAGTTTCAAGCATCTATTTCTATTGGATAATAATCATTTGTTTGCACACAGTTATATAGTTTCAAGCATCTATTTCTATTGGATAATAATCATTTGTTTGCACACAGTTATATAGTTTCAAGCATCTATTACTATTGTATAATAATCATTTGTTTGCACACAGTTATATAGTTTCAAGTATCTATTTCTATTGGATAATAATCATTTGTTTGCACACAGTTATATAGTTTCAAGCATCTATTTCTATTTGATAATAATCATTTGTTTGCAGACAGTTATATAGTTTCAAGCATCTATTTCTATTGAATAATAATCATTTGTTTGCAAAACAGTTATATAGTTTCAAGCATCTATTTCTATTGGATAATAATCATTTGTTTGGTGACAGTTATATTGTTTGAAGTATCTATTTCCATTGGATAATAATCAATTGTTTTCACACAGTTATAAAGCTTCAAACCTCTATTTTTATTGGATAATAATCATTTTTTTGGTGACAGTTATATAGTTTCAAGCATCTATTTCTATTGGATAATAATCATTTGTTTGCGCACAGTTATATGGTTTCAAGCAACCAATGATAACATTAATCTTTAGTAACCGATGATAGCTTTAAGTATCAATTATTAATACAAATAATTCACACATATTAAAATAGTTTCATGTATTTCAATCAAGTATAAATGATTCTATTTAATAATAATTATAATAATAATAATAATAAGAAGAAATTAATTTTTATAATAAAAACAAATGGTATATGCACAACCCGCACCTGTCCTAGAAAAGGACATGCATAATCTCCTACTGGACTTTAACATACAAATGGATTACCTAATCCCGTCCAGAAGATCAGACCTCATAATAATCAACAACAACAAAAAAAAAAAAAAAGAGAATTTGCAAAAATGTCGACTTTGCTGTGCAGAATAAATCTGAAGGAATGTGAAAAGAGGGATAAGTACCTCGACCTTGCTAGAGAATTGAAAATCTGTGAAACATGAAAGTAACGATTGTGCTAATTGTGATTAGTGCTTTAGGCACAATAACTAAAGGATTATTAAAAGTCCTGAAGGACTTGGAAGTTGGCGGACGGCTAGAAACTATCCAAACGACAGCATTGCTAAGAATGGCCAGAAACCTGAGACCAGTCCTGGAGACTTGAGGAGACTTGCTATCACTCAAACTCCAGTGAAAAACCATCAGCTAACACTGATGGGAAATACTCTAAAGGACTAAGTAATAATAATAATAATACTCTAGAAATTGGAAGAAAAGAATTAACCACCTAATGTACATGGATGGTATCAAACTGATTACTAAAAACGAAAAATAATTGGAAATCCTAATACAGGCAGGGAGGATATTCAGTGAAGATATAGGTATGGAATTTGGCATAGGAAAATGTACCATGCTTATAATGAAAAGCGGAAAACATCAAATGATGGAAGCAATAAAACTACCAAATTAAGGAAATATCAGAACGCTAAAAAAAACAGGAAACTTAAAAATACTTAGGAATATTGGAAGCAGATACAATCAAACCAAGCGGAGACGAAAGAAAAACAATTAAAATAAGGAGTATTTCTGTAGAACAAGAAAACTACTCAAAACCAAACTATATACGAGGATCATTAAATAAGTTTCCAGACTTTTTTCGTATGGGCACTTTTATTGATAGTACACACATGAAACTCTAGACCCCTTCAAAGTAATCATCTCCGGCTGCAATGCACTTGTTTTGCCGTTCCAACAACTTCTGGAAGGCCCCATGGAAGTCCTCTTGTGTGAGCGTGTCAATGACCTTCGTTACAGCCTCTTTCATCTCCTCAATTGTCTTATAACGACAGCCTCTGAGCTTGAGGAATAACCAAAAGTCACAGGGAGCAAGGTCTCGACTATAGGGAGGTTGAGGAACTATTTTGATGTCCATCTTGGTCAAATAGTCTGTGACAAGGATGGAATTGTTGACTGGTGTATTGTCCTGCTGGAAATGCCACTGAGCCGATTTGAAGAGTGCTGGCTTCTTCCGATGGAATCTCTTCCTGAACTCCCTTAAAATCTCAACATAGTTACCCTAACCCAAACCCTTTGGCCAATCAACTTTGGTGTATTGACTTCCTTTACTCTTCCCACCTCTGGGTTTTATGGCGTATCAACCTTTGTAGGTTATTTAACGCCAAATTCTGTCTATATGTGTATATATTCACCCAAGGATTTCTGGACGAATACTAAGTTGGTAACATTTTCTATAAGCAGGATTTCATTTGTTTGCACATGATTAACCAGTTTTAATTCGTCATATTTTTTCGTACAACCGTGTCTCTCGCAAGAAGGAGAGAACGTCAGATATTTTCGAACAATTCGGTTAGACTAGTCACTTTGAAAAATCGCTTTCTGATGACAGCGAAAGCTCTGCATTCTATAAGAATGTGTTTAACTGTGCATGTTGTCTGACAGGTCAAACACTGTGTTTGTGGTTCCTATCGTAGTATGAAAGCATGAGTAAGCCTTGTATGACCAATACGCCATCGGGATATAACGACTTGTTCTCTTGATTTTCTAAAAGCTGGTCTCTATTCTCCCAAGGTGGGCTGTATTTGGAAGAGTCTATTATGGATGTTAATGACATATAGTTGTTACCATTTTGTGTGAAGGAATTTACTGATTGTCGGTTTCAAATCGGTATATGGAACGGAGAGAACTTCAGGGCTTAGATCTAAGGCCGATTTGGCTGCCTATAACATACCCATGATACGGATATGTGAAATAGTCATATTCATACCGGTACGCAAAACGTTCATAATGTCCATAACGCACATATAGATAACATAGGAATCCCGAAACACAAAAAAACACTTACGACTTCTTTGTTCAGGTACGAAATTTTTTATTACCTTTGAGTTAAAAGGGTTTTCGACATAAGGAGAGAGATACACAGTCTTTCTATGCTGACTTTTCCATCTGCCCCTACCACATGCGGCAACCCACCGCAAACTACTGGTCTGATCTCGGCGAGCTCCGAAAGTCAGCCGTCTTCTTCCGAGGCAGTAAATCAATTCACTGACTTTTCTCAACCCCACCCAAATCCTCCGGGCACGCTTCCGGTGTTTGACGTCATTCACACCTCCTGGTCTCATTTTTTATCTATTGTGACATATCTGAATGACACATCGTCCCCGCGCGCGCGTGAACACCTGCGCTCATGTTTGCACCTAACTAACCCATGCGCTAAGCGAAAGGTTCTCAGCCTAACTAAACCGAAAGGCAAGATATATAAAACGAAATACCTCGGCCATTATATTACATGCCGAGTTAGCTCTTTCGTTTCCGCTTACTCCGATGTAAAACTCTTAGAGAAAGAATGAATCTCTTTTAAGAGCAGCACAAAACAACGTCATAAACAACGCTATGAAAGCGAAAATAGACAAGGCGCAACAGAATAGCAAGCGTAGATTATGTGGTAATAAAGACGAAACAATTAATCACATAATGAGCGAATGTAACAAACTAGCACAAAAAGAGTACCAGAGTAAACATAACTGGGCAGGGAAGGTAATCCACAGGGAATTATGCAAGAAATTGTAATTTGACCATACTACCAAATAGTATATGCATAAACCTTGAATTCCTCCTGGAGAATAAGACGCGCAAAATTCTCTGAGATTTTGAGATACAAAGAGATCACTTAATGCCGGCCAGAAGACCAGACATTAACAAAAGAAAAAAAAGGAGAAAACAAAAAGAGAACCTGCCGTATAGTGGACTTTATCATCTCGGCAGACCACAGAGTGAAAATCAAAGACAACAAAAAGTACTTGAACCTTGCCAGATAACTAAAAAAAAAAGACCACCCCCCCAAAAAAAAACTATGGAACATAAAAGTGACGGTAATACCAATAGTAAATGGTGCGCTTGGAACGATTCCCAAAGGCTTGGTAAGGGGACTGGAAAAGTTAGAAATCGGAGGACGATCCGAGACCATCCAAATTACAGCATTGCTGAGGTCGGCCAGGATACTAAGGAGAGTCCTTGAGATTTGGGGAAACTTGCTGTCACTTGTACTGGCGTGAAAGACCATCAGCTGACGCTGGGGTGAAAAAATTGCAGGGAGTAATATAATAAAAATGATAATAATAATAATCATCATCATGATGTCGTGTCTGACCCTCTCTCGCCACTTTTCCCTATCGTTCATCGCCTCTGGCAGGTCTTCAGGGCTAAATCCCGTATCCTCACACAGCTGCTCTATGTATGTTCGAGCTGGTCGTCTTGCTTTTGCTCGGCCATATGTGGGGGTCCATAGGAGCACATCCTTTATGAGCTCGTCCCTGCTTCTCCAGCAGTGTCCTGCATGTCTGGTTCGTCTAACTTGGATAGTTTTCGTGATGAGAGGTTGGTAATTATGGTAATTATAATTTGTTTCCATAATTTGTTTCTTATATTCCTATACAATATGAATAATATTCAAACAGATATATTTAACCCATAGATAGGACCCTAACTGGTACAAACACTCTGGGTCTGAGTGGACCTGGGAGTAATGGCAGCAAAGGGGTACTTCATACTTTCCAGAGCTCTAGAACTGGAGCCTCACCATCTGAAGCGCATGTAAATCAGTTTTAGAGTGATTGCACTCTTCAGCAACGAATTCATTTGGGCAAACCATAAAAAATGAGTTCGTTTCTCACTGGGAGACCTATTCTTTTGGACTTTTTCCACAACTAAGCAAAGTCTAGTATACAACTAGAGCACTTTGTGTGATGCAATATATAATGAGTTGGGTTAACAGGTTATACTAGTGAGTTATATTCTCACCGAGTGCCTCATACTTTTGATAAGCAATACTAAGCTACGCTTAGTAAATCGAGGGAAAGAAAAAAAGGAGGAAAGGAATAAACTTCCAAAAATGAGAGAGAGAGAGAGAGAGGGAGGGAGAGGGAGAGATAAAGGATTAAATCTGTCAATCTATGTTAGTTAGTTTATATCTATCTATCTATCTATCTATCTAGTTCTAGTCATTATCTATCTTAGTCTATTCATATCTATCTATCTATCTATCTATTAAAAGACCAAAGATACTGTTTCGTAAAGTAACCTAAAAATCGTGATAATTGTCAATAAATAAAATGGCCGTCCTGTTGTCTACAAAATATTTGTTGATGTCAGAAGTCAGCATTGGCCAATATTGTTCATTTATGAACAGTTTGTGGGTGTGTCAGTTAGCGCTACGACGAAAACTTGTAAATTCGAACGCATTACGAGATTTAAAATTAGTCATTTTTGAGCTCTGTATCCAGGAGAATAGCCGACCCTCGGAGGTTGTAGGGTGAAAAAAAACCCTCAGGATTAGCGAAGGAAAATAGTTTATATAGCAAAGAGAAGATTAAAAAAAAAAAAAAAAAAAAAGAATCGCCAATGAAACTTTGGTGCACATGCGCAAAATGGCTGACTCGTGCACCAAAAATTGCGCTGTCATGGCGGGAACGAAAATGCTACAGCAAATGACGGAAGTGAAGATAATGCATAGGCATTTTGTCGGGGAATTGTGGGTTTGCAGAAGAAAAGAAAAGAAAAGAAGAGAAGTTATAATGAAGATAATAGAATGGATGATAGATGAGTGGTTGAATAGTTGTTGTTGGGTGAGTGAAGAGATACGACCAAAATAGAAGAGTAGATTGTAAATATTAGAGTGAAATAGATAAATGTGAACAGATGAGATATATTAGACATATAGATACAAACAGGGGTATTAGGGTATATACTAAGATATAAAGATTGAAACAGATAGATAGATAGATAGATAGATAGATAGGCTAGAATATATATATATATATATATATATATATATGTGTGTGTGTGTGTATATATATATATTGGCAGAGATATATGGCAAGGTAAATACATACGAACAGATAGATAAATACAGCGATAGATAGATAGATACGTGCAAATTCACATTTGATAGATATGAACGAATTGAGCTGGCCATCTTGCTAGATAAATATACTGAATGAAAAAGAACACTCCTCCCCCATATATATATATACATATATATATATATATATATATATATATATATATATATATATGGTGGGGAGAGTGTTATATATATACATACATATATATATATGAGGGTGTCGTTTAAAAAGTTCTGAGCTTCATCCTAAAAGAAGATCGAAGCTGACAAATTTTTGAGGTGTGAACACACTACCACTTCCTATAAGAAGAGCTTTCTTTTTGAGTTAGGCTTTAGAAAATTTTGAACGACCCTTTGGGCCATTAGCATAATGGTTAGAGTGTTTGCCAATGGTCCGGGAAACCGGGGTTCAATCCCAGGTCGAGTCTTACCAAAGACTCAAAAAATGGTACTTGATACCCCCTTGCTTAACACTCAGCACTATAAGGCAATGATCAAGAGAAAAGTGGAGCAATCCAGGGAAAGGAGTAACGCCCTCCCCTATACCTCGATGTAGTAACTATTGAAGAAGGAGCCTTACGGTCACCCTCGACTATAGTTGGACAACTTGAATATATATATATAATTTAAATAATGTATATAAGGAAAGCTTTTGCTGTTATTATGAAAAATATTATAATTATGAGCACTTGAAGTCCGTTACTTGAAGTATCATATAGTGTGCACAATCATCAGACAGAAATATGTGTCATCATCAGCAAATCGTGCTGAGAGCACAGATTCCCTTGACTTTCTCTGGAACTCAGTCGGCTGAAGCTCTTGAACATGCAGATTGCATCTCTGCAGAGGGAATATCAATGAATGTCCTGGACATTAAACAATCTGATAGTAAGGCTCTAGTAATGCTGAAGCTATGGGAAATGCGGAGTACCTCTTCACTGCTGTCGCTCCTAGGTCCCCTCTAGCTCGGAATGGTAGCACTTGAAAGGGTCCTATCCATGGATCATATAGAACTGTTTGACATTTATACTTTGTACAAACAAATGACTTACGCTAAATTGAATTGTTAAAAATAGAACTGTTTGATCATTTAACTGTGTGTAAACAAATGACTGATATTTAATTGAATTGTTAGTAGTACATAGCAAAAATTGTTATCTATTCATGGCAATACTTGGAACCATTAACTTTGTTGACTTTATTGATTCGTTAGAAATAGAGCTGTTTGATCATTTAACTGTGTATATCAGCAAAATGTGTTTTGAATAACCAACAAAAGTTGATATGCCATAAAAACAAAACCAAGAGTTATAAATGCTAAATTATTATACAATGTAAATGTAAACGTCTGTTGACCTCTGCTAAACTACATTGTTTGAAATAGAACTGTTTGATCATTGAACTATGTGAAAACAAATGGCTGATGTTTAAATGAATTGTTAGTAATACACAGCAATACTTGGAACCCTTGAACTGAGGGCAAAAGAATGAGTGTAGGCTTGCTTCAAAACGTTATCAAGTAAATGTGTTTACAAACCATACATATTTAATATATTCCTATAAAGAGGATTTGGTATTAAATAACCTAAAATGGTTGATATGCCATAAAACCAAACCAAACCAAATCCTATATATTTAATATATATGTATAAAGAGGATTTGGAATTGAATAACCTACAATGGTTGAAATGCCATAAAACCAAACCAAACCAAACCAACCAAACCAAATCTTATACATTTAGTATATATGTATAAAGAGGATTTAGTATTAAATAACCTACAATGTTTGAAATGCCATAAAACCTAAAACTGCAGAGAGGTAAGACCCCCCCCCAATGAGCGTCCTGTGTATGACACTAAACAATCTGATGGTGGGGCTTCGGGGAATGCGGAGCACCTCTTCATTGCTATTGCTCCCAGGTCCACTTTGGCCCGGCGTGGTAGCACCTGATAGGGCCCTATCTATGGGTTAAATAGAACTAACGGAATACTTATGCTAAATTGAATTGTTTGATTAAACTGAGTAGCTTGAAATAGAAATATTTTTGACAATTAAACCGTACTTACATTTAAACTGCGTGCTTTTGAAATAGAATTGTTTTTTGACATTGAAACTGTATTTGCTCTAAACTGAATTGTTTAACATAGAACTGTTTTGACATTTAACTGGGTGTAAACAAAATCTGTACTTATACTAAACTGAATTAGGTGAATTAGAACTGCTTGACTAAACTGAATAGCTCGAAATATCTTTCAGAATTAAACTGTACTTACTTTTCAACTGCGTACTTATGCTAAACTGAATTGTTTGAAATTGAACTGTTTTTAACTTTGACACTGTATTTACACTAAACTGAATTGTTATATATAACTGCTTGAATAGTTTGAAATAGAAATGTTTTTGACAATTAAACTGTGTACTTATGCTAATCTGAATTGCTTTAAATAGAACAGATTATTTATATAAAAATAGATTTGGCGTTAAATAACCTACAAAGGTTGAAATGCCATAAAACCCAACCAACCAATCTAACTCGTTTAAAAGTACTTTTATATAGAGGTATTGTGGTAGTAATTTACTAAACATTTTTTTTCCTTTGATGTGGCACAAGGTCGTATAAATGGAGCAACCGATAAAACTTGAACTCACTCGTGTAGATTTGTGAGGCTAGCTTGGTAAACATTACACCAACGGAGGCGCCCCAGTAATTCAGTAAGATCTTTTACGAAGATGTAGCACAAGGCCGTATGAACAGGGCACCCAATGAGACTCAAACTCACTCATGTAGATTTGCTAATCTAGCTTGCTAACCATTACACAACATGAGGCGTCAATATTTTGGGTATTGTGGGTATTTGTCTATGTCTCAACTAAGACAGGGTGTGGCACAAGGACTTATTTTGTGGGTATTTTTTTTTTGTTAAGTTTAGGTGAGATATTTATTTTGTTGGAAGGGTTTGTATAATTGCCGTCTAGCTTCTTCTCCAACCGTTAAGAATGTTAAGGGCAATATTGAACAAGTCCTGGCAGCAGCACTCCACAAGACACCAACTATACGGTCACCTACCACCTATCACGAAAACTATACAAGCTAGACGAACCAGACATTCCGGACACTGCTGGAGAAGCAAGGACGAGCTCGTAAGTGATGTACTCCTGTGGACCCCCCGCATATGGCCAATTAAAAGCAGGACGACCAGCTCGAACATACATACAGCAGCTACGTGAGGATACGGGATGTAACCCTGAAGACCTGCCAGAGGCGATGAATGATAGGGAGACGTGGAGAGATAGAGTCAGGGATATTCGTGCTAGCCGCACGACATGATGATGATGATGATGATGATGGAAGGGTTTATTATTATTTGGGGTGTCTGTGTTAGAATTCTGTATAAAACGTAAATAACTAAATATGAATAAAATAACATTCAAAACTGGCACTAACATATTGAATATCTTTCACTACTGACATGCTAAGGATAGCAATAATAACCATTCTCGCCCCCAATAATTACTCTTCCAACAAAATAAATAATAAATTTCGCACACAAATCAAAAACAAAAATACTGACACAAAATAAAGAAAGAAAGAAATAAAGAAAAAGAAAAAAGCAAGAAAAGAAAAGAAAAGAAAAAAAAAGAAGAAAAGACGATTAATCGATGTGATGAAAAGTAATTAGTATTAGATGTTAATTAGAATCTTAATCTTTTCCGATTCATGGACTGTTATTTGACGCAGGCTCGTAATGGAAAACCCATGTTTAGCCCATTCGTAACCATTTTTTTAAAAACAGGAACATACTTCTCTGTACGCATCAGACTTTCTCTAGTGAATTTCACATGGGTTGCTCTTCTCAGTCCAAAAAAATTTGATGACAGACTTCTGTTCAAACCCGGAATATGCAGTTTGATTATTCACCATTTTGAATAACCTGAAAAGAAGTATTTTTTGCGAGATTATACTTTTACTATAAATCAATTCCAAAAATGTTGAGTTTACAATATATATATATATATGGTTAGAAGTCTTGGGTTGACGTTTGAGTCAACCGGGTTTCGATCCCAGCTACGGGAAGATACTGTCTAGCCACACTGATGAGTTCTGATAGAACGAAACAGATCTGTCTGTGGATGACTATATATATATATATATATATATATATATATATATATATATATATATATATATATATATATATATATATATATTCGGGTCATTCAATAAGTAAAAAAAAGAAAAAAATTTGAATTTTTTCTTCTTTTTTTATTTATTGAATGACCCGCATATCTATATATAAGTAAAGTTGGCGACCTTTGTCGAGGGTAACTCGTAGGCTCCCTTTTCAATGGCTACTGCACCGAGGTGAAAGGGAGTGTGCTACTCCATACCCAGGTTGCTCCACTTTACCCTTGATCCTCACTTTATAGTGCTGAGTGTTAAGCTAGGCGGCATTAAGTACCATTTTTGGTATATATATATATATATATATATATATATATATATATATATATATTATTTATTTATTTATTCTTTTGAAGAGTGTATATTTAGGCAGCAAGTTACAATTCAAGCAAGTCTTGTTCAAGACGATGGAACACTGTTTATCATCTTAAATTTTATTTTTTCAAGTCTCCTTGTTATTTTTCTTGTGTCGGGATCTTGATGGTAAAGGATTTGTCCTATATCTTCTGCCCAAGCGCTTTCGACCATATTTTTGGTCATCATCAGGGGTAGTGTAATTTTGAGTTGCCAATTTGACTTTTTATTGTTTTGATTATTTGTGGCATTTTATTTTGAATTTGTCGGTTGGAACATTTGCAGCGTTTTGTTTTAAAACGTTCGTTTGGAAAAAAAAGGTCTCCTAGTAGAGTTAATGATTTTAGCTGGTGTTATTTTTAACAATGAAGTTTGATGTTTTAAATTTAGTGTAGTAGATGAAAAGTTTTATTTGCTTTTGTTTTTCGATTGGTTTAATGTATCTTTTTATTATGTTGATTATCGCTTGTTCGTCTAATTTGTAATTATAGTGCATTTGATTTCTGTTATATAGATTGATTCTTATAGTGTTGTTATTGTTGGTAGTGTTACTATTTTTGTGAATGTTGTGAAGATATACTTTTATTTGTTGATCGACTGGTAAGTTCTAATTCATAGTACATTTTACATCTCCTCCTGTAATACAATATTTTACAAAGAACTCTCGTCGTCTCACTGAAAACAGCACCATAAAACAACATTTAATTATAAAACACAAAACAGCACTAACCAACTTATATCTTCCGATGCACAGAAGATTCTTACAGATAGAACAATAATTATATGTAAAACCAATAAAAAAAGGACTATAAAAACGATTACAAATCTTAGAAACAATATGCTTGAAAAATAAATTAAAAGAAAACAAATATAAATAAAAAAATAAACAAAAATAAAATTGCATTTGATACAGGCACCAACATATTAAATATTTTTAATAACTAAAAATTACTTACTCTATTAGTAAACTTTTTCCCAACCGAACGTTTGAGAACAAAACGCTGAAAACGTTCCAACCGGCAACTTCAAAACGAAACACTACAAATTATTAAAGCAATAAAAACTGTCAACGTAAAACTACACTACCCTTGATGATGACCAAAAATATGGTCGAAAGCACTTGGGTAGAAGATATGGGACGATTCCTTTACCATCTAAATCCCGACACAAGAACAATAACAAGGAGATTTGAAAAAATAAAATAAAAAATAATTAAGTGTTTCATCGTCTTTATTAAAACTTACTTGAATATATATATATTGTCATCCATGGACAGACTGTTTCGTGGTATCAAAAAGCATCAGTGTGGCTAGAACTCTGAGATGTTTAAAGCTGGGATCGAAACCTAGCTGACTTTACGTTCGTCGGATATCTTACCGAAGACTATCGGTAACTTCACTCGCGCTCTTTTTTTCTACATATCTCTC
>OY757944.1:15090698-15188198 GCA_963585895.1 Sepioteuthis lessoniana
CTCTCTCCGTCTCTCTTCCTCTCTTTCTCCCTCTTCCTCTCTTCCTATCACTCTTCCTCTCTTTCCCTCTCCTTATCTATCTCCCTCTCTCATCCCCTATTACGCTATCTCCCCTTCTTACTCTCTTCCCCCTCTCTCTGTCACCCTCTGTCTCTCTCTACCTCTCTCTTTCCCTCTTCCTCTCTCTCTTCTTCTTCATTCTTCTCGATTCCTCTATCTCCCTACCCCCATTTCCCTCTCTCTCTGTCTCCTTCTCTCCCTTCCTTCCACTCCCTCTCTTTTCCCTCTCTCTCTTTCTCTTCATCTCCCTCCCTCTCTCTTCCTCTCTCTCTCTCACTCTCTCTCTGTATATATATATATATATATATATATATATATATATATATCTGTCTGTTTGTCTCTGTGTGTGTATATATATATATATGTGTGTCTGTGCGTGTGTACGTGTTTGTGATTGATATAAACAAATTAATCAAAAGAGATATATTGGCCGAATAACATTGTACATTACAGATAGATAGATAGATAAATAGATAGATAAATTGAAAAATAAAAATATATCATAAGGTGAGATGAAGTTGATATCGGTAAAGAAGAAGGAAAAAAAATCGACAACTTAAAATGAAGAAAAAATATTTGGAAGAAAAAAGTCTAAAATGACAAGAAACTAAGTATTAAAGTTTTTTTTTATTGTTTGCATTTTATTTTATTTTGCGTTTTATCTATTCCCTGTTTTTTAAATTTTTTATTTATTTTTATTTTTTTTTATTCGTGTCCACAGGTGTAAATTCTGTGATTGACAAGAACAGAAATGGAGTCCTGGTAGTCAATGGTGGGCGCTTGTTCATCTGTTTGAGTGGTTTTCCGTAAACAGGTGAATATCGATCGTTTTAGATTGGCTCAACGAAAAATTGGGCACCTCGATATGGAAATTGATAATTGAATCGATTGGCAAATACATGGATAGATAGATAGATAGATATACTGATAGATATCAACGGATATATATATATATATATATTGACACGCATAAGTATTGGATACATGTTATTTTCTGTTATAACTCAAGTTTATGTTCGCCATTTTGCCTGATATTTGGTAAGTAATATCTCGTAAAGTTGTTTTAGTTGTATGTGGAAGGAAAATTAAAAACTCATGGTTGAATCCTTTTTTTTTTATCAAAGTTCAAAATTACCCTATGCAAAAGTATTGGATACATGACACTTTTTTCAAATTTCCATTCGAAAATTTGTATTTTAAAAGACTTTAAATATTCAAATTTTCGATAGTATTGGATCAGAAAAGCACATAATTTTTTACAAGTTAGTGCTACTAATCAAAGAAATGAATCTAGCGCTAAGTATAGTCGGAAATATCATCAGAAAGTATAAGAAGTTTGTCGACGGTACAGCAAACCATTTAACAGTGTACAAACAAATGATTATTATTTGATGGAATTATTTGGGTTAGATAGGAATACTTGAAACCATTTAAATGTGTAAACAAAGGAGCTCTGTCTTGTTTAAAATGTTACTTTACAAATCAAACACACACACACACACTCACAGAATTAGGCATTAAGTAACCTCTATCTCACAATATATATATATATATATATATATATATATATATGTAGAGGTTATTTAAATCAGTATATATATATATATATACACGTTTTTTATATCATAATTATATATATATATATATAATAACATGTCATTTAAATCATTATATACCGTGACACGCATAAGTATTGGATACATGTTTTTTTCTGTTATAACTCTAGTTTATGTTCGACATTTTGCCTGATATTTGGTCAGTAATGCCTCATAAACTTGTATTAGTTGTATGTCGAAGGACAATTAAAAACTCATGGTTTAATCCTTTTTTTTTATCAAAGTTCAAAATTATGCAAAGTATTGGATACATGACACTTTTTTCAAATTTCCAATCAAAAATTTGTATTTTCAAAGACTTTAAATATTCAAATTTTCGATCGTATTGGAATGTTATCTCTGATCAATCAGAGAAGCACATAATTTTTGACAAGATAGTTCTAGATTCATTTCTTTGATTAGTAGCACTAAGTACAGTAGGAAATATCATCAGAAAGTATAAGAAATATGGCGACGGGACAGCAAACCTTCAGAGAATTGGAAGACCAAGAAAAATAGATGAGCATACTTCAAGGTGGATCAGTAGAAATGTGCAAATAAACCCCTTCATTACTCATTCTGAAATTAAAACTGATCTTGAGGGTGCTGGAATTAATGTAAGTAAGGATACCATTAGCAGAGTTCTATATCGTACAGGCTTTCATTCAAGATCATCAAGAAAAGTGCCTTTACTGAAAACCAAACATGTCAAAGACCGATTAAAATTTGTCGAAACTTATGAAAAGAAAAATATGCAGTTTTGGGAAAAGGGAATCTGGTCGAATGAAACGAAAGTTAAACTATTCGGAAGGAACACGGTGTTTGGCAAAAAATGGCACTGCTTTCAAGAAGCACAATAGCATCCCAAGAGATTATTTGGGGGTAGTTTCATTATGATATGGGGATGCTTTTCATCCAAGGACACTGGTGAGTTACAAGTTATCCATGGTAGAATGAATGGTAGCATGTACAGGGAGATTCTAAAAAAATGGATTCAACCATGAGTTTTTGATTTTTTTTCCACATACAACTAAAACAACTTTACGAGATATTACTTACCAAATATCAGGCGAAATGGCGAACATAAACTAGAGTTATAACAGAAAATATGTATACAATATTTATGCATGTCACTGTATATATATATATATATATATATATATTGTAATGGTTTATGGCTATCACTAGCTTACTTGGTGAGTTAATGGTCGACCAAATTTTGCGGTACTATCAAATAGAGCTCGATATCTATGATAGAGCTTTTATACATATGGGAGGTTGGTTGGTTGGTTGGTTGGTTTTTATCGCATATCAACCATTGTCGGTTATTTAGTGCCAAATTCATTTTTATATGAATAATCAGTTCTATTTCAAAAAATTCAGTTTAGCATGAGTACACAGTTTAATTGCCAAAAAAACATTTCTATTTCAAGCTATTCAGTTTATTCAAAGTTCTAATTCAGCCAATTCAGTTTAGTATAAGTATAGATTTTGTTTACACACGATTAAATGTCAAAACAGTTCTATAGTAAACAATTCAGTTTAGCCTTAGTACAGTTTCAATGTGAAAAACCGTTCCATTTCAAGCCATTCAGTTTAGTTAAACTTTTCTATTTCAAACAATTCAGTTTAGCATAAGTTTGCAGTTTACTTTTATTTGACTCATAGATAGGACCCTATCAGGTGCTACCACGCCGGGCCAGAGTGGGCCGGGGAGCAATGGCAATGAAGGGATACTCTGCATTCCCCAAAGCCTCAGCATCACTGGAAACTCACCATCAGATTATTTAGTGTCATATCCAGGACACTCGTTGGGGGGGAGGTCTTACCCCTCTGCAACGGCGCGGTCGATATATTCTACCGCCCCAGCCGACTGGACAGTATATATATATATATATATAATTACTATTTATCCATAGATAGAAGGAGAATAATTGGATCCATATCTTTCCCAGGGCTATTAGCGCTATGTAAAATGTAAAAACCTCATACAGGATTTGAACTCCTTTCGCCGTACCTATTTCCCACGACGACAACACTTACACCACAAACATCTCCATGTTTGTGAGTATCTCAGCCACTTCATATCTATCTTTTGATTTATCTATCCAATCTGTTCATATCTATCCATCGAACACACACACACACACACACACATATATATATATAGATAGATATATATATATATATAGAGAGAGAGAGGGAAAGGTGCCTGTGGTGTAATGGTTAATGTCATAGGAAATGGACACGGTGATCCTGGAGAAGATGTTTGCATTTCACATGGCGCTAATGCCCTTAGGAAAGATATGAATCACATTAGCCTCCCTCTATGGCAACAGGTCAAGGAGAAGGAAAACTTTTCATTCAACCCCGATGAACATCACATAAAATTGACTTTGTGTCACATCCTACTTGTTTGGAGGGGTTGGTAAATATATATGCATATACGAGGAACATTAAATAAGTTTCCAGACTTTTTTCGTATGGGCACTTTTATTGATAGTACACACATGAAACTCTAGACCCCTTCGAAGTAATCTCCTCCAGCTGCAATGCACTTGCTGTACTGCTCCAACAACTTCTGGAAGGCCCCATGCAAGTCCTCTTGTGTGAGAGTGTCAATGACCTTCGTCACAGCCTCTTTCATCTCCTCAATTCTCTCATAACGACAGCTTAGCGAATAAGCAAAAGTCACAGGGAGCAAGGTCTGGACTATAGGGAGGCTGAGGAACTATCTTGATGCCCATCTTGGTCAAATAGTCAGTGACAAGGATGGAGTTGTGGACTGGTGCATTGTCCTGGTGGAAATGCCACTGACCCGATTTGAAGAGTGCTGGCCTCTTCCAACGGAATCTCTTCCTGAACACCCTTAAAACCTCAACATAGTAACCCTAACCCTAACCTCTTGGCCAATCAACTCTGGTGTATTGACTTCCTTACTCCTTTCACACCTCTCATCATCCCTCACAGACTCCCTGCCTTTCTTGAATCTCTTATGCTTCTCAAAAACTGATGCTCGATTCATGCAAGATGCTCCAAAAGTAGTCTGAAGCATTCCATACGTTTCTGTGGCATTTTTTCCAAGTTTAAAACGGAATTTTATTGCATATCGTTCTTCTAAAGTGTCCTGACGTCCATATTGCATTTTTAAAATTCACCAGCAGTCACAATCAGACTTTAGTAAGGTGTATTCCAATTCCTGCTGTAGCTGTTCATTTGAACGAGAAATCATAACAATTGGTCAGTCATCTCATAAGATGTATAGCAATAAGGTAGTGAATTGTCAAGAGTCTACGTCAATTTTAAATGCCTATACAAAAAAAGTCTGGAAACTTATTGAAGGCAGTACGTATAAGGAGAACCTGAGACTGATAGATTGACAGAAACAGACTGAGATAGATATATAGATAAATGAACAGGTATATATATATATATGTTTTTTTTTCTTTAAAGAAAAAACCAAAGACCGGTTATTTTAGGATTATAAATTTATTTCCATCCTGTTTTTGCGTTTCTGATGTGAACCAAAAACACGAAGAAATATATAACAGGACTTCTTCAGATCTAATGGATAGATAAAACAGAATAGACACGGGGGGGGGGAAGGGGGAGGGAGAGAGTTGAAGAGTTACCTCCACGTTTTATTGAATTTCAGTTTTTTTATTTACCTATTTGTTTTATTTTCAAAATTCTTCCGTCAGTTATAATAACGGTAATTTAACTTTTTCTATTTATTCATTTTATTTCTTTTCTTTTCTTGTTAAGTTCGATATATAACTTTTATGTGCTATATCGATGTAATGAATTTTTGTAAGGGAAATATTCATGTTTATATTAATTTCGATATTATTTACTTAGACACCTATTTTTCCATGTATGTATATTGGATACGTTCTTTTTCCTTGTTTCACTAATTATTTCTATGTTTTTAAAATTTATAGTCTATAGTTTAAATTTTGTCCTATGTCTACATCTAGCTATGAATTCACTTCTCTTATTTAATAACTTTTCAAGCAATTTATACGTCATTATTTGTATTTTCTCTACTAAGCACAAATTGCACTTACCGTCAAAACCATTTGGAGTATTTGATTTTTTCAAAATAGACCATTCAATCTCAAGGGTTAACCCTTTGTTTTTCAAACACCAGAATTGCTTTGATAGTGCCGTATGGTGTTTTAGATTTATATATTGAATGCCATGGAATTTAGTTTTTTATAAAAACTCCATGAAACCCAGGAGTCATAGACTAAATTCCCTGGAATTAGATATCTAAATCTAATATATATCTATTTATTATTATTATATTATATAATAGCTCTAGCCTAGATATTGAGCACTCTCCATATTATATTGCACTTGGTTCGACACAAACCCACAAAGTTATATAGTGACAACCAACACTCTTATAATATAATATGATATATATATATATATATATATATATATATATATATATATATATATATATAATGGATAGATATGAACAAATTGTATGTATAGATAGAGTGATAGATATGAACACACTGACATACACACGTGCGGTTGCATACACAAGCACACGTACACGCACAGACACATACACGCACAAATATATATATATATATATATATATATATATATGTGTGTGTGTGTGTGTGTGTGAAGAGATTGAGATAGATATAAACAGACGATGATGGATAGATAGATAGGTATAAAATATTAAATTTGTATAAATATTGATTGGGGCGTACTCATGTATGCTAGATATAACACACACACACACACAGACACACACACATATATATATATATATATATATATATATACATATATATAAAGAGATTGATAAGATAGATATGAACAGACTGTGATCTGTGATGGATAGGTTTATATAATTAAAATTTAATAAAATATTGATTAGGGCGAACTCATTATTGACGTGTGTGTCTTTTAGGTGAAATGGTTAAAGCGTTCGAACTCCAGTCGCGGTATTACGTTCACTTTCGGGCAAATACCCTTAGGAATGGTATGAATCCATTTATCCCTTCAGCCATGAGTTAAACAGTACCACTGCTGTTCTTCTAGAAGAATGAACTTGGCATTAAATAAACCAAGAAGATTGATATACCATTAAAAACAACAAAACAAACAAAAA
The DNA here is from genome assembly GCA_963585895.1 of Sepioteuthis lessoniana. NCBI lineage: Eukaryota > Metazoa > Mollusca > Cephalopoda > Myopsida > Loliginidae > Sepioteuthis > Sepioteuthis lessoniana. The sequence goes on from OY757944.1 coordinate 15,097,491, forward strand.
TTAATTATGGCAGATATTACACACACACGCACACATATATACACATACGCAAACATGTATATATATATATATATATATACATATATATATATATTTCTTTAAGAAAAACAAAATCGGTCACAGGATTATAAATTTATCCATTGGATCTGAAGAAGTCATGTTTTCTTTTGGTGTTATTGATATTTATCAATACCCATAACATGATGGAAATAAATTTATAATCCTAATTTGACTGATTTTGTTTTTCTTAAAGAAATTATTGCTCTGTGATTTTAGTCTCATTGAGCTCTTTACCAGGAAAATTTTAAATGTTCTAGTATAATGAATTTGAGCTGACGGAATTATTCCCGACTCCTGTTTATCTGGACCGAATAATATACATATATATAATGAATAAAATCAATGGACATCTACTACGCCATTATAAATATATCTAGACAAGTTGCAGATTGGACTCGCCTATCAGATAGGAATTGTCAAAATAAATTTATAATGCAAGAGTCCGTTGAGTTTGCTTTCATTGACATTACATATATTTTCGCTCAGTATTAAAGTTTAAAGAATATTCTGATATATAATGATAATAAATAAATATATATTAGATATATATATTTGATTCATGGAATATATTCCATGAAATAAATAAAAATATATATCTAATATATATTTATTTATTATTATTATTATATAATAGCTCTATCTTAGATATTGAGCACTCTCCACATTATATTGCACTTGGTTCGCCACAAACCCACAAAGTGATTTAGTGACAACCAACACTGTACTAATATATATATATATATATATATATATATATATATATATATATATATTATTATATAATGATAATATATATATAGGGAGACATATATATAAATAATAATAATAATACTAACAATATATATATATATATTATTACTAATATATAATAGCTCTATCCTAGATATTGAGCACTCTCCATATTATATTGTACTTGGTCCGACACATGGCCTCAAAGTTATTTAGTGACAACCAACACTGTTATAATATTCTCATATATATATATATATATATATACACACACACACACACACACACACATATATATATATATATATATATATATATATATATATATATATCGAACGCTCCTGTAGCATTATATGAAACTTCTCAGATGTTCTCTCCCTGAATCATACCAAAAACATCATCTCTGGACATTAACATTATACAATATATATATATATATATATAAATATTATCATCATACAACGTTTGAAAGCACGTGCGATACCCTGCCCTCATCAGCCACCACCCAGGGTTGATAACACAGTTTCAGTAGCTCAAGGCGGTACTGCCACTCCTAGTGCTACCAAGCAGCTTTTGCCACCAAACAGGGTATTTAAAAGAATTATATACGCCAGATCAATTAAGAGCAGAGATTACATTGGACGTTCATTTTTATTGTGCAGTTTGTGATAAAAAAAAAAACGCGTTAACTTTCGGTCGTTGATGCTATTACGTGTTTACAGTAACCGTTCTTTGATGTTACGTAATCACACAGGAGTGGTGGTTCCGAGTGTATTTCATTCATGCTGAAAACTTCTCGCTTTCGACAATATATATATATATATATATATATTGTATAAAGTTAATGTCCAGCGATGATGTATTTGGAACTCCCCACTCCCTGGGGGTTGGGAACTCTTACGAAGAATTAACGTTTGCCCCTGGCGTAATGCAAAGCTCTTCTAATGAATTGAGCACTATAATTCCATCGCTTACGCAGAGGATGACGATAGCTCTACGGTAAGATATCCGACTGGCGTAAAGTCGGCCTGGTTTCGATCCTAGCTTGAAGCATCTTGCGTGTCTAGCCACACTGATGAGTTGTGATACAATGAAACAGCATTTCTATGGATGACAATATATATATATGATGACAATATATATATATATATATATATATAATGTTACGATGACTGACATTTACTAAGCAGAAGCAAATTAATTACAAAGATTATGTGATTCTATTATTGTGAAGTTTAGTGCAGAGCTGGTCACATTTTTGGATGAGCAGAAGAATGGTGCACCAGAATGTCACAGAAATTTCCGAACAACGCTTCTCGGGGAATGGGCGTCCCGTAACGTAGTGTTTAACGTACTAGAATGCGACTTCGTAGTGATCGATTTGGAACTCCAGGCAGGCTATTCCGCTCACTTTCGGACGAAAACGGTATGAACTTCTTTATTCTCCTAGCTATGAGCTTAAAACTCCTCTATAGACGTTTAATAAAGATGGCTTTGGCAGTAATTAACCCAGGAGGGTTGGTATGCTGTTAAGACAAAGGAACTAAAACCAAATGCACTTAGGGTTTTGAAGTCAGAATAATTGCTTCTCGGTTTCCATATCAAGGCCAATGATAATAGTCTAGGTAGGTAAACCAATCATAGTCGAAGGCGTCCCGAAGGCTCTTTTTCAATAGCTAACTCCACCGAGGCATAGTGAAGGTCTCTACCCTTTTTCCTGGATTGTTCCACTTACCCTTGATACGTACCTTATGATTGTGAGTATTTCGGAGGTGCCCGTGGTGTAATGGTTGTCGTCGCGGGAAATGGACACGGCGACACGAGTTCAAATCCTGGACGAGACTGATTGCATTTCACATAGCACTAATACCCTTGGGAAAGGTATGAATCCAATTATTCTCCCTCCAGCTATGGATAAATTGTAGGGCAGACTAGGTTGTTCAGCCTTGGTTAAGCAACTAGTCTAGGAGAAGGAAAACTCTGAATTCAAACCTGATGAACTCCGCTTAAAAAATTGACCTTGTGTCATATCCTGCTCGAGCGGAGGGGTTGGTAAATATGATAATGTTGAATATTAGTCAAGGAGATATCGAGTACCATTTTTTAGTCTTTGGCATGACTCGACCTGAGATTGATCCCAGATCTCCCGGGCCATTGGTTAACACTCAAACCATTATTCTAATGGACCATCTGTTTTATTCATAGTAATGGTGGTGTTGCGTGAAGCGATGGTTTCATGCCTTTCTCAAGTGAATTTGCACGAATCGAAACACAAACAGCATCGTTCGGACTTTGTGGCTCACCAAGTCTTTTTTTTATGATAGCCATTATTTGAACTTACATGGCTTTTTATCTGGGTCGTCTGGCTTTCGTGCTGGGTGGAGTATCTTAGATCAATGTCAGATTCGAGGCCAAAAGGCCCCCGCCTTCGGCTGGGCCACATTTGGGTGGGTGAGTTGTATTGAATAGCACAGGATAGCCCTAGACTCCCAGGTCTAGTTCAAGCTATGTACGGACATCCGTGCCGGACTCACATAATATATCGAGTGAGTCCAAGTCCAGCCACTGGCTCATCTAGCTCACATTGCACTAAGTGAATCGATGACCGGCAAAAGTCAGGCAGGGTTCGAGCCTCGGTTCAGGGCCGACCTTCCTCTCCCTTAAGCTCCACTATAAGCCGACCTTATGTCATGACCTTGTGGGGGTGTCCTCGAGGTGTAATGGTAAATGCGATGGACTGTAGTAAGCGAGTTGGGAAAGGTATGAACCCCACTTATCCTCCCAGCTATGGGTTAAATAGTACTACTACTGTTTTTCTTGGAGAATTGCGTTGGCATTAAATAACCTACAAAGGTTGATATACCATTAAACAAAGAAACCAACCATGACATTGTGTCAAGTCCTGTTTGGTGGGAGGCAGAGACAAATATACATTACATGAAACACAACACCGTATATATATAAGTAAAAAAGCAAAGTTGTCGACCGTGGTCGAGGGCGACCAGAAGGCTCCCTTTTCAATAGCTACTACACCGAAGTGTAGGGGAGGGCGCTACTCCTTTCTCAGGATTGTTCCACTTTACCCTTGATAATACCTTATATTGCTGAGTGTTAAGCAACTAGGTATCAAGTACCATTTTTAAAGTCTTTGGTATGACACGATCTGGGATTGAACCAAGGTTTCACGGACCATTGGCGAATACTCTACTCACCGGCCCAGTGAGCTCGTATATATATATATATATATATATATATATTTCTTTAAGAAAAAACAACGAAACCAACCACAAAGGATTATAAATTTATTTTCCTCCTGTTACGCATTTTTGAAATTTCCAAAAACACGAAAAAAAATTAACAGGACTTCTTCATGGAATTACTACCAACTCCGGTTTAACTGGACTAAGTATACTATATATATATATATATATATATATATATATATCATTCATCATATCGTATATATATATATATATATATATATGAAAGTAAATATGGATCTGAATCCGACATAATGAAGAAAGAAGAAAAACAGAATAATCCAAATTTTGATGTAAAGCCAACGTTAAACGTTTCGGTTTTAATAACCTTCATCAGGCCTTTGATATCATGATAATTGTTTACACAGCGATGGATGCTTGTTGAGAGAACTGGAGCAAATAAAATATTATATTCTTATATATTTGCTCCAGTTATCTCGACAAGCATCCATCACAGTGTGAACAATTCTCATGATATCAAAGTCCTGGTGAGGGTTTTTTTTAAACGGAAACGTTCAACGTTGGCTTTACATCTCAATAAATTCATCTAATTTGGATTATTATGTTATTCTACTTTCTTCATATATATATATACATTTTTTAAAAGATGGTTGTTGTAGGTCCAAAAAGAGAATAAGGATATATTTAAAATAGGAAGGTCCACGAAGAGATTTGAATTTTTGGAATTTATTATATATATATATATATATATATATATATATATATATATATATATCGGAACAAAGAATATGCTTCATCAACAGTACATCACTTTCGTATGACATTCATTTATTTAATAAATTTTTTAAATCCTAACAATGACCTACGGTCAAAAAAATTTGAAAATAATAATAATAATAATAATAATAATAATATTAAAAACAACTTAAATATATTATTCCTATTTGTTGGGTCAGCTTTGTTTAATATATATATATATATATATATATATATGTGTGTGTGTGTGTGTGTGTGTGTAGTTGGGCAGCAATCTTTCATTTAAGCATGTTTGATTAAATAATAAAGACACATTTTTCCTATATAATTCTATTAAGATCCTTTCAAGTTTCCTGACAAGTGTCTTGGTTTTTTGGTTGGAATTGGTTGATGAATTAACTGAAATTGTCCCAAGCAGCTTTTGAACCTTCCATAGGCCATCCTCGTAATTTTGCAATGTGTTAAAAGCCTAAAAACTTGAAAAAAAAAAACGCTCTTTACGCATGCAAACAACCCTTGATGATGGTCAATGAAAGGTCCTAAAGCACTTGGGAAAATTTATACATGTATATCATTAGAGAAAAAAAAAGAAAAAAAAATCTGTTCAAATCCATCCAAAGAACCTGTCAATGGACGGGTGAAATAAATTTATAATGGAAGATATTTACTAATTTTCTTGTTCTTAATGATATTTTGCTCTGCAGAGGTTTCTTTATATATTTTTACATATGTTAATTAGCCGTACATTGATCACTCCCTTTTGATTATTCTGTTTAAGTCCATTTACCGACTTAATTGATATATATATATAATTATATATATATGTGTGTGTGTGTGTGTGTGTGTGTGTGTAACGTTCTTTTTCTTATATCTTATATCTATATATGTCCGTATCTTTCTCAGTCATAGATAGATATATACATCGTTCTTTCTCTCATATATATATATATATATATAAGAGAGAGAGAGAGAGAGAGAGAGAGAGAGAGAGAGAGAGAGTATGGAACGATATTAGGAGACAGCTTTTTGTAAAAACTCATACCGCTTCTTGGAGTAAAGTTTCCAAAGGGCTGCTCCTGACACATGAGCCAATGATCGACGGGCCCATCAGCGACCCAGGGGTCACAAAGTTTCGACATATTTTTTCCCCGCCGTTCGTGTGAAGGTGTTATAAATGGGATAGCTTTAGACCAACGACGTCTCCGTGCCACGGGCGCCATTTTTTTTCTTTTTTTTTTTTTGCACTGATGTCTTCCAACCCACTCTTAACCCATCTACAATTGCCTTTCTTTCTTTCTTTCTTTCTTTCTTTCTTTCTTTCTTTCTGTCCCTATTAATTCTTGTCTTCTCTGCTACGAAAATATTTTGCCAATATTAGCAGATTTTTTTTTCTTTTTATTTTTTTTTTACGCTGACAAGTGAACTTACTGAGTGAAATGGGATTTCTCTCTTCTAACCTTTCTTACTTAAAGTGATTGTATTATTACAATATCGAACATATATTTCATCATCATCATCATCATCAAGTTGTACTGATTGCACAATGTTCCCTCGACTCCCTCTCACCATCCGTTCCTATCATCCATCACTTCTGGCAAGTCCTACAAATAACATCCAATGTCCACACAGAGCTGGTGCAGGTAAGTCCTCGCTGATCAGCCCAAACTCTGGTGTGTCCATGCGTGAGAGTCCAATCGGGAACATCGTTTGTGAGTTCGTCCTTACTTCACTAGGAGTACTCAGTATATCTTTTTCATCTTATTTGAATTGTTTGTGAGATGGGAGGTAGGTGGCCGTACAGCTGCTGTTTAATAGTGAGCTGCTTCCAGGATTTGTTCAAAACAGCACGAATTTTTCTCGTGTAGTTGCCATCTAGCCGTTTCTCCATGGGTTTCGTTAGTATTCTGGTGGTTCAACCATACAGGAGTACGGATACACACACAACTAAAAAGAAATTTCGTTTTATTTTTTCAGTGAAATAGATTTCGATACGACCAATAACCTGTCAATAGCAATTTAAGCTTTTAGAAGGCGTATGTTGACATCACTTTCAGTAGATGAAATATTGCTACCAAGGTATATAAACTGGACTACTAATTATTGAAGCTTGCCACTTAAAGTGGAAATGGAATTGGTATTGACCTTGTATATTTATGAAAAGCGCTAGATCATCTACGTAATCTGCATATATATACATGCATTTATGTTGCGAGCAATATTGAAAAAGTCCTGGCGGCAACACCCCACAAGGTACCAACTATACGGCCACCTGCCTCCCATCACGAAAACTATCCAAGTTAGACGAACCAGATATGCAGGACACTGCTGGAGCAGCAAAGACGAGCTCATAAGAGATGTACTCCTATGGACACCCGCATATGGCCAAGTAAAGGCAGGACGACCAGCTCGAACATACATACAGCAGCTATGTGAGGATATGGGATGTAGTCCTGAAGCCCTGCCAGAGGCGATGAATGATAGGGAGAAGTGGCGAGAGAGGGTCAAGGATATCCGTGCTAGTGGCACGACATGATGATGATGAAATATATATATCTATAATAAATAAATATTAGATATATATATTTAATTCATGGAATTTAGACTGCTACCCCTGGGTTTCATGGAGTTTTTTGCAAAACAACAATCATCAGGCAGTTAAGAAAATGAAATGAATCGAAAATCGAAAAAAATACAGTAAAAAAATGCTGTTGTCGTGTATGATTTTTTTACGTGTGGTTGTAAGTGTGTGGGTGTGCGCGCATGCGTGTAGGGGTTATAGTTTCGTATTAATATGTGTTTGTCTGAGTTTAAACCAATTTGCAAACGTTTGAACTTTTAATGTGCAAACAAATGATTGATGTAAATTTGAATTGAAAACATAAAGCTGTGTGCAAATTATTTGTATTAGATAAGAATACTTGACGAATTGAATTATTGATATTAGAATGGAATGGTTGGTTGGTTGGGTTTTATGGCATATCAGCCCTTGTTGGTTATTTAACGCCAAATCCATTTTTTTATGTAACTAATTAGTTCTATTTCAAACAATTCCGTTTAGCAGGAGTACACAGTTTAATTGTCAAATACATTTCTATTTCACGCTATTCAGTTTATTCAAATAGTTCTAATTCAGCTAATTCAGTTTAGTAAAAGTACAGATTTTGTCAAAACAGTTCTATATTAAACAAATCAGTATAGTGAGAGTACAGTTTCAATGTCAAAAAACAGTTCCATTTCAAATAATTCAGTTTAGCATTTAAATGTAGGTACTGTTTAATTGTTTAATTGTCAAAAACATTTCTATTTCAAGTTATTCAGTTTAATCATACAATTCAGCTTAGCATAAGTATGCCGTTAGCTCTATTTAACCCATAGATAGGGCCCTATCAGGTGCTACCACGCCGGGCCAGAGTGGACCTGGGAGCAATGGCAATGAAGGGGTGCTCCGTATTCCCCAAAGTCACAGCATCACTGGAACTTCACCATCAGATTGTTTAGTGTCATAACCAGGACACTCGTTGGTGGGGGTCTTACCCCTCTGCAAAGGTGCAGTTGGTGTATTCTATAGCCCCAGCCGCCAGGGCAATTAGATTGGAATAAGTGAAAATATTTAACTGTGTGCAAACAAAAGATTACCATTAAACAAGATTAAAATAGTTGATAAAAAGAATAACTAATTTTTAATAGCAATGCTAGAAACCGTTTAACTTTGTGCAAACAAAAGATTGATATAAAATCATATTGAAATTCTTGATAAAAAGAATTACTAATATTAAACAGCAAAGCTAAAAACCATTTAACTTTGTGCGAACAAATGAGCTCTATCTCGTTAAAAATTTGTGTGGAGGTGCCCGTGGTGTAATGGCTATCGTCGCAGGATGTGGACACGACGACACGAGTTCAAATCCTGGACGAGCCTGATTACATTTCACATAGCACTAATACCTTTGGGAAAGGTATGAATCCAATTATTCTCCCTACTATTTATGAGTAAATAGTAGGGCAGACTAGGTTCTTCAGCCTTGGTGAGGCGACTAGTCTAGGAGAAGGAAAGCTCTGAATTCAAACCTGTTAAACTCCGCTTAAAAATTGACCTTGTGTCATATCCTGTCCGAGCGGAGGGGTTGGTAAATAGGATCTCGTTAAAAATAAAGTTACCTCCAAACCATTTACTCATAAATCATATATACATAAACTTACTTTCGGTTTTGAGTAACTAACAAGGTTTGATATGATATCAAACCAAGTAATCTGAGCTAATTGAATAGATATTATTATTAATATAAAAAAGAATACATAAATTTTGATGGGCATACATGAAAAAAAAGTATATACGAGTCATTAAATATATATATGGTCATTAAATAAGTTTCCAGACTTTTTTCGTATGGACACTTTTATTGCTAGTACACACACGAAACTCTTGTCCCCTTCGAAGTAATCTCCTCCGGTTGCAAGGCACTTGTTGTACCGTTCCATCAACTTCTGGAAGGCCCCATGCAAGTCCTCTTCTGTGAGCGTGTCAATGACCTTCGTCACAGCATCTTTCATCTCCTCAATCCTCTCATAACGGCCGCCTCTCAGCTTAGGGAATAAGCAAAAGTCACAGGGAGCAAGGTCTGAACTATACTGAGGGTGAGGAACTATTTTGATGCCCATCTTGGTCAAATAGTCTGTGACAAGGATAGAGTTGTGGACTGTTGCATTGTCCCGGTGGAAATGCCACTGACCCGATTTGAAGAGTGCTGGCCTCTTCCCAAGGAATCTCTTCCTGAACTCCCTTAAAACCTCAACATAGTATTCCTTGTTGACTGTTTGTCCAGTGGGAACCCAGTGCATGTAGGTCATGCCAGTGCTATCAACAAAAGGGATCATCAAAAGTTTGTGGGTGGATTTGCTCTGTCTGGTCTTCTTGAGTCTGGTAGAGCCAGCATGCTTCCACTGGGAACTCTGTCTCTTGGTCTCTGGGTCATAGCAGTAGATCCAGCTTTCATCGCATGGCATTTTTCCAAGTTTAAAACAGAATTTTATTGCATATCGTTTTCCCAAAGTCCAGATTGCATTTTTGAAATTCACCAGCTGTGACAATTAGACTTTAGTAGGGTGTATTCCAATTTCTGCTGTAGCTGTTCATTTGAACTTGAAATCATAAAAATTGGTAAGTCATCTCATAAGATGTATAGCAGTAACATACTGAATTTTCAAGAGTCTACGACAATTTTAAATGCCTGTATAAAAAGTCTGGAGACATATTGAATGCCCCACATATTTACACAATTAATTTCCCGAATAATTTCCTCCTGAGTCAACGCATTTAGTCCACCAGTGAGTATAAACGGTAGAGATTAAACATATTAAAGTGAACCTTGCAGATCAAAATTCGGCTTATAATCTATCTATTAAAAGAAAGCACTCGTGATTATCGTTGTGAGAAATGGGTATAGTGAATTGAGCCCAAATCTAGGACACGACTGTTTACATTTCATATATAATCAGGTACATACATTTCGAAAAGGTATTAATCCATTTATCTTCCCAAAGCTATAACTTAAATAGTATCACTGCTATTGTTTTATAATGATAGATTTGGCATTAGATAACCCGTGAAGGTTGATATGGCATTAAAATAAAGAAACCTACCAAGTCAAATAAAACCAACACACAAACTTATATAGGCGTTCGTAGTGTAATGTTTACTATCGTAGGAACTAAACTGGGTGACTTAAGTTCAAACCCTGGATAAGGCTGTTAACTGTTTAGAAAATGAATCTATTAAAGAATAATTAGGTTCAGATCTTTTCCTAATGGTATTAGTGCTATGTGAAATGTAAACAGCCTTGTTCAAAATTTGAACCTGTCGCTGAGCTCATTTCCTAAGATGGTAACCATTATGGTTTAACCCTCATGGTAACCATTATGGTTTAACGCTCATGGTAACCATTATGGTTTAACCCTCATGGTTACTATTATGGTTTAATGCTCATGGTAACCATTATGGTTTAACGCTCATGGTTACCATTATGGTTTAACGCTCATGGTTACCATTATGGTTTAACACTCACGGTAACCATTATGGTTAAACACACGTGGTAAACATTATGGTTTAACACTCATTGTAACGATTATGGTTTAATGATCATTGTAACCATTATGGTTTCACGTTCATGGTAACCATTATGGTTAAACACTCATGGTAACCATTATGGTTTAATGCTCTTGTAACCATTACGGTTTAACACTCATGGTTACCATTATGGTTTAACGCTCAGGGTAACCATTATGATTTAACTCTCATGGTAATCATTATAGTTAAACACACATGGTAACCATTATGTTTTAACATTTATGGTAACAATTATGGTTTTACGCTCATGGTAACCATTATGGTTTAACACTCTTGGTAACCATTATGGTTTAACACTCATGATAACCATTATAGTTAAACGCACACGGTAACCATTACAGTTAAACAGACATGGCACCCATTACGGTTTAGCACTCACAGTACCCATTATGGTTAAACACTCACGTATTTCAGACACGTCAAGACGTGAAAGTGTTTTCTTTCTTCTAGACTTTTTTGGCCTTATTTGGTTATATAGCCCAGTCTGCCCTATCATTTATCCATAGTTGAAGCGTAGGGGAGAAGGGGTGTATTCATACTTTTCTCAAGAGTATTAGCGCGAAGTGAAGGACAAACAATTTTTTTCCTCTTGGACAGTTTGTCGTTAAGAGGCTAGTGAAGTCAGTCTACCCTTCTGATTTACCTATGGTGGCAGTGGTGTAAAAGGGAAGAGATGGGTTTATGCCTTTCCCAAGAGTATTAGCGCTAAGTGAAATGGGAACAGCTTCGTTTGAACTCAAGTATTGGAGTCTATTTCTGCAGACAATAACCATTACGCCTATAGCGCCTCTGTGCAAGTTCTTATGTCGGTAAATATGTATATATATATTTCTTTGTTTGGTTTCCTACCTTTATACAATGATATTAGTCTGAAAGTAAATGCAATAGTTCGACTGGAGATCGAACTCAAATACTGTGATGTCGAATGCCAACCACTACACAGACTTACCCCTGATAGATAGATAGATAGATAGATAGACTGAGATTGATTGGTTTGCTTTGGTTTCTTTGTTTAATGGCATATCAACCTTCTTAGGTTATTCAAAGCTACAGCCATTCTCCTAGAAGAATAGCAGTGGTACTATTTAACCCTTAGCTGGGGGTATAAGTCCAAAAGTGAAAGTAATAGCCCGAGTGGAGTTCGAACTCGCTTACTACGATGTCGCAGTTTAGCATGTTCGCCTCTCGGCTTCGGGGACTCACACCTCTGTATTTGTATGTTTATGTGTGTATGTATTTACCCAGTCCCTCCGCACCAGCAGGATGTGACACAAGGTCAATTTTAAGCAGGATTTTAACAGGTTTAAAGTCAGAGTTTTTCTTCTCCTAGACTGGTTGCCTAACCAAGGCTAAAGAACCCAGTCTACCTTACTATTTACCCATAGCTGGAGGGAGAATAAGAGGATTCATACCTTTCCCAGGGGTATCCATATTTACCAACCCCTCCGCTCAGGATATGACACAAGGTCAATTTTTTAAGCGGAGTTTAACAGGTTTGAATTCAGAGTTTTCCTTCTCTTAGACAAGTTGCCTCACCAAGGCTGAACAACCTAGTCTGCCCTGCTATTTTATCCATAGCTGGCGGGAGAATAATTGGATTCATACCTTTCCCAGGGGTATCAGTGCTTTGTGAAATGCAATTATCATCATCCAGGATTTGAACCCGTGTCGCCGTGTCTATTTCCTCTGACGATAACCTACACCACGGCCCCCCCCCGTGTATGCATGTGTGTATGTGTGTGTGTTAACACAGGTGTCTTGAGAAAGAAAATTTGAGATACTTTTATTGTTGCTAACAGCTCTCGTTCTATAGATTTTTTTCCTCGTTCTTCTCGTTCGTTTTACGGTTGAAACACACACACACACACAGAGACTGTCATCGACCCGAACCTAAAATCTAAATGTGTACTTTTCCACCCACACAGCCAATCAGCAGAATTACAAGATAAGCAGGTTCAGTAGATTCGGCCGGGCGAAGGAGGTGGTTGGTTTGGACGCGAACCAGTTAGCTATTTAAAAATGACCAATAAATGCGCTGACAGCAGTTCTTCCAATCTACCCACTAAATCAGCACTCTCACCCCTAAAAAAAAACAACAATAAAAAACGAAACAAAAAAACCCAAAACTTCTCCATCCGGTAATCATAAAATATTCGCCGATCTAAATAAATTACATCAAGTTGCTTATTTAGCCGGTCTTTAATTCTTTAGTTCTCCCAGTCTCTTTTCCAGGTTCTTTGGGACTGTTCTAAATTGGTATCACTGATTGGTATCACTGACATCTTACGGTTTCAAAGTTTTTTTAGTTCTCTGGCAAAGTCGTAGTACTTGTCTAGTTTTTCGTCTTCCTTCACTTTCATTGTAGTCGACTGGAATGGAAACATCCATTAAATGACAAGTTCTTTGCTTCCGGGGACTAGCCTTATCTTGGAAGAAATTCCGTTTCACTTTATCGCTGGTTTTCATGTGATTGCTAACCAGTCAATAGCAGTCCACAAGACATATGTTAACATCCCTTTCAGTAGATGAGATATTACTACCGGGATATGTGAACTGGTCAATTAACTTTAGGGGTTAATATTTGTCGCTGCCTCCCACCAGACAGGACTTGACACAAGGTCAATGGCTCGAAGGTCAATTGAAGTAGGGATTAGGGGAGGGAGAGGTTGGGCATGAGACAAAGCTCCAGCCCTGGTGACTATGATACATCTAGCCCACCCGAAGGTTGCACAGCCGAAGTTGGGTGCCTTACGGCCTCAAGTCAGCCTAAATTAAGCATGATCCTTCTACACTTTAAGTGATAACTAACTTTAATTAAAGTGGCAGTGGATCCTGCTTAATTTGTTTGTTTGTTTGTTGGGTTTTATGACATATCAACATTTGTAGTTTATTTAACGTTACATCCATTTTTATGTAAATAATCAGTTTTATTTCAAACAATTCAGTTTAGCATGAGTACACAGTTTAATTGTGAAAAACATTTCTATTTCGAGCAATTCAGTTTAGTCAAGCAGTTCTAATTCAGCTAATTCAGTTTAGTATCAGTACAGATTTTGTTTACACACTGTCACATGTCAAAACAGTTCGATGTTAAACAAATCAGTTTTGACAGTTCTATTGAACCCACAGATAGGGCCCTATCATGTGCTACCACGCCGGGCCTGAGTGGACCTGGGAGCAATGGCAATGAAGGGGTACTCCGTATTCCCCAAGGCCTGCGTGCATTACTGGGACCTCACCATCAGATTGTTTAGTGTCATATACAGGACACTCGTTGGTGGGGGTCTTACCCCTCTGCAGAGGTGCAATCAGTGTATTCTACAGCCTCAACCGACTGGGCAAATTAATTAATTTATTTGTGAGATATCTATAAAATTGGAAACCTTTGATTAAAGTTGTTTTTTTTTTGCAACTGACTGGGATTTTGCTTCTTTTAATGTAAAAATTGGATAAATAAATATGGATGATTGGGTGAAAAAATGTAGGCCTTCTGTATATTTTATTTAGCTGTATTTTGCGCTTTGACGATATTTTTTACATGGATGTCTGTAAGTGCCTTAAATAGACCTTTTCAGATAATTATATTTTTGATAATTAAATACTTCTTCCATGTCTGTTTTCTTTTAACCAAACAGCCATTAGCGAATACCTGCAACTTATATATATATATATATATATAAAGATAATATATATATATATATATATATATATATATATATATATATATATATATAGACGTTTGGTTTCATGAAGTTTATAAAAGTTTTTAAAATTTATAAAACAACACATCAGGCAGTTAAGAAGATGGAATAAATTTTAAAAACTTTTATAAACTTCATGAAACCCAAGGTCGCAGAATATTTTCCATGGATTAAGTATATATATATATATATATATATATATATATATATATATATATATATATATATATATAACCATTATTATAATAGCTCTATCCTAGATATTGAGCACTCTCCATATCATATTGCACTTGGTTCGACACATAACCACAAAGTGATTTACTGACGACCAACACTCTCATAATATATATATATATATATATATATATATATATATGCATGTGTGTATGTGTGTGTGTGTGTGTGGTGCTGTTATATAGTCACAATACAACTATACCAATATACAGATGCAGGGAAATACGAAACACTGGCGACTCTCCGTTGCTCTGGTACGAAACGTTTATTAACTTCTTGACTTTAGTTTTTCGACACGAGGAGAGAGAGACACAATTTTTACTATGCTGACTGTTCCTACATCGTCCACAGTGAATCCCCCAGCTGGACTGGCCCGGCCCAGAGTCGAATCTCAACTAACGTCTTTTTCAAAATCACCAAATTCTCAGCCCATCGCTTCCGGGCATGACGTCATTCACACACCAGTCACATTTTCTATCTGGGCTTTTTATTATGACATTTGTGATTGTCATATCCTCTACGCACGAGCGTGAACTGCACTCAATGTGTGTGCACCTGCACTAAGAGCCGAATAGTTCAAAGCCCAACCAAACCAAATGATAAAGTATAATTAACGAAAAATGATTAATATATAAAAATCATTCCGTAATTATATAACAGTGCGTGTTGTTTGGTTTTACGGCACGTCAATCGTGGATGGGTCATTTCATGCCGAAGTTAATTTAGCAGTTGTATGGTATTTGATTATATACAGTAGAAAAACTGTTTTCTGGTTTAAAACGTTTGTGAACATTTTAAACGAGTAAACAATTGATCATCTCAAGCAGTTTGATTTAACCCATAGATGTGATCCAACAGGTACAATGATTTCAGTTCAGAGTGGACCTGAGAGTAATGGTAAGAAAGTGCTGATTCCAGATTTTTCAAGGCTTCAGAATGAGTTCCAGTTTCTTTTTTTAATGGCATATCAACCTTCGTGGGTTATATAATGCCAAAGCCATTCTTGTAGAAGGGTAGCAGTGATACAATTTAAATCGTACCTCGTGAGGGTGCATATGGGGTGGGTTCTTACATTTCCCAAGCGTATTTGCATGAAAGTGAATGTAATAACACGACTGGAGTTCGAACTTGCTAACATCGCGGTCATAGTTCTGTACTTTAGTCATTACGCTATGGAGGCCAAAGCACAGAAGGAATACAAGGCTAGACACGACTGGGTCGGCAAGGTGATCCACTAGGAAATGTGCAAGAAATTTAAATTTGACCATGCCAACAAATGGTATATGCACAATCCAGCACCTGTCCTAGAAAATGACACGCACAAACTCCTGTGGAACTTTGATATAAAAACGGATCACCTAATCTCAGCCAGAAGACCAGACCTTATAATAATCAAGAAAAGAAAAAGAAAATCTGCAAAATTGTCGACTTTGCTGTCCCGGCAGACCACAGAATAAAACTGAAAGAATGTGAAAAGAGAGATAAGTACCTTGACCTTGCTAGAGAATTGAAAAAACTATGAAACATGAAGGTGACAATTATACCAATTGTGATTGGTGCTTTTGGCACGTTTAGAGGATTATTAAAGGGCCTGGAAGATTTAGAAGTTGGCGGCCGAGTGGTGACCATCCAAACAACAGCATTATTGAAAACAGCCAGAATACTGAGAAGAGTCCATGAGACTTGAGGAGACTTGCTGTCACTCAATCTCCAGTGAAAGGCCATCAGCTTACTCTGATGTGAAAAACTCTAATGAGTAATGATAATAATGATAATACTAAAGGATTATTAAAAGGCCTGGAAGACTTGGAAGTTGGCGGACGGGTAGAGACTATCCAAATGACAGCATTACTGAGAACGGCCAAAATACCGAGAAGAGTCCTGGAAGCTTGAGGAGACTTACTGTCACTCAGACTCCAGTGATGAACCATCAGCTAATACTGATGTGAAAAATTCTATCAGAGACGAAATCATAAACCAAAAAATAAACACATATATGATACTGAAATACATCTTTTACATTTTGGGGTTTGGAAAAAAAAAGACAAGAAGAAGCCAATAACAAACACACTCACACACACAATCAGAATTAACGAAACAAACAAAAAAACAGACAAAATAAACGAACAACAAATAAATGAATAAATAAATAAATAAAGCAACATTGTGTGACCAAAATTTTCAGTGAATTCCTGTAAAATGTTTTTTTTTGCTTTTTGTTTCGCAAGGACCGAAAAATTTGTTAAAAATCCGATAATAAATTGATTTTTGTGATTTTTAAAAATCGATACGGTTTAGGTAAAAAAAAAAAAGCGTCTGTATTTCTACTCAAACGGATTATTTCTTCTCTGAATCGTGAAATTTCAAAACATTGGCCTAGTGGGTAGAGTGTTTGCCACTGGCGAACTGGGCGACCAGAAGGCTCCCTTATTCAGTAACTTCTACACTGCGGTGTAGGGGAGGGCGCTACTCATTTCCCTGGATTTCTCCACTTTACCCTTGATACGTACCTTATATTGCTGAGTGTTAGGCAAGGAAGTATCAAGTACCATTTTTAAATTCTTTGGTATGACTCGACCTGGGATTGAACCCAGGTCTCCCGGACTATTGGCGAACACTCTACCCACTAGACCAATGAGCCACGAGACTGAAGCTGTATTTACCAAGAAAGTAATGAACAATGAAGCGTTAATCAATGAGACTGATATATATATATATTTTCAAGAAAAAAACAAAATTCGGTCACAGTAGGATTATACATTTATTTCCATCCTGCTAAGAGCATTGATATGAATCAACAACTCTAAAAAATTTGACAGGATTTCATCAGATCCAATATGGAGATAAATGAATACAGCCAGAATGGGGATGGTCATAGGAGGGAAGGGGAGGGAAGGAGCCTACTCCCATTAAAGATTACTTTTAGTCTCCTCTCGTTTCCGGTTGAGACAATGACAAAATAAGGAGGAAATATAAATTTTAATTTAATTTTTACAATAATTTAAACTTCATTTTAAAGTAACTCTTTAGTTTTAACAATAAAACAAAATAAGGAATTACAACAAAACTAAATTATTCCAAATAAACATGAAAAGCAAAGACCACAATTTAATCAATTACAGTAATACATATCTTAAACGAATTTGGGTTTTTTCTTGAAAGAATATTTGCTCTGTGATATCATTACACATTGAGCTCTTTACCAGGAATATTTAGATATTCGAAGTTTGAATAATTTAGTTTTCCTGACGGAATTGTTCCCTACTCCAGATTTACTGGATTGAAGAATACCTATATATATATATATATATATCTTTACTTTCTTTAAAGAAAAAACCAAAGACCGGTTAATTGAGGACTATAAATTTATTTCCATCCTATTTTTCAGTTTCTGGTGTGAACCAAAAACACGAAGAAAAATATAACAGGACTTCTTCGGATCCAATGGATAAATAAAACAGAATAGACACGTGGGGTGGTGGGGAAGGGAGAAGAGATTAACGGAGTTACCTCCTCGTTTTATATTCAATAGAATAGATGCTTACTTGCAACCACGGCTTTCATGCCATCTTTACACGGCAAAGCTTTTTCTGCCTGATGATTGCCGTGAAAAGACGACATGAAATCAGTAGTCACAGATAAGCATCCGTGCTATCTGATATATATAAAAACTAATACATATTTATTTATTATTGTATAACAGCTCTATCACAGATATTGGGCCCTCTTTAAATTTTCAAGCATTTGGTCTACCACTAAACCACCAAGCGAGACAGTGACAATCAAAAACTATTGTAATATATATATATATATATATATATATATATATATATATATAAATGGTGAGATCGATGGACACATAGGAAGAGGCTGGAATAGAGAGATATGAATAGACTAAGACATTAAATGATAAATAAATCGATAGATAAATAAGAAGAGGCCGATGGATAATGTCCAGTCTGGGATAGTAGACAGATAGATATGAAAAGGTTGAGATAGATAGATAGATAGATAGGTATAAAGAGGCTAGGATAGATAGATTGATAGATAGATATGAAGAGTTTGAGATAGATATATAGATAGATAGATATGAAGAGTTTGAGATAGATAGATAGATTGATAGATGCTAGGATAGATAGATTGATAGATCTGAAGAGTTTGAGATAGATAGATAGATAGATAGATGATAGATATATATGAAGAGTTTGAGATAGATAGATAGATGGATGGATAGATAGGTATAAAGAGGCTAGGATAGATAGATTGATAGATAGATATGAAGAGTTTGAGATAGATAGATAGATAGATAGATACAAAGAGGCTAGGATAGATAGATTGATAGATAGATATAAAGAGGCTAGGATAGATAGATAGATAGATAGATATAAAGAGGCTAGGATAGATAGATAGATAGATAGATATAAAGAGTTTGAGATAGATAGATTGATAGATATATAGATATAAAGAGGCTAGGATAGATAGATAGATAGATAGATAGATATGAAGAGTTTGAGATAGATAGATAGATAGATTGAACAGACCGAGACAGGCAAGCAGACAGACAGATAGATAGGTAGATAGATATGAAGAAGCAGAGATTGATTGTTGATTGATTGATAGAAAGATAGAAAAGTATAATAAAGGAAGGTAAGAGAGAGAGAGAGAGAGAGAGAGAGAGAGAGAGAGAGAGAGAGAATGGGTATGTGGGTGGCGGGAAGTAGTGATGCACTTAACTTGGAAAGACAAAAAAAAAATGAATAAAACCCACTGTCCCAAATATGAAGAACTGGAGATGTTTATCTCCCTAAAATCTTGTCCATTTTTACCTCAACATCTGTCGCTTAGTATTTTGCGCCAATTGACAGCTCTTTTTTCTTTTCCATCAAATTGTTATAGGCAGCATTTTTTTCCTAACCCTTCTTTGTTCATATATTGTGGCTTTTTTCTTTCTCTCTTTAAATTCTTCTTTCTTTTTTTCTTTTTCAATCCCCCATCAATACCTAAATAATCACTTACGCTTTCTTTCTTTCTTTCTTTCTTTCTTTCTTTCTTTCTAAAATCTGTTCACAAGGGTTTATTCCTCTTTCTTTCTTTCTTTCTAAAATCTGTTCACAAGGGTTTATTCCTCTTTCTTTCTTTCTTTCTTTCTTTCTAAAATCTGTTCACAAGAATTTATTCCTCTTTCTTTCTTTCTTTCTTTTTTCTTTCTTTCTTTCTTTCTTTCTTTCTTTCTTTCTAAAATCTGTTCACAAGGGTTTACTCCTCTTTCTTTCTTTCTTTCTTTCTTTCTAAAATCCGTTCGCAAGGGTTTATTCCTCTTTCTTTCTTTCTTTCTTTCTTTCTTTCTTTCTTTCTTTCTTTCAAAAATCTGTTCACAAGGGTTTATTCCTCTTTCTTTCTTTCTTTCTTTCTTTCTTTCTTTCTTTCTTTCTTTCTTTCTCAAACGATGACCGCTGTGTGCTTGTGTCATTCAAACACGATGTTCTTTTTACACCTGATGACACAGCGCCCTCTTTTGGTCGAAACAGACGGAAGCGGCAGATAACCTTGTCATGCAGTGCGCTTATCAAACTGCTCAACCACCCACGACGCAGAGTTGTCGACCATTTTATCTTGGAGCTGCGATCTGAAAAATTCGACGAGGAATCTTTTGGAACTTGGCGGCTCTGATTGCAAAAGGCTCGAAAATGCACTGTACTTATTCACACACAATGATTCATTCATTCAGTCGGCTGTTTTCTTCTTTCTGTCTTTGTCTTTTTCTTTTCTTTTTATCTTGGTTATTTTCGCCATTTTATCATCTATGATTCACCATCTCTCTTTGTTTGTTTGTCTACTTCTTTCTTTCTTTCTTTCTTTCTTTCTTTCTTATTCACTTTATTTCTTTTTTCTTTTTTCACTATTTCTACATAATTCTTTCTTTCTTTCTTTCTTTCTTTCTTTCTTATTCACTTTATTTCTTTTTTTTTCACTATTTCTACATAATTCTTTCTTTCTTTCTTTCTTTCTTTCTTTCTTCACTATTTTTACGTAATTCTTTCTTTCTATCTTTTTTTATTTTTTTCTTTCTTTCTGCTTATTTCTTATTCACTTTATTTCTTTTTTCTTTTTTCACTATTTCTACGTAATTCTTTCTTTCTTTCTTTCTCATACATTTTCTTTCTTTTTTCACTATTTCTACGTAATTCTTTCTTTCTTTCTTTCTTTCTTTCTTTCTTTCTTTCTTTCTTTCTTATACATTTTCTTTCTTTTTTCTTTTTCAATATTTCTGCCTATTCCTTATTCACTTTCCTTATTTTTTCTTTCAACCTCTATTCCGATGTAATTCTTTCTTTCTTTCTTTCTCATACATTTTCTTTTTTTTTTCTTTTTCAATACTTCTTCCTTCTTCATTTTCCTAATTTTTTCCTTTCTTTTTGTATTTCTACGTATTTCTAATTATTATTTTTTTCTTTTTTAAAGGTATTTTTATTTGTCTTTTTTTCTTTCATTTTCTTTTTTCTTTCACTTATTTATATTTCTTTCTTTCTTTGGGGGAGTCATCGTCGTTTAGAGGCGAACACGCTAGACTTGCGACATCTTTGTAAGCGAGTTCGAACTGGAGTCTTGTTATTTGGACAAATACCTTTGAGAACAGTAAGAACTTCTTTTACTCCCTTCCAGCTGGCTTTGGCATTAAATAACCCAGGAAAGTTGATATGCCATTATACCAAGAAGTCAAATTTTCTTCCTTTTTCTACTAATCTTTATTCATTCATTTCTTCATTTTCTCCATTTAAAAAAATCAACTTGCTCTTCCTGTGAAATCTATTTATCTATCTATCTATGCCCAGTCGGCTGGGGTTGTAGAATACACCGACTGCACCTTTACAGCACCCATCAACGCGTGTCCAAGATATGACACTAAACAATCTGATGATGACGTTTCCGTGATGCAGGGGCTTTGATGAATGCGGAGCACCCCTTCATTGATATTGCTCCCAGGTCCACTCTGACGAGGGATGATAGCACCTGACAGAGCCCTATCTATGGGCTAAATAGAACTAAACTGCATACTTATGCTGAACTGAATTATTTGAATTAGAACCGTTTGACTAAACCGAATAGCTTAAAATAGAAATATATTTGACAATTAAACTGTGTACTCATACTAAACTGAATTGTTTGAAATAGAACTGATTATTTGTTTAAAAATGGATTTGGCATTAAATAACATACAAAGGTTAATATGCCATAAAACCCAACCAACCAACCAATCTATCTATCTACGATCTCGTATGTCCATATTCCAAACTGTTTTGCGTATTTTGTAGATGAAATTTTGTATCCACTGCTGTCTGTTGTTTTCATCTAATTAGTTTTAAGATATCGTTTTTTAAAACAATACGTATAATTCTCTTTGCCATTAAATTTCCGACTCTTGTATAGAATGATTTCTAATAAATTTCAACCTTGAATTATTATTAATACAACTCCTGGATAAATGATTCCTAATGTAATTTTATAGGAATTAATTTCTAATGGACTTCCGTAACAATGAAAATTTATTTATCATTCTACTTTCTAGAACAAGTCTTTTTCAATGAATTTCTTTAATCAATAATTTAAAGGAATTTCTATAATACATGATTTTCAAATGATTTATAATATGATTTTAATGCATTTCTATAAAATGAAGATTTTCGCCGAATAACAAGTAATTTCTATCGAGTTTCTATAATACACATAATTTTCAATTGAGTTATAATAGATGTTTTTAATGAATTTTTATAATAAATGATTTCCATTGAATTTCTATAATACATAATTTCAATGAATTTCCATAATACATAATTTTTAATGAATTTCTATTGTCAATGATTTTTCATATATTCTGTGATTAATCATTTTCAATGTATTTCTATAATCAACGATTTTCATAGAATTTCTATAATAAATAAATTTCAATGAATTTCTATAATACATTGTTTTAAATGTATTTCTATATTCAATTATTTTCAATGTATTTCTTTAATATTTCTATAATCAGTCATTTTCAATATATTTCTACAATCTATAAGTTTTAATGCATTTCTATGATTAATGATTTTTAGTATATTCTATGATAAACAATTTTTTATGTATTTCTATTATCAATGATTATCAGGGTATTTCTATAATTAATGATATTTTCTGCTTTTCTATTATCAATAATCTTAGATATATTTCTATGATGAATGATTTTAGATGCATTTCAATAATAAGTAATTCAAATTTGATTTCTGTAATAGATTATTTTCAGTGGATTTTTACATGAAATGATTTTCAGTGCATTTCTATATTAGATGATTTTCAATGAATTTCTATAATCAATTATTTGCAATGCGTTAACATAAACTAATGTTCAAATGCATTAAAATTTATTATTTTCGGACGTACTTTCTAAGGCTTTTCTTCATTAAATGAGATCCATTCATTTTCATAATAATTTTTTGATATATTTCCACAGTAAATAATTTGGAGAGATCTTTTTAATTAATCAATTTTAATTAATTAATTCCATTTCTATAATAAGTATCTATAATTTGCGTGAATTCAACTGGAATGAGGGGTGTCCTTGTGGGGTAATAGTTAAAGCGACGGACTGCGGAATCGTTGTAAGCGAGTTCGTACTCCAGTCGCGCTATTACGTTCACTTTCGGGCAAATACTCTTGGGAAAGGTATGAACAGCCTTATCCTTCCATCTATGGGTTAAATAGTACCATTACTGTTCTTCTAGGAGAATGGCTCTGGCATTAAATAACCTACAAAGGTTGATATGCCATTAAACAAAGAAACCAAACCAAACCAATCAACTGGAATGAGTTGCCTGTGTGGCATGTGAGTGTGTATGTTTGTATATATGTATGTACCAACCTCTCGGGGCACGATGTGAGGTGGGGTGAATTTTTAAGTGGAGTTTAACAGGTTTGAGTTCAGAGTTTTCCTTCTTCTAGACTGGTCGACTAACCAAGCTAAAGAATCCAGTCTACCATAGCTGGAGAAAAAATAATTGGATTCTACCTATCCTAAGGGTATTAGTGCGATGTTGAAATGCAATAAGCCTCGTCCAGGATTTGAACTCGTGTCGCCGAATTCATTTCCCTCAACAATAACCATTACACCTCCTGTGTTTGTGTGCCTATGTATGTATATATGTATGTGTGTGTGTGTGTGTATCTCTGTATATATGTGATTATTTCGGTATCAAAATATAACAAAATAAAAACAAGAACAGCTTAACAAAAATAAACAAAAAAAATCAAAAAATGATCGAATTCATTGTTGATTTTTATAAAGTTCTATATAAGGGTAATGATTTGATCAGTGTATTTTCAGTAGGTATCTCTAGTAACACTGACTCGTCTGTCTGTGACGCTTAACGTAACGTAAAATTGTCGAAAGATTATTATTATTATTATTATAAGACTGACGTGTCTAAAATATTTCAATAGCGCCCCAAAATAAGAACACCCTAAAATTTCATTTTTAATAAAATCTATCTATCTATCGATCTATCTCACTCTGTTTATATCTACGTGGTACATTCAATAAGTTTCCACACATTTTTTGTACAGGCATTTAAAATTGTCGTAGACTCTTGAAAATTCAGTATCTTATTGCTATACATCTTATGAGATGACTGACTAATTTTTATGATCTCAGGTTCAAATAAACAGCGACAGCAGCAATTGGAATACACCCTACTAAAGCCTGATTATCACAGCTGGTGAATTTCAAAAATGCAATATGGACGTCAGGACACTTTAGAAGAAGGATATGCAATAAAATTCTGTTTTAAACTTGGAAAAAATGCCACAGAAAACTATGGAATGGTTTTGGGCCATCTAGCATGAATCGAGCATCAGCTTTTGAGTGGCATAGGAAATTCAAGGAAGACAGGGAGTCTGTGAGGGGTGATGAGAGGTGTGGGAGGAGTAAGGAAGTCAATACACCAGAGTTGATTGGCCAAAGGGTTAGGATTAGGGTTACTATGCTGAGGTTTTAAGGGTGTTCAGGAAGAGATTCCGTTGGAAGAGGCCAGCACTCTTCAAATCGGATCAGTGGCATTTCCACCAGGACAATGCACCAGTCCACAATTCTATCCGTGTCACAGACTATTTAACCAAGATGGGCATCAAGACAGTTCCTTACCCTCTCTATAGTCCAGACCTTGCTCCCTGTGATTTTTGCTTTTTCCCGAAGTTCAGAGGCTGTCGTTATGAGACAATTGAGGAGATGAAAGAGGCTGTGACGAAGGTCATTGATATGCTCACTCAAGAGGACTTCTATGGGGCCTTCCAGAAGTTGTTGGAACGGTAAAACAAGTGCATTGCAGCCGGAGGAGATTACTTCGAATGGGACTAGAGTTTCATGTGTGTACTATCAATAAAAGTGCCCATACGAAAAAAGTCTGGAAACTTATTTAATGATCTTCGTATCTATCTATCTATCTATCTATCTATCTATCTATCTATCTATCTCAGTCTGTTCATATCTATCTATCTATCTATCTATCCAAGGTTAATTTTTAAGCAGAGCCTAACTGGTTTGAATTCAGTTTTTCATTCTCCTAGACTGGTTGGCTTACCAATGTTGAAGAGCACAGTCTGACATACTGTTTACACATGGCTGGAAAAGGAGGTAAACGGCTTCATGACTTGCTCAAGAGCATTTGCGAAATGTCAACAGTCTCATGGCCCAATCGACTGGGGCTGTAGAATACACCGACTGCTTCTCAGCAGAAGGATAAGACGAGTGTTCTGGATATGACACTAAACCATCTGATGGTGAGGCTCCTGTAATGCTGGAGCTTTGGGGAATGTACAGTACCCATTCATCGCCATTGAATTGTTTGAAATGAAAGTTTGATCATTTAACTGGGTGTAAACAAATGACTGATGTTTAATTGAATTGTGAGGGATACATAGCAATACTTGGAAACATTTAAGTCTGTTGACTTATGCTAAATTGAATTGTTAGAAATAGAACTGTTTGATCATTTAAATGTATGTATCTACAGTATGTATTTACAAATCATATATCTAATATAAAGATAAAAACTGGATTTGGCTTTAAATACCTAACAATGGTTAATATGCCATAAAACTAAACTAAACAAACTAAACAACTGCCTCGTCCCGGATTTGAAACAGAGTCACCGATTTAATTTCCTCTGATGAAATCCGTTACACGAATCGAACTTATGCAAATGTATTAATTATTGAGTCGGCATATATATATATATATATATATATATATATATATATATATTGTTATATTGTAATATTATAAGTGTTGTTGTCTCTATCTCACTTCGTGGGTTTGTGGCAGACCAAATGCGATCTAATTTGGTGCTCAATATCTGTAATAGAGCTGTTATATAATAATAATAATAATAATAAGAAGAAGAAGAAGAAGAAGAAGAAAAGAAGAAGAAGAAGTAAATATATATTACTTTTTATTTATATTTAATAACATGAAAGCTTGTCTGTGACCACAGGTTTCATGACGTTTTATAAACGACGATCATCAGGTATAGAACGAAAGATATTGAAGAAATCGAAAAATACAGTCAAAAGAACGTCAGAATTGTGTACAACTCTTTATGTGTGCGCGCGTGTGGGTGTACGTGTGTGTGTTTGTGTAGGTTATATTTGTGTATTATTGTGGGTGGACCTATAAGTGATATTTAGTGTGTGTGTGTGTATGAAGATATATGCACCGCTCGGCAAATTTGAGGTTGTCTCCGACATATTAGAGGCGCGATGTTTAGCCAAAGTTACAACAGATTGACAAAGTAAAAAAATTGTTTGTTTTTATGTAGTCGCGCATGCGCGCGCGCATGTGTGAGTGTGGGTGTGTGTGTGATGATTTTAACTAAGGAACAAAATATCATTACAAAAAGAAAGTAAAAGTTTTGTTTTGGAAGCATAATAGATGAATGAGTATGGTGGGCCAGAATCGCAATAAAAATCGTAGTAATGAGACATGTTATACTATAATTATACTATGGAGTATTATGCAATATTAGTATTTTATGACGGAATATCTTAAATTTCAAATTTCCCTTAAAATGTCCTAAAATTTGTGTTTATTTTCATTGAATTTCATTTACTTTAGCATTTCTTTTTAATGTTTTAGATTTTTAGATTTTCCTTGAAAATAAAATCAGTTGATTGTGTTTTATTGCATATTAACCGTTGAAGGTTATTTAATGCCAAATCCTTATATATATATATATATATATATATATATATATATATATATATATACGAGGGTCATTAAATAAGTTTCCACACTTTTTTCGTATGAGCACATTTATTGATAGTACACACATGAAACTCTAGTCCCCTTCGAAGTAATCTCCTCCGGCTGCAATGCACTTGTTTTACCGTTCCAACAACTTCTGGAAGGCCCCATGGAAGTCCTCTTCTGTGAGCGTGTCAATGACCTTCGTCACAGCCTCTTTCATCTCCTTAATTGTCTCATAACGACAGCCTCTGAGCTTAGAGAATAAGCAAAAGTCACAGGGAGCAAGGTCTGGACTATAGGGAGGGTAAGGAACTGTCTTGATGCCCATCTTGGTTAAATAGTCAGTGACAAGGATGAAGTGGTGGACTGGTGTATTGTCCTTGTGGAAATGCCACTGACCCGATTTGAAGAGTGCTGGCCTTTTCCGACGGAATCTCTTCCTGAACTCCTTTAAAACCTCAATATAGTAACTCTAACCCTAAACCTTTGTCCAATCAACTCTGGTGTATTGACTTCCTTACTCCTCCCACAGCTCTCATCATCCTCACAGACTCTTATGCCACTCAAAAACTGATGCTTGATCCATGCAAGATGATCGAAAAGCAGTCTGAAGCATTCCATACGTTTCTGTGGCATATTTTTCCAAGTCTAAAACCGGATTTTTTTGCATATCGTTTTTTTAAAGTGTCCTCACGTCCATATTGCATTTTTGAAATTCACCAGCTGTCATCTCATAAGATATATAGCAATAACATAGTGAATTTTCAAGAGACTACGACAATTTTAAATGCCTGTACAAAAAAAGTCTGGATACTTATTGAAGGCACCACGTATAATTTCAAATTAATACAAATAATAATCCCTGGCAAAAATATTGAACAGTTCTATTTGATTAATAGATGACATCCTGAAAAGTACTATCACTCCAGGCCGAGTAGGCCTGGGAGTAATGGTAATGAAGTGGGTACTCCACATTCTCCAAATACCAAAACTGGAGCCTCGATATTAAATGAAATTTATTGTCAAATATTTCTGATATAGAGAAAATTCTATTCAATATTCATTTTTTGTTTTCACACAGTTAAATGGTTTCAAGTATAGTAAATGATAGAATAGTTTTATTTGACCCATAGATGAGAACTTGATAAGAACTACCTTGGTTGGTTAGTTGGTTGGTTTTTATGGCATATCATCCATTGGAGGTTATTTAACGTCAAATCCATTTCATTGAAAACAGTTCTATTTCGAGCTATTCAGTTTAGTCAAGCAGTTCTAATTCAGTTTAGTATAAGTACAGATTTTGTTTACACACACAGTTAAATGTCGAAACAGTTCTATATTAAACAATTCAGTTTAGTCTAAATACAGTTTCAATGTAAAAAAAACAGTTCCATTTCAAATAATTCAGTTTATCATAGCACGCAGTTTAAATGTAAGTACGGTTTAATGGTCAAAAACATTTCTATTTCAAGCTATTCATTTTAGTGAAATTATTCAATTTAGCATAAGTATGCCGTTAGTTCTATTTAACCTATAGATAGGGCCCTATCAGGTACTATTTACCCAACCCCTCCGCTCGGGCAGGATATGACACAAGGTCAATTTTTAAGCGGAGTTTAACAGGTTTTGAATTCAGAGTTTTCCTTCTCCTAGACTAGTTGCCTCACCAAGGCTGAAGAACCTAGTCCGTCCTACTATTTACCCATAGCTGGAGGGAGAATAAGGGGGTTCATACCTTTCCCAAGGGTATTTGCCCGAAAGTGAACGTAATAGCGCGACTGGAGTACGAACTCGCGTACTACGATTCCGCAGTTCATCGCTTTAACCATTACACCACGAGGACACCCCATAGGGGCCCTATCAGGTGCTACCACTCTGGGCCAGAGTGGACCCGAGAGCAATGGCAATGGCAATGAAGGAGTGCTCCGTATTTCTCAAAGCCCCAGCATTACTGGAACCTCACCATCAGGTTGTTTAGTGTCATATTCAGGACACTCATTGGGGGAATCTTCCCCTCTGCAAAGGTGCAGTCAGTGTATTCTACAGCCCCAGCCGACTGGGCAAGACCTCTCCGGGTTAGAGTGGGGCTGCTAGTAATAGTAATGAAAGGGTATTCTACATTCCCCAAACTCTAAAAACTGGATCTTCACCATTAGTGTTGCATACTCATATACAGATGCATGCAGAAACATAACGACGCAATAACGACGAGCGGACACAATTTATTAGAAAAATATATACCTCTCACTTTATTCGAAAGCTCGAAAGGGTTACGAAAGGTTTTGCTGTGTGAGAGGAGAGTTGAAGACTGAACAGAACTGCAACATATTGACCTCCACTCTTCTGGCTATCACAGCCTTGCCCGTGGTGTAATGGTTATCGTCACAGGATATGGACACGGCGATACGAGTTCAATTCCTGGACAAGACTAATTGCATTTCACATAGCACTAATACCCTAATATCCAATTATTCTCCCTCCAGCTATGGGTAAATAGTAGGGCAGACTAGGTTCTTCAGCCTTGGTTAGGCAACTAGTCTAGGAGAAGGAAAACTCTGAATTCAAACCTGCTAAACTCCGCTTAAAAATTGACCTTGTGTCATATCTTGCCCGAGTGGAGGGGTTGGGTAAATAGGATCACAGCCTTTTTTCCCGTTCTCCTGGGCTCTTCAACCGGGGGCGTGGGGGCCCAGCCTCTGCTGGGATATGGTTCTCCTTCCAGCATCTTCTCTCCAACTCATCTGAACTTCCTATCACCGGGGTTATATAATATTTTGACGTTCACCTACTTCCTGCGAGCGTCACAATTCGCAAATTCAACTCCTCGATAGTCAAGGTCACCCCCTGATATCTTCGACCGGATGCACCTGTTATTTACAAAGGTGCATTTCTTCTTTTGATAGTTTGGCCGGTCATGCAACAATAGATGTACTTACTAATTCCAATTTTTATCCAGGATATTAAATTGTTTCAAGTATTTCTATCTAATACTAATAATTCTATTCAACATTATTTATTCATTTGCATATAGTTAAATGGATTTTATAAATAGTTTTATTTGTCCCTGGACGAGATCGTAAGAGGTACTACCACTTCAGGTCAGAGTGGAATGAGAAGAATAACAATGAAGGGTAACTCTACACATGTAATATAATGGCCGAGGGATTTCGTTTTATATATCTTGCCTTTGGGTTTAGTTAGGCTGAGAACCTTTCGGCTCAGTGCATGGGTTAGTTTGGTGCAAACATGAGCGCATGTGTTCACGCGCGCGCGGAGCGGACGTGTCATTCAGAGATGTCACAATAAAAATCCCATATAGAGGATGTGACCAGGGATGTGAGTGACGTCACGTACCGGAAGTGTGGGCTGAGATTTGGGAAAAGTCAGTTGAGTTTTGCTTCGGAAGAAGAAGGTTGACTTTCGCTTGTTCGCCGCAGTCTTGTGGCGGGTGCCACACGTGGTTTGGGGGAGATGGAAAAGTCAGGATAGAAAGATGGTGTATTTCTCTCCTTATGTCGAAGAACCTTTTAACTCAAAGGTAATAAAAAGAAATTTCGTACCTGAACTAAGAAGTCGTAAGTGTTTTTCGTGTTTCGAGATTCCTATGTTATATATATATGAGTTATGGACATTATGAACGTTTTGCGTACCGGAATGAATATGTCTATTTCACGTATTCATATCTGGCTATGTTACACGTACCCGAACCTCCAGGATTGGAGCCTCACCATCAGATGCAGTTTAGTTTCATACTCAGGACACTAGTTCTATTAGACCCATAGGTGTAACCCTAACAGGTATAACCACTTCGGGTCAGAGTGAACCTGGGAGTAATTACAATGAAGAGGTACTCCAAATTTCACAAAGCTCCAGAACTGGAGCCTCACCATTAGATTCAGTAATGATGCCAATCTTTGCTTACGATATTAAATGGTTTCAGGGATTACTATCTAATCAAGCTATTCAGTTTAATATAAATATAGTTTTTAACCAGCTCATTGGCCTAGTAGGTAGAGTGTTCGCCAATGGTCCGGGAGACCGGGGTTCAATCCCAGGTCAAGTCATACCAAAGACTTTAAAAATGTACTTGATACTTCCTTGCTTAACACTCAGCATTATAAGGTACGTATCAAGAATAAAGTGGAGCAATCCTGGGAAAGGAGTAGCGCCCTCACCTACACCTCGGTGTAGTAGCTATTGAAAAGGGAGCCTTCTGGTCACCTTCGACTACGGTCGCCAACTTTACTTACTAGTTTAGCATACAACGACAGTTACATTTTAAAAAATTCAGTTTAGCATAAGTATGCAGTTTAAATGTCAAAACAATTCTATTTCAACCAATTCAGTTTAGCGTAAATACGCAGTTTAAATGTCAAAAAAGTTCTACTTTAAGCAATTCAGTTTAGCATAAGTACGCAGTCTAGTTCTATTCAACCCACAGATTGGACCCTATCAGGTACTACCACTCCGGGCCAGAGTGGACCTGGGAGTGATAGCAATGAAGGTGTACTCTGCATTCCCTAAAACTCCCGCATTACTAAAGCCACACCATCAGATTGTTTATTGTCATATATCAGGACACTCGTCAAGGGGGATCTTACTGTTCTGTAGAAAAGCAGTCGGTGTATTCTACAGCCCCAGTCGACTGGGCAATTGCTATCTAATACTTATAATTCAATTTAATTTTAAAATTTCGTTTTCACACTCTTAGATGGTTTCAAGTATAATAAATAATCTATTTGGCTTATAGAAGACACTCTAAGAGGTACTACCACTCCGGGTCAGAGTGGACCTGAGAGTAATGACAATGAAGGATAACTGCATATATCCCAAAACTCCAGAATTGGAGCCTCACCATCAGATGCAGTTTAGTTTCATACCCAAGAGAAAGGTTGGAAGGAAGATGCAGTCGACGTATTCCTCAGCGCTCTGCAGTCGATAAAGGCCCAGAACTGATTTCATTCTTTTGCCCGTGAGACTAACTAGCCAAAAACCTCATTGAACATTTAAGTTGAATGATTGATTTTAACGGCATGTCTGCTCGTCTCGGTGAATTTTTTTTTATCTAGAAGTTTGGGAATCGCGTTTATTATACATTCCTATTTACATTGTGTTGTTTCTTAAGAGTCTTTTTATGCACACGTTCCTATCAAGTTCAAGTATAGAGTGTTTCAATAAATATGGGACCCATGTGACTGCTTGTAACTCTACAAATAATAATGTGTTTTTATTTCAGATTTGAAAATAGTATACTATAACAACTATTAATCCTCGATCACAATGCCTTGGACGAAAGGGGAAAATATTCGGCGTCACAACTTTTTTGGAGACAAAATCATTCAAAACTATCTCATAATAGATGTAGCCAATTAATATGATGATGATTTATTACTGAGATAAGAAATTAAAAAAAAAAAGATATATTTCAAAATCTTCATATTCTCCAGACCATCGCTTCTCGGCCTTTTGGCTGGGTCGTCTGGCATTCGTGCCGGATTGGCGATCGAAATCAAGAGCAGATTCGGGGCTGAATAGGCCCCCAGTTTCGGCTGGGCAACCTTCGGGTGGGCGAGCTGCTTTTCAGACCCTTTGTATAGCACTAGACCTCACGGTCTAGTTCAAGCTATATTCTGACGTACGTACCCGAACCTAGATTTAGGTCCGTGATACTGCTTGATTCATTAGACCCACATTGCACTTAGTGGGTCAATGACTAGCAGGGTTCGAGTCTCGGCTCGTTCCCGACCTTCCCTTCCCCTTTATCCCCACTTTAATCAGCCTTCGGGCTTTTGACCTTGTGTCAAGTCCTGTCTGGTGGGAGGCAGTGACAAATTTCTTCGCTTCTCGGCCTTTCGAGAGGCGTTGTATCCAGTTGATGAGACACATTCGGCCGGCTGTAATACTATGGGCGGTTCAGGTCGGATGTATCTTGTCACTGGATGTACCTCTGGCCTCAGGGGAACGTCCCCCAGGCTTTAACCCTCTTCGGAGGGGTTGGGTTTATCGCCCGGTGCCTGAGGCGCCCCTTTTAAGGGGAATGCCGACGGGGTCCGAGGCATTTTTGGAAATACCGGGTGCGTGTGGGTTACGGCCCTGCGCCTGGTCCCACCCTAAAAAAGGCCTTGTGCCATACTCGTCCGGTTGGTGGGACGGAGGACAAATACCATCGCTTCCGGGCATGACGTCATTCACACTCCAGACCCATTTTCTATCTGGGGTCTATTATGACGATTGTGATTGTAATATCCTTTGCGCGCTTGCGCAAAACTGTACTCAATGCTATGCACCTTAACTAAGAGCCGAATAGTTCAAAGCCCAACCAAGCTGGATGGTAAAATATAATTAACGAAAAATGATTAATATAAAAAACTCATTCCGTAATTATATAACATTTGTTCAAAATAGCTCGTAGTATTCTTGTGAAGTTCTTTTCGAGGGCAGTAGTGATACTATTTAACCAAAAGCTTGAGGCAAAAGAAGGTTACCCAAAATTTTATTCGGATAGTAAACGTAAAAGCAAGACTTGGGTTCGAACTCGCTTACTAGGATACCGTTGTCCAATACTTTTAGCCATTACATTACAGGGACTCCGCTAAGTCTTGGCTAGGCAACCGATCAAATGTAACATATTGACCCCGGCCAAGCTGTCAAAATAGGAAATGCACCTGTGTAAATAACTGGTGCATCCAGTCGAGGAATATCGGGATATAACCTTGACCGTGGACGGGTTGAATTGAGTGCGATTTGTGACGCCCACAAGAAGAAGGTGGATGTCGAACTATTATATAACTCGGTGGACAAGAAGTTCAATGAGTTGGAGATAAGATGCGGTAGAGAAAATCAGCACCCAGCAGAGGGGGCCCTCAGGACCTCCGATTGAGCTGTTGGAGATCAAACCAGTTGGAGAGAAGATGCTGGAATGAGGAACATGTCACAGAGAGGCTGGGCCCCCAGGCCCCCAGTTGAGCAGCCCAGGAGAACGGGAAAGAAACGCTGTTATGGCCATAAGAGTGGGGGTCAATATGTTGCTGTTCTGTTCGGCCTCCAACTAACCTCTCACACAGTAAACCCTTTCGAACCCTTTCAAATAAAGTGAGAGGTATATTTTTCTAAAGAACTGTGTCGCTCGTCTTTATTGTGTCGTCGTTATGATTCCGCATGTGTATGTATAGTGTTCATGGCTATAAAACTCTGCATTCAGATCCTTGAAGAGGCTGTTTGCATTTCACTTCACGCTAATACTCTTGAGAAAGACATAAAATCATTTCTTCTCCCTACAACTATGGGTAAATAGTAGGGCAGACTGATTTCTTTAGTTCTGCTCAGGCAAAAAGAAAAGACTTGATGCAAAACTGCAGTGCTCCGCTTAAAAATTGACCTTGTGTCACATCTTGTTTGTGGTAGAGGGCATGGGTAAATACATGGTTTGGTTTGGTTTTATGGCATATCAACCCTTGTGGGTTATTTAATGCCAAATCCTTTTTATACATATATATTGAATATAGAGGATTTGCTTTGGTTGGATTTTATGGCATATCAACCCTTGTAGGCTATTTAATGCCAAATTTTCTTTATATATCTATATAAAATATGGAGGTTTTGGCTTGGTTGGGTTTTATGGCATATCAACTCTTGTAGGTTATTTAATGCCAAATCCTATATATATATATATATATATATATATACTAAATATAGAGGATTTGGTTTAGGTTGGTTATATGGCATATCAACCATTGTAGGTTATTTAATGCCAAATCCACTTTGTAAACATATTTTGTAGATAACAATTTTTAACGAGTCTGAGCTCATTCTTTTGTACACAGTTAAATGGTTTTACGTATAGCTATTGAATACCAATAATTCAATTTATGCACACAGTTAAAGAGTTTCAAGTATTCCTATTCAGCTCTAATAATTCTATTTATACATACATATATATATTAAATATATATATATATATATATATATAGGATTTATAGACCCATTTTATTGATAACATTTTTAAATAAGCCGAAGCTTATTCTTTTGAACTTAGTTAAATGGTTCCAAGTATTGCTATGTATCACTAACAATTCAATTAAACATCAGTCATTTGTTTATACACAGTTAAATATCAAACAGTTCTATTTCTCACAATTCAATTTAGCGCAAATGGTTTGTTTGCGCTCAGTTCAGATGTCAAACAGTTCTATTTAAACCAAAGATAGGTCCCTAATAGGATCTACAACTCCAGGCCAGAGTAGACCTGGGAGCAATGGAAATGAAGAGCTACTCTTCATTTCCCAAAGCTCCAGCCTTACTCGAGCCTCACCATAAGATTGGTTAGTAATATATCAGGATAATAGTTTGGGGAGTATTACCCCACTGTATAGATGCAGTTGATGCTATTCTACAACCCCAGCTGAATGGGCCTTCATACTTTGATGCGGACTACGGAATCTTCGTCCAAGGTAGACCCTTTTCTTCTTCGATATTAAATGCCTGGATTATCAATCCGTACACGGTAAGCTTAAATTTATCCAGACCTGATGTACAAATGAACCCTTTAAGAATCGAACGTCCTATATGAGTTATATTCTTTGAGCAGAACTTTTCAAACTTAGCTCTACAACAGACGCTCAACTGGTCTAATGAATAGTATTAAGATAAATGATAAATCACCCCTTTTCCTATCTTTTTAAAGATACCGGTTATTAAAATAGCTGTTTTAATTTAAATAAACTGGTAGAGAATATATGGTATTTTGAGAGGCATGAAATTCCAGCGCTGTTTTCTCGATTTCTTTCTTCTTGAAACGGGATTTGTTCTTGTCGAGAAGAAGCGGCTTTTATATTTTTTCTTTCTTCCGAATCTCCTGAAATGGGGAGATTCATATCATTGCCATCGCCCGGTATCGTTTCTATTCCCTGGCGGTCCAAGGGGCAGAGAGTTGCGCTCACGAAACATGGCGGTGATAGGCGGGAACCGTACGGTATTGGCTACGATAGCGCATGCGTCACGTTTGACTAACAACAGATAAGAAAGACCCATGGCAGATATGAGAGAAGAAGAAGAAGAAGAAGAAGAAGAAGAAGAAGAAGAAGGGGAAGAAGATAAAAAGAGGAGGAAGAGAAAGAAAAGTAGGACAATGAATTATGAGGTGGGAGGAAAAGTGTGTGGGGGGAAAAGAAGGCGGAGAAGGAGGTGACGGTGGCGGACGAGGAGAATGAGGATGAAAAAGGTCAGTAAATTATTACGGAATGAGAAGACGACAACAGAGCAAAACTGAAAACGAATAAAAAGGCAATGAATGAATGAAAAACAGAGCAATTTGAGAGAGAGAGAGAGAGAGAGAGAGAGAGAGAGAGAGAAAGAAAAAAGGGGGGGAGAGGAAGAGAGAGAGAGAGAGAGAGAGAGTGAAATAGATAGATAGATAAAGAGAGATAGATAGATAAAGAGAGAGTTTGTGAGAGAGAGAGGGGGGAAAGAGAGAGAGAGTTTTCGAGAGAAAAGTGAGAAAGAAAAAGAAATAAAGAGAAAGAGAGAATTATTTAAGAGATAGATTAGGGGAGAGAGATAGAGAGAGAGAGAGAGAATTTTTAGACGATGCCGTAAAGGGTTTAAAAAATTATGAAATCTAAAGATGACTGTAATACCAATCACACTCGGAGCACTCGTATCAACAGCAACAACAATAATGATACTAACTTACAAAATTGCTATAAATCTACAGCAACATGGTTCAATATCATTTTAACGTATGCAAATTTAAGGGCAGCTAAATGTTTCGCGTTAAAAAAAAAATAACAAAAAAACAAAAAATTAAAAAAAAATTTCGCCAGGCCCAGGGAAGAGAGGGAAAAAGCCCGACGGTAGGTCGTTAACCTGAAAATTTTTGGTCACCTTTTTGTGTTTTAATACCTTATATATATATATATATTTATATGTGAATGGAGATAGATACCTCATGTATATAAAAGTAAAAGTAAAGTTGTCTCCCTTTAGTCGAGGGTGACCAGAAGGCTCCCTTTTCAATAGCTACTACACCGAGGTGTAGAGGCAGGGCGCTACTCCTTTCACTGGATTGCTCCACTTTTCCCTTAATACGTACCTTATATTGCTGAGTGTTAAGCAAGGAGGTATCAAGTACCATTTTTAAAGTCTTTGGTATGACGCGACCTGGGATTGAACCCAGGTCTCCCAGACCATTGTCAAACACTCTATCCACTAGGCCAATGAATGGGGAGTGATAAAAATATGCTAGGTTAGATAGCGATGGAATTCATCAAGAGAATAGGATCCATAGATTTGATTTTACTTACCATCTTGAAGATAAGATTAAATAAATGAATTAAGAAAACACAAATACCTCGACTTCTTCCTTAAAAAATGAATAAATACTCAATTGAACTAAACAAGTACCTTAAAAGCAACTATATATATATATATATATATATATATATATATATTGATAGGACTTGTTGGTGGAACATTTTTGTTTATATATATATATATATATTCTGAGGAATAAATAGCTAAATAAATATTATGGAATGGAAAGAGAGAGAGAGAGAGAGAGAGAGAGAGAGAGAGAGAGAGAGATATCCGCAAACAGAACAAGATCCATAGTTCTGACTTTGCCCACCGAAAAGATTAAAAAAAAACCAACAAGAAACAAACCAAAAATCAATAAAAAAAACAAAAAAAAAAAACAAAAACAAAAACAGAAGACCATAAGAACAAATATAAAAGAAAAAAAAAGACAAATAAAAAAACCCATCTAAAACCAAAACAATAATAAAGTAAATAAGTCCCTCCCTTAAAAGCAATAAATAAAAAAATGTAAAGGGTAAAAACAAACAAACAAACAAGCACGTAAACAAACAAACAAACAAATAAACAATTGAAAACAAGGCAAAATAAACACATCAAGAAATGCTGTAGAAAAGCAAAAAAACAATAAAAACGAACAAAAGAAACCAAAAAGAAGGATAAAATGCAAGACCTCTAAGAATAGGAAAAATACCTATATATATATATATATATATAACGGCAAAAATTGAAAATGACTTTGCTTTTAGAAACAGAGGAAATATTTATTTCTTTGGGAGTTTTCCTCGACATTCTTGAATTACTTCTTTGTAACATTTTACAAATGTGAGATGAGATCAGTAAACCAAAGTAGTTAAGAAGAAAAAGTGACCCTATATATATATATATATATATATATACAAGTACGATCAGAAGTAAAAGGAAAGTCGACAACAACGAAGTGGATTTTTTACATTGTGTCTTATTATCTTGGTCTGCTATATTAGCCTCAAAGTACATACAATATCTATTGTTCCAAAGTGGTCGTCCATCTAAATACTAAACAAGCTTTTCGTTGCTTAACTTCGAGACATGGTGAGAACAAGTACTTTCCCTAAGATATGACTGTATCTCGTATTACACAATATTATTGTTGACTGCTTCTTCTCCCCTATATATATATATATATATATACATATATTAACCGGGTATTGACCTAATGAGTGGAGTGTTCGCCAAAGGTTCAGGAGACCGGGGTTCAATCCCAGGTCGAGTCATACCAAAGACTCAAAAAATAGTAACTGATGCTGCCTTGCTTAGCACTCATCATTATAAGGTTAGGATCAAGGGTGAAGTGGAACAATACAGGGAAAGAAGTAGTGCCCTCCCCTACACCTCGTTGTAGTAGCTATTGAAAAGAGAGCCGTCAGGTCACCCTTGGCTAAGGTCGCCAACTTTACTTATATATATATATATATAGAGAGAGAGAGAGAGAGAAAGAGAGGCCAACAACGCTTATTGACTGGCAGTTTTCCGCCTCTGCAATCATCAGACCGATATATATATATATATATATATATATTTGATCACAACAAGCTCTTAGTCAGGTAATCACATAGATGAGAAACTGACAGTCATGAAGCACTATTGACTCTGTCTTTACGCTGTCAAAATCACAATCTGCTAATGCTCTCCCAACGACAATTTGCACTCTTCCTTTCTTTTGTTTTGGTTTATTAATTGCTTTTTCTTTCATTCTTTCTTTCTTTCCTCCTTTCTTTCCTTTTTTTCTTTCTTTGTTTTAATTATTTTGGCTAATTAATTGCATTTTCTTTCTTTCTTTCTTTTTTTCTTTCTTTCTTTCTTTTAGTTAATTTGGCATATTAATTACTTTTTCTTTCTTTCTTTCTTACTTTCTTTCTTTCTTTTAGTTATTTTGGCTTATTAATTGCTTTTTCATTCTTTGTTTCTTTCTTTGTTTCTTTTTTACTTTCTTTCTTTTAGTCATTTTGGCTTATTAATTGCTTTTTCTTTCTTTCTTTCTTTCTTTCTTTTAGATATTTTGGCTTATTAATTGTTTTTTTCTTTCTTTCTTTCTTACTTTTTTCTTTCTTTCTTTTAGTTATTTTGGCTTATTAAAAGCTTTTTCTTTCTTTCTTTCTTTCTTTCTTTCTTTTAATTACTTTGGTTAATTAATTGCTTTTTCTTTCTTTCTTTCTTTCTTTCTTTTAATTATTTTGGCTAATTAATTGGTTTTACTTTCTTTCTTTCTTTCTTTCTTTCTTTTAGTTATTTTGGCTTATTAATTACTTTTTCTTTCTTTCTTTCTTTCTTTGTTTTAATTATTTTGGCTTATTAATTGCTTTTTCTTTCTTTCTTTCTTTCTTTCTTTCTTTCTTTCTTTTAGTTATTTTGGCTTATTAATGACTTTTTTTTTCTTTCTTTTAGTTATTTTGGCTTATTAATTACTTTTTCTTTCTTTCTTTCTTTCTTTCTTTTTTTCTTTGTTTTAATTATTTTGGCTTATTAATTGCATTTTCTTTTTTCTTTCTTTCTTTCTTTCATTTAATTATTTTGGCTTATTAATTGCTTCTTCTTTCTTTCTTCATTTCTTTCTTTCTTTCTTTCTTTCTTTCTTTCTTTCTTTCTTTTGTTTCTTTCTTTGTTTTAATTATTTTGGCTCATTAATTGCTTTTTCTTTCTTTCTTTCTTTCTTTTAATTATTTTGGCTTATTAATTGCTTTTTGTTTCTTTGTTTCTTTGTTTCTTTGTTTCTTTCCTTTTTTTTCTTTGTTTCTTTTAGTTATTTTGGCTTATCAATTGCATTTTCTTTCTTTCTTTCTTTCTTTTAATTATTTTGGCTTATTAATTGCTTTTTCTTTCTTTCTTCATTTCGTTCTTTCTTTCTTTCTTTTTTTGTTTCTTTCTTTGTTTTAATTATTTTGGCTTATTAATTACTTTCTCTTTCTTTCTTTCTTTCTTTCTTTCTTTGTTTTAATTATTTTGGCTTATTAATTGATTTTCTTTCTTTCTTTCTTTCTTTCTTTCTTTTAATTATTTTGGCTTATTAATTGATTTTCTTTCTTTCTTTCCTTCTTTCTTTCTTTGTTTTAATTATTTTGGCTTATTAATTGCTTTTTGTTTCTTTGTTTATTTGTTTCTTTCCTCTTTTTTCTTTCTTTCTTTTAGTTATTTTGGCTTAATTATTACTTTTTCTTTCTTTCTTTCTTTCTTTCTTTCTTTCTTTCTTTCATTTAATTATTTTGGCTTATTAATTGCTTTTTCTTTCTTTCTTCATTTCTTTCTTTCTTTCTTTCTTTATTTCTTTCTTTCTTTTGTTTCTTTCTTAGTTTTAATTATTTTGGCTCATTAATTGCTTTTTCTTTCTTTCTTTCTTTCTTTTAATTATTTTGGTTTATTAATTGCTTTTACTTTCTTTCTTTCTTTTAGTTATTTTGGCATATTAATTGTTTTTTCCTTCCTTCTTTCTTTCTTTCTTTCTTTCTTTCTTTGTTTTAATTATTTTGGCTTTTCAATTGCTTTTTCTTTCTTTCTCTCTTTCTTCCTTTCTTTCTTTCTTTTTATTATTTTGGCTTATTAGTTGCTTTTTCTTTCTTTCTTTCTTTCTTTTAATTATTTTCGCTTATTAATTGTT
Source organism: Sepioteuthis lessoniana (assembly GCA_963585895.1). Classification (NCBI taxonomy): domain Eukaryota; kingdom Metazoa; phylum Mollusca; class Cephalopoda; order Myopsida; family Loliginidae; genus Sepioteuthis; species Sepioteuthis lessoniana. The sequence goes on from OY757944.1 coordinate 15,138,535, forward strand.
TTTCTTTCTTTCTTTCTTTTTTCTTTCTTTCTTTCTTTTTTTTCTTTCTTTCTTTGTTTTAATTATTTTGGCTTTTCAATTGCTTTTTCTTTCTTTCTCTCTTTCTTCCTTTCTTTCTTTTAATTATTTTGGCTTATTAGTTGCTTTTTCTTTCTTTCTTTCTTTCTTTTAATTATTTTGGGTTATTAATTGTTCTTTCTTTCTTTCTTTCTTTCTTTCTTTTAATCATTTTGGCTTATTAATTGCTTTTTCTTTCTTTCTCTCTTTTTTTCGTTCTTTCTTTCTTTCTTTCTTTCTTTCTATTATTTTGTCTTATTAATTGCTTTTTCTTTCTTTCTTTCTTTCTTTCTTTTAATTATTTTGGGTTAATAATTGCTCTTTCTTTCTTCCCTCTTTCTTTCTCAAAATGGTCCTAACTTTCCCAAATGACAGTTAACAGATCTTCTTTCCATTGTTTCAATTGACCCTATTGTTTGAGTTTTTATGACAGCCTTTCTTCTTTCTGGTATGGATTTCACTAATACAAAGCAATATTCTTTCTCAAAATGGTTTCATCTTTCCCAAAAGCCAGATAATTGATCAACGTTGCTGTGTGGGGGCCTTCTTCTAGACTATTTTAAAAAAAGTTCCACCATAAAGTTTCAATTGGATTTAGATCCATACAGTTAGTTGGACATGTAATTGATATAATATGCATTCCTAGAATTACAAAACTTTTAACCTCTTTGTTTTACGATATTTTCAAAAATCCATATTTTCTTCTGGATGGCCACCATTAATCCTTTGGATCATACAATTCCTTTAATATTTCTGGACTGTTGAATACGCTGACGACACCTCTGCAGAAGGGTTAGACATACCTCCACCCAATGAGGCCACCTGTTGACCGGGTTTGGGGACTCTTGATGCTTCAGGACGGGATTCTTGTGGCTGAGCAATCTAAGGTTGTCACATGACCTGTAACACTTCACTATGACTGTGGGTCGGCTAGACAGGTGGTCGGAGGGGTCCGATCCGATCAATTGGTTGGTTATGTCGAGCCCTTGCACCTATATAAATGTCCCGACCATATTCTTTAAATTGCTCTTGTGGTAAACAAGTACCTAGTTTAATGAGACATAATGGAAGTTTATTGAATGTATATACATTGACATAATTACTGTACTTATAGCACACATATAACATTTCAAATAAAGATTAATTGAAGGTTATTGCATTGACGATTAAAACGTGGTTGTTTGTTTGTTTTGTTTTCGGATCAGCACATGGGTGAGTTAGGTGCAACATTGAGGCAGGTGTTAACGCAGGCGCGGGCGGATGGAGGTGTCACTCAGATGTCATAATAGTCCGAGACGAAACGGGGTGACAGGGTGCGGGTGACGTCACGCACCGGAAGCGCGCGGAGGTTTGTGTGAGAATCTGAAGAAAGAAAGAGTTGGGTACGAGACGCCAGACGAGAAGGATCGACTTTTGGAGCTCGCAGACGCGAGGCGAACTTGCACCCTATGGGGGCCGCACGAGATGAGGTCCAAATGAATAAGACAACATAGAAGATTGTGTCTCTCCTCCTTACGTCGAAAACTTTAACTCAAAGTTAATAAAAAGGTTTCGTACCTGAACAAGAAGTCGTTACGTGTTTTCGAATTCCGAGATTCTTATGTTCTATCGTAATGAACATTCGATGTCCATTTTGCATAGAGCGTTAATTGTGAATATGGTACATATGGACGATTAAAACGTGGTTAGTTGGTTGGTTGTTTTGTTTTACGGCTTTTTGGGTTACTCAAAGCCGACTTTGATTTCAGACAATTCAGTTTAGAATAAATATAGTTTTTGTTTACAAACAGTTAAATGTCAAAACTGTTCAATTTCAAACAATTCAGTTTCGCATAAGTATACAGTTTCAATGTCAAAAACAGCCCTATTTCAAGCAATTCAGTTTAGCTTTTTTTTTTTTGTTTGTTTGGGTTTTTCAGCATATCAACCTTTGAAGCTTATTTAATGCCAAATCCATTTTTATACAAATGAACAGTTCTATTTAAACAATTCAGTTTAGCATGAGTACACAGTTTAATTGTCAAAAATATTTCTACTTCAAGCTATTTAATTTAATAAAACAGTTCTTATTCAAAGAATTCAGTCCATTGTAAGTTCAGTTTCGATGTCAAAAACAGTTCTATTTCAAACAGTTCAGTTTACCATGAGTACGCAGTTTAAATGTCAAAACAGTCCTATTTCAAACAACCCAGTTTAGCATAAGTACACAGTTTAGTTCTATTTGAACCATAGATAGAACAGAGTGGACCTGGGAGCAATGGCATTGAAGGGGTGCTCTGCATTCCCTAAAGCTCCAGCATTACTAGAACCTCACCATCAGATTGTTTAGTGTCATATCCAAGACACTATTTGTGGGAGTGTTACTCCTATGCAAAGATGCAGTCGGTGTATTCCACTGCTCCAGCTGACCGGCCTCACGTTGCGCGGGGGAGACGTTACCCCGCTGCAGAGATGCAGTCGTTGAATTCTACAGCCCCAGACGAATGGGCATTGTAATTTGAAAAGTCTTTACTCATACACATTTATAAGGTTAAACTCCAGTTAACTTGTGTTGTTGTATAGCCATGACCAACTATACAAATACATCTGTATGCAGAATCATAACGACGACACAATAAAGACGAGCGGACACAGTCCTTTAGAAAAATATACCTCTCACTTTATTTGAAAGGGTTCGAAAGGGTTCCTAAAGGTTTTATTGAGTGAGAGGGAGTTGGAGACTGAACAGAACTGCAACATATTGACCCCCACTCTTATGGCAATAACAGCGTTTCTTTCCCATTCTCCTGGGCTGCTTAACTGGGGGGCCTGGGGATCCAGCTTCTCTGGGGGCTGGTTCTCTCTACCGCATCTTCTCTCCAACTGATTGAACTTCCTGTGCACCGAGTTATATAATTGTTCGACACCAACCTTCTTCTTGTAGGCGTCACAAATCGCACTCATTCAACCCGTCCACGGTCAAGGTTATATCCTGATATTCCTCGACCGGATGCACCTGTTATTTGCACAGGTGCATTTACTATTTTGACAGATAAACCAGGGTCAATATGTTACAGTGTGCTTTTGTTACAGATCATAATAAAAGTAAAGTTGGCGTCCATAGTCGAGGGCAACCCGAAGGCTCACTTTTAGATAGCTATTACACCGAGGTGTAGAGGAGGGCGCTACTCCTTTTCCTGGACTGCTCCACTTAACCTTTGATTGGTTAGTTTTTTGGTCGTTTGCGTTTTATGGCATATCAATCTTTGTGGGTTATTTAATGCCAAATCCATTTCTATTTCAAACAATTCAGTTTAATATAAGTATAGTTTTTGTTTATACACACTTAAAGGTCAAAACAGTTATTTTTCAAGCAATTCAGTTTAGCTTTTTTTTTTGTTTGGGTTTTATGGCATATCAACCTTTGTATGTTATTTAACGCCAAATCCATTTTTATACAAATAATCAATTTTATTTCAAACAATTCAGGTTAACATAAGTACACTGTTTAATTGTTTAAAACATTTCTATTTCAAGATATTCATTTTTGTCATACAGATCCAATTCAAACAATTAAGTTAAGTATAAGTATAGATTTTGTGCACACACAGTTAAATGTCAAAACTGTTCTATTTCAAAGAATTCATTTTAGCGTAAACACACAGTTAAATGTCGAAACAGTTCTATTTCAAGTAATTCAGTTTAGCATAAGTACGCAGTTTAGTTCTATTTGACTCATGGATAGGGCCCTATCATGTGCTACCACTCCGGGCCAGAGTGGACCTGGGTGCGATGCCACTGAAGGGATGCTCTGCATTTCCCAAATCTCCAGCATCTCTGAAACCTCACCATCAGATTGTTTAGTGCCAAATCCAGGACACTCGCTGGCCGGTATTACCCCTCTGCAGAGGTCAAGTGGGAGTATTCTACAGTCCCAGCCGAATGGGCAACATTATAAATTATGGATCAAAATCCATAATTTATAATGCTGAGTGTAGACAAAGGCGGCATCAAGTACCATTTTTTGAGTCTTTTTTATATGACTCGACCTGCGATTGAACACCGGTCTCGAGTTTTATTAGTCAACATCAGTATCCAAATAATTTTCGGCTAAAAATCTGTTGGTCGACTTATACACCAAATCGATTTATAGGCCGCAATTTACGGTACTTATTAATCCTGAATAAGTATGGCACAAGGCAGAAGATCTGGTGAATTCAGATTCCATTTGAAATGGTCCTCAAGATTAGCTCACTAAAAATTAACCATCGGCAAGAAGCTACATACTATGGACTATTGAGACTAAGAATCAGTGTGTAATTTGAAAAAGGGTGGGAAAAAGGAACCTTGCTCGTGAGAAAGAGAGAGAGAGAGAGAGAGAGAGAGAGAGAGAGAGAGATAATGTGGTTTATCTCTTGATAAATGCTAATTATCTTTGAAATGAAGCTGATTGCCAGAAAGGGTTGAGTGCTGTTAAGAAAATACTCCCAATTAAGTGGGTATTTATTTTCTCTACGTGAGTTTAACGCGAACATGTTGAGTCTGTGTGAAACAAGTCTACTAAAGAAATCAGCTCAGCTTTTATTTTTGGTTAGGGAGGGGTTTTTCATATCAAAAGTCTTCTTCTTCTTCTTCTTCTTCTTCTTCTTCTTCTTCTTCTTCTTCTTCTTCTTCTTCTTCTAAAGTATTCTTATTTCTTTCTTTCTTGCAATCTCTAGCTCATCTTTCTTTCTTTCTTTCTGCTTTCATTTTTTGTTTCTTTCTTTTTTCTTTCTTACCAGCAATCTCTAGCTCGCCTTTCTTTCTTTCTTTCTGCTTTCATTTTTTGTTTCTTTCTTTTTTCTTTCTTACCAGCAATCTCTAGCTCGCCTTTCTTTCTTTCTTTCTGCTTTCATTTTTTGTTTCTTTCTTTTTTCTTTCTTACCAGCAATCTCTAGCTCGCCTTACTTTCTTTCTTTCTTTCTGCTTTCATTTTTTGTTTCTTTCTTTTTTCTTTCTTACCAGCAATCGCTAGCTCGCCTTTCTTTCTTTCTTTCTTTCTTTCTTTCTTTCTTTCTTTCTTTCTTTCTTTCTGCTTTCATTTTTTGTTTCTTTCTTTTTTCTTTCTTACCAGCAATCGCTAGCTCGCCTTTCTTTCTTTCTTTCGCTCGGCTTTCATTCTTTGTTTCTTTGTTTCTTCCTTTTTTTCTTTCTTACCTGCAATCTTTAGTTCATCTTTCTTTCTTTCTGGTAATCTTAGCTCGGCTTTCATTCTTTGTTTCTTCGTTTTTTTCTTTCTTCCCACCAATCTTTAGCTCTTCTTTCTTTCTTTCTTTCTTTCTGCTTTCATTATTTGTTTCTTTCTTTTTTCTTTCTTACCAGCAATCTTTAGCACGTCTTTCTTTCTTGGCTTTCATTTTTGTTTCTTTGTTTCTTTCTTTTTTTTTCCTACCAGCAATCTTTAGCTCGTCTTTCTTTCTTTCTTCCTTCCTTTCTTTCTTAGCTCGGCTTTTATTCTTTGTTTCTTTGTTTCTTTCTTTCTTCCCAGCAATCTTTAGCTCGTCTTTCTTTCTTTCTTTCTTTCGCTCGGCTTTCATTTTTTTCTTTCTTTGTTTCTTCGTTTCTTTGTATGTTTGTTTCTTTCTTTCTTGCAAACTTTAGCTCGTCTTTCTTTCTTTCTTTCTTTCTTTCTTTCTTTCTTTCTTTTGTTTTGGCTTATTAATTGCTCTTTCTTTCTTCCTTTCTTTCTTTCTTTCTTTCTTTCTTTCTTTCTTTCTAAACTCTTTTTTCCTCACTTCTCTTCCTCTTTCATTCATTCATTTTTCTTCCGTTTCTTATTTTACTTCACATCTTCTTTCTCCATTATTTCCATCATACTATCCTTCCTCCTTTTCTTCCTCTTTTTTTTTTTTACTTTTTGACCCCCTTTTTTAAATAAAATATCCTTCTTTTATTCCTTTCCTAATGTCCACTTCTTTTATAACCGCATCATTATCTTTTTTTTTCTTTCGACCTCTTTATCACTACCATCATTTGCAAGATCTCAACTCTTGTGAGTGATGCTCATAAATTCAACCGTGTCCTCAAAAACAGCGATCTCCCATCTCTTGTTCTATTCAATTTATCGGTAGGCTCATGAACGGCTTATTTCCACTTCGCTGCTTTGAAAATCGTCAAAGCAAATCAAATAGGATGTCGTAAATTGCGCTACTGTTCTGACAAAACAGGAACTGTCGAGCAGATAGCTTTTCAATATGGAAACGGAGTTCCTTGTTTTGTCCTCCAAGAACTATTGAGTGCAAAATTACAGAATGCAACACCGACCGTCCAGTATTTTGGGTAGATTTAGGCTATATCGGATTAACGGGGTTGTTGATGGAATACATCGTACGTACACGTTAAAATGCTTAATATGACACAGACATAAAAACTATCAATCTCAGTCTTTTCATATCTATCTATCTATCTATCTATCTATCTATCTATCTATCTATGTACCCCCATATTCCTTAGCTATGGGTTAAATAGTACCACTAGTGTCCTTCTGCAAGGATGGTTTTGGCAATAAATAACTCATTGAGGTTGACATGCCATTAAAAAAGAAACCAAAACAAATCTATTTATCTATCTATCTGAAATACTTAGAATAGAATCCAATAGTATAAGAAAAAGGAAAGAAAATCCCATTTTCATGGAATTATAGATACATTGTGATGACGTCATACCTTATGCAAAATATAACAATCTGAACTTCCATTCTGTTTTCCTTTTGTTGTTTGAGTGCTCACTATATATATATATGTATATATATATATATAAAGAAAGTAAAGTTGGTAACCTTACTCGAGGCTCCTTTTTCAATAGCTCCTATACCGCGGTGTAGGGTAGGGCGCTACTCCATTCTCGGGGATATATATATATATATATATATATATATATATTATAGCTGGAAGAATGACCTCCACTTATACATATATATATATATATATATATATATATATATATATATACGAGGGGCATACGATAAGTTTCCAGACTTTTTTCGTATAGGCACTTTTATTGATAGTACACACATGAAACTCTAATCCCGTTCGAAGTAATCCCCTCCGCTGCAATGCACTTGTACCGTTCTAACAACTTCAAGATTGGACTGTAAGGAGGCTGAGGAAGTGCCTTGATACCCATCTTAGTCAAATGACCAATTGTCTGTGACAAGGATGGAGTTGTAGACTGGTGCATTGTCCTGGTAGAAATGCCATTGACCCCATTTGAAGAGTGCTGGCCTCTTCCCTAGGAATCTCTTCCTGAACTCCCTTAAAACCACAACATAGTAATCCTAACCCTAACCTCTTGGCCAATCAACTCTGGTCTATTGACTTCCTTACTCCTCCCACACCTCTCATTACCCCTCACAGACTCCCTGCCTTCCTTGAATCTCTTATGCCACTCAAAAACTGATGCTCGATTCATGCAAGATTGTCCAAAATCAGTCTGAAGCATTCCATACGTTGCTGCTGTAGCTGTTCATTTAAAGCTGAAATCATAAATATTGGTCAGTCATCCCATAAGATGTATAGCAATAACATACTGAATTTTCATGAGTCTACGACAATTCTAAATGCCTGTACTAAAAAAGTGTGGAAACTTATTGAAGGCACCACGTAATTAAGGAATGATTTTTTTTATATTAATCGTTTTTCGTTAATTATATTTTATTCTTCAGTTTGGTTGGGCTTTGAACTATTCGGTTTAAGAGTTTATGTGCATAGTCAAATGATGCTGTTTACGCTCGTGCGCAAAGGATATGACAATCACCATTGTCATAATAAACCCCCAGACAGGAAATGAGGCTGGAGTGTGGATGACGTCATGCCCGGAAGAGAATTTGAGGATTTTGAAAAAGAGTCAGATGAGATTGGACCGTTGAGGCAGAGAGTTGAGATTGGACCATTGAGGAGAGAGTTGAATTTTGACCGTTGAAAGATGTAGTTGGGTTTTTCGGATCGCTACCGACAGAGATCTTAAACACCACGAGATATGCCGCACGTTGGGGGTGAGGTCAGCATAGTAAGAATTATGTCGCCATGGACCGAACACAGAAGTCAAGAAATTAATAAACTGTTCGGACCTGAAACAACAGAGTCCGCCTGTGTTTATATTTGTATTGTATTACAGTTCTGATTGATATCATTATGACTATGGCTATGAGTTGTATACAACACATGCACCAACAAACTCGTGACGCAAAATATCAGTATATTATGTGCACATTTTTTTTCATAATCCAAATCTATGTCCACGCTTAAAATATCAAATCAGCTATTGTCCGAATCAAGTTCAAGGGTCATATTCTAACTCAAAACAAAATTCCAAGTTTATTAGCCCATTGCTTGGCTGTAGTCAGTCTTAAAATCCACATCCCGGTTTGATCTTTCGCTATACGGGGTCACGTCCAGTTTTTTCAACAATCAACCCATTCCCAGAAAAATCTACAAAAATCTGATTTTTATCAATCAACCCATTCTCAAAAAAATCTACAAAAATCTGATTTTTTACCATCAACCCATTCTCAGAAAAAACTACAAAAATCTGATTTTTCATTATCAACCCGTTCTCAGAAAAAAAAAAAAAAAAAACAAAAATCTGTTTTTTCACAATCAACCCGTTCTGAGAAAAATCTACAAAAATCTGATTTTTCACACTCAACCCTTTCTCAGAGAAAACGACAAAAATCTGATTTTTCATAATCAACCCTTTCTCAGATAAAACGGCAAAAATCTGATTTTTCATAATCAACCCTTTCTCAGAAAAAAAAAAAAAAAAACAACAAAAATCTGTTTTTTCACAATAAACACGTTCTCAAAAAAATCTACAAAATCTGATTTTTCATAATCAACCTGTTCTCAGAAAAAAAAAAAAAACTACAAAAGTCTGGTTTTTCATAATCAGCCCGTTCTCAGAGAAAACTACGAAAATCTGATTTTTCATAATCAACCCTTTCTCAGAGAAAACTACAAAAATCTGATTTTTCACAATCAACCGTTTCTCAGAGAAAACGACAAAAATCTGATTTTTCATAATCAACCCTTTCTTAGAGAAAACTACAAAAATCTAATTTTTCACAATCAACCCTTTCTCAGATATAACTACAAAAATCTGATTTTTCACAATCAACCCTTTCTTAGAGAAAACTACAAAAATCTGATTTTTTACCATCAACCCATTCTCAGAAAAATCTACAAAAATCTGATTTTTCACACTCAACCCTTTCTCAGAGAAAACGACAAAAATCTGATTTTTCATAATCAACCCTTTCTCAGATAAAACGGCAAAAATCTGATTTTTCATAATCAACCCTTTCTCAGAAAAAAAAAAAAAAAACAACAAAAATCTGTTTTTTCACAATAAACACGTTCTCAAAAAAATCTACAAAATCTGATTTTTCATAATCAACCTGTTCTCAGAAAAAAAAAAAAACTACAAAAGTCTGGTTTTTCATAATCAGCCCGTTCTCAGAGAAAACTACGAAAATCTGATTTTTCATAATCAACCCTTTCTCAGAGAAAACTACAAAAATCTGATTTTTCACAATCAACCGTTTCTCAGAGAAAACGACAAAAATCTGATTTTTCATAATCAACCCTTTCTTAGAGAAAACTACAAAAATCTGATTTTTCACAATCAACCCTTTCTCAGATATAACTACAAAAATCTGATTTTTCACAATCAACCCTTTCTCAGAGAAAACGGCAAAAATCTGATTTTTCATAATCAACCCTTTCTCAGAGAAAACGACAAAAATCTGATTTTTCATAATCAACCCTTTCTCAGAGAAAACTACAAAAATCTGATTTTTCACAATCAACCCTTTCTCAGAGAAAACTACAAAAATCTGATTTTTCATAATCAAGACTTACGTCTTACGTGGAGAAAATTAGAGCTCTGATATCTTCAAAAGCAATTAAACTCTATTACATGATGATCAGTTACTATTTCACTTTCTCATTTTAGCTTCATTAATTAAAGTTTCTTTAAACCAGTCGGCTGGGGCTGTAGAATAAACCGACTGCATCTATGCAGATATGTTAGACTCTCCCATATGACATCAAACAAACAGTGGGTGAGGCTCCAGTAATGCTTGAGCTTTGGAGAGTGGAGAGTACCCCTTCATTGCCATCATTCCCAGGTCCACTTTTACCTGGGGTGGTAGCACCTGAAAGAGTCCTCTCTATGAGTCAAAAAGAACGGTTTGGTTTGGTTTCTTTGTTTAATGGCATATCAACCTTTGTTGGTTATTTAATGCCAAAGCTCTTCTCCTAGAAGAACAGTAGTGGTACTATTTAACCCATAGCTGGGAGGATAAGGGGGTTCATACCTTTCCCAAGGGTATTTGCCCGAAAGTGAACGTAATAGCGCGATTGGTGTACGAACTCGCTTAGTACGATTCCGCAGACCATCGCTTTAACCATTACACCACGAGGACACCCCCAAAAAGAACGGTTTGACATTAAGGCAAAAAATAAACCTATACGAGTTGACATCCCGTTAAAATCAATCCCTCAAAAATCAGAAAAATAGGCTGGGTGAACTGGAGATCATGGTAAAAATCGAGACTTTCTAGACCCTAGCACTGCTAAAATCGGCGAAAATACATACAAGAGTCATGGAGATCTGAGGAGACTTGTTGTCACTTAGAAAAAGCCTTCAAAACTCAAAAGGATTGAAATAATAATATGAACTGACGAAGTAAAATGAGTATTAGGAGAAAAGAAAAATCGTAAATTTTTCCTTTGTGTCTTGTTAGGTTCGATCTTTGAAAGTTTGTGCTTGCCTCCATTTCACAGACTGTGTCGAGTGGCTGGGTTCAAAAGGGTCGGACAGTGTTACTGAATCAGAGGAGCAACACAAAGCATTATAAATGATGACGTGGCTGATTGATCCAAGCAATCGTGCATCGTCGACCACGAAGAGTGTCAATGAGATAGAAAGCCGAATGAAAGTAATTGATTTGAGCAAATATCTAAAGGAAAAAGAGGAGCCCTGAATGTGTGTGTGTGTGTGTATGTGTGTGTGTGTGTGTGTGTGTGTGAGAGAGAGAGAGAGAGAGAGAGAGAGAGGAGTAGGATCCAGAAGAGAGGGAAAGAACTAAGACAGACAGACAGACGGACAGAGAAACAGAGAGGCAAATAAGATGTTGATCGGATCATTCTCGGATCAGTGTAGAATCTGTGTACTTTGGGGATCAAAGTGTTGATCCCAGGCTCTCTGTCTCAGATCATTATATTATTAGCGTACTCTAAAAGTGGAAAGTACTGCTCTCTGTCTCTCTGTCTCACATCAGTGTATTATCTGTGTACTCTAAAGGATCAAATTGTCGATCCTTGGCTCTCTGTCTCACATCAGTGTATTACCTGTGTACTCTAAAGGATCAAATTGTCGATCCTTGACTCTCTGTCTCACATCAGAGTATTATCTGTGTACTCTAAAGGATCAAGTGTTGCTCCCTGGCTCTCTGTCTCAGATCATTATATTATCTGTGAACTCTAAACGATCCAAGTGATACTCCCTTGCTTTCTGTCTCGGATCAGTGTAGTATCTGTGTACTCCAGAGGGTGAAAATGTTGCTCCCTAGCCTTATTTAAGAGCAGTGTAGTATCTGTGTGCCCTGGAACATTAGGAGCGGACATCAACCAAAAAGAGACAAAAGAAAAAATGGGAAATCAAACCAACATCATAAACACCCCAATAGTCTCTCTAGTGAGATATTCTGGAATTTTCTTAAAATGGTCAAGGGATGACCTCAAAATTACATGCCATGGGGCTGTAGAATACACCGACTGCTTCTCTGCAGAAGGGTAAGACCCCTCCCCGCAACGAGTGTCCTGTATATGACACTAAACAATCTGATGGTGAGGTTCCAGCAATGCTGGAGCTTTGGGGAATCTGGAGTACCCCTTCATTGCCATCACTCCCAGGTCCACTCTAGCCCGGAGTGGTACAACCCGATAAGGCTCCTATCGATGGGTTAAATAGAACTAACAGTATATTTATGCTAAACTGAATTGTTTGAGTAAACTGAATAGCTTGAAATAGAAATGTTTTTGACAATTAAACCGTACTTACATTTAAACTGCGTGCTTATGCTTAACTGAATTATTTCAAAAAGAACTGTTTTTCGACATTAAAACTGTATTTACACTTAACTGAATTGTTACATATAACTGCTTGAATAGTTTGAAATAATGTTTTTGACAATTAAACTGTGTACTTATGCTAAACTGAATTGTTTTAAATAGAACAGATTATTTACATAAAAATGGATTTGGCGTTAAATAACCTACAAAGGTTGATATGCCATAAAACCCAGCCAACCAAACCAAACCAAACCAAAACAAATAATTGATGACGATGCACAAGGCTTCACACTCAGCGAAGGATATAGAGATAGAGAGACGACGACAGGAAAAGAATGAAGAGGACTTGCTAGTATTGCGGTTTGTGTAGATGCCGCCATTCATGGAATTGAAGAATATATAAAAAAGGGTTGAGAGAGATATTGATTACAATTGCTGATTACAATAGAAAGAAAGAAGCGGGTGTCCTCGTGGTGTAATGGTCAAAGCGATGAACTGCGAAATCGTAGTAAGCGAGTTTAAACTCCAGTCGCGCTATTACGTTCACTTTCGGGCAAATACCCTTGGGAAACGTATGAACCCCCTCATCCTCCCTGCTATGGGTTAAATAGTACCACTTCTGTTCTTCTAGGAGAATAGCTTTGGCATTAAATAAACTACAAAGTTTGAAATGCCATTAAACAAAGAAACAAACTACAATAGAAAGATCATAAAGACACATTAGGAAATAACAATAGAGAAATCTACGTAACAAAAACTGGAAAGAAAAACTACTGTTCGGATATTTTAACTAACAATTTAAAAAAGTTGTAGATGAGACAACCTCAACATAGTTATGGCAAGAAAACCTAAAAATGAGAAATTGAATATATATATATATATATATATATACATTATTGGAGGTGCTCGTGGTGTAGTAGTGTTCATTTCCTAGACAAGATTTTTCACATTGGAAAATGTATGCATCCAGCTCTTCCAGCTAAAGGTAAATAGTAGGGCAGACTAAGCATTTTAACAATGGTATGGCAACCGATTTAGAAGAAGGAAAACTCAAATTCAAATACACCTAAAAACTGGTATTGTTTCACTTTCTGCTTGTGCGGAGGGGCTGGATATTTACACACACACACACACACACACACACACACACACACACACACACACACACATGTATATATATATATATATATATATATGTAAATATCCAACCCCTCGTACATATGTTCAAATATCCCTTGGAAGACTGTGTCTCCAAAGAAAACAGTGTGTATGTTGGTCTTACCACTACAACTCTTTCTAGACGACTTACAGTGCACCTTAATGATTGTAGCTCCATAGCCTTACATCTTAAAACCCATTCTATTCCTAAATCAAAGTTTCGAAAAATTCTAGTTAAAATACCACTATAATCTCTCACGAAATTGATAAGCTAAGATTACAAATCCTAGAATATAAAAACAAAAAACTTAGAATCAATAGAATTAAATTTTGAAAATTGCTTTTAGAACTTTTTTTTATATTCCGTATTCCTTGACTGTATTCGATTTCCATTGATCGCGTTCCGTTTTTTGTATTCATCAGCAACTCAGTTTTATCCAACTCTGCGTTTGCATATTTCTATTATGTTATAAAAAACTTTCAAAAAACTTTCAAAACTCATTTTAAAAAACAACACTCTTTACATGTGCAAGCAACCACAGATGATTGCCTATGAAGGGTCGGAAAGCGCTCGGGACAATTCTACTAATTCCAATCTGAAACCTAAGCACTTTTCAGGAAACTCGAAAGGATCTTAATTAAATTATACAGACAAAATGAATCTTTACTATTTAATGAAACATGCAACATGCTTATATATATATATATATATATATATATATATATATATATATATATACGATGTGCATACGATAAGTTTCAAGACTTTTTTCGTATGGGCATTTAAAATTGTCGTAGGCCCTTGAAAATTCACTATGTTATTGCTATACTTCTTATGAAATGACTGGCCAATTTTTATGATTTCAGATTCAAATGAACAGCTACAGCAGCAATTGGAATACACCCTGCTAAAGCCTGATTGTCACAGCTGGTGAATTTCAAAAATGCAATCTGACACTTTAGAAGAAGGATATGCAATAAAATTGTGTTTTAAACTTGGAAAAAATGCCACAGAAACATATGGAAGGCTTCAGACTGCTTTTCGACCATCTTGCATGAATCGAGCATCAGTTTTTGAGTGGTATAAGAGATTCAAGGAAGCAGGGGGTCTGTGAGGGATAATGAGAGATGTGCAAGGAGTAAGGAAGTCAATACACCAGAGTTGATTGGCCAAAGAGTTGGCGTGAGGGTTAGGGTTAGTATGTTGAGGTTTTAAGGGAGTTAAGAAAGAGATTCCATAGGAAGAGACCAGCACTGTTCAAATCGGGTCAGTGGCATTTCCGCCATGACAATACACCAGTCCACAACTCCATCCATGTCACAGACAATTTGACCAAGATGGGCATCAAGACAGTTCCTCAGCCTCCTTATAGTCCAGACCTTTTCCCCTGTGACTTTTGCTTATTCCCTAAGCTCAGTGGCTGTGGTTATGAGACAATCAGGAGATGAAAGAGGCTGTGAGAAAGGTCATTGATACGCTTACAGAAGAGGACTTCCATGGGGCCTTCCAGAAGTTGTTGGAACGGTACAACAAGTGCATTTCAACCGGAGGAGATTACTTCAAAGGGGACGAGAGTTTCATGAGTGTACTATTAACAAAAGTGCCCACACGAAAAAAGTCTGGAAACTCACCTTATATATATATATATATATATATATATATATATATATATATGTATATTTTAATGAGTGATGTTTGTGAATATCTTTTTCCATTTTGTTAATGCTATCTGATGAGGCAGCTCACCGACAGCGGCTTGTCGAAACAAATTTATAATAACATAATGTTGAATTTTATCGGTCTATATTCCTGATATTTTCGCTCTGAATGATATATATATACAAATATATATATAGTCATACATCTAACACTCCAGGAAATTTATATGAAACCTCTTAGGTATTTTAAATCTGAATGATTCTAAAATCGTCTCTGGACATTTATTTTACATAGTTCACACACACACACACATATATATACATATATTTGTAAAACATTATATTCATTTTATGTCAATATATTTTTGTATTTATCCTTTCAAGTTGCCGTATCGATTTTATGATATCCGGCAGGAATTGGTTAATAAACCTTTCATAATTAATTGGTCTTGGGCCATCATCAGGGGTTGTGTATATTGCAAAGGCGATGAAGCTTTTTGCATGTACATTACGGCTTTATAAGAATTGAGCGTTTATTATTTATATTACATTATTGTTGTAGCGCTTATTTTCAAATTTGATTCTATAAATAGCAGCTGTAACTAAAGATATTTAAGTACATTAACACGGGATTTAAAATTAATTGTATTGAGTTTAGGATGCCTGTTTCTAATGTGTAGCACTTCGAGAATCTGTACTTTTTGCTGGTTATTTTGTTGTTCTGATATTGTGTTTTCGGTATGAATTTTTCGACACTCAGTTGTGGGGAAGGAATGTTTTATTAGATGTTGGGTTAATTAACTGTTGTCAGAGAAATGCGTAGTGAGTCGTCTCGATAGGATAATTGAGGTTAAAGCAACGTATATATTGTTGTTTTCAGAGATACCCTTTTCTAAAGGACATTTAAACTGATGTATAACTTTTGCTTTTGGTAAAAAATGTATGTAAATAATAGATGTCTATAATTTTTAATAAAATATGTATCATAGAAAAAAGGCTGCCCAAATACACACACACACACACACACACGCGCATATATATATATATATATATATATATATATATATATATATATATATATCATCATCACGGTATGCCCCAAGTGTGAACCTCTCTGACACTCCCTCTTACTATCGTCCATCGCTCCCGGCAGGTCGTTCAGGCTACACCCTGTGTCTGCACAGAGCTGCTGTAGATATGTTCTAGCAGATCGTTGAGCTCTTACTTATCCGTGTGAAGGGATCCAGAAGAAAAGGTCGCTTATGAGTTCGCCCTTACTTTTCCAGCAGTGTCAAGCATGTCTTGTTCGTCGAACTTGGATGAATTGGGAGATGGGAGGCAGGTAGCCGTACAGCTGCTGCTTAATGGGAGTTTGCTTCCATGATTTTTTCGCAGTATTTTTGTGAAATTACCGTCAAGCCTTTTCTCTATACGTTTAGTTAGCGTCCATGTGGTGCATTCATATAGTAGTATGGACACGACCGACGCCTGGAAAAATTGCCTTTTATTTTATCGGGTAGGTTTGTCTTCCACATGAACGAGAACCAATCGATAGCTGTCCACGCCTTCGCTAGTCATGAACTGATGTCGTTTTCCGTAGATGAGATGCTGCTTCCGAGGTATGTGAACTTGTCCATAAGTTTCAGAGAACAATCCTTTAGTGTGGAGATGTTTCCTTTTTGATTTTGATTAAAGCACATGTCTTCCGTTTAGTCTGCATTGCCATGGAGGCCTATGCCGCCTGCTGCCTTTTCCAGACAATGCAGCTGTGATTCGGCTTAGGCGGGTGTATTTGTCAGAAGCGCTATGTCATCAGCGTAGTCCACGTTCGTAATTGTTTGTTGATTGATTTTTTTTACGGAGTATCAACTCTGTTCAATTCATTTAACACCGTATTAGTGTTCGCCAATGGCCCAGGAGACCTGGGTTCCATCCCAGGTCGAGTCATACCAAAGACTCAAAAAATGGTACTTGATGCTGCCTTGCTTAATACTCAGCATTATAAGGTAAGGATCAAGGGTAAAGTGAAGCAATCCAGGGAAAGTAGTAGCGCTATTCTCTACACCTTGGTGTTGTAGCTATCGAAAAGGGAGCCTTCAGGTCACCCTCGACTACAGTCGCCAACTTTACTCTTTTATGTCATTCTTATAAAAATTTCAAACAATTTAGTTTAGTATAAGTATAGTTTTTGTTTATACACAGTTAAATGTCAAAACAGTTCATTAACTGGAACTAGGACAATCTACCCCGCTAAGCGAAATTAAGGGTTACGTTCGACATTCCAACCATCTGAAGAAGGCCGGAGCGTACAACGGCCAAAACGTTGGCATAAACATGGCGACAAAGATGAGGACAATGTAAATAATGTACATAATAGCACATCTCAGAAATATAGACAGTTATTCTGTCTTCTTGTTACAAAAATTGCCCGCATTATTTTTTCTTTAAAAAGCTTTGAATGTGTTTTTTTTTCGTTTTTTTCTTCTTTCTTACTTTTCTTCTTTTTATTCTATTTTAATCTATTTTCTTTGTTATTTGTTTTCTTTTTTCTCTTTTGTCTTTTTTTATTTCTTTTTTCTTCGGTTTTTTCTTCTTTTTTCTCTTTCCTTTTTCCTTCTTTTTTCTCCTTTTTTTCTTTTTTTCTTTTTCTTTCTTTTCTTCATTTTTTTCATTTTTCTCATTTCCTTTTCTTTCTTTTGTCTCTTTCTTTTCCTTTATCTTTTCTCTTTCTTTTTTATTTCTTTTTTCGTTTTCTTATTTCTTTTTCTTCTTTTTTACTTTCTTTTATTCCTTTTTTCTTTTCTTTTTTCTCTCTATTGTCTAATTCTTTTTTTCTTTTCC
This sequence comes from Sepioteuthis lessoniana, assembly GCA_963585895.1. Classification (NCBI taxonomy): domain Eukaryota; kingdom Metazoa; phylum Mollusca; class Cephalopoda; order Myopsida; family Loliginidae; genus Sepioteuthis; species Sepioteuthis lessoniana. The sequence continues at coordinate 15,156,342 of OY757944.1, forward strand.
CCTTTTTTAATATTTTTCTTTTTTCTTTATTTTTTCATTTTTCTTATTTTTTATCTTTTTTCTTCGTTTTTCTTTTGTTTTTATTCTTTTTCTTTTTTCATTTTTTCTTCTTTCTTTTGATTTTTTTCTTTTGATTTTTCTTTTTTCTTCCTTTTTCTTTTTTCTTTTTTTCTTTCTTTCTTTAACTGTCATCGTATTTGTTTAAATTCTGTTTTTTGACAATAGGAATATCTCGTAGTTGGAAAGGAAAAGTCATACACGTGGCCACAGAAAAAACCCACTCACTTTATTCCTGATATCGCAACTTCCTTCATGATCTGCCTAAAAAATTGGAAGTTGTATTTTCAAGTCAATCAAGGAGAGATCTATTCCTGGACAAATTACGAGAAGAGGCACTTTTGCTTAAGTCCCGGAATTTTCAAAATACTCATATTCTCCCACCTACATTTCATGATCGGCATTTTGTTGTCCGTCATAGAAAGAAGCATTTCTTGTTGTTAGTTATAGGCGTGTGACTATAGATTCTATGGTGCATTATTGCACATATCTTGGTGCAATAATGCATATGCGTATAAATGTAGCATATATATATATATATAGTAAGTAAAGTAAAGTTGGTGACCGGAGTCGAGGGTGACCAGAAGGCTCCCTTTTCAATAGCTACTACACCAAGGTGTAGGGGAGGACGCTCCTTTCCCTGGATTGCTCCACTTTACCCTTGATACATACGCTATATTGCTGAGTGTTAAGCAAGGAGGTATCAAGTACCATTTTTAAAGTCTTTGATATGACACGACCTAGGATTGAACCCAGGTCTTCCGGACCGTTGGTGAACACTCTACCAATTAGGCCAATTATAGCCGGTTATATATATATATATATATATATTAATATTAAACACCGGACATTGGCTTAGCGGTTAGAGTGTTCGCCAATGGCCCGGGAGACCTGCGTTCAATTCTAGGCCGAGTCATACCAAAGACTTTAAAAATGGTACTTGATGCCTCCTTGCTTAGCACTTAGTATTATAAGGTACGGATCAAGGCTAAAGTGGAGCAATTCAGGGAAAAGGAGTAGCGCCCTCCCCTACACCGTGGTGTAGTAGCTATCGAAAAGGGAGCATTCGGGTCACCCTCGACTATGGTCGCCAACTTTACAACCTTATATATATATATATGGATGTAGGTATGAACGTATCGGTCTGCATTTGGAATGGCATAGGTAGAGTATGTACAAGTACAGAGATGTATGTACTGGTGTATCAATAGGATTTTTAAGTGAGTAAGGAAGTCCGCAGATTTTGATAAAGGATAAAATAGAAAGAGAAGGATTTCTCGGTTGAGGTAAAAGGTTTGGGATTTTAATGTCCATTATAGATAGAAGTCTGTTTCGGTTCCTTTGTCTGATAGTAAATTAATCTTCATGGGTTATTAATACCAAAGCCATATTTGCCGAAGAACAGCAGTGATACGATTTAATCCATAGCTAAAAAGATAAGGGGGTATGTACCTTTCCCAAAGGTATAAGACCGAAAGAGAACGCAATAGTGTGACTGGACTTTGAACCCGTTTACTACGATGACATTTTTTTTTTGAAACGTAGTTTCTTCCAGGCAGCGGTCGCATCGATACTGCTATATGGATGCACTACATGGACTCTAACAAAACGGCTGGAGAAGAAGCTAGACGGCAATTACACAAGAAGGCTGCGAGTAATCTTGAACAAGTCCTGGCGGCAACACCCCACAAGACACCATCAGCACGGATATCCCTGACCCTTTCTCGCCACCTCTCCCTATCGTTCATCGCTTTCGGCAGGTCTTCAGAGCTACACCCCGTATCCTCACAGAGCTGCTGTATGTAGGTTCGACCTAGTCGCCCTGCTTTTGCTCGGCCGTGTGAAGGGGTCAATAGGAGAACACCACCTACTTCTCCAGCAGTGTCCTGCATGCCTGGTTCGTCTAATTTGGATCGTTTTCGTGATTGGTGGTAGGCGGCCGTACAGCTGCTACTTTGTGGGGTGCTGCCTCCAGGACCTGTTCAATATTGCTCGCAGCATTCTTGTGTAGTTGCTGTCAGGCCTTTTCTCTAGCCGTTTAGTTAGCGTCCATGTAGTGCATCCATATAGCAGTATCGACACGATCACAGCTTGGAAGAAACTGCGTTTCTTTCTATCGATCTGGTATAAAACTAACAAAACCAAACCAAACCAAAACAAACCAATGAAACCATATATTTGGTTGCAAATTAATGATTATTGAATAAAATAATTGTGTAGAAATTATTTGTATTAGAAATAGTTATCTGAAAAGATATTGTTTTTATAAGATTAGCTGAAAACATCTATGTGGGCACAAACAAATAATTATCATCAAATAAGAATTGTTACTTGAAACCATATACTTGCTTGCAAATTATGAATTATTGAGATTCTGTAGAAATTATTTGTATTAAAAATAGTTACCTGAAGAGATATTGTTTTATCATATCAACCCCTCCGCTCGGGCAGGATATAACACAAGGTCAATTTTTTTAAAGCGGAGTTTAACAGGTTTGAATTCAGAGTTTTCCTTCTCCTAGACTAGTTGCCTTACTAAGGCTGAAGAACACAGTCTGTCCTACTATTTACCCATAGCTGGAGGGAGAATAATTGGATTCATACCTTTCCCAAGGGTATTAGTGCTATGTGAAATGCAATCAGTTTCGTCCAGGATTTGAACTCGTGTCGCCGTGTCCATTTCCTACGACGATAACCATTAAACCACAGGCACCTCCAAACATTGACTTATCATATTTACCAATCCCCTCGCTCAGGCAGGATATGACACAAGGTCAATTTTTAAGCGGAGTTTAATAGGTTTGAATTCAGAGTTTTCCTTCTTACTAAGGCTGAAGAACACAGTCTGTCCTACTATTTACCCATAGCTGGAGGGAGAATAATTGGATTCATACCTTTCTCAAAGGTATTAGTGCTAACGTGAAATGCAAGCAGTCTCGTCCAGGATTTGAACTCATGTCGCCGTGTCTATTTCCTACGACGATAACCATTACACCACGGGCACCTCCTAAAGAGATATTGTTTTATAAGAATAGCTGAAAACATCTACGTGTGCTCAAAAAATGATCATTATTAAATAAGAATTACTTGAAACCATATACTTGCTTGCAAATTAGGAATTATTGAAATTGTATACGAATTATTTGTATTAGAAATAGTTACCTGAAGAGATAATTGTTTACAAATGAGAATTTTTAGTTCATTGAAACAATCTAATCATTTCTAAAAAATAGAGATCTTAGGATTAAATAAACCAACAAGGTTTGACGTACACTGAAATCAAAATACGAGTCAGTATCTACAGTTTTGGTTTCTTTGTTTAATATTTAAGGTTTGTTTGTTTGGGTTTTATGACATATCAACCTTTACAGGTTATTTAATGCCAAATCTATTTTTATACAAATGAACAGTTCTATTTCAAACAATTCAGCCTAACATCGGTACCCAGTTTAATTTTCAAAAACATTTCTCTCTCAAGTTATACAGTTTTGTTAAACAGTTTTATTTCAAACAATTTAGTTTAGTAGAAGTACAGTTTTTGTTTACACACAGTTACAATGTCAAAACAGTTCTATTTCAAACAATTCAGTCAAGCGTAAGTACAATTTCAATGTCGAAAACAGTTCCATTTCAAACAATTCAGTTTAGCAATAATACGCAGTTTAAATGTCAAAACAGTTCTATTTCAAATAATTCAGTTTAGCATAAGATGCAATTTAGTTCTATTTGACCCATAGATAGGACCCTATCAGGTGCTACCACTCCAGGTCAAAATGGACATGGGAGCGATGGCAATGACGGGGTACTTCGTATTCTTCAAAGCTCCAGCAATACTGGAACCTCACCATCAGAATATTTAATGTCATATTAGGACACTCGTTGGTGGGGGGGGGGTCTTACCTCTCTGCAGAGATGCAGTGGGTGTATTCTACAGCCCCAACCGACTGGGCAACATATTTAATGCCAAAGCCACCTTGTAGAAGGACAGTAAGTAAAGTAAAGTTGTCTCCCTTGAGTCGAGGGCGACCAAAAGTCTCCCTTTTCAATAGCTACTACACCGATGTGTAGGGGAGAGCGCTACTCCTTTCCCAGGATTGCTCCACTTTACCCTCGATACGTACCTTATATTGCTGAGTGTTAAGCAAGGAAGTATCAAGTACCATTTTTTAAGTCTTTGGTATGACGCGACCTGGGATTGAACCCCGGTCTCCCGGACCATAGGCGAACACTCTACCCACTAGCCAACGATCCGGTTTTTTAATCAATAGCTGTTGAAAGTAAGGAAGTTCCCACCTTTCTCAAGAGTATTAGTCAACATAATCTTATTTACCAACCCCTCCGCTCGGGCAGGATATGACACAGGGTCAATTTTTAAGCGGAGTTTAACAGGTTTGAATTCAGAGTTTTTCCTTCTCCTAGACTAGTTGCCATACTAAGGCTGAAGAACCTAGTCTGCTCTACTATTTACCCATAGCTGGAGGGAGAATAATTGGATTCATACCTTTCCCAAGGGTATAAGAGCAATGGGAAATGCAATCAGTCTCGTTCAGGATTTGAACTCGAATCGCCGTGTCCATTTCCCACGACGATAACCATTACGACACGGGCATCCCCAAAGTCAACATAATAGCGCAACGAGGGTTCGATCTTACTGACAACGATATCACAGTCTAACACATTAGCTACTACGCCACAGTGAATCGGCCATTTTTATATCTTTTGAAGTCATTAATGATTATAAATAAAAAGTTATAACTCTAATTAACTATTCTTAAAATAATTTACAGTTATATTCCTATGTAGCAATGACAATTTTTAAACAGATCTATTTGACACATAGATAAAACTTTTAAATAGTCCTACCACTTAGAGCAAGAGTGGGTCTAAGGATATTTCTTTCGAAAATCAGAATATTAATTTCTTACCCCAATAGAAATTTTCCGAACACACAACTATATTTTCAAAATACGAGGATCATTCAATAAAAAAGTGGAATCTATCAATCTATCTATCTATGAGAGCTTTCAATAAATAAGGAGAACTTATCCATCTATCTATCTATCTATCTATGAGAGCCTTTCAATAAATTAAGAGAACATCTATCTATCTATCTTAGAGGTTCATTCAATAAATTAGAGGAATCTCTCTCTCTCTCTCTCTCTCTCTCTCTCTCTATCTATCTATCTATCTATGAGGGTCTTTCAATAAATAAGTGGAATCTATCTATCTATGAGTGCCTTTCAATAAAGAAGAACTTATCTATCAATCTATCTTTGAGGGTCATTCAATAAATTAGAGGTATCGCTCTCACTCCCTCCCTTCCTCTCTCTTTCTCTCTCTCTCTCTCTCTCTCTCTCTCTATCAATCAATCAATCTAAGAGGGCGATTCCGTAAATAAGGGAAATCTATCTATCTATCTATCTATCTATCTATCAATAAATTAGGTGAATCTATCTATCCATCTATCTATCTATGAGAGCCTTTCAATGAATAAAGAGAACATCTATCTCTCTATCTATCTTCAATAAATGAGGAAATTTTTTGAAAAAGTAAAACAGATTTTCTAAATGAATTTCTTTCCATCTAAACTCTGTTGTGTTTAGAGAAAAAGTTTTTAAAATAGCAAAAATATTTCTTTTGAAGCTATTTAAAATGGCGGCGAATCAAACGAACTTCTGGAAAATGAAAGGAATTATCACTGTTCATTTCCTTAAAAAAGGTGGAACTGAAAACACCGTAAGCAAAATTCACCTTATCAATCGAATGATTCTCACACAGAAAGATACAAAGCATATATATATATATATTTATCCTAATTAATGGTTTTGAAAGTAATCTCATTTAACTGGGATGCTGTTATAAACCCACTTCCTTTCATTTACAACCCCCTTTCGTCTTGTTTTTCCAATTATGTTTTAAATCACACTTTCAATGTTTTGTTTAAGCCTTTCACCGTTCAATTTAAAAGAGAAATAAGTCCAGACCGTGGGGTTTCTCCAACTTTTTATTTGACGCACTCTCATAAAAAAATTTAATTTCTATTCACCTCTCAGCCCTGTCGACTGGCGCTGTATAAATACACCGACTGCTTCGCTGCAGATGGGTAAGACACCCACCCACCAACGTGTGTCCTGGATATGACGCTAAATAATCTGATGGTGAGGTTCCAGTAATGCTGGAACTTTTGGGAATGTGGAATAATCCTTCATTGCCATCGTACACAGGTTCTCTCTGGCCTGGAGTGGTAGCACTTGATAGGGTCCTATCTATAGGTCAAGTAAAAATGTTTGATATTTAAACTGAGTGCAAACAAATGGTTTATGCTAAATCGAAATGTTAGAAATAGAACTGTTTGATCATTTAAAAGTTTGTAAATAAATGACTGATGTTTAATTGAACTGTTAATGATACATGGCAATATTTGGAACTATTCAACTTTGTTAACTTATGTTTACAAATCGTATATATAAAGAGGATTTGGCATTACATTACCTACAATGGTTGGTATGTCATAAAATCAAGCAAAACCAAGTTACTATATTTTTTCATATATATGTATAAAGAGGGTTTGGTATTAAATAACCTATAATGGTTGATATGCCATGAAACCCAACGAAACCAAATCCTATGTATTTGATATATATATATATATATATATATATATATATATATATATATATATATAAAGAGGATTTGGCATTAAATAACTTCTAAGGCTTAATATGTCATAAAACACAACCAAACCAAATCCTATATATTTAATAAATATGTATAAAGATTATTTAGTATTAAATAGCCTACAATGGTTGATATACCATAAAACCCAACCAAACCAAATCCTATATATTTAATATATATGTATAAAGAGGATTTGGTATTAAATAACCTTCAATGGTTGATATGCCATAAACCCTATCAACCTATATCACCTTTTCTTTCTCTTCTTCGCCTTTTATATTTTCGTGTTTGGGTGAAAGTCTTTGGTTCTAAATGAATTATAAAGTTTCCACGGGTTGGGATAGTTAATAATTACTGCTCGAACATGAAGAAACCTTGTAAAGTTTGTTAGATTGATCAGGCTAAACACTGCACTACGAGTATTAAGGAAATAAAATGGTTTGGTTTGGTTTAGTTTGGTTTTATGGCATATAAACCTTTGTAGGTTATTTAACGCCAAATCCATTTTTATGTAAATTATCACTTCTATTTAAAATAATTCAGTTTAGCATGAGTACACAGTTTAATTGTCAAAAACATTTCCATTTCTAACTATTTAAGCAGTTATATGTAATAATTCAGTTAAGTGTAAATACAGTTTTAATGTCGAAAAACAGTTCTTTTTAAAATAATTCAGTTAAGCATAAGCACGCAGTTTAAGTGTAAGTACGGTTTAATTGTCAAAAACGTTTCTATTTCAAGCTATTCAGTTGACTCAATTCATTTTAGCATAAGTATGCTGTTAGTTCTATTTAACCCATAGATAGGGCCCTATCATGTGCTACCACTCCGGGCCAGAGTGGACCTGGGAGCGATGGCAATGAAGGGGTACTCCGTATTCCCCAAAGCTCCTGCACTGCTGGAACCTCACCATCAGATTGTTTAGTGTCATTACCAGGACACTCGTTGGGGGGTGGGTCTTACCCCTCTGCAGAGAAGCAGTCGGTGTATTCTACAGCCCCAACCGACTGGGCAAGGAAATAAAATGATAGAATTAAAAGTTACGTTGTGGGTGTAAGACAAGTTGGGGTTCTTATGAAAAAAAAATGGAGAAGATTAAACAGGGAAGAGAAAGGCGTAGAGATTAAAGTAGGAGGAAGATTAGGAATTTACGGATTAAACGAAGAGAGAAATTTCACAGACTCAACATGAAGACGTTCAATTTAATGACTTTCGCTCCGGCGAAGCAAGAAGTCAAACCCTTTCCGTACTTAACTTAAAAAAAAAAAGAAGAAAAAGAAAGAAAAAACAAACTAACAAACAAACAAACAAAACAATTTATGAGCGAATGAGCGAATAAAGACAAGAGTGAAGGAAGAATTGAGTTTACTGAAAGAATGACACAGACCATTTAATCAGAGTGGCGTCTGACGAAATTCAATGGTTAAACCGGTCGATTAAGTTTTTGATTTTCTGGGATATTCCTGGTAGCTTACGATCCACTACCCCTCCTACGCTCTCACATCTCTCCCTTTCACTCTATCTCAATATTCTCCTCTCCCTTCAACTCTTCCATCTCCTTTAACTCTTTCTTTTTTTCTGAAGTCATTCATCGTCTTTTATTCTTCCTACTTCCTGTCCAGCTTCTCTGTCTTCTTCTCTACTGCCTCTTTCTTTTAGACTTCTCTTCTTCTCTTAGTGCTTCCACCTCCTTTCTCTCTCTCTACTCATCTGTCTCTTCCTTTTACTCTTTCACCTTGTCCACTTCTTTCTTCTTTCTTTTTCTGCTTTTCGCCTGTCTCCTTTCCTGTCTTCTCCAACCCCTTCCACTTTCCGTTTCTTCCTTTTATCCTTTCGTCTTCTTTTCCTCTCCCTTCCACTCTTCCGTCTCCTCCTACTCTTTCTTTATTTCTGTCTCTCCCTTTTACCCTGTCGTCTTCTTTTCCTCTCCCTTCCACTCTTCCATCTCCTCCTACTCTTTCTTTATTTCTGTCCCTCCCTTTTACCCTTTCGTCTTCTTTTCCTCTCCCTTCCCCTCTTTCATCTCCTCCGACTCTTTCTTTATTTCTGTCTCTCCCTTTTACCCTTTCGTATTCCTTTCCTCTCCCTTCCACTCTTCCGTCTCCTCTAATTCTTTCTATATTTCTGTCTCTTCCTTTTACCCTTTAGTCTTCTTTTCCTCTCCATTCCACTTTTCCGTCTCCTCCAACTCATTCTTTATTTCTGTCTCTTCCTTTTACCCTTTCGTCTTCCTTTCCTCTCCCTTCCACTATTCCGTCTCCTCCAACTCTTTCTTTATTTCTGTCTCTTCCTTTTACCCTTTCGTCTTCCTTTCCTCTCCCTTCCACTCTTCCGTCTCCTCCAACTCTTTCTTTATTTCTGTCTCTTCCTTTTACCCTGTCGTCTTCTTTTACTCTCCCTTCTACTCCTCTGCCTCTTCGTTTTGTTCATTCGTCTTCACTTACGTCTCCTTTTCTTTAGTGTCCGCCTCTTCCGTCTGCTCTATATCTTCAACTCTCCTGTCTCTTCCTTTTACCATTTCCCGTTCTTCTCCTCTCCCTTCCACTCTTCAGTCATCTAAAACCTCATCTTCTCTCATCGCCCGTTTTATCTTTTTGGTTTCTTGCCCTCTTCCTTTCACTCTTCCGTCTCTTCCACTTCCGTTTTTCTACTCTTCTGTCTCTTTCTTTGGCCCTTTCTTTGACTCTTTCGCCTTCTTCACCTGACCCCTCTTCTCTTCCGTTTTCTCACTCTCCTTTTACTCTCCTCTCTATTCCTTTTACTCTTTACCCTACTTCTACTCTTCCTTCTTCCCTTCCGTTTTCTCACTCTCCTTTTTACTATAACGCCTCTTCCTTTTACTCTTTTCCCTACTTCTACTCTTCCCTCTTCTCTTCCGTTTTCTAACTCTACTTTTACTCTCTCGTCTTTACCTTTCACTCTTTACCCTACTTCTACTCTTCCTTCTTCCCTTCCGTTTTCTCACTCTCCTTTTTACTATAACGCCTCTTCCTTTCACTCTTTACACTACTTCTACTCTTCCTTCTTCTCTTCCGTTTTCGCATTCTCATTTTACTCTCCCGTGTCTTCTTTTACTCTTTATCCTCCTTTCACTCTCCCTTCTACTCTTCCGTTTTCTCACTCTCCTTTTACTCCCACGTCCCTTCCTTTTCCTCTTTACCCTCCTTCTACTCCTCCTTCTACACTTACGTTTCCTCAATCTCCTTTTACTCTCCCGTCTCTTCCTTTTAATCTCACCCTCACTCTACTCTTCCTACTACTCTTCCTTCTAGTCATCCCTTTTCTAAACCTCTTTTTACTCTTCCGTCTCTTCTTTTTTCTCTCTACTCTCTTTCTAATCTTCCTTCTTCTCTTCCGTTTTCTCACTCTCCTTTTACTCTTTACCCTCTTTCTACTCCTCCTTCTACACTTCCGCGTCCTCAATCCCCTTTTACTCCCACATCTCTTCTTTTTATCCCTTGCTTTCTTTTTTTTTTTAATCCCTAGTGTTTTCATTGTACTCATTGTCTTTCTTCTCTTCTTATAAACAATAAATGGCAATACTTGAAACCTTTTGCCTGTGTGCAAACAATAAATAGCAAATTATAAAGTTTTTATCAGTGTTTAATGGGCTCCGGTTTGTTTAAAATTGTTGCCTACAAACTATTCGCTCACAAATTATATATATATATATATATATATATATATATATATACATAAAACTTCGATTGATAGAATCAGAGAAAACGGCTTCGAGCTGAAAAAGAAACGAAGCAGAAGGTATCCCGCAAAAACAATTACCGATGCTGACTACGCCGATGATATAGCGTTACTGGCGAATACACCCAACCAAGCCGAATCACTACTGCATAGTTTGGAACGAGCCGCCGCAGGCATTGGCCTCCATGTCAATGCACACGAAACTGAATATATGTGCTATAATCAAACAGGCGACATTTCCACACTAAACGGAACCTCTCTGAAACTGGTACACAATTTCACCTTCCTAGGAAGCAGCATCTCATCAACCGAAAAAGACATCGACACACGGCTAACGAAGGCATGGACAGCTATCGATAGGCTTTTGATCATATGAAAATCAGACCTGACCGATAAAATAAAACGCAGTTTCTTCCAGACAGCGGTCACATCGATACTGCTATATGGTTGCACCACTTGGATGCTAACTAAACGGCTGGAGAAGAAGCTAGACGGCAATTACACAAAAATGCTGCGAGCAATATTGAACAAGTCCTGGCAGCAACACCCCACAAGGCACCAACTATACGGCCACCTGCCTCCCATCACAAGTTAGACAAACCAGACATGCAGGACACTGCTGGAGAAGCAGGGACGAGCTCATAAGTGATGTACTCCCATGGACCCCTGCATATGGCCGAGCAAAAGCAGGACGACCAGCTCGAACATACGCACAGCAGCTATGTGAGGATACGGGATGTAGCTCTGAAGACCTGCCGGAGGCGATGAACGATAGGGAGAAGTGGCGAGAGCGGGTCAGGGATATCCGTGCTAGCGGCACGACATGATGATGATGATGATGATGATATACCTATGTGTGTGTGTGTGCGTGTGTGTGTAAACGGGATTTGGCATCAAATAACCAGCAAAAGTTGATGTACTATAGAATAAAATCAACTAGCCAATCTCCGTCTTTGCATCATAATTCTGTCTTTTGTATTTCATTTCCTTTGTCCGTTTAAGCCTCCGTTTTACTTTCCAGTCTTATGACAACTCCTACTCTTTTGTTTCTCCTTCTCCTCCTCCTCCTCTACAATCATTTTCTTCGCTTTTTTCCAATTCCATTTTTGGGCTGTAGAATACCCAACCAACGAGTGTCCTGATATGACACTAAACAGTCTGATGGTGAGGTCCCAGTAATGCTGGGGCCTTGGGGAATACGAAGCACCTCTACTTTGCCATTGCTCCCAGGTCCACTCTGGGCCCTATCAATGGGCTAAATAGAACTAACGGCATACTTATGCTAAACTGAATTGTTTGGTTAAACTGAATAGCTTGAGATAGAAATGTTTTTGACAATTAAACCGTACTTACATTTGAACTGCATGGTTACACTAAACTGAATTATTTGAAATAGAACTGTTTTTTGACATTGAAACTGTATTTACTCTAAACTAAATTGTTTAACATAGAACTTTTTTGACATTTAACTGTCAGTAAACAAAATCTGTACTTATACTAAACTGAATTAGTTGAATTAGAACTGCTTGACTAAACTGAATAGCTCGAAATAGAAATGTTTTTCACAATTACAATGTACTTACATTTAAACTGCGTGCTTATGCTAAACTGAATTATTTGGAATAGAACTGTTATTGACAATAAAACTGTACTTACGGTAAACTTGATTGTTATATATAACTGCTTGAATAGTTTGAAATAGAAATATTTTTGATAATTAAACTGGATTGTTTTAAATGGAACAGATTATTTAAATAAACATGGATTATGCGTTAAATAACCTACAAAGGTTGATATGCCATAAAACCCAACAAAGCAAACGAAACCAATTCTATTTTTGTCGCCTCTCGTTTCTCCTTCGACAAATCCTTTTTTTTCGAACGTTCTTTCTTTCTTTCTTTCTCTTCGAACATCTCCATCTACTCTACCATCTTCTGCTTCTCCTTTATCAAGAACATGGTAATTTCCTCCTATCAAAACCCCTCTTTCTACCCTTTCATTGTCTCCTCCTCTTCCTCTTTCTATTCTGCTCTCTCCATTGTCTTTCCCTTCTTCTCTTCAGTCTCTCTCTTCTGCCTACGACTACATTGATAACACTCTGAAAGGATAACTTGATAAACATTGATCTGGTACATGGAAACATTGTATTGACACTCTTTCTTTCTTTCTTTCCCCTACCTTTGATTTCTTTCTTTCTTTCTTTCTTTCTTTCTTTCTTTCTTTCTATCAAAATGAATTAGTCCACCTAGAGATTTGTATTTTTTAAGAATTACCTTTTTTGTTCTTACATACGTGTATGTTTCCAGCTTATTGCTTTCGTCAGAGAACATATGTGGCAAAAGGCCATATGAATGAGGCAAAAAATACAAGTTTCATTTTGTTCAGATCTATCTATCTATCTATCTATCTATCTATCTGTGAAATCTTTTTTTCAGTTAGATCATTATCAAAAAGCGCATATATATATATATATATATATATATATATATATATATATATATATATATATATATATATATATATATAATCCTAATATCAAATAATTTGATTGGTCCCCTCACTTTGTAATCACTCTTCTTCCATTTTGTTCCGAACAGTTTGACAGACAAGAATCATGGCATCGGGCACAGTTTACAAGGAAAATATCCGCTTAGCAAAAAGAAAGAAAGAAAAAAAATCAAAGAAAGCAACGATAAAATGAAAAAAGTCTACGTTACTTAAGGTTTTTTTTCTGTTTGCTAAAAATATTTACAAAATAAATAAATAGATAAATATGTGAACAAAACTAAAAAAATATCCGCAAAAGTCAAACAAAAGGAAAAATATATATTACTCAAATTTCCAACATGTTTATATATATATATATATATATATATATATATATAATCATTTTGTTGCGAGGAAGTGTCTGTGACCCTAGGTTTGTCCGACGAATGCAAAATGCGTGAAACCCAGGGTCACAGACACTACTATATATATATATATATGGTCTATCATTGATATTGCGCACTATTTAACAATACTGCAACATTTGGTCCTCTATTAACTCACCAAGTGAGCTAGTAAGAACCATAAACCCCTTGTATATATATATATATATATAAACACACGCACACAAACCCACATACACATATATATATGAGTGTGAGTAAAAAAGTAATGGCTTTTTCTTTAGTACAGGGTTAATTATCAAGCCAGAAACATGTATCATACATCAAAACGAAGCTGGTCCTCTGTGGATCACATCCCTACTTCTCAACATATTCTCCATTTCTCTTTATAGCAATGTTCCACCTTTGAATGTATCCCTGCCACGTAGATGAGATATTGCTACTAAGGTATTATATTTGTCGCTGCCTCCCACTAGACAGGACTTGACAAAAGGTCAAAAGCCCGAAGGCCGATTAAAGTGGGGATAAAAGGGAGGGGAAGGTCAGGAACGAGCCGAGACTCGAACCCTGCTGGTCTGTGCTGCTCATCGACCCACTTAGTGCAATGTAGGTCTAGTAAGGCAAGCAGTATCACGAATCCAAATTTGGATCCGGACACGTATGCCGGGTTATAGCTTAAACTAGAAAACAAGGTCTAGTGCTATACAAAGGGGGCAAAGGTTGAAGCTCGCCCACCCGAAAGTGTCCCAACTGAAGTTGGGGGCCTTTCGGCCTCGGATCTGCCATTGTTTGATACCCTATCCGACACGAATGCCAGATGGCCCAGCCAAAAGCTAGGTAAATATTGCTACGAAGGTATGTTAACTGGTCTACAACTTTCATAGGCTCTGTGGAAATGTTTTCTTCTTGCTTAAAGCTCATGAACCATGTTTTATTTGCGTTATCATAGAGCCCACTGTCTTCTGCAACTTGTTCCAGGTTATGCAACATGGATTCGGTTTACGTAAGAGTATTTGCGACATCATCTGAGTAGAAAAAGCTAGGTGGAAAGTATACCAGAATATTACGTGCTCTTTTGAACAGCACCCCACAACACAGCAGGCCACTTCCCTCCTATCTCACAAACCGTGCAAGTAAAACGAACTATATATGCTGTGCACTGTTGGTGAGGTAAGGACAAACTCATAAGCGATGTTCTCATATGGATTCCAACCCATGGACACACCAGCGTTTGCCGACAGCAAGGACATACATTCATCAGCTCTACGTGGACACTGGATACAATATAGAGGACTTACCACGAGCGATGAGTGTTAGGGATAATAACGAAAGACAGTGTGTGTGTGTGTGTGTGTGAGAGAGAGAGAGAGTCAGGGAACACTGGGCTATTAGCGCGACTAGATCACACACACACACACACACACACACACACACACACACACACACATATATATATATATATATATATATATATATATATATATATATAAATATAAAAACGTTGATTCAAAGAAACATACTCCCCATTGATTGTAATAAAAAAATAGGATTTATCATAAACGATAATAAATTTAAAACCTCTAACTTTTTATTAACAATAATTCCTCTCCCTCGATTGGATTTTTGCAAAAAACAAACTTAATCTATCAATGTAAATGTCCTTTCGGATATTGTATCTCTGAAAGCAGGATTATATTCGTTGGTTTAATTTCAACTACCTTACTGAGATGACTTAATATGCATCTCTTTGACACTAGTCCAATAGCCCAACATCTAAATAAAAAAATCCTGTCATACAACTGAATTTCGAAAAATTCTTAACGAAAGCAACAATATTGAAGCAACAAATAACAAACAAAAATTACAGATTTGTGAAGCGCAACACTTTGGAAACAAACATCCAAAATTGAAGAGAATTAATTTTGAATGCAGAGCTAACGTACTCAAACGTCTTTAATTGCTGCAACTATTCATAGAATCGAATTTGAAAATGAGTGCTTCAACAATATACTAGTATCAACAATAAACGCCCAATTCTTACAAAGTAGTAATGTACATGCCAAGGTTATATCGGGCTGAGAGTACAAGAGAACCAATTAATTATGGAAGGTTTATTAACCAATTCCGACCGGATTACATAATATCTATTCGGCAACATGAAAGGATAAATACAGAAATATGTAGACAAAATATTGTTTAATCAAGTAAATATATAAATATGTGTTGCATATTGACCCAGGCCAAGCTGTCAAAAGAAGAAATGCACCTGTGTAAAAAACAGGTACATCCGGTCGAGGAATATCAGGATATGACCTTGACTGTCGAGGGGTTGAATTGAGTGCGAAATTATGACGCTCGCAGGAAGAAGAGTGGACGTCAAATTATTATATAACCCTGGCGACAGGAAGTTCAAATCAGTTGGAGATAAGATGCTGTAGAGAACCAGCACCCAGCAGAGGGGTCCTCAGGACCCCCGATTGGGCAGTTGGAGTTCAAGCCTCATGAGAGTTGGAGAGAAGACGCTGGAATGAGGACCATATCCAAGAGAGGCTGGGCCCCAGGCCCCCGCTTGAGCAGCCCAGGAGAACGGGAAAGAAACGCTGTTATAGCCATAAGAGTGAGAGTCAATATGTTGCAGTTCTGATCGGTCTCCAACACCCTCTCACACACAACCCTTTCGATAAAGTGAGAGGTATATCTTTCAAAAGAACTGTGTCCGCTCGTCTTCATAGCGTCGTTGTTTCTGCCTGCATATGTGTATATACAGTGGTTCATGGCTATACAACATATGTATAAATCAAGTTAAACAATTATCCAGAGACGATGAATTTGAAATTATTCTAAAGTAATGGCACATTGTCCATTGAGTTTTCTTTCAATTTAAATTAAGATTATATATATATATATATATATATATAATCCGAGGAGGAATTCCAAGTGGTATGAGTATCCAGTTTGAGTGCTCAATATCAACGACTATCGACGTATAATTAATTTAGGATTAAAAACACATCAACACCCAACGTGCAGAGTTAAAAAAATCTTTTTATATATATTCTTATGAAAAATAAAAATAAAAATTTTACTTCCTTGGTGTCATTAAAAATTTATTTCTGGTCGGGATGATGATCATCAGATGTAGTTGAAAGAAAAAGTTTATTTGGGTTTATGTTTATATTACTTCCGGATCCAAATTAAAATTTTCTTTCTACTACATTTGATGATGGTCATCACGAACAGAAATAATCTTTTAATGGCACCAAGGAAGTGATTTTTTCAGTTTTATTTTACATAAAAATATGTATAACCTATAATTGTTGATATGCCATAAACCCCAACAAAATCAAACGACACAAATAAATGGTTTTAAATATTGCTAACTCTAAAATCTTTTTTGGGAAATAAATAAATGGCTTCAAGTTTTGCTGCATGTAAACAACAAATAGAAATGTAACATACCCATACATGAATATGGGAAATGTACATAGAGTGTTCATAACATATATATATATATATATATATATATACAACATAGGAATCCCGAAACACGAAAAAAACTTACGACTTCTTAGTTCAGGTACGAAACTTTTTATTACCTTTGAGTTTAAAGGTTCTTCGACATAAGGAGAGAGGCACAATCTTTCTATGGTGCCTTTTCCATCTCCCTCAAACCATGTGTGGCACCCGCTACAAGGCCACGGTGAGCTAGCGAAAGTCAACCGTCTTCTTCCGTGGCAAACTCAACTCTGCCCTTCGGGCGCAAAAACTCAACTAACTGACTTTTCAAATCTCAGCCCACGCTTCCGGTGCGTGACGTCGCTCACATCCCTGGTCACATCCCCTATCTGGGATTCTTATTGTGAGATATCTGAATGACACGTCCTCTCTGCGCGTGCATGAACACCTGCGCTCATGTTTGCATCTAACTAACCTATGCACTGAGTCGAAAGGTTCTCAGCCTAACTAAACCCAAAGGTAAGATATATAAAACGAAATCCCTCGGCCATTATATAACAGAAATACATGAAACTATTTAACTATATGCAAAAAAGAGATCAGGCTCGTTTAAGAATATTATTTATAAAAAGTGTACACGAATAATATCTATAATATATATGTATAAGGAGTATTTAACATTAAATAACCAACAATGGTTGATATGAAAGAAAACTACAACCAAACCAAATCCTATATATTTACTATATTTGTATAAACAGGTTTAGGCATTAAATAAGTTACATTGGTTAATATGCCATAAAACTGAACCAAACCAAATCCTATATATTTAATATATATGTATGAAGAGGATTTGGCATTAAATAACCTACAATGGTTGATATACCATAAAACCCAACCAAACGAAATCCTATATATTTAATATATATGTGTAAAGAGGATTTGGCATTAAATAACCTACAATGGTTGATATGCCATAAAACCAAACCAAACTAAATCTTATACATTTAAAAAAATTGTATAAAGAGCATTTGGCATTTAGATAACATACAATGGTTGATATGTGATAAAACCCAACCAACACAAATCATATATATTAAATATATATGTATAAAGAGAATTTACCATCAAATAACCTACAATAGTTGATATCCCATAAAACTCAACCAAACCAAACCAAACTAATCGAATATTGTTGACATCTATAGTTCTATTGGTAAACAGTTAAATGGTTTCAGGTATTGCTAACACTAATAGTTCTATTTGCCTGTCAAGTAGTTTCAAGTATTTCTTTCTAATATTAATAATTCAGTTTAGAATTAATCATTTGTTTGCTTATAGTTTAATGGTTTCAAATATAGTAAATGATTAAACAGTTTGACGCATAGATGGGATCCTAACAGATTCTACCACTCCGAGTCAGTGTGGACCTGGAAGTAATGACAAAGTGGTGATTCTATACTCCCCAGATCTCTAGAAGTGTAACCTCACCATCCAAATGAAGTTTAGTATTATATCCCGGAAACCTACTTTTTTTGAGAGAGGACGACTTGCTTCTCTGCAATCTGTTTATTCTTATCCAGGCCGACCGGACTGTAGATTTTCCAAACATATCGCGTATCTACCCGATTTTTCTTCTCAAAAGAGAAAAAAAAAAAAGAAGAAAAAAAAAAAAAGAAAAAAAAGAAATGGGTTTATTCAGTTTGGGTCAATCAGGTTCGTCGTTTAATTTTTTTTTTTAGATTCAATTTCCCATGATGCTTCACTGGTTGTTTACACCCCACCACCCCAACAGACATTTTTGAAATATCGTGTGGAGCGTTTAATGATTTAGTAATGTTATTTAAGGAAAAATAAAGAAGCTAAAATGGAAAAAAAATGAAGGAACGTTTTAATAAAATAAATGAATTAAAAATTAAGAATTAAAAAGAGAAAAAAGAAACTTCTGGATGTATTAATTAAATTGAATAAGAAACGAAAACGGGAAGTTCTTGTGCAAACCATAAATCAAAATCACTGTTCGTCTCTTATGAAGTAAAAAACAGCCTTGAGAGAAAAAAAAAAAAAAAAAAAAAAAAAGAAAAAAAAAGAAAAACAAACGAACAAACAAGAAAACTTTGAGACAATCGCACTTCTAACTGAGCCGGGTCCTCGTTAAAAATATCCTTATGACAATGGCTCCTGTGACTAATCCCGATCCTGTCAAGTAAAAAGAATACTGAGACAATGACACTTCTGACTAATCCTGGATCTTTTACGTTAAAAAACCTTTGAGACAATGACACTTCTAAATAATCCTGGATCTTTTACGTTAAAAAAATCTTTGAGACAATAACACTTTTGACTAATGCTGGATCTTTTACGTTAAAAAAGCTTTGAGACGATGGCACTTCTGACTAATCCTGGATATACTACTTTAAAAAATCTTTGAGACAATGACACTTCAGACTAATCCTGGATCTTTTACGTTAAAAAATCTTTGAGACAATGATACTTCTGACTAATCCTGGATATTTTACTTTAAAAAAAATCTTTGAGACAATGACACTTTTGACTAATCCTGGATCTTTTACGTTAAAAAATCTTTAAGACAATGACACTTCTGACTAATTCTAGATCTTTTACGTTAAAAAAGCATTGAGACGATGACACTTCTGACTAATCCTGGATATACTACTTTAAAAAATCTTTGAGACAATGACACTTCAGAGTAATCCTGGATCTATAACGTTAAAAATACTTTGAGACAATAACACCTCTGGTTTTGCCGTAAAATAAAAAAAAAATTAATAATTTTAATAATTTTATTTTCGCTTTCATTCAGAAAACTCTCTCTTAGGATATCTGTCAAATTTGTAATGTTTCAGGGTTTTATAGATCTGTTTTTAAAATGTTTCATATCATATAACTGTGCAATTCCTTTATATAAAAAATACTAACATGAAGCTTTCTTTCCTAAAGATTAGTTTCTCGAATAATTTGTGACTTCAAGTCACTTATTCGTCGAGTAATTAATTCTTGGTTAAGAATTTCTTGCTTGCAGGAGAAGAAAAAGGCCTATTTTGGTTTGTTGGTTGGTTCTTGGGTGATCTTTAAGGTATCTCAACTCCAGTAGGTTATTTAATACCATATCCTCTTTATACATATTGTCGAGGAATTTTTCTTAGATGCAGGGGAAAAAAGTGAAAAAAAAGTAATGTTAGCTGGTAAGACCATAAAAGACAAGAGAACCTAAGAACCCGATGCAATTTCTTCAATGGTTAGGAAAGAATTATGCTTTTTTCGTGACCTGTTCTGGTCAGTTAACTTGATGAAGAAACGAGAGGCACCTTTCATTTTGCTACATTCAAAAGTACATGTCTACGAGGCACTTTTAGCGCGGAACAACTGACTATAAATGTTTATACGGATTCGTAATTGCTTTTGGCTTTTGTATAAAGATACGGACATCATTAGGTAAGAACTCCACTCTTTTTTACCTGACCAACTATTGACCATACCATTAAACAAATATCAATTTTTCCCCACAAAATATTGGTTTGGTTTGGTTTGGTTTCATGGCAAATCAACCATTGTAAGTTATTATTGGCAAATCCATTTATATACATATAAACAGTTCATTTTCAAACAATTCAGTTTAGCGTAAGTACAGTTTCAATGTCAGAAAACAGTTCTAATACCTACAATTCAGTTTAGCATGCAAAAACAGTTTTATTTCAAACAATTCAGTTTAGCATAAGTACACAGTTTCAATGTAAAAACAGTTCTATTTCAAAAAGTTCAGTTTAGCATAAGTACGCAGCTTAAATGTCAAAACAGTCCTATTTCAAGCAATTCAGTTCAGCAAAAGTACACAGTTTATTTCTATTTGAACTCTATATAGAACCCTGTCAGAGTGGATCTGGGAGTGATGGCAATGAAGGGGTACTCCGCATTCTCCAAAGCTCAACCATTACTCGAAGCTCACCATCAGATTGTTTAGTGTTATGTCCAGGACACTCGTTGGGGAGTGGTCTTACCCCTCTGCAGAGAAGCAGTCGGTGTATTCTACAGTCACAACCGACTGGGCGGCAATCAAAATATTGACTGTTGAGGTTTCTGCAAAACAATTACCATTTCTTTCTATTGATATCAACAATATTCTGATTTTGAGAAATCAACTCAGAGAATAAAGCAATTTCCAGTCCAGTTCGTACTGAATCATAATTGCTTGTGGACAGCCTTCTCACAAAACGTTATTTTTTAATCATCCAATTTCTCGATAATAATAAAATGCTGAAGAGAATCTTCCACTCCTTCCTGAATAGAAGCGTAACCATGATCATGGATTGTCATTACAATGAAAAAGTAATGGCTTTACTTCTCTATTATATATAGGTGGTGCCTACAAAAAATTTCCGGACTTTTTTGTACAGGCGTTTAGAATTGTCGTAGACTCTTAAAAAATTCAGTATGTTATTGCTATACATCTTATGAGAGGACTGGCCAATTCTTATGATTTCAGGTTCAAATGAACACCTACAGCAGCAATTGGAATACACCCTACTAATGCCTGATTGTTACAGCTGGGGAATTTCAAAAATGCTATCTGGACGTGAGGACAGTTTAGAAAAACGATATGCAATGGAAAAAATGCCACAGAAGCGTATGGAACGCTTCAGACTGCTTTTGGAGCATCTTGCATGAATCAAGCATCAGTTTTTGAGTGCCATAAGAGATTCAAGGAAGGCAGGGAGTGTGAGGGATGGTGAGAGGTGTGGGAGGAGTAAGAAAGTTAATACACCAGAGTTGATTAGCCAAAGGGTTAGGTTTAAGGTTACTATGTTGAGGTTTTAAGGGAGTTCTGGAAGAGATTCCTAGGGAAGAGGCTAGCAATCTTAAATTCGGGTCAGTGGCATTTCCACCAGAACAATGCACCAGTCCACAACTCCATCCTTGTCACAGACTATTTGACCAAGATAGGCATCAAGACAGTTCCTCACCCTCCCCTATAGCCTAGACCTTGCTCCCTGTGACTTTTGGTTATTCCCTACGCTCAGAGGCTGTTGTTATGAGACAATTGAGGAGATGAAAGCGGCTGTGACGAAGGTCATTGACACGCTCACACAATAGGAGTTCCATGGGGCCTTCCAGAAGTTGTTGGAACGGCAGAAGTGCATTGCAGCCGGAGGAGATTACTTCGAAGGAGACACGAGTTTCATGTGTGTACTATCAATAAAAGTGCCCATACGAAAAAAGTCTGAAAACTTATTTAATGATCCTCGTATATATATATATATATATATATATGTATATATATATATATGTGTGTGTGTGTGTGTGTGTGTTTGTACGTGTGTGTGTGTGTTTGTGCGTCTGTGTGTGTGTGTGTGTGTGTGTGCTTGTTTTGTGTATATATTCATATGTATGTGTCTATTTTTGTTCTTTTAACTAAACAGCTACCTAATCGCCAATTTCTTTTCTATAGCATTAAATAATCCAATAAAATTTAATATTCTGTGAAACCAACCAACCAACCAACCAACCAATCAGCCAACCATTCAACTAACCAATTCTAAATTTGAACAAACAAACAAACAAGCAAACAAAAAAAGTAAATTTTTGCGTGCTTTCCACCAAGAACTTTAACTTCTCAAGGTGGTCGAGTCGGCTGGGGCTGTAGAAGTGTCGCCGTGTCAATATTAATGTATGGTTGCACCTTTTGAACTTTGATGAAACGCTGGGTGAAAAGGCTGAATTGGGAACTACTCAATGATGTTTCATGCTATTTTGAACAAATCCAAGAAGCAGTAACCCACAACAGTGCAGCTGTATAGCTACTTACCACCACCCACCCCCATTTTATGAACTGCAGAGGGGTAAGATCAGCCCATCGAGTGTCCTCGATATGACGTTAAACAATATGATGATGAAGCTTCAGTATTGCTGGAGCTTTGGGAAATGCGGAGTACCCCTTAATTGCCATCGTTCCCAGGTCCACTTTAATCCTGAATGGTAGCACCTGATAGGTTCCTATCTCTGGGTCAAATAAAATTAAACTGTGTGATTATGCTAAACTGGAATGTTTGAAATCGAATTGTTTTTGACATTTAACTACATCTAAATAAAAAAAAAAAAAACTATACTTATACTGAATTGTTTGAAACTTTTAGCGAAATGATTTAATTCGGCGTTAAATGATCTGTCAATCTATCTATCTAAGTCTATTCATATCTATCTATCTATCTATCTATCTATCTATCTATCTATCAATCTAAGTTTATTCATATCTATCTATCTATTCACATACGTATATGTATGCGTTTGAGTATTGCATCATTCTTTCTGTATATTTCTATCCACATCTCTTCAGCCTCAACACTCCAACTTTTTTGGTTCCGCCACTTGTCAAGAATGTTGTCCGATGAGAATTCTTCGTCCACCCGTTTTCGACTTTTTGCTTTCATTGCACTACTATCACAGTGTAATTCATTAGTGCGGCGTGTAGCCCATTAATTCTTCAGCGATAGAATCCACTAAGAATGTAGCCTTGTGTCAGACATACTTTTACTTCCTTTGTTTCTTTCACTCTGTCTGATAGTCTATAACAATGCTGTCGTTTGGATTGTCTCCACTCGTCCGCCAACCTCCAAGTCCTCTAGTCCCTTTAGTAATCCCTTAGTTACTGTTCCAAACGCACCTATTACAATTGATATAATTGTCACCTGCATGTTCTACAGTTTTTTCAGTTCCCTAGCAAGGTCGAGGTACTTATCCTTCTTTTTATATTCTTTCTGTTTTATTCTGTGGTCTGCCGGGACAGCAAAGTCGACTATTTTGCAAGTTCTCTTTTTTTTGTTGATTATTATTAAGTCTAGTCTCCTGGCCGGGATTAGGTGATCCGTTTGTATATTAAAGTCCCATAGGAGTTTATGCGAGTCATTTTCTAGGACAGGTGCCGGGTTGTGCATATACCATTTGTTAGTATGGTCGAATTTAAATTTCTTACACATTTCCCAGTGAATCACCTTACCGACCCAGTCGTGTCTCGCCTTATATTCCTGCTGTGCTAATTTGCTGCATTCGCTTATTATATGATTGATGGTTTCATTTCTGTCGCCACATAGCCTGCATTTGCTATTTTGTTGCGTCTTATCTATTCTCGCTTTGATATGGTTCGTTCTTATGGCGTTGTCCTGTGCTGCTATTAGGAGAGATTCTGTTTCTCTCTTAAAGTTTCCTTTTCTTAGCCATTTCCAAGTTTTTTCGTGTGAGATATAGTTTATTAGTCGTTTAAAGCGCCCATAAAGTTGTTTTCCTTCCCATTTTTGTTTCCTAGTTTTTGTCATAATAACGTTTTGTGAGAAGGCTGTCCACAAGTAATTATGATGAACATAGATAGATTAAAAATAATAGATAGATAGATTGATAGGATTGTTGGTTGTTAGATGTTTTTTATGGTTCAAGTATTTCAAGCAGTTATACTGTTTCGACGGATCACCTAATCTCGGCCAGAAGACCAGACCTTATATTAATCAACAACAAAAAAGAGAATTTGCAAAATTGTCGCCTTTGCTGTCCCGGCTGACAATAGAATAAGAGAAGAATGTGCAAGATCGTGCAATGGAGAAAGAAAGAAAGAATCTGAAGTGTAAAGAATGAAAAATCACCTCTCTCTGAATATATATATATATATATATTTCAGTATATTTATCTGTCTCTGTACATATACAATCTATCTATCTATCTATGTTCATCTCTCTCTCTCTCTCTCTCTCTCTCTCTCTCTCTCTCCATCTATTTACGTCTTTTCATATCGCTCGCTCGCTCGCTCTCTCAAAAGAATGAAAAGAAGGATAAATACCTCGACCTTGCTAGAGAATTGAAAAAACTATGGAAAATGAAGGTGACAATTATACCAATTGTAATTGGTGCGTTTAGAATAGTAACTAAAGGATTACTAAAAGGGACTGGAGGACTTGGAAGTTGGGGGACGAGTGGAGACCATCCAAACTGGTACATTATTGAGAACGGCCAGAATACTGAGAAGAGTCCTGGAGACTTGAGGAGACCTGCTGTCACTCAATCTCCAATGAAAGACCATTAGCTAACGCTGATGTGGAAAACTCTAATGAGTAAATAATAATAATAATAATACAGCTAGACGACTAGACTGAGAGATAGCCAACAAAAAAAGGAGACCAGCTGAATAATACTGAGTAAAATTTGTAAAAGGAGGAAAAATTTATAGGTACCAAGACCTTGCATGAGAACTAAGAAAATATGGAACATGAAGGTGACGGTGATACCAATTGTAAATTCTGAGCTCTGAACAATCCCCAAAGAATTGGTATAAGGGCCTGGAAAACGTAGAAAAAAGAGAACAAGTAGAGATCACCTAGACTACTGATATTATCAAAATCGACCAGAATACTGAGAAGAGTCCTGGAGACTTGAGGAAGTGTACTATCACTCAGACTCCGGTGAAAAACCATCAGCAAACGTTGGTATGAAAAGCTCTTAAAAGAGAATAATAATAATAATAATAATTATTATACCAATTGTAATTGGTGCGTTTGGAACAGAAACTAAAGGATTACTAAAGGGACTAGAGGACTTGGAAGTTGGCGGACGTGTGGAGACCATCCAAACGACAGCATTATTGAGAACGGCCAGAATACTGAGAAGAGTCCTGGAGTTGCTGTCACTCAGACTCCAGTTGAAAACCATCGGCTAACGCTGATGTGAAAAGCTCTAATAAGTGAATAATAGTAATAATAATAATAATATGGTGAGATCAGTTGAATATTGTGAAGAGTCCTGGAGACTTGAGGACGCTTGCTGTCGCTCAAACTCCAGAAAGAAACCATCAGCTAACGCTGGTGCGAAAAACTCTCAAAGGAAAGGACCAACAGAACGACAATAACCAGAAAACAAAATGGGAAGAAAAACAACTCTCTGGACGTTTTAAGCGACGATTAAGAAATGTAATATAATTGCCGAGGGATTTCGTTTTATATATCTTGCCTTTCGGTTTAGTTAGGCTGAGAATCTTTCGCTTAGCGCATGGGTTAGTTAGGTGCAACATTAACACAGCTGTTCACGCGCACGCGCAGAGAGGATGTGTCATTCAGAGATGTCAAAATAAAAAATCCCAGATAGGAATTGAGACCAGGGTATTTGGGTGACGTCACGCACCGGAAGCGTGGGCTGAAATTTGGGAAAAAGCAGTTAGTTGAGTTCCCGCCTTGGAAGATGATGGTTGACTTTCAGAGCTGGGCGAGGCCAGACGACTTTGTGCGCTACGGGCGCCGCGCGTTGGTTGGGTTGAGAGCTGACGATGGCAAAAGCAGTCAGCATAGAAAGATTGTGTCTCTCTCTCCTCATGTCGAATAACCTTTAACTCAAAAGTAATAAAAAGTTTCGTACCTGAACCAATTTCGTAAAGTTTCGTGCTTTTAGATTCCCTATGTCTATTTCACACATACCGTATATCTGGCTATGTAACAATAACATCTTACACGAGAAAACATGGACGTGGCTAAGAAAGGAAAACCTTAAAAGAGAAACTGAATCCCTTCAAATAACAGCACAAAAAAACGCCATAAGAACCAATCATATCAAACAAGAATAGATAAGACGTAACAATCGATCATATAATACGCGAGCGCAGCAAGCTAGCACAGAAATAGTATACGACTAGACAAGCCTGAGTGGGCAAAGTGATCCACTGGGAATTGTGCAAGGAATTTAAATTTGACGATACGAACAAATGGTATATGCACAAACCAGCATTTGTCCTGGATAATGAGTCTCACAAACTTCTCAGGGATTTTGAAATTCAAACGTATCTCCTAATCTCGGCCAGACGACCAGACCTAGTGATAGGCAACAGAAGAAAGAGAATTTGCCGAATTGTGAACTTTGCTGTCTCGGCTGACCACAGAGTAACATTGAAAGAAAGTGAAAATAAGGACACCTTGACCTAGCAGGCTAGGCGGGGTTGAAAAAACTGTGGAACATGAAAGTGACGTTTATACCAACTGTAATTAGTGCTCTTGGTACAGTCACCGAAGGATTATTTAAGGGACTGGAGGACTTGGAAATAAGACGAGGGAAGGCCATTCAAACTACTGCATTATTGAGATCGGCCAGAATACTGGGAAGAGCCCTGGAGACTCGAACAGACTTCTTGTCTCTAAGACTACAATGAAAGACAACCAGATAACACTGTAGGGAAAAACTGCTAGACTATTGAAAAAACTGTGGAATATGAATGTGACGTTTATAGCAATTGTAATTGGTGCTCTTGGTACAGTCACCGACGGATTAATAAAAGAACTGGAGGACTTGGAAATGAGAGGAAGAATGGAGACCATCAAAACTATTACATTACTAAGAACAGCCAGAATACTAAGAAGAGTCCTGGAGACTTTTGGAGACTTGCTGTCACTCAAACTCTTGTAAGAAACCATTGGTTAGTGTGAAAAACTCGAAAAGGAGTAAAATAACAATAATAATAATAAAAATAATAATCTGTCTCTCTATATATCTATCTACGTCTGTTCATCCCCCTCTCTATTTCTCTCGATTTATCTTATTCCCCCCCTCTCTCTCTATATATATATATATCAATATATTTATCTTTCTCTGTACATATACGATCTATCTATCTATCTATCTATCTATCTATCTATTGATTTGGCCAAATATTTTCTTTTTAACGGTGACTGGCACGAAAATGCAATTGTCGGACCGATTTAAATTTCTAACAGGGACAATTTGTGTTCATTTAATTATGTTCTGTTTTATTTATTGCTCTTTCTTTCTTGCTTTCATTCTTGTTTGTTTCTTTTTTTCTTTCTTTACATATCAGTTTCTATTTCTTTCTTTCTTTCTTTCTTTCTTTCTTTCTTTTTTTCTTTAATAATCTTTCTTATTTCGCATCTTATTAATTCTTTCTTTCTTTCTTTCTTTCTTTCTTTCTTTCTTTCTTTCTCCATTGCATGAACTTTCTTAAATAATCTGTCTTATTTAGTTTCTTATTCTTTCTTTCTTTCTTTCTTTCTTATTTCGTATTTTATTAATTAATTCTTTCTTTCTTTTTTTTCTTTCTTATTTCGCTTCCACCTCTTTCTTTCTTTCTTTCTTATTTCGCTTCCAATTCTTTCTTTCTTTCTTTCTTTCTTTCTTTCTTTCTTTCTTTCTTATTTCGCTTCCAATTCTTTCTTTCTTTCTTTCTTTCTTTCTTTCTTTCTTTCATAATCTTTTTTATTTCGCATCTTATTGATTCTTTGTTTGTTTGTTTGTTTCTTTCTTTCTCCATTGTACGATCTTTCTTAAATAATCTTTCTTATTTAACTTCTTCTTTCTTTCTTTCTTTCTTTCTTTCTTTCTTTCTTTCTTTCTTTCTTTGCTTCTTTTTTTCTTTCTTTCTTTAATAATCTTTCTTATTTCGCATTTTATTAATTAATCAATTCTTTCTTTCTTTCTTTCTTTCTTTTTTCTTTCTTATTTCGCTTCCTATTCTTTCTTTCTTTCTTTTTTTCTTTCTTATTTCGCTTCCTATTCTTTCTTTCTTTCTTTCTTTCTTTTTTCTTTCTTATTTCGCTTCCTATTCTTTCTTTCTTTCTTTTTTTCTTTCTTATTTCGCTTCCTATTCTTTCTTTCTTTCTTTCTTTCTTTCTTTCTTTCTTATTGGATCAGTTCTTCTTTTGCGTCAGTTTTCCGCCAAACAACCGATATTTTCAGCTCACATAAATCTTTTCTGGTCTTTTTTTTTTTTGCCTTAAATTTCGCAACTGTCCCATCGAACCCCACTGTGTATGTACCACCAGACTCACAGCCGGTTCTCAGTCTATCGTTCCGTCCTTCCTTCCATCATTCCCAACAGTCGGGACACGTGAGCCGATCTTTGGGTTGATAGACATGTGCCAAGGAGGGCGTGATTGAAAAACCAGGCATTGAGTTGTGTTTCGTGAGGAAAGAGGCCTCAAGAGATGTTCCCAGTAAGAACGAAACGGAAACGCGCGCGCACATACACACGTGTGCACATATATACATACGGATTTACATATGCGTAGTGCCAGAGGACGGTGTTCAAACCACAATAAGAGACGTTTCGTATTTTTTTCAAATTAAGCATTGTTAATTATCTATCTATCTATCTATCAAGGGATCTCAATCTATCTATCTACCATCTAAGTCTTTTCTTTCTTTCTATAAGAGTCTGTTTCTATTAATTTATGAATTTATCAGGCCATTTATGACTAAAAATTTCCAGTATCTATCTATCTATCTATCTATCTATCAAATACCAGTCTGTTATCTATCTATCTATCTATCTATCTATCAAGGGATATCTATCTATCTATCTATCTATCTATCTATCTATCTATCTATCAAGGGATATCTATCTGTCTCATTTTATCCATATCTATCTATCTATCTATCTATCTATCTATCTATCTATCTATCTATCTATCTATCAAGGGATATCTATCTATCTATCCAAGTCTTTTTCTTTCTTTCTATAAGAGTCTGTTTCTATTAATTTATGAATTTATCAGGCCATTTATGACTAAAAATTTCCAGTATCTATCTATCTATCTATCTATCTATCTATCTATCTATCTATCTATTTATCAAATACCAGTCTGTTATCTATCTATCTATCTATCTATCAAGGGATCTCTATCTATCTATCTATCTATCTATCAAGGGATATCTATCTATCTGTCTCATTTTATCCATATCTATCTATCTATCTATCTATCTATCAAGGGATATCTATCTATCTATCTATCTATCTATCTATCTATCTATCAAGGGATATCTATCTATCTATCTATCTATCTATCTATCCCAGTCTGTTATTATCTATCTATCTAATACCAGTCTGTTATCTATCTATCTATCAAGGGATCTCAATCTATCTATCTATCTATCTATCTATCTATCAAGGGATATCTATCTATCTATCTATCTATCTATCTATCTATCTATCTATCTATCTATCCAAGTCTTTTTCTTTCTTTCTATAAGAGTCTGTTTCTATTAATTTATGAATTTATCAGGCCATTTATGACTAAAAATTTCCAGTATCTATCTATCTATCTATCTATCTATCTATCTATTTATCAAATACCAGTCTGTTATCTATCTATCTATCTATCTATCTATCAAGGGATCTCAATCTATCTATCTATCTATCTATCTATCTATCTATCTATCAAGGGATATCTATTTATCTGTCTCATTTTATCCATATCTATCTATCTATCTATC
The DNA here is from genome assembly GCA_963585895.1 of Sepioteuthis lessoniana. Lineage (NCBI taxonomy): Eukaryota > Metazoa > Mollusca > Cephalopoda > Myopsida > Loliginidae > Sepioteuthis > Sepioteuthis lessoniana. Next base: position 15,186,389 of record OY757944.1, read on the forward strand.
TATCTATCTATCTATCAAGGGATATCTATCTATCTATCTATCTATCTATCTATCTATCTATCTATCCCAGTCTGTTATTATCTATCTATCTAATACCAGTCTGTTATCTATCTATCTATCTATCTATCTATCTATCAAGGGATCTCAATCTATCTATCTATCTATCTATCTATCTATCTATCTATCTATCTATCAAGGGATATCTATTTATCTATCTATCCAAGTCTTTTTCTTTCTTTATATACGAGTCTGTTTCTATCAATTTATGAATTTATCAAGCCATTTATGACAAAAAATGTTCACACACACACACACACACACACACACACACACACACACACACACACACACACACACACACACACACACACTCTCTCTCTCTCTCTCTCTCTCAATCTATCTATCAATCAGTCTCTTTTTATTTCTATCTATCAAGCTCTATACCAAAACTGTCCGAATTTCGACGTTGGAAACTTCATTTATAGCTTATAAAATCTTCTAATTTTATATTCTATGAGTAGGTTTGTTCGGTTCTTTATTAAAAGGCATATCAACATTCCTGGGTTAATTAAAGCTAAAGCATCGTTGAACAAGCACAACGGTGATACTATTTAACCCATCTGTGAGTATAAATGGGCCTATACCTTTCCCAAGAGTATGGTCCAAAAGTGAGTGTAATATATCGACAGAAGTTCGAACTCCGGTTGTGTACACATTATTCTTTTTTTTTAGACTTATCTATCTGGCCGAAATCAGTTTTCTCTCTGGAAACTTCCGATTGTCTTGGGTTAATCTTGGTCTCTGAGTCTGCTTCTGTTTTTATAAGTGGACACAAAGACTTTGATTTTCGACGTGTTTATTTACCTAAATTCCCAAGTCAACCGCTGGAAGGATAGCCGTTTCAGGGTGTCCGTTCGTTACGGCGCCCTGGGCAGCTCTTTAAATTATTCTACCTGACCCTTTCTTACCGCTGAACCAATCAACGAGAGAACTGCTAAAAAACTCAGCCTGGGGTCAAGTCTTGTCTATCATATCCTGGTTATTTCCCATGTCTCTTCTTCTAAAGGATCATTCATTAAGTTTTGAATTAATATATTTTGAATTCTACACTAGAAAATAAATCATTTTGTAACACTCGCTTATTTCGAGGCAGCAGTCATTGCACGACGGGGACTCTACATTCTATATGTCATTTTCTCTATTTCAATGTATTCTATATGTCATTTTCCATGTTTCGATGCCTTCCATGTGTCATTTTCTCTATTTCGATGTATCCTCTATGTCATTTTCTATGTTTCGATGCCTTCTATGTGTCATTTTCTCTATTTTAAATTGTCGATAGAATGTTCTAATCATGACATCATTTAATATTTTCACCTTTTTTTGAGCCTAGAATCTAGACTGTCGTATATTTTCCAAAAGCATGCCTTTTTTAATCCGTTTCTAAAATTTTAAAATTATTTTTGTAATTTTAAATATTCAACTTGCCGTATAATTTCGATTGGTTTGGTTTGGTTTTATGGCATATCAATCATTGTTGGTTATCAACGAAAAAGTCTGTCTGTGGATGACAGTATACATGCTCCCTGCCCCGGAGAGCTTATATATTGAGCACTCTCGCAAAGAAATTACCGGTTGACTCGCGCGTCATGCAAAGCAATTCTAATGAATTGAGCACTCAGTAGCCGTTAATCGTTCGTATGTAAACAAAAATATGTAATGCATATGTGTTAAAATCCCTTCGCTAACGTAGAATTTGTTGGTGGCTGCGCGATAGAATATCCGGCTGGTACAAAGTCAGCTAGATTTA
>OY757944.1:15193198-15233198 GCA_963585895.1 Sepioteuthis lessoniana
AACAAATAATCAATACTCAGAATTCTCCATGTTTGATTGGAATATTTGAAGCTATTTAACTATGCGCAAACGATTGATGAATGTTAAATAGGATATCAGTGATCGATGTACCCGATACCATTTCACTGAGAGGAAAAAATAAACTCAGGTTTCTTTAAAATCTTACATCCAAACTATTTGTTTACACATTATATATATATATATATATATATATATATATAAAGTCTGGAAACTTATTTGATGATCCTCGTATATATATATATATATATATATATATACGAGGATCCTTAAATAAGTTTTCAGAATTTTTTTTGTATGGGCACTTTTATAGATAGTACACACATGAAACTTTAGTCCTCTTCGAATTAATCTCCTCCGGCTGCAATGCACTTGTTGTACCGTTCCAACAACTTCTGGATGTTATCTTGTGTGAGCGTGTCAATGACCTTCGTCACAGCCTCTTTCATCTCCTCAATTGTCTCATAACGACAGCCTCTGAGCTTAGGGAATAACCAAAAGTCACAGAGACCAAGTTCTGAACTTTAGGGAGGGTGAGGAACTGTGTTGATGCCCATCTTGGTCAAATAGTCTGTGACAAGGATGGAATTGTGGACTAGTGCATTGTCCCGGTGGAATTGCCACTGAGCCGATTTGAAGAGTGCTGGCCTATGAATCTCTTCCTGAACTCCCTTGGCCAATCAACTCTGGTGTATTGACTTTCTTACTCTTCCCACACCTCTCATCATCCCTCACAGACTCCCTGCCTTCCTTGAATCTCTTATGTCACTCAAAAACTGATGCTCGATTCATGCATGATGCTCCAAGGGCAGTCTGAAGCATTCAATACGTTTCTGTGGCATTTTTTCCAAGTTTAAAACACAATTTTATAACATAACATATCATATTATAACATATCATTCTTCTAATGAGTCCTCACGCCCAGATTGCATTTTTGAAATTCACCAGCTGTGACAATCAGGCTTTAGTAGGGTGTATTCCAATTTCTGCTGTAGGTGTTCATTTGAACCTGAAATCATAAAAATTGGTCGGTCATCTCATAAGATGTATAGCAATAACATACTGAAATTTCAAGAGTCTAAAATAATTTTAAATGCCAGTACAAAAAAAAGTCTTTAACCTTATTGAATGCACCATATATATATATATACAATATATCGCGGATAAAGGAGACAGTTTTTTGGTTTCAAGTATTTCAACCAAATACAAATAATTTATACACAATTATATACATTTGCCGAACACCTCTACAGGAGCAGGGTGTGACATTAGGTCAATTTTAACCGGAGTTTTACCAGTTTGAATTCAGGGTTTTCCTTTTTCCTAGACCAATTACCATACGAAATTTAAATGACCTAGTCTTCCCTACTATTTACTCATAGTTGAGGGAGGAATCGTTTATATCATACCTTTCCCGAGTCGATTAGTTCTATGTGAAATGTAAGCAGCCTCGTCCCAGATTTGAACACGGATCACCCTGTCTTTATACACAACTTCATTGTTTTAAGTAAATATTTCTATTGGCCTAATGAGTAGAGCGTTCGCCAATGGTCCCGGAGACTAGGGTTCAATCCCAAGTCGAGTCATACCAAAGACTCAAAAAATGGTACTTGATACCGCCTTGCTTAACACTCAGTATTATAAGGTAAGGATCAAGGGTAAAGTGGAGCAATCCTGGGAAAGGAGTAGCGCCCTCCCCTACACCTCGGTGTAGTAGCTATTGAAAAGGGAGCCTAGGGGTCATCCTCGACTAAGCTCGCCAACCTACTTACTTTATTTCTATTTATTGATACACAACAAATGGAAAAAATAATTCTGTTTGCATAAAGGTTTATGATTTTAACTATTTCTTTCCGACACGGATAATTATATGGTTGCCAGTGATTATTACTATTCCGTGATCGTCCCTTTTTTATACAGTTATATGGTTTCAAGTGATTATTATTATTCAGTGATCATCCTTTTTTATGCAGTTATATGGTTTCAAGTGATTATTACTATTCAGTGATCGTCCCTTTTTCATACGGTTATATGGTTTCAAGTGATTATTACTATTCAGTGATCGTCCTTTTTTATACAGTTATATGGTTTCAACTGATTATTACTATTCCGTGATCGTCACTTTTTCATACAGTTATATGGTTTCAACTGATTATTTCTATTCAGTGATATTCCTTTTTTTATACAGTTATATGGTTTCCAGTGATTATTACTATTCCATGACCTTTCTTTTTTTTATACAGTTATATTGTTTCAAGTGATTATTACTATATCGTGATCGTCCTTTTTTCATACAGTTATATAGTTTCAAGTATTCCTATCTAAGATCAATAATTTGCATGCAATTTTATGGTTTCAAGATACTAACAATAATAATCCTTAACAAACACTTGTAGCTTCAAGCAACTATTCCAATTACGAATAATTTGTGCATAGCTTTATGGTATCAAGTATTCCTAACTAATAATTTTTAAACAGATATATTTAACACATAGTTGGAACCCGAACAAGAATTACCACTCCTGGTCAGAGTTGACCTGAAATTTACGGCAACGAATTGACACTCTACAATTCACAGTGATCCAGAACTGGACCCTCACCATTGAATGCATTTAATAGTTATACTCAAGAGATTTGTTTTCGTCACCAGTAAAAAAAAACCCCAAAAAACAAGCGTGGCACCGAGACACCAAGGGATGAAGTAAGGGTCAGATCGGCTGAAATCAAGCTTCACAAAGAGTGCTTTCTGGACCATTACCATATTTGCCAACCCCTCCGCCCGAGCAGGATATGACACAAGGTCAATTTTTAAGCGGAGTTTAATAGGTTTGAATTCAGAGTTTTCCTTCTCCTAGACTAGTTGACTCACCAAGGCTGAAGAACCTAGTCTGCTCTACTATTTACCCATAGCTGGAGGGAGAATAATTGGATTCATACCTTTTCCAAGGGTATTAGTGATATGTGAAATGCAATCAATCTCGTCCAGGATTTGAACTCGTGTCGTCGTGTCCATTTCCTACGAGAATAACCATTACACCACAGGCTCCTCCTAAATACCAAGATGTATCGATTGGTCTTCGATTCATTCCACGCCCGCGATCGATTGATTGATTTTAACGCTATACCAACTTAACTAAGTTTAGTTTGGTTTGGTTGGGTTTTATGGCATATCAACCATTGTAGGTTATTTAATGCCAAATCATCTTTATAGATATATATCAAATATATAGGATTTGGTTTGGTTGAGTTTCATGGTATATCAACTATTGTAGGTCATTTAATGCCAAATCCTTTCTATATATATCGTCCAGGATTTGAACTCGTGTCATCGTGTCCATTTCCTACGACGATAGCCATTACACCACGGGCACCTCCTACCTGCTTTCTGGACCATTACAAGCCAGTTGATTACTGAATGGTAAAATATCAGGTTTTTATCCCACTATCGTCAACTCCCACCGTAGAGTAAATTATTTGTTCAACCACAATAAGCGATGTCCAAACAATATTTGAGCCAGTAAGCAGGGGCTGCAGAATATACCGACTGCATATGACACTAAACGATCTGATGGTGAGACTCCTGTCCTGTCATGCAGAGTACTCCTTCATTGCCTTCGCTCTGTGATCCACACTGGCTAGGAGTGGTAGCACCGGATAGGGTCCAATCTATGAGTTAAATAGAACTAAACAGTGTAATTATGCTAAACAGAGTTTTTTGAATTAGAGCTGTTTATATGTATAAAAATGGATTTGGCATTAAATAACCTACAATGGTTGATATGCCATAAAACCAAACCAAACCAAACCAAATCCTATATATTTAATATATATGTATAAAGAGTGTTTGGCATTAAATAACCTACAATGGTTGATATACCATAAAACCCAACTAAACCAAATCCTATATATTCAATATATATGTATAAAGAGGGTTTGACATTAAGTAACCTACAATTGTTGGTATGCCATAAAACCTAACCAAACCCTGTATATTTGATATATATGAATAAAGAGGATTTGACTTTAAATAACCTACAATGGTTGATATGCCATAAAACCAAACCAAACCAAACCAAATGCTATATATTTAATATATATGTATAAAGAGGATTTGACATTAAATAACCTACAATGCTTGATATGTCATTAAACCAAACCAAACCAAACCAAACAATACTGTGGTTGAATTTTATCGCCATGTCGAGAACCCCCCCCCGTTAAAACCCTTTGGATTGAAATCAGGGTTTCATTTTTTCAATGATGCTTGGTTTGGTTTGGTTTTATGACATATCAACCATTGTAGGTTATTTAATGCCAAATCCTCTTTATTCATATATATTAAATATATGATTTGTAAATAAATCTTGTAGATATACACTTTTAAATGAACTAACAGTTCTATTTCTAGAGATTCAATTCAGCATAAGATAAAGTTAAGGGGTTCCGAGTATTGCTATATATTACGAACAGTTCAATTAAGCATCAGTTATTTTTTTACTCAGTTAAATGATCAAAGGGTTCTATTTCAAACAATTCAGTTTAGCGTATGTCACCCAAGATAAATGGTTCCAAGAGTTGATATGTATCACCAACAATTCAATTGAACATCAGTCATTTGTTTGCACACAGTTAAATGATTAAACAGTGCTATTTTAAACAATTCAATTGTGCAGAAGTCATTTGTTTGTACTCAGTTTAAATTTCAACAGTTATATTTGACCCATAGATAAGACCTCATCAGGTGCTACCACTGTGGACATCGAGTGGACCCTGGAGCAATGGCAATAAAGGGGTACTTCGCATCCCCCAGAGCTCCAGAATTACTGAAACCTCATCATCAGATTGTTTAGTTTCATATCCAGGACTCTCTTTAGAGATACAGTCAGTGTATTCTACAGTCTCTCAACCGAATGGGCAGTTCTCAGGATGCATCTACAAAAGTATCCAGAACAGTTTCTTTGCTGGACTGATTGATTTATGATTGATTGATTTTAACGGCGTGTCAACCCGTCCAGGGTTATTTATGGCCATAGATTCAGGAATTGAGTGCATTCTATGTTCATATTTACATTTTTGTGTTATTTCAGTTGTTTTTTTCATGTTTTTCTGCACGGTTATATGATATTAAGTATTCCTATCTAATACAAATAATGTTATGAAATAGCCGAGGGATTTCGGTTCATGCCTTTCGGCTCAGCGCAGGGGTTAGTTGGGTGCAACCTTGATGCAGGTGGTAACGCGTGGGCACGCACAGAGCGGACATGTCGCTCAGATGTCACAACACTCCGAGACAAAACGGGTGACAGGGTGCAGGTGACGTCACGCACCGGAAGCACGCGGAAGTTTGTGTGAGAATTTGAAGAAAATAAGAGTCGATAATTAGAGGCCAAACGAGAAGGATCGACTTTTGGAGCTCGCAGGCGTGAGGCGAACTTGCGCCCTATGGGGGGCCGCTCGATATGGGGGCCAAATGAATAAGACAGCATAGAAGATTGTGTCTCTCCTCCCCACGTCGAAACCTTTAACTCAAAGTTAATAAAAAGGTTTCGTACCTGAACAAGAAGTCGTTACGTGTTTTCGAATTCCGAGATTCCTATGTTCTTTATATAGTCTATAGTAATGAACACTATATGTCCATTTCGCACATAGCGTTAATTGTGGATATGGTACAATAATTTTTAAACAGATCTATTTGAACCATGAATTGAAACTTAACAGTAGATCAGTGTGGATTTGGAGGTAATGAAAATGAAGATGTAGTCCATATTACCCAGATCTCTAGTTTCGTGTCATACCCTGGACACGTCTTTGTTCGTATATGTGAAGTGGGGTTGACTTTCTGCAAGAGACACAGTCAGTTATCACAGAATACACAACAACAATAAGCCCAGTTGGCTGGTGGCGGGGGGCTGTAAAACACAATGCCTGTATCTGTACAGAGTGGTAAGACTTCACCCTCAGCGAATGTCCTGGATATGCTGGATATGACAACAAACCATCTGACGGTGAGGTCCCTGTAATGCTGGAGCTTTGGTAATGCGGAGTACCCCTTTAGTGGCATCGCTCTAAGGTCCACTCTGATCTGGAGAGGATAAGGTTCTCTCTGTAGCTCAACTAGAACTGTTTGACCTTAAAATATGCGCAAACAAATAAAATGCTAAATTTAATTATAAGAAATAGAAGTGTTTGATTATTTAACTGTATCTAAAGAAATGACTGTTGTTTCATTGAATTGTTGGTGATACATAGCCGTACTTGAAACTATTAAACTTTGTTGACATGTTTCCAAACTATAAAACTACCTTATATGCATAAAGATGATTTGGCATTAGATAACCTACAATATTTGATATGCCATAAAACTAAACCAAAACAAATCCTATATATTTAATACATATGTATAAAGAGGATTTGGCATTAAATAACCTATAATGGTTGATATGCCATAAAAACCAACAAATCAAATGGCATTGTGTCAGACTTTAGCTTAACAGCTCACATACTGAGCAGCTGAAACTTTTAGGGTTTGTGACAAATTATTTGAGTTGACTCATAAATCACAAAACCAATATCTTAAAACTGTGTTCAATCTACACAGGGTTTCACCTTTTTGTATTCTTATGCCACACTACATTGAGTTTAGTAGATATTTGGGACGCTTACCGTAGAACGTTGTTTGACAAGCTCATTTTGAGGATCAGTTCATTAATTTTATGAGCTCTAATAGCGTGGCCTTGTGACAGACTACATTAAATTTAGTAATTATCTCGGACGTCTAGTGTTGTGTTCAGTTTGCTCTCGCCTCTACATTTTACTGGGCTTATACTAGACTACACAGAATTTAGAAGTGTCGAGGGCACCTATCGTTGCACGACTGGGTAGTACTCATGGCACTGTGTTAAATTGTTGGACTGCACCCGCAAAATAGGCGAAATCGAGCCCCAGTTATGCGATGACGTTCACTTTCGAACTGATACCCTATAGGAAAGACATGAACCCCCTTATCCATCCAGCTATGGGTTAAATAGTATCACTGCTTTTCTACACAAGGATGGCTTTGTCATTACATAACCCAGAAAGGTTGATATGCCAAAACAAAGTAAAACTACAGTAAAACGAAAGGTAAAAATACAAACCACTACCTGTAATGGAACGGCTCACCGATTCCATTTTCCATGCCGATATCGATTATGCACTCTGTTGTTACTGTACAACAGCTCGGCAAGTGAAACCGAGGGTAGACACGGAGAACGCGTTCTATATAAATGTTTCCCCGAGTTGATAACGCGGTTTTATGTGAACCTGCAAAGTCAACTGTCTTTTAGTCGCCTTCAACAGTTCGACCAGTGGTAATGTACTCCGAGCAGCATCTCGACAATTATTAATGCGAAAAGCGCTGACATGCTGTCGTTTTATTAGGGAGATTTTACGAGCATATGGTAAGCTATGTTTAATTCGTCGAGTCCCTACCTTCACCAACCAACCCGCTGTTGTGACACGGGCCCCGGGGATTTGTGATGTATGGCTCTGAAAAACTCATCACCGGTTGAGATTAATACCACATGGGTATTGCAGAATCCTGAAAATGGATTGTTAGCGTAACACCCCAAATAAACAAAACCCATGAATTATTCGACGTAACTGAAATCAGAATGAATAGCGCGCGAAGAACTGGTTTGAGATTATTAAACACCCTGCACATTCCCCCGTCCACTTACATAGCATCGGTGCTTGTTTATCTGAAAAGCGTGGTAAGACTGGAACAAGGACACGCCCATAGAGTTCTCAGTGAGAATTTCACATAAAATTACTGTAGTGTTCTGCAAGACCGACTTACTAAACAGCGTGCTAGGGTAGGAACCCTAGATATTTATACGCTCTGTAATGTCTGGCATAAGGTCATAGTTTGTCGAGTCTAACGTAAACTTAACACAAGAGTCGACATCCGTAGGAATTGCTAAGTTTGATGTAGTCGGACACAAGGCTAAAATGATAGAGTTCATATTGAGAATTTTACTGAAAATTATTGAATTTATCTGCTGGACGAGCTGGCAATTGTTTACGTTCTTTTCATCGACTTAGTTTTGAAGAAGGCATGAATCCAAATATTCCCCCGGGATTGAAAAATAGGACAGTCTGAGCTGACTATTTTTCGCAGGCAACCAATCTAGGAAAATGAATCTGAGATAAAAACCAGGTGTCAGAGTACGAGACTTCAAAATCATTTTGGCAACTCCACAGACTATTCTAATACCAAGATGTATCCATATTTACCAACTCCTCCGCTTGGGCAGGATATGACACAAGGTCAATTTTTAAGCGGAGTTTAACAGGTTTAACAGGTTTGATTTCAGAGTTTTCCTTCTCCAAGACCAGTTGCCTCACCAAGGCTGAAGAACCTAGTCTGCCCTCCTGTTTACCCATAGCTGGAGGGAGAATAATTGGATTCATACCTTTCCCAAGAGTATTAGTGCTTTGTGAAAATGCAATCGGTCTCGTCCAGGATTTGAACTCGTGTCGCCGTGTCCATTTCCTACGACGATAACCATTACACCACGGGCGCCTCCTAAATACCAAGATGTATCGATTGGTCTTCGATTCATTCCACGCCCGCGATCGATTGATTGGTTTTAACGCTCTACCAACTTTATAGATATATATCAAATATATATGATTTGGTTTGGTTAAGTTTCATGGTATATCAACTATTGTAGGTCATTTAATGCCAAATCCTTTCTATATATAAGTAAGTAAAGTTGGCGAGCGTAGATGAGGGTAACCCGAAGTTCTATTTCTTAGAATTTATTTCAGTTTAAGTCAATAAAGTTGAATGGTTCAGAGTATTGCTTTATACACGTTACAATTCAATTAAACATCATTTATTTGTTTACACACAGTTAAATGATCAAACAGTTCTATTTCTAACAATTCATTTCAGCTTAAGTCAACAGAGTTGAATGGTTCAGAGTATTGCTTTATACAACTAATAATTCAATTAAACATCAGTTATTTGTTTACTCATAATATTAAAAATTGTTCTATTTCAAATAATTCAACTTGGTTTAACTACAGTTTCTGTTTACACTCAGTTAAATATAAAAACAGTTCTATATGAACTAATTCGAACAATTCAGTTGAGCATAAGTACCCAGTTTAGTTCTATTTCAGTCATTGATAGGACCCTTTCAGTGCACCTGGGAGCGTTGGCAATGAAGAGGTACTCCGTATTCCCCAAAGCTCCAGAATTTCTGTAGCATCACCTTCAGATTGTTTAGGGTACTCGTTGGGAGAGTCTTACCCCTCTGAAGAGATGCAGTCGGTGTATTTTACAGCCCCAGCCGACTGAGCACGAGTAAGTTTGGTTTGGTTTGATGGCATACCAATCTTTGTTGGTTATTTTATGCAAAATCCTGCTTTTACATATATATCAGATATATGATCTGTGAATACATTTTTGATACACTCAATTAAATGATCAAACAATTCTGTTTCTAACAATTCAATTTAGCATAAGTCAAAGTTAAAATGTTCCAATTATTATGTATAACTAACAATTCAATTAAAGTTCCCTGATATTTGTTACATAATTGAGGAAAGATTTTTTTATATCAATCATTTTTTGTTAATTATATCTTATCATTCAGTTTGGTTGGGCTTTGAACTATTCGGCTCTTTGTTCAAGTGCATAGACATTGAGTACAGTTTTACGCAAAGGATATGACGTTCTCAATTGTCATTATAAACCCCAGCTAGGAAATGAGCTGGAGTGGGAATGACGTCATGCCCAGAAGCGATGGTCCTGAGAATTTGAAGATTTTGAAAAAAGAGTTAGTTGGGAGTTGACTTTGGACCATGTAGGCAGACAGTTGGGTTGTCTGCCTAAATGGCAGACAGTTGAAGTTGAAGATTTGAAATTGGACCATGCAGGCAGACGATTGAGTTTCTGCCATTGGGGCAGAGAATTGAATTCACTGCAATTGAGTTGAGTTCTCGACCGTTGAGGCATGTATTTGGAGTTTTGCAGATCTCTACCGACAGAGATCTTAAACACTATAAGATGCGCTGCGCGTTTGTGGGGTCAGATAGTATGGTCAGCATAGAAGAATTGTGTCTCTCTCCCTGTGTTGAAGAACCGAAGTTAAGTAATTAATAATTGCGTTCGTACCTGAACAACGGGGTCGCCTGTGTATTTGAGTCCGCCTGTTTCTATAAATGTGTTTTTATCAGTTGTGATTGAGATTTTTCGGGCTATACAACATATTTACACAAAGTTAAATTTACACACAGATAAATGATCAAACAGTTCTATTTCTAATAAGTCGGTTGTTTGGTCTCATTTTAAATGACCCTTTTACCAGCTCATTGGCCAAGTAGGTAGAGTGTTCGCCAGTGATCTGGGAGACTTGGGTTCAATCCCAGGTCGCGTCATACCAAAGACTTTAAAAATGGTACTTAATACCTCCTTGCTTAACACTCAGCAATATAAGGTACGTATCAAAAGTAAAGTGGAGCAATCCTGGGAAAGGAGTAGCGCCCAACCCTACACCTCGATGTAGTAGCTATCGAAAAGGGAGTCTTCTGGTCACCATCGATAACGGTCGCTGACTTTACTTTACTATTATTACGACCCTATCAAGTGCTACCACTTCGAGTCAGAGTGGATCTAGAATCAATAGCAAGGAAGGGGTTCTCCTCATTCCCCAAAGCTCTAGCATTACTAGAGCCTCACCATCTGATTTTTAGTGTCATATCTAGAACACTCTGCAGAGATGCAGTTAGTGTATTCTAAAGCCACCGCCAGTCGACTGGGCTGCGATGGTTAAGTGTCAAATCCAAGACACTTGTCGGCGGGAATCCTATCCCTCTGCAAAGAGACCGTCGGTGTATTCTACAGCCCCAGACGACTGGGCTGCGATGGTTTAATGTCATATCCAGGACATACGTCAGGGAGGGGTCTTACCCCTATGCAGAGAGGCAGTCGAATGTCAAATCTAGGACACTCGTTAGGGAAGGGTTTTACCCCTATGCAGAGATGCAGTCGACATATTCTACAGCCCCCACCCCTGTCGACTGAGCTGCAATGGTTTAATGTCAAATCTAGGACCATTGGTTAGGTTTTATGCCATGCCAACCATTGTAGGTTATTTAATGCCAAATCTTCTTCATACATATATATCAAATATATTTGATTTGGTTTGGTTAGGTTTTATGGCATATTAACCCTTAGAGGTTATTTAATGCCAAATCATTTTTATACATATATATTAGATATATAGAATTTGGTTTGGTTGGGTTTTATGGCATATCGACCATTGTAGGTTATTTATTGCCAAATCCTCTTTATACATATACATTAAATATATAGGATTTGGTTTGGTTGGGTTTTATGGCATATCAACCATTGTAGGTTATTAATTGCCAAATCCTCTAAATACATATATATTAAATATATAGAATTTGGTTATGTTGGGTTTTAATCAGTTCTATTTCAAGCAATTCACTTTAGCATGAGTACACTGTTTAATTGTCCAAAACATTTCTATTTCAAGCTATTCAGTTTAATCAAACAGTTCTAATTCAGCGAATTCAGTTTAGTATAAGTATAAATTTTGTTTACACACAGTTAAATATCAAAACAGTTCATTCTGAGTCAGAGTGGAACTGGGAGTAATGGCAGTGAAGGCGTACTCCAAATACCAGGAGCCTAACCAACAAAGGCAGTTTATTGTCATAGAATACTTCTTTTTTATTGGAGGTGGGGGATACTTACCTCTCTACAGGGGAAACAGTGTTATTATAAGCCACCCCAACAAGGCCTCAACTTGAAGCCCGTGGTCCAGACTAAAGAAAGTTTAGTGAATAAAAACTTTTACTACCATCCAATTCTGCTATTGCAATCACCCAGTTATTTTTAACGGATATGGCACGATCGTCCTTCCATACAGGCAACATGTGTTTGTACACTTATGGGATTTCGGGGCAACATTCTTTATACTACAGAGTCCTGCTTTGTGCGCATGCGCTGACAAGCGATTACAGCTGGTCCGTGGTTTTCGCGCTTGCAATCGTATCAAGACCGACATTTTTGCTTACAGCCATTGTCAGTCGAGCGTTTTCCTCGACACTTGTATTTGTATTTGTTTGTCGAAAATTGCTGGCACTAAAAAAAAAAAGAAAAAAAAAGAAAGAAAATAGAAAAGAAAAGATAAACTCTCAACGACCCATTGCAGGACCTCATAGCTAATCTATAAATGTCATTTTCTGCTCCTGTGTGTCTCTGCGTGCGTGCATGCATCTCTCTCTCTCTCTCTATATATATATATATATATATATATATATGCGTGTGTGTGTGTGTGTGTATATGGATATATATATATATATGTGTGTGTGTGTGTGTGCAGCTGCTCGGTACACAAACTTCCATCGCCAAAACATACTGGTAGTGTGGTGCTTATCGTCATCAGAGATGAGCGCGGTGACGCGAGTTCAAATCATGGAGGGAGCTGTTTGTATTCCGCATAGTAATAATAATAACGTCGTGAAAGATCTGAATCCTGTTATTATCTCTTCAGCTACGGACAAATTTTAGGGTAGACTGGGCTCGTTAATCTTAGTATGGCAACCTGTCTAAGAGAAAGAAAACTCTGATTTCAAACGCAGTTGCAGACCTGGAGAGGGAAGGGTCCCGCCTGGAAATACCTGGTCAAGACATGCCCAAGACACACACACACACACACACACATATATATATATATATATATAATTTGAAAGCGAATAGTTTTTAGATTACATTTTTAAACGAGGCAGAGCTCATTTGTTTGCACACAGTTAAATTGTTTCAATACTGCTATCTAATACCAATAATTCTATTCAATATTAATCATTTGCTTGCACACAGCCAATTAGTTTTAAGCCTTGCGACCCAAAACTAACATTTCCTCGACACTTGTATTTGTATTTGTTTGTCGAAAATTGTTGGCGCATAAAAAAAAAGAAAAGAAAAGAAAAGCTCTCAACGACCCATTACAGCACCTCGTGGCTCATCTATAAATGTCATTTTCTACTCCTGTGTGTCTCCGCTTGCAGACATGCATGTGTGTGTGTGTGTTTGTGTCTGTGTGCAGCTGCTCTGTATACGAACTTCCATCACAAAAACTTAAACTGGCATTGTGATGTAGTGGTTATCGTAATCAGAAATTGCACCCGAGTTCAAATCCTGGTGGCGGTTGTTTGAAATTCACAGAGGGGTAATTATCTTGAGAAAAGTATGCATCCAAATATTGACCTTTACACCTGTAAAACTCTGTTAAAATTGACCTTGTGTCATATCCAGCTCGTGTAAGTTGGTTGGTTGTTTTGTTTTACGGCGTATCAACCCTTTTCGGGTCACTTAAAGCCGAATTAAGTCATTTTGATAAGTTTTAAACAATTCAGTTTAGTATATGTATATTTTTGTTGACACACATTTAAATGTCAAAACAGTTTCATTTCAAGCAATTCACTTTAGCATAAGTACACTGTTTAGTTCTATTTGACCCATAGACAGGAGTAGACAATAAAACAGTACTCCGCATTCCCCAAAGCTCCAGGGTTATCGGAACCTCACCATCAGATTGTTTAGTGTCATATCCAGCACACTTGTTGGAGGGGAGAGGTATTACCTTTCTGCGGAGAAACAGTCGGTGTATTTTACAGCCCCAGCCGATTTGGCAATGCTCGTGTAGAGGTATTCGTTAAATATATAATTGTGCATGAATTGATAGTATTAGATTAGAATACTTGAAACTATGAAACTGTGTCCTTTATCTGCGACATATTGAATATATATATAATGTGTAAACCAATTGTTTGTATGTAGGATTTTAAAGAAATCAGAGTTCATTTGTTTGTTCTCAGTTAAATGGTATCGAGTACATCAATGGTATCAAGTACATCAATGGTATCAAGTACATCAATGGTATCAAGTACTGATAATCCTATTTAATATTAATGATTGATTTACGCACAGTTAAATAGTCTCAAATATTCCTATCAAACATGAATAATTCTATTTGGTATTTATCATTTGTTAGACAAATTCACCTACCTCGAAGGCCGTGTCTCATCAACCGAAAAAGACATCGACACACGGCTAACAAAGGCATGGACAGCTATCGATAAGCTATCGACCATAAAGAAATCAGACCTGACAGATAAAATGAAACGCAGTTTCTTCCAGGCAGCGGTCGAGTCGATACTGCTGTATGGATGCACTACTTAGACGCTAACTAAACGGCTGGAGAAGAAGCTAGACGGCAATTACACAAGAATGTTGAGAGCATTATTGAACAAGTCCTGGCAGCAACACCCCACAAGGCACCAACTGTACGGCCACCTGCCTCCCATCACGAAAACTATCCAAGTTAGACGAACCAGACATGCAGGACACTGCTGGAGAAGCAGGGACGAGCTCATAAGTGATGTACTCCAATGGACCCCCACATATGGCCAGGCAAAAGCAGGACGACCAGCTAGAACATACATACAGCAGCTATGTGAGGATACGGGATGTAGCCCTGAAGACCTGCCAGAGGCGATGAACGATAGGGAGAAGTGGCGAGAGAGGGTCAGGGATATGTGCTGGCGGCACGACATGATGAGGATGATGATGATGATGATTGGTTTGCACTCAGTTTTAAAGTATTGCTATGTAACTAGAACAATTTAATCCAACATCAATAATTTCTTACACGGTCATATGATTTCAAGTATTCCTATCTAATACAAATAATTTTCAAACAGATCTAACTGAACCATAAATGGGACCCTAACAGGTACTAAGACAACGGATCAGGGTGGACTAGGGAGTAATGAAAATGAAGATGGAGTCGACACTCTCTAGATCTCCAGAATTGGAGCCTCACCATCGAATGAAGTTTAGTGTAATACCTTGTGTTATATAATTGCGGAAGGATTTTTTTTATATAATCATTTTTCTTTGATTATATCTTATCATTCGGGTTAGTTAGGTGCACACATTGAGTGCAGGTGTTCAAGCTCGCGCGGGGAGGATGTGACAATCACAGATGTCATAATAAAAACCCCGGATAGAAAATGTGACTGGGGATGTGAATGATGTCATGCCCAGAAGCGATGAGCGGGGATTCTTGGGTATTTCGAAAAAAGCGGTTAGTTGAGATTTGAACTTAGACGGGACGAGTTGATTTTCGGAGCCTGGTGAGGCCAGGTCAGTTGGGGTCTACCAGATGCGCCGCGGGTTGTTGGTTTAGATGAAACAGTCAGCATAGTAAAAATTGTGTGTCTCTCTCTCCTCGTGCTGAAAACCTAAAAGTCAAGAAGGTAATAAAAGTTTCGTACCTGAACCAAGAGAGTCGTCAGTGTTTCGAGTGTTTGTCGGATTCCTATGCATTATGTAATGTTACACTTGGACACGCCTTTGTTTGGCAAATTCTGAATTCAAACCTTTTAAAACTCCGCTTAAAATTGACCTTATGTCATATCATGCTCGTGTAGTTTGGTTTGGTAAATGTATTTAATAACGTATAAATTAATGGTATAAGATTGGAATACTTGAAACCGTTCAACTGTGCAACCAAATCTTCATATATAAATAAAAGTAAAGTTTCAGTCGGGGTTAGATTAATTCATTTGCACAAACATTGTGCAAAGGTATCGCGTCGAACGTCGCACTCTTTTTATTAAAAAAATCTATTTTGAAGCCCGGGGTGTCCTCGTGGTGTAATGGTTAAAAGTGACGGCCTGCGGAATCGTAATAAGCGAGTTCGAACACCAGTCGCGCTATTACGTTCACTTTCGGTCAAATATCTTTGGGAAAGGTATGAACCCCCTTATCCTCCCAGCTATGGGTTAAATAGTACCACTACTTTTCTTCTAGGAGAATGACTTTGGCGTTAAATAACCTACAAAGGGTGATATGCCAACAAACCAAACTATTTTGATACACACATTGATAAAAATGTCAGCCCCCTTATTTAAACCAGGTGACTTTGCTGGTCATAAATTTTGAAGACATAATTCTATATAAAAAGATTCTATAAATTGATAATTTTTGCTTGTAAATCAAGTGTCGACTTTTAATTTTATAAAGTGGAAATAGGTTGGACTAAAAGCAACCCTTGAGTTAAAAAATTCAAGGCCGAATGGCTCCCGGCTCCGGCTGGGTCACGTTTCGGCGGACGGAAGATCAATGACTAGCCTAGCACAAGACTTTTGGATCTAGTGAAACTATGACCAGTAAAGTCACCTGGTATACGTGCCGGGGGACTTAGCCAAGGCTGGCATAGTTCATATTGCACTTTGTGATCCTATGACCAGCATTGTCCAGCAGCGAACGAGTTTTGCATTGTGTGGAATCTCCCCTTTCACAAACCCAATATCAAATGACCTTCTGTCAAGTCTGCCGAGTGGGAGGCATGACAAATATCGAGTTCAAAAATGAATTCCATAAATCAACGATTTCGTGTAAATAATTCAAGGGTCAATCAATCCTAATTTTTAGGCAAAGTGTGGCTATGAACTATTGATAAATTTTATAATTCAATGGTTTCGTCGCTATAAATCAAGGTAACTTTAATGAGATCATATCCGTCTTTCAGGTTATTAGTTAATAGTGATAGTTTATTAAATGGTTGGGTTCTTGGACCGGTCCTGGTAACATCATCTGGCTTTGGACTTCCCAATTTAACAGGTGGGATATCCTTGTGCATAGTAACCTGGGCCTCTGATTGCTCAACTTTTTTGATGAGATATTCGTCTGAGTTGTTTTGGCTGTACTCAGGAATACTTCTGTTGCAGTAGCTACTTGAAGAAACTTGTTTTTCTCAATTCTGTTGCGAACTTGGCTTCTGTTTAGTCGAAGTAGTCCTGAATCAGTCTTGACAAGTACTGGCCTTGATGATCGAGTTTTTTACCTACCTTTACTCAAGATCAACCTATACACGAGTGTATGCAGTACTCAAGTTAGACTAAGTAATTGTTAGCTTTAAAAATTAATTCTTTAAATGAATCATTTTGTGTCCATATACACTTATACACGAGTAATGATTTTGAGGGGTTGATATAAAAACCTAATGGCAGTCCTGTCAGCTGCGGCTATAGAATACGCCGACTGCAAGTGTCCAGCATATGACTCTTAGCATTCTGATAATAAGGCTGAATTCCTAGAGCTTTGGGAAAATTGAAGTACCCCGTCATTGCTATTACTCCCAGGTCCACTCTGGCCCGAAGTGGTAGCACTTGACAGGATCCTATCGATGGGTCAAATAGAACTGTTTGACATTAAACTGAGTGCAAACAAATGACACACACGCGCACAAAAACACACACACACACACACACACACACACATATATATACGAGAAAGGATTTCAACATGAATGATATACACGCGTAACCACCTTCCTCGTGTGATTACGCAAAATCAAGAAAGGGTTGCTATGACATCAACGGCCGTAAGTAAACAGGTTTTTAAATCACAAGCTGCACCAAAATGAAGATGAACGAACGTCCAATGTAATGTCCGCTTTTAGTTGATCTTGTGTATATATAGATATATATTTCTTTTAAATACCCTGTCCGGTGACAAAAGCTGCTTGGTAGCGCCGGGAGTGGCAGTACCGCCTTGAGCTACCGAAACTGTGTTATCACCCTGGTTAGCAGCTGATGAGGTTAGGGTATCGCACGTGCCTTCACACGTTGTATGATGAAAATATATATATATATATATATATACGAGGATCATTGAATAAGTTTTCAGACTTTTTTCGTATGGGCACTTTTATTGATAGTACACACATAAAACTCTAGTCAACTTCGAGGTTATCTCCTCCGGCTGCAATGCACTTGTTGTACCGTTCCATCAACTTTTGGAAGACCCCATGGAAGTCCTCTTGTGTGAGCGTGTCAATGACCTTTCATCTCCTCAATTGTCTCATAACGACAGCCTCTGAGCTTTGGGAATAACCAGAAGTCACAGGGAGCAAGGTCTGGACTATAGGGAGGCTGAAGAACTGTCTTGATGCCCATCTTGGTCAAATAGTCTATGACAAGGATGGAGTTGTGGATTGGTGCATTGTCCAGGTGGAAATGCCACTGAGCCGATTTAAACAGTGCTGGCCTCTTCCGACCGAATCTCTTCTTAAACTCCCTTAAAACCTCAACGTAGTAACCCTAACTCTAACCCTTTGGTCAATCAGCTCTGGTGTATTGACTTCTTTACTCCTCCCACACCTCTCATCATCCCTAACAGATTCCGTGTCTTCCTTGATTCTCTTATGCCACTCAAAAACTGATGATCAATTCATACAAGATGGTCAAAAAGCAGTCTGAAGCATTCCATAGGTTTCTGTGGCATTTTTTCCAAGTTTAAAACCGAATTTAACTGTGAAAATAAAACTACTGGTATAAGATAATAATATTTGAAACTATTAAACTGTGAAAATAAAACTACTGGTATAAGATAATAATAATTGAAACCATTTAACTGTTCGTAAAAAATGATCTCAGACACATTTAAAAATTCTTACCAACAAACTATTTGTTTACAAATCATATATATATAATTTACATATATATGTATAAAATCGTATACATATATATATATATATATATGAAAGTTAATAAAGGGTTGTAATCCGACAGTATGTAGAAAAATTGATAACAAGGTAACCCAAGTGGAAGGAGAGATTTATTAAGAAGTCGACACAATAGCGTTTCGGTTCTACTGAACCATCTTCAGGACCATGAGGGGTGATATTAGCGATGTTAAATCAACGATGGATGTTTAAAAATGCAAAATACAAATTTTCCCCAAGGTTTTTGTATTTTGCATTTTTAAACATCCATCGTTGATTTAACATCGCTATTATCACCCCTCATGGCCCTGATGATGGTTCAGTTGAACCGAAACGCTATTGTGTCGACTTCTTAATAAATCTCTCCTTCCACTTGGATTACCTTGTTATCAATTTTTCTACACACAGATATATATATATATATATATACTTACTAATTTACTATCTACCAGCATTCACGGTGACAAAGAAAAAGAAAAAAAATCCTGCCAGAATTCAGAGATAACAAATCTCGAATCACTGCCTGGGGAAAAAAGAAAAAGATTATCGGGAGAAAAAAAAAGAAAAAAAAAAAAAGAAAAGGCTAACTTGGTCACACCAGTTGAAAAAAATCAAGAGATATGCAATCAGTTGGTCAAAAGAACAAAAACCCACCGCAAAATGCTGCAATGCAACAATTACAAAAAGTTCTCAATACTAAATAGAGCCAATTACAAAAATTAAATCGCGAGTCGGGATTATCCTACTTCAGTTTCACCTAAAACGACTCCTCAGGGTACTTAGCACCGATGTTAGGTACCCTGAGGAGCCGTTTTAGGTGAAACTGTAGTAGGATAGTCCCGACTCGCGATTTAATTTATATATATATATATATATATATTATGAATAAATATAATTTGTCATTAAATAACCTATTAGGTATAATATATCCTGACAATCAACCAACCAAACAACAAATCAAATAAAAAACAAACAAACAAAAGGACAATGAAGAGGGACAATTTTAAAGTTAAAAATCAGTTTTATAAATGAATAATTTTGTGATTGTAAATTAAGGATCGACTTCTACACGAGATCGACCAATACACGAGAATGTCCGGTGGGTCGGACAAAAGTGCAACAAGCGGTTTTAAAAATCAATTCCATAAATGAATGATTTCGTAGCCATAAATCAAAGGTCGACCTATACACAAGATCGACTTGTACACAAGTCGATGCAGTATTGCAGACATCTTCTCTCTTTCCTTCCTTCTTTCTTTCCTTTTTTCCTTCCTTTCTTTCTTTCTTTCTTTCTTTCTTTCTTTCAGTCTATCGATATATATCAATAAATAGTTCCCTTCTTTCTGTCTTTATTTCTTTCGAGCAATATTGCCATAAAATGTAATCTACAGTTCATTTGTTTGTTTTTCTTTGCTCTACTGCCATTTTGTTCCGTCGCTTTTTGACTTCGCTTCCCAACTTCGCTGAGCGGCAACGAACAAACAAACCAAGAAAATTAATATACAAACAACAACAACAAAAACAACAACAACAACAACGCCAGTAGCAGCAGCAGTAACAACAATTACAATAATAATATCAATGATAATGAACAACGTCATTTTCAGAAAAGCGAAAATTCTCTCTCTTCTTCTCTTCATTCATTGTTATTTTAATCTGAGTGCCGTAAGTTCGTCAAATAGCCTTTCAAGCCAAACACAACACCTGGTCTCTGTTACACTTTGAGGTCGATTCTAATTCGCAGGTGCGAATTCTTTCCCATCTATTCCCCCAAACCCACTACCCAATCTGTTTAGATGTGGGCAATTGCTATTCTATAGATATACTCGGACAAATACGCCAGCCCATTTTTACTTGTATAGATACGTGTATCAGACTGTCAGTACATTTTGAAAGCGAATCTGCCGGCCGAAACACGGGTCAGATTTGATCTGAGGGCATTATTCCCAGCGTCTGGCCATAAAATAGTCTTTGCTGTTATTCCCCACCCCCCAAAAAAACTAATTAAAAAAAATCAATAGCGCCATTGTTGGAGAATCCAGGAACCAAAATCGAAGAAAGCGAGTTCAAATCCCAGCTACGTCTCTTCTTGGCTGCGGGTAGATAAGAAATTCATCTCTGTCTCTCTGTCTATGTTTTTCTCTCTGTTGCATTTCGGGGTCTCAAGAAAAAGATGGCGGTGACAAAGATGAAATGAAAAGAAGACGACGAATTTTACACAAGGAAGAAGAAAAATCCAGATACGACATCACTGAAGAATATCACTCAGTCTACTTCTCCTCTGGATTGATCTCAAAAACAGGGACCATTCAGTCAGCAGGATTCAGAATGTCCCAACTGTGTCTCCTAAAGAGGAGTAAGACCCATAATTTTTTTCAAATTGGCATTGGCTTGTCAACACATAATTATTTTATTATATACATTGCCACCACCAATAGCAGCAGCAGTAACAACAACATATAAAGCCAAATAAATATGGTGGTTACCAACACATATAAAGCCAAATAAATATGGTGGGTACCAACACATATTAAGCCAAATAAATATGGTGGTTACCAACACATATAACGCCAAATAAACATGGTGGGTACCAACACATATAAAGCCAAATAAATATGGTGGGTACCAACACATATGAAGCCAATTAAATATGGTGGTTACCAACACATATAACGCCAAATAAATATGGTGGTTACCAACGCATATAAAACCAAATAAATATGGTAGTTACCAACACATATAAAACCAAATGAATATGGTGGTTACCAACACATATAAAGCCTAAATACTGCCTAAATATTTTGTTTCAAAATGGGTAAATTTTCATTTTCCGTCAATACGAACCGGTTAAAAAGTTGAACAAATATCAAATTTAGCAGCTACAAATTCTGAAAAGTCAATGTCATTTTTTTTCCGAATTTCGTTGACCAAATTTAGGTTGTTGGTTGGTTTCTTGGGTTTTATGGTATATCAACCTTTCTAGGTTATTTAACGTCAAATCCATTTTTATGTAAATATTCTATTCCTTTTAAAACAATTCAGTTTAGCATAAGTACACAGTTTAATGGTCAAAAACATTTCTATTCTAAACTATTCAAGCAGTTGTATGTAACAATTCAGTTAAGTGTAAATACAGTTTTAATGTCAAAAAACAGTTCTATTTCATATAATTCAGTTAAGCATAAGCAGTTTAAATGTAAGTACGGTTTAATTGTCAAAAACATTTCTATTTCAAGCTATTCAGTTTATTCAAACAATTCAGTTTAGCATAAGAATGTTGTTAGTTCTATCTAACCCATAGATAGGGCCCTATCAGGGGCTACCACTCTGGGCCGGAGATGACCTGGGAGCAATGGCAATAAAGGGGTACTCCGCATTCCCCAACGCTCCAGCACTGCTGGAACTTCACCATTAGATTGTTTAGTGTCATATCCAGGACACTCGTTAGGGGGCGGGTTACCCCTCTGCAGAGGTGCAGTCAGTGTATTCTACAGCCCCAGCTGACTGGGCAACCAAATTTACGAGTGCGTAAGATACACAAGTGCGTGTTATATACAGGTAATTAAAGTATACAAAAATAACTATTGTTATTAAGATTATATTGTTATTATAATGTTATTATATTGCCTGAGTTTCAAATGAAGTCAGCATAACATAAATTTGTACCCGAATTTCGACTCGAAGTATAAAAAAATCCACCATTTTGGTCCTCGAAAAAAGCGTTCACATACACACACACACACACACACACATATATATATATATATATATATATATATATGTAAGTAAATAATGGAGTGTAATTCAACAACGTATAGAGAAAAATTAATAACAAGATAATCAAAGCAGAAGGAGAAAGTTATTGAGAAGCAAAGTCGACGCTGTAGCGTTTCGGTTCTAATGAACCATCATCAGGTCAGTGAGGGATGATATCAGTGTTGTTGAATCAACGATGGATGTTTAAAAGTACAAATTACAAAAACCAAGGGAAAATTTGTATAACAAGAAAAAGTTGGCCGTTTAATAAGTGAATCAGCGTTTTTTTTTTTTTAAATTACGTCATTTGACTTATTAGAAATATGGTGTAGAATTTATGTTCCGTTTGTTTATCGGGAGAGATTTCGAATCAAAAGGAGGAAGAAAAAGAAAGACAAAAAGAAAAAGAGGAAGTATAAGACTATGATATATATATATATATATATATATATATATATATATATATATATATTTACTAAAGATGGAATATATATATATATATATATATATATATATATATATATATATATATATTTACTAAAGATGGAATATATTTTAGGTATTTAAAATGGATTTGCTCAAGTAAGGAGAAATATTTTAAAAGCCCGGACGAATATTTAGGGAATTACAGAGTGAAATAGCACCGGTCTCGAAAATTCGTCTTAGACTTTTATTATGAATGTAAATGAGTATCTTTTTTCTCTCTCTTTCTCTCACTTCCTTTCTCCACCCTCTATCTCTCTCTCTCACACACACACGAACATGAGCACACATACACACATATACATACTTTCAATCAATCCCTTTCTCTCTCCCCCTATCTATCTATCTATCTATCTATCTATCTATCTCAGCCAGTTTATATCTATCTTTCATAGTCTGTTCATATTTATCCATTTCGCTCTGTTCATATCTATCTATCTATCTATCTATCTATCTATCTATCTCAGTCTCTGCAGATCTATCTATCTATCTATCTAAATCTGTTCCTTTTTGGCTATCAATAATTGTTGTCCAAAAAGATTGAATTTCGCATTAAATAGCCCAACAAGGGTTAAGATGCCGTAAAATCTATCTATCTATCTATCTATCTAGCTAGCTAGCTAGCTAGCTATCTCAGTTGGATGGGGCTGTAGAATACTCCGACAGCATCTCTTCAGAAGGGTAAGACCCCGTCTCAATGAGTGTCCTGGATATGATATTAAAGAATCTGATGGTGGGGCTCCAGTAATCCTGGAGCTTTGGGAAATGCGGTGAACCCAATCACTGCCATTGTTCCCTGGTTGACTCTGGATGGGTCATATAGAACTGTTTGACATTTAAACTATGAAAACAAATGACTTATAATGAATTATTAGAAACAGAACTGTTTCATCATTTAACTGCGTAAACAAATGCCTGATGTTAGTGATACATAGCAATACTTGGAACCATTTAACTTTGTTGAATTATGCTAAATTGAATTGTTAGAAATAGAACTGTTTGATTATTTAACTGTATGTATCTACAAATTATGTTTGCAAATCATATATTTCATGCATGTGTAAAAACAGGTAAACTGCGTGCTTATGCTAAACTGAATTATTTGAAATGGAACTGTTTTTTGACATTAAAACTGTACTTACACAAAACCGATTTGTTTAATATAGAACTGTTTTGACATTTAACTGTGTGTAAACAAAATCTGTACTTATACTAAACTGAATTAGAACTGCTTAACTAAACTGAATAGCTTGAAATAGAAATGTTTTCACAATTAAACAGTACTTACATTTAAACTGCGTACTTATCCTAAACTGAATTGTTTGAAATAGAACTATTTTCAGAAAAACAGATCAGGCGTTAAGTAACGTACGAAGGTTGATTTGTTATAAAAACCCAACCAACCAACCAACCAACCAACCATCCTCAGGAAAAAACAGGATTTGGCATTAAATAAGCAACAATGGTTGATATACCATAAAACCAAACTAATTTTATTTATATTTTGCTATTAATAATTGTTGTCGAAAAAGGCTGACTTTCACATTAAATAACCCAACAAAGGTTAAGCCACTATCGCCCATGACATAAAGTGAATCTTTTAAAATACACGTCTTACAAAGTTGTTTCTTCTTTTGCACATGTTGGCAACTTAACATGATATACAGGTCTGATATTGTAGAGACAGAAAAATCCGTCATAATTTCATTACCAATGCTAAGTAGGTAACGAGGAAGGTAGGTAAATTGGTTAGTAGGTAGGTTGGTGAGATTGTTATGTACTCAAAGTAATTAGGTAAGTGGGTCAATCGATACAGCAGAAAAGGTGTGGACGAATACAGAAGTGATTTTTAAATTTCAAATATATTCTCTCTTACCACATCCAAAAACACACGTGTTCATGCATTGCTTACATACTGGACGCCCACTGCTTTCGGCCTTGCGCCAGCTTAAGCTAAACTGAATATATATATATATATATGTGTGTGTGTGTGTGTGTGTGTGTGTATGTGTGTGTGTGTGCGCGCGTGCGTGTGTGTGTATGTGAATATAATGATATGAAAAAATATTCTGTTGATGTATTTATCTATATATGATAATATGCCTACGTTTAATGTTTCGGTATTTTTTTTAATTTTTTGATTTTTTGCTGAACCATAGTAAGAGCTCTGCTAGAATGAAACGTTGTAAGAAACCATCCAAAAAATATTTTCAAAGGAAAAAAAAAAAATGAAACGAAAAAGAAAAAGAGAAAAAAAAAAGAAAAAAATAGACAAAAAAGCAATAACAGAATTTCCTTATTTTTTTGTGTCATTTTTTTTTTTTACCTGATAAAATTATTTTCGGATGGAGCATTATAACATCGCATTCAAATATCACAGTGAAGATGGTTTAACAAAAAATTGAAATGTGAAAAAAAATTGAAATGTGAAACGTTGGTATATTATCATTTACAAATAAATTCATCCTCTGTTAATTTTTCTTATATCTACATACTGTCGGGTTTATTTCTACTTTTATATATATATATATATAGTCATCCACAGACAGACTGTTTCGTTGTATCACAATTCTTCAGGGTGGCGAAGCTTGAAGCTGAGATCGAAACCCTCCCAACTTTACGTTAGACTTAGTATCCTACCGCTCAGCCAATAAGCGTACCACGTCAGCTAGGGAATTATAAGGTATTAGGTTGAAGCGTTCGTTTGTTTACGTTTTCCCTTACCGGATACCAGAGTGCTCAATTCGTTCGAAGAGCTTTGCATTATGCGAGTGGCAGCCGTTAATTCCTTCGCCAGAGTGCTTTACCCCCGGGAAAGGAGCGTGCATATTTTCATCCACAGACAAACTGTCACGTTGTATCACAAGTCTTCAGTGTTGGTTAGATACGTTGGATGTTTCAAGCTGGGTTCGAAACCCTCCCAACTTTACACACACACACACACACACACACACACACACATATATATATATATATATATAATGTTAATTTTCTCATCACAGTCTAACATGGTTCTGAATGTGGTTAAACAAAAAATCGAAATGTTAGCCGATTACCATACATAAAAAAATACCATACATAATAAAATGAATTAATAAATAATAAAATGAACAAATTGATATGAATAAAAACAATAAAAATAAAAGAATAAAATAATAAATACAAATAAATTAATAAATAAATGATTTAAAAACTGATACATTTATTTTTTCATATTTTTATATTAACTCATACACATTATGTATATATATATGTGTATATGTGTGTGTGTGTGAAAGTGTGTGAGTGTGTATGTGCGTAAGTGTGTGTGTGTGTATGTGTATGAGTGTGTGTGTATGTGAATGAGTGTGTGTGTAAGTGTGAGTGTGTAAGTGCCAGTGTGCGTAAGTGTCTGCGAGTGAATGTGTGTAATTATGGGTGTTTGTAATTGTGTGTGTGTGTGAGTGAGCGTGTGTATGTGTGTGTAAGCATGTGTGTGTGTGTGAAAGTGTGTCTGTGTGAGTGAGTGAGTATATGTGTGTGTGTGTGTGTGTGTGTGAATGTATGCGGGTTTATCTCATTCGCGTGTCTGATTAAGTGTAGACGATGAACGTCTCATTGAGACTCCTCTGGTTGAAATGAGCAGTCCTATAACAATTTTTCGTGTGCATTCATACATAACAGTTTCTATCTATCTATCTCTCTATGTTTGTTCAAATCTATCTATCTATCTATCTATCTATCTATCTATCTATCTATCTCAGTCTGTCCACTTCTATCTATCTATCTATCTATGTGCATATATCTTTTTTTTTCTTTCATTCTGCCTTTATTTCCATTGTTCATGTCAATGTATATATATATATAATTAATATTTTTACCAGTCTCATCCCTACCTGTGTACGTATTTATGAGCTGAGGTATTGTAAATTATACAATGGTAATTTCTTCTTCTTCTTCTTCTTCTTCTTCTTCTTCTTCTTCTTCTTCTTCTTCTTCTTCTTCTTCTTCTTCTTCTTCTTCTTCTTCTTCTTCTAAATGGAAAACGATACTGCTCTCTTTACAACCATTTTGTTTACGCAAGAGGCGCCTGTTTGAGGTAATTATCAAATTGATGTGTCAAGGTCTGTTAGATAAACAAATGGATCTAATTTGGGATAGAAGAACGAGAATGAGAGGAGGAAAAAAGAAAGGAAGAAAGGAAAAAGCGATTGATAGAAGATGTAAGAGAATAAATGAAGGAGTGGATCGAGAAAGATTAAAAGAAAGAAAAATGAAGACAGATAGGTATGTGGGAACAGAGATAGACCAACAGATAGATAGATAGATAGATATGAACAAACTGCGGTGAATAGGTAGCTAAAAAATTTAACAGGACTTCTTCAGATCCAACGTTGGATCTGAAGAAGTCCTGTTAAATTTTTTTAGACTATTTAGACTATTTTCCTCGGATTATATATATATATATATATATATATATATATATATTTAATTATTGTAATTTAGACTGTGACACCTATATATATATATATATATATGAAAAAAAAATGATGAAATTAATATCCCCCCCCTGACTAAAAGAGTAGACCATCTCCAAAACTACCTAAAATTTCAGTTGTAAATAAACTTTAAAGGGAAAAGGAAGGATTCTAGCTCACGTGCCTACAGGAAAGAATGTATCAATATTGGTCAGTATGTCTTTAAGTCCTATTAATTTAAAATGCTGAATTTAACAAAATGTTATGCTGTATTTTTATTTGTAAAATAATGCTTAAACTATGCGTTTTAAATGTAAAGACACGCTTACTCTACTATAAACCCAAATTGATTATAAAACTTCTGTCCAAATGTCAGCGAACAAGGCAAAACGTTTTTGAATCTCTTCTATAATATAATTTTAAAATTCTTAAAGAAAGCCCCAACAGTAGTCTAGAAGAAAAAGTAAAAGCCTAAAACACCCCCTAAAAAAGTCATTTCTAACAGCTGTATAATTCCTGAAGCCTCCTCGGTTCCCAATAGTAGTATAGAAAAAAAACAACAACTCAGTAACAGGGAAAGTCCTGACAAAAGTACCCTAATCTCAGACTCTAACTAAGTTAAAACTTAAGAACATTTAGATCAAAATTACCCCCCCCTTTTTTTTTACTACGTACACATGGGAAGGAGCATGATGTACGTAAAGGTATTTGAATAAACCCATGGACGACCAAACTCAATACCTAAACAGGTCCAGGACGTGAGTTCAACGACTTTACGCTCAGGATCGTTAGTTCGATCGGGGAACTACTGCTGCTCCTCTATAAGAGTGGCTTCTATAGAAGAGAATAAAACAGCCATCGAAAGATAACCATGACCCACACTCAAAACACATACACAAACCGCATCGCTCTTCGCGCGGGTAAAAAAGGGGCGCGTCCTGCTGAGGTTGGAGCCCTGGCCTCAGTGTTCGAAAAATCAGCTACAGAGCTCAAACAATCAAAACTACTAAAATGCAAGCAAACACTACAAATAGCGACATTTAACGTAAGAACCTTAAATAGAATAGGACAACTACCAGAGCTAATCGCATCGGCCGAAGAACATAAGATTGACATAATATGCATACAAGAACACAGATACACGCACACCGAAGATATCAAATATCACGAAACTGGCAATGGCTGGTCGCTCGTCACTGTATCCGCATGGAAAAACTCTGTCAACGCCGCAGTAGGAGGGGTAGAATTACTTATAGGACCTAGAGCATTAAAAACGCTAAATAGCATTGAGAAAATACAACCCTGAATGATGGCAGCTACTTTTAACGGCAACCCCAGAGCAACAATCATCTCCTGCTATAGCCCTACCAATGTTAGTGAAGAAACTGAAGTAGTCACCTTCTACGATGAGTTATCCTCATTAGTGCGTAGCATCCCGAAACACAACATGTTAGTCATTGGCGGAGACATGAATGCCCAAATCGGGAAAAACGGAAACAACAAATACAGCCTACACAACACGTCAAATAGGAATGGGCAACATCTAACAGATTTCATGATAGAAAATAGATTAACATGCCTCAATACAAACTACAAAAAAAGGAAGGGCAAACTATGGACATACACGTACGCAAACAATACTAAAGCTCAGATAGACTACGTCCTTATAAACAAGAAATGGAAAAATAGTGCAATGAATTGCGAGGCATACTCCTCTTTTGAGGGTGTGTCCACCGATCACCGAATAGTCACAGCGAAAATACGGTTAAGCCTACGAAAAAACGCCAAACGAACAGCGACCACCAAACACTATGACTGGGCCCTATTGAACAACAGAGATATAAGAGATAAATACGTATTAGAATTAAGGAACAGATTCGAAACACTACAAGAAAAGACAGAAAAAAGTACACCAAACGACGAATATGAAAATTTCGTCAATGCACACCTCGAGGCAGCAGCGAAATGCGTTCCAACAAAACTCAAAACTAAATATAGAGTCCCATGGGAAACTTTAGCGGTGAGAGACAAACGTGCACTAGTGAAAACAGCCTCCAAAAACTATCGAAAAAACCCAACAAACACAAATGCCTTAAAACTTAAAACGGCACGATATCAATTAGCAGGCATATATATAAAGGAACAGACAGAATACATTCAAAATCAGATAGATAAGATTAGAGACTCGGTGGAAGATAGACAATCTAGGATAGCCTGGCAAACAATAAACGAAGTGAGTAGAAGAAAAAACACAGCCAAAGCAAAACTGAAAGCAGCAAACCAACAAGAAAGAATAAAACTGTGGAAACAGCACTTCGAAAACTTACTAGGAAACCCACCGAAAATAACACATGAACCAATCACCAGAATAATTAGCAAACAATTAGACATTAAACGAGGACCGTTCACACAAGAAGAACTCGACTCGGTTCTCAGAAAAATTAAAAATAGGAAAGCTGCAGGACTGGACGAAATTCCCCCGGAAGTATGGAAGACCAGACAATTCGACGACATACTGCTCCGACACTGCAACGCAGTATACAATCAAAATCCGATAGATAGATGGATGAAGGGATGCATACTCCCCTTCCCTAAAAAGGGGGACCTCGGATTAGCCAAAAACTACCAAGGCATAACACTTACATCCATAGCAGCCAAAATCTACAATGCCCTACTACGAAACCACATAGAACCCAAAATAGACAACATACTTAGAAAAAACCAAAATGGCTTCCGAAGAAATAGATCCACGACCTCACAAATATTAACCATCCGTAGAATCCTTGAAGGTGTACGGGCAAAAAACCTACAAGCGACATTAATATTTGTTGACTTTACCAAGGCTTTCGATTCCATTCACAGAGGGAAGATGGAACAAATCCTACTAGCGTACGGCATACCTAAAGAAACCGTAGCGGCAATAACGATTCTCTATAGAAACACTAAAGTAAAAGTACGATCACCAGATGGAGACACAGAATACTTTGACATTGTAGCAGGAGTACTACAAGGGGACACGCTGGCCCCGTACCTCTTTATCATTTGTCTAGACTACGTACTTAGAACATCGATTGACAAAATCAGAGAGAATGGCTTCGAACTGACGAAGAAAAGAAGCAGAAGATACCCCGCAACAACAATTACCGACGCTGACTACGCCGATGACATAGCGATACTGGCAAATACACCTGACCAAGCCGAAACACTACTGCATAGTTTGGAACGAGCAGCAACAAGCATAGGCCTCTATGTTAATGCACACAAAACGGAATATATGTGCTATAATCAAACGGGGGACATCTCCACTCTAGAAGGAACCCCTCTTAAACTAGTAGACAAATTCACATACCTAGGAAGCAGCGTCGAATCAACCAAAAAGGACATCGAAACCAGGTTAACGAAAGCATGGATAGGTATCAATAGGCTATCGATTATATGGAAATCAGACCTAACCGATAAAATGAAACGCAGTTTCTTCCAGGCAGCGGTCACATCGATACTGCTGTATGGATGCACTACATGGACGCTAACAAAACGGCTGGAGAAGAAGCTAGACGGCAATTACACAAGAATGCTGCGTGCAATCTTAAACAAGTCCTGGCGGCAACACCCCACAAAACACCAACGGTACGGCCACCTGCCCCCTATCACGAAAACTATTCAAGCTAGACGAACCAGACATGCAGGACACTGCTGGAGAAGCAGGGACGAACTCATAAGAGATGTACTCTTATGGACCCCCACACATGGCCATGCAAAAGCAGGACGACCAGCATGAACATACATTCAGCAGCTATGTGAGGATACGGGATGCTGTCCTGAAGACCTACCTAGGGCGATGAACGATAGGGAGGAGTGGCGAGAGAGGGTCAGGGATATCCGTGCTACCAGCGCGATATGATGATGATGATGATATTTATTTATTATTATTGTATAATAGCTCTATCCTAGATATTGAGCATTCTCCATATTACATTGCATTTGGTTCGACACGTACCCAAAAAGTGATTTAGTGACAACCAACACTGTTATGATATATATATGTATATATATATATATATATATGATAAAAATTTTTAAATTCTCTGGCAAAAGTAAAGGGAGCTAAAACAATAAACTGTTAGAATAATTAAGAAACCAGCAAAATGGGTGTTCGTGTAAATTAAACAATCTTAATCTGATTTTTCGAAGCAGGTGGAATTTTTTGAATAATGTAAGCTTGTAAACTAAACTATTATTTTCATATATTTTTCTGTTTACTCCTTTTACATAGGTTAAATGCCTGAGCTAATTAGGCCACCATCCTCCTACAACAAAAAATCTTTCGGACGCTGAGTAGATTTTACTTATATATATATATATATATATATATATATTTCTCTTTTTTTCTGTTTAAAAAACAAGAAATTTAGAAATTATATATATATATATATATATATATATATATATATAACGTAGAGTTGGGCGGGTTTCAATCCCAGCTTAAAGCGTCCTACATGTCTAGCCACTTTGAAGAGTTTTATTCAACGAAACAGTATGTCTGTCGATGATAATATATATATATATATATATATATATATATATATATATAGTGTATCACAAAGGTGAGTATACCCCTCACATTTCTGCAGATATTCAAGTATATCTCTTCATATGACAACACTGACAAAATGACACTTTCACACAATGAAAAGTAGTCTGTGTGCAGCTTATATAACAAAGTTAATTTATTTTCCCCTCAAAATAACTCAAAATATAACCATTAAAAGTTAAACCCCTTAGGGAATGTTGTCAATCTTAGCATACTCCATGTCAACTGTCATTATTTTTTGTGGCCACCATAATTATCCAGAACTGCCTTTACTCTCCTGGGCATGGAGTTTGCCAGAGCTTCATAGGTAGCCACTGGAATGCTCTTCCACTCCTCCATGACGACGTGCGGAGCTGGCAGATATTTGAGACATTGCACCGCTCCACCTTCCGCTTGAGGATCCCCCGAAGATGTTCTACTGGGTTCAAGTCAGGAGATATACTTGGCCAGGCCATCACCTTTACCCTCAACCTCTTCAGTAAAGCAATGGTCGTCTTGGAGGTGTGTTTGGGGTCATTGTCATGCCGGAACACTGCTCTGCTACCCAGTTTCTGGAGGGAGGGGATCATGCTCTGCAGCAGTATTTCACAGTACATGTTGGAATTCATGTTTCCCTCAATGAAATATAACTCTCCAACACCTGCAGCACTCATGCAGCCTTAGACCATGACATTCCCACCACCATGCTTGACTGGAGGCATGACACACCTTTGTACTCCTCACCTGGTCGCTGCCACACATGCTTGAAGCTATCAAAACGAAACAAATTAATCTTCATCTCATCAGACCATAGGAGATGGTTCCAGTAATCCATGTGTTTTGTTGACATGTTTTCAACAAACTGTTTGGAGGCTTTCTTGTGTGTCGTCTTCAGAAGAGGCTTTCTCCTGGGGTGACAGCCATGCATACCAATTTGATGTAGAGTGCAGCGTATGTTCTAAGGACTAACCGGATGATCCCCCGCCTCTTCAATCTCTGCAGCAATGCTGACAGCACTCCTACGCCGATCTTTCAAAGAAAGCATTTGGATGTGACGCTCAGCACGTGCGCTCAGCTTCTTTGGACGACCTACCCGAGGCCTGTTCTAAGTGGACCCCGCTCTTTTAAAACGCTGGATGATCTTAGCCACTGTGCTGCAGCTCAGTTTCAGGGTGTTGGCAATATTTTTGTAGCCTTGGCCATCTTCATGTAGTGCAACAATATGTCTTTTAAGATCCTCAGAGAGTTCTTTGCCATGTGGTGCCATGTTGGAACTTTCAGTGACCAGTATGAGAGAGTGTGAGAGCTGCACTACAAATTTGAACACACCTGCTCCCTATGCACACATGGGCCTAGTAACACATGGGCATAGTAACACAAATGAGTCACATGACATTTTGGAGGGGAAAAGACAAGCAGTACTCAATTTGGACATTTAGGGGTGTAGTTTCTTAGGGGTGCACTCACTTTTGTTGCCAAGGGTTTAGCTTTTAATGGTTATATTTTGAGTTATTTTGAGGGGAAAATAAATTAACTCTGTTATATAGGCTGCACACAGACTAATTTTCATTGTGTCAAAGTGTCATTTTGTCAGTGTTGTCCTATGAAGTTATATACTTAAATATCTGCAGAAATATGAGGAGTGTACTCATTTTTGTGATACAATACATATATATATATATATATATCCTAACAATATGAAATATTTAGACTTACAAATGATATTGAATGCCTGCCAGTAGTAGAAATATATATATATATATATATATATATATATATATATATATATATATAATTAATTTATGAGTACAGCAAAATTTGTACAATACAATAAGTAGAGACACCATTGGTGATTATAGTCGGGGAACTAAGTAAAACTATAAAACAACGAAGGACCCTTTTCGTCCGGTACTTTTCAAGTTGAGGACACCGGAAAATTTGAATAAAAACGGGGTATATGTCTATAATATATAAGTAGAATAGCCAGATAGAGGTGGGGGGGAATTAAGTAACCCCTGTATCCAGAAGTTCCCCAAATATATCAAGAGTGTGACTGTTTAACTACCTGCACTGAGCGGGACGATTCATATAGATATAAATCGCCTCTAGAAATTTGTGATGGAATTTATTTCATTATATATATATATATATTGAGAGAGAGAGCGAGAGAGAGAGAGAGAGAGAGAGAGATTGTTGTACACAGAAGTAGGGACTGTGCTACGCACAAAATATTTCCTTTTTTTATATTAATTTCCTGATTGCTTCCAATGATACTTGTGGTCTGTTGGAATTCGAGTGTATAAAAAATTAATATGATTGATATTTTCCATATACACCGAACTACAATTACTTCCTTCAGACCTTTAATGATTTAAAAAAAAAAACGTTAAAAAAAAGACACATAGATAAATAAAAAAATATCTGTTACGTGCTGCCTCAAAGATCCATGACCCGGAAAACTGTTTCACCTGGAGGACTAAACTGCGACAACACAGCACTAATGACCTTCTTGATAAAGGGGTGTCCTCGTGGTGTAATGGTTAAAGCGATGAACTGCGGAATCGTAGTACGCGAGTTCGTACTCCAGTCGCGCTATTACGTTCACTTTCGGGCAAATACCCTTGGGAAAGGTATGAACCCCCTTATTCTCCCTCCAGCTATGGGTAAATAGTAGGACGGACTTGGTTCTTCAGCCTTGGTGAGGCAACTAGTCTAGGAGAAGGAAAACTCTGAATTAAAACCTGTTAAACTCCGCTTAAAAATTGACCCTGTGTCATATCCTGCCCGAGTGGAAGGGTTGGTAAATAGTACCTTCTTGATAAAGGCACCGGCCAGCGAGGATGTTCGAATCACTACACCGTCCACGAGTTCATGACCCGGACGAACCACAAAGAAAAGCTCCCCCCCCCACACTCCGTAAATAAAATGATGCCTCAAAATACTCACTTGTCCAGTCGGCTGGGGATGGAAAATACACCGATTGCATCTCTTCAGAGGGGTAAAACCCTCCAATGAATGTCCTAGATATGACACTAAACGATCTGATGATGAGGCTACAGTAATGCTGGACTTTTGGGGAATGAAGATTATCCCTTCATTGCCATCGCTCACAGGCCCACTCTGGCGCGGACTGGTAGCACCTGATAGGGTTCTATCTATTCGTCAAATTGAAGTAAACTGCATACTTTTGGAAAACTGAATTGTTTGAAATAGAACTGTTTTGACATTTAAATGTGTGTAAAAAAAAACAAACTATATTCATGCTAAACTGAATTGTTTGAAATAGAACTATTTGACTAAACTGAATAGCTTGAAATAGAAATGTTTTTGACAATTAAATTGTGTACTCATGCTAAACTGAATTGTCTGAAATAGAACTTATTATTTGTATAAATACGATTTGGTGTTAAATAACTTACAAAGGTTGATATACCATAAAACTGGACCAACCAACCAACCTTGAAATAAATACACACACAAATGCCATAAGGACCCTTTCTACATGCATACACTTAGCATAATTTTTTTGGGTTTTTTTATCTTACAAATTTCAATTTTTGACTTAGTCAATAGATAAACATGTTTTCTATAAATTGAAAAAGATTATCGAAATATCTCAAGATTAATTGGACTAACCTGTGCTGCGGATGTTTTAACTACAATTTTCTTTTTCTTTTAGATGAAGCATAATCTATTAAAATTTTTTAGATTAGGTATAATCTATTTTTAAAACTTTTTAGATGAGGCATAATCTATTATTAAAACTTTTTAGATGAGGTATAATCTGTCATTAAAACTTTTTAGATGAGGCCTAATATATTATTAGAACTTCAGCGTTAGCAGATGGTCTTTCAATGAAGTGTGAGTGATAGCAAGTCTGTAGGACTCTTATCATTATTCTGGCTGATCTCAACAATGTTGTCATTTGCATAGTTCTCACTCGTCTTCTTATTTTCAAGTCCCTCAGTCCCTATACAAATCTTTTGGTGACTGTACTGAGCGCACTAATTACAATTGGTATCACCGTCGCTTTCATGTTCAATATTTTTTCAGTTCTCTAGCAAGGTCGAGATAATCTCTATTTTCGCTTTCCTTCAGTTTTACCCTGTGGTCAGCCGGAACGGCAAATACCACTATTCGGCAGGTTCTCT
Source organism: Sepioteuthis lessoniana (assembly GCA_963585895.1). Taxonomy (NCBI): domain Eukaryota; kingdom Metazoa; phylum Mollusca; class Cephalopoda; order Myopsida; family Loliginidae; genus Sepioteuthis; species Sepioteuthis lessoniana. The sequence goes on from OY757944.1 coordinate 15,229,227, forward strand.
TTTTTTTGTTGACTGTCTAATTTATTATTATTATTATTATTTACTCTTTATTATTATTTACTCTTTTAGAGTTTTTCACATCAGCTAACGCTGATGGTTTTTCGCTGGAGTTTGAGTGACATCAAGTCTCCTCAAGGACTCTTCTCAGTATTTATGCCGTCTTTATTAATCCTGTCGTTTGGAAGGTTTCCACACGTCCGCCAACTTCCAAACTCTCCAGGTCCTTTAATAATCTTTCAGTCACTGCGCCAAAAGCACCAATTACAATTTGTACCACCGACACTTTCGTGTTCCTTAGTGTCCGAAAGTGAACGTTATAGCGCGAATGGAGTTCGAACTCGCTTCTGATGGTTCCATGGTTCATTGCCTTAACCATTACACCACGAGGATGCTCCATAGCAATACAAACAAATAGAAAAGTAAAAAAAAAGAGAAATTTAAAAATGCTATCGGACATTAAAATATAGTTTTTTTATGGCTTATCAACACTTTTTGGGTCGTGTTCGCCAATGGCCCGGGAGACCTGGGTTCAATCCCAGGTCGAGTCATACCAAAGACTCAAAAAATGATACTTGATGCCTCCTTGCTTAACACTCAGCATTATAAGGTACAGATCAAGGGTAAAGTAGAGCAATCAAGGGAAGGAGTAGTTCCCTCCCCTACACCTTGGTGTAGTAGCTATCGAAAAGGGAGCCTTCGGGTTACCCTCGACTATGGTCGCCAACTTCACTTACTTTACTTACTAATGTCAAAGTAAATTTCAAACAATTCAGTTTAGTTAAGTATATTTTTTGTTTACAAACAGTTAAATGTCAAAACAGTTCTATTTCAAACAATTCAGTTTATCATATATATACAATTTCAATGTCAAAAGCAGGTCTATTTCAAACAATTCAGTTTAGAATAAGTACGTAATTCAAAGGTCAAAACAGGTCTATTTCAAACGATTCAGTTTAGCATAAATACATAGTTTCAATGTTAAAAACAGGTCTTTTTCAAAAAATTCAGTTTAGTTAAGTATAGTTTTTGTTTACAAACAGTTAAATCTCAAAACAGTTCTATTTCAAACAATTCAGTTCATCATATATATACAATTTCAATGTCAAAAACAGGTCTATTTCAAACAATTCAGTTTAGAATAAGTACGTAATTCAAAGGTCAAAAACAGGTCTATTTCAAACGATTCAGTTTAGCATAAAGACACAGTTTCAATGTTAAAAACAGGTCTATTTCAAACAATTCAGTTTAGAATAAGTATGCAGTAAAATGTCAAAAAAAGGTCTATTTCAAACGATTCAGATTAGCATAAGTACGCAGTTTAAAGGTTAAAAACAGGTCTATTTCAAACAATTCAGTTTAGCATAAATACACAGTTTCAACGTCAAAAACATGTCTATTTCAAACAATTCAGTTTAGCATAAGTACGCAGTTTAAAGGTCATAAACGGGTCTATTTCAAACAATTCACTTTAGCATAAGTACGCAGTTTAGTTCTATTTGACCTATAGATAGGACCCTATCAGGTGCTTCCACTCCGGGCCAGAGTGCACCTGGGAGCGATGGCAATGAAGGTGTACTCTGCATTCCCCAAAGCCCCACCATTACCGAAGCCTCACTATCAGATTGTTTAGTGTCATATACAGAACACCCGTTGAGTGTGTGTGTGTGTGTGTGGGGGGTCTTACCTCTTTGCAGAGGTACAGTCGGTGTATTCTCCAGCCCCAGCAGAGTGGGCAAGGGTCGGGTGAGAGTAAGGTCTAGAATTTGGGCTGAATTTCAGTTACAGATCGTTGTATGCGCGATTTTACTCCGAATGATGTCCAGCTCTACACATGCGTCACTGTCGAGGAATAAAAATATAAGATTATATTTCTATATATTCGTGTTCTTCGTTGTTTGTTAAAATTCAGCGGTAGTATATTACCTCTCGAGCATTGCCCCGTTGCTGAATGAATCAGCCCGATCTTGAATTGACTCAAAAAGAACATTTCGGGAATTTAAAACCCAAATACGCTGCTTCGTTTTTTTCCCTGTCATTATCTTTTTAGATAATGTTGCGCAACCGAGAGACAATTTACACTGAAAATTGCACCGGTTGTCTGCTAAAAAATGTCGAGAAAGAAGACAACCAGACAAAATTATTGCAGTGACAATTGCAGTATATTTGTTAGTTCCTCTGAAATTTGGAATTGGTAGTAAATGGAGCCAAAACTTCTTGGGGCGATCATTGATGAGGGTTTCATGGTTTTCTTAAAAACACATAATATGGCGTTTGTCTTTAAAATGCATCTATTACTAATGAAGTACAAATATGTCTCTATCTCAATGCAATGCAGGCCCACTTGGCTGGGGCTGCAGAATTCACCAACTGCAATCTCTGCAGAGGGGTAAGACCCACTGCACCAACGAATGTCCTGGATATAACACTAAACAATCTGATGGTGAAGCTTCTGATGAATGCGGAGTACCCCTTCATTGTCTAAGGAAAAAAGAATTAAAAACTGTTAGAATAACCGAGCAAGAAAAAAAAAACAAATAAAATAAACAGGAGGAAAGAAAGAAAGAAAGAAAGAAAGAAAGAAAGAAAGAAAGAAAGACAGATATATTCTAGAAAGGTAAAAAAATGAAAAAAATGTATTGGAAAAAAGAGAAAATAGGAAAGAAAGAAGGTTCGAATTATATCGAGATGTAAAAAGAAAGAAAAACAGAGATTAATAAAAAAGAAAAATAGTAAAAAAAGAGAAAGGGGAAAAGAGGAGATAATGAAGGGTGAAAAGTGAGCGAAATAAGCGTAGAAGGGAAAGAAAGAAGGAAAAAAAGAAAAGGAAACAGAAAAGAAAGAAAGAAAGAAAGAAAGAGGGAAGAAAGGGAGGAAAATATAAAGGAAGACAAAATGAAAGGATAAAAGAATAAAAGGAAGAAAGAAAGAAAGAAAAAAGAAAAAAGGGAAAGAATGAAAGAAAGGATAAAGAACGAAAGAAAGAAAGAAAAATAGTAAAAAAGGAGAAAGGGAAAAATAGGAGATAATGAAGGGTGTAAAATGAGCGAAATAAGCGTAGAAGGGAAAGAAAGAAGGAAAGAAAGAAAAGGAAACAGAAAAGAGAGAAAGAAAGAAAGAAAAGAGGGAAGAAAGGAAGAAAGGGAGGAAAAAAAATAAAGAAAGACAAAATGAGAGGATAAAAGAAAGGAAGAAAGAAAGAAAGAAAAAAGAAAAAGGAAAAGAATGAAAGAAAGGATAAAGAACGAAAGAAAGAAAGAAAGAAAGAAAGAAAGGAAGGAAGGAAGGAAAAAAGAAAGGAAGAAAGAAAGAAAAAAGAAAAAGGAAAAGAATGAAAGAAAGGATAAAGAACGAAAGAAAGAAAGAAAGAAAGAAAGAAAGTAAGGAAGGAAGGAAGGAAAAAAGAAAGGAAGAAAGAAAGGAAAAAGGAAGAAAGAAAGGAAATGAGAAATAAGAAATAAAAAAATGAAAGGGAGGAAGACAAACAAGAAAGAAAGAAAGAAAGAAAGAGAAAAGGAAGAAAGAAAGAAAGAAAGAAAGAGAAAAGGAAGAAAGAAAGAAAAAAGAAAGAAGGAAAGGAAGAAAGAAAGAAAGAAAGAAAGGAAGAAAGGAAGTAAGAAAGAAAAGGGAGGAAGACAAACAGGAAAGAAGAAGGAAGAAGAAAGAAGAAGAAAAAGAAAGGAAGGAAGAAAGAAAGACAGGAAAGAAGAAAGAAAGGAAGAAAGAAAGAAATGATAGTTGAAAAAAATTTCCGAAAGAAATCATATCAAGAAAGAATATAAGAAAATTAGCAACTATTGTGAAATCAGCGAATTCGAAAGTTGGTTTAAAAACCATTTATACTTGTGTTTGAATAGAATCTTTGGGCCATCATTAGGGGAGGATGTATTACAAAAGTGATGTAACTTTTGTATGTACATTACTACTTTGTAAGAAGAAGAGCGTCTGGGCCGTTGTGTGTAGGGTTTACTTTTA
>OY757944.1:15238198-15265698 GCA_963585895.1 Sepioteuthis lessoniana
TAAATTGAAACGACAATGTTTCGGACAAATAGAGAGAATCCTTCTTATTCCTTCATGTACACACACACACACACACACACACACACACACACACACATATATATATATATATATCTAGAGAGTGAGAGAGAGAGGAAGAATATGAATAGAGAAAGAATGATGAATGATAATATATGGATAAGTGTCCTAAGCAAGAGAACCCCCACACACATCTATCTATCTATCTATCTATCTATTGATATATTGATATATATATATATATATGTATATATATAGAGAGAGATAGATGTGTGTGTATCTGACTTTTCACTTGCTTTGGAACTTACTGATCAGATATATATATATATATATATATATATATATATATATATATATATATATATTCAAGCTTAGGAGAAAAAGAATGTTGAAGGAATGTGAAACCCACTTTCTCTTTCTCTCTTCTCTCCCTCTTACTGTCTTTTTCACGGTCTCTCTCATTCTCTCTTCCCCCTGTCTCTCCATCTATCTCTCTCTCTCACTCTCTCTCTGTATATATATATATATATAGAGAGAGAGAGAGAGAGAGACGGAGAGAGACAGAGATAGAGAGAAACATAGGAAGTGAGGAAATATGCTGATAGTATCTTTATGAGTATATTACTATATATTGATCTTGTGAGTAGAGTGTTTGCCAATGGCCCGGGAGACCGCGGTTCAATCCCAGGTTGAGTCATACCAAAGACTCAAAAATGGTACCTCATCCTTCCTTGCTTAACACTCAGCATCATAAGGGTATCTTAGAGCAATCCTGAGTAAAGAGTAGCGCCCTCCTCTACTCCTTGGCGTCTTAGCTATTGAAAAGGAAGCCTTCGGATCATCCTCGACTGATGTAGCTAACTTTTACTTTATATATATATATATATATAAGAAGAGAGAGAGAGAGAGAGAGAGAGAGAGAGAGAGGGAGAGTGAGTGAGTGAGTGAGTGAGTGAGAGAGAGTAAATATAAAAACAAAAACAAAAAAAAAAACAACTAAGTATTTAGTGAATGAATTTGTTATTGAATATTATGCCCACGTTTCATATTCGTTTTTTTTCTATTAAACCATCATTTAGAAGTATATTCAAATTTTTGAGTAAGCTACTGACTTGTTCAAATGAGACCGTGGAAATTATGTTTTAGTGTCAGTTAATTTTTTTGTCGAATTTGCAGAACTTTGGAGTCACAACTCGTATGGGGTCAAATTTCTGGGTCCGTTGGCTCCCGGGCATAAGTTATAGTGTATATGAACACGTTTGTGAGCGCTTTGTGTGTGTAATGAGTGTGTGTGTGTATTTGTAAGTGTGTGTGTATGTGTTTTTATTTGTGCATGCGTGTAAATAAATTCTAGATAGAGTCCCCAATCCATTTTCAAAACCACCCCCAGGGGCCAAATTCAACCATCAAGTGCCCCACCCACGATGACACCACTCAAATGGATAAGGGTCCCAAAACAAATACCTTCTATTTCATGAAGTCAACATGTCTGTTCGTATTTTTATAAGAAATTATGTCTTGCAGTGTGTGTGTGTGTGTGTATGAATGTGTGTGTGCGGGTGAGAGAGAAAGAGAGAGAGAGAGAGAGAGAGAGAGAGAGAGAGTGTAAGAGTGGAGAGACTGTGAGATTGAGTAAGAGAGAAAAAGAGAATATCAGATGGATAAAATGAGAGAAAAAGAATTAGAGTATGAGAGATTCATAGTGAGAGAGAATGAAATAATGATATATATATATATATTTAGTATATTTAGAGAGAGAGAGAGGGAGAGAGAGTGTGTAGGAGTGGGAGGGAGACAAGGTATGAGAGTGTGTGAGTAAGATAGAAAGAGAGAGAGAGAGAGAGAGAGAGAGATTGAGGGTAAGAATGAGAGTGGGTGGGTGACAGAGTATGAGAATGTGTGCGTTAGAGAGACTGAGTGAGAAAGATAAAGAGAGAATAGGAAAAAGTGAGAGTGTGAGATATAGAGTGTAAGATAAAGTAAAAGAGTGGGAATCGGAGGGAGACAGGATATGAGTGTGTGTGTGTGTGTGTGTGTGTGTGTGTGTGTGAGAGGGAGAGAGAAAGAGAGAGAGAGAGGATGGCAAAAGAGTGAGTAAGAGAGATAGAGTGTGAGATAGAGAAAAAGAGTCGGAGTGGGATGGAGACAGGGTATGAGAGTGTGAGTAAGAAAGAGAGTGAGAGATAGGGATTGATGGAAAGAAAGAGAGAGAGGGGAGAGAGAGAGATAGAGAGTGGGAAAAGAGAGAGTGAGAGAGATAGAGTGTGAGACAGAGTGATGGACAGTGAGAGCGTGAGGTAGAAAGTGAGGGATACATATATAGCGAGAGTGACAAAGAGAGAGAGAGAGAGAGAGAGAGTGAATGAAAAAGAGAGATTGAGAGTGATTGAGTGTGAGACAGAGAGATGGACGGTGAAAGCCTGATGGCGTTATATATATATATAGTGGAAAAAAGAGGGAGTGACAGAGATAGAGCGTGAGACAGAGTGATGGACAGTGAGAGCTTGAGAGAGTGATATATATATATATATATATATACAGAGCGAAAAAGAGAGAGTGAGAGAGATAGAGAGAGAGTGATGGACATTGAGAGATCTCCTTCTCTCTCCCTCTATATCTACAGAGAGAGTATTGATCACACAAAATAAAAGAATGACATATTGGTTGTCGTGGCTGAAAATATGAACACACCAAGTCAAGTTTCTTTTAGAATGATTATTTTCGTTTCAGTTTGTGCTAAGGCATTTGGAGAAAATATGGTTACAAAATCCCTCCACCATTTGCACGGTGCGACACAAAATCAATTCAGAACTTGAAGGCATGTGTAGGACCTGCTGCACTATTTGGATGAGCTGATAACAGAAGTATAGTGCACCAATTTATCACAGATTCTTCCGAACAACACAAAATAGGGGGGAGAGTACCTGTAGCGTAGGGGTTAACATGCTGGACTACGACAATTCGAACTAAAATGTTCACTTTGGGAGAAAAAAAGCGAGTATGATAGATTGAATAGAAGTGAGACTGAATGAGATGAAAGACTGGGTTAGAGAGAGAGAGAGAGGGGGGGGGGGCTTGATATATATATATATATATATATATATATATATTTACCCAACTCCTACACACAGTCAAGATGCTACACTAGGTCTGTTCTTTGATGGAGTTTAACAGGTTTAAATTCAGAGTTTTCCTTCTCCTAGACTGGTTACTGTACGAAGGTTAAAAAACCCATTCTGTCCCTCATCTAACTAGTGCTGAAGAGGGAATAATTGGTTTCATACCTTTCCTAAGGGTACTACCGCTATGTGAATCCCAAACAGCCTCGACCAGGGTTTGAACTCTTGTCACCATGTTAATTTCCTACATAAGTAACAATTACGCTATGAGTGCCTCCCTTTCAGACAAAAATCCTTGGGAAAGGCATGAACTCCCTTATCCCCTGTCCAGCTATGGTTTAGATATTATCATAACTGTCCTTCTAAAACGGTGGCTATGACATTAAATAACCCACAAAGGTTGATATGCCATTAAACAAAGTAACCAAATCGAATCTCATTCCACCCAATATGGCTTAAATAACGCTACTACTGTTTTTTACAAGAAGGACTTTCGTATTAAATAATCCACAAAGGTTGATATGCCATTAAACAAAAGAAACACCCGGAACAGTCGGCAGGGGCAGCAGAATACATCGACTGTTTCTATATAGAAGAGTAAGACTCCTTCAACGAATATCCTGCATATGACACTAAACAATCTGATGATGAGGCACCAGTAATGCAGGAGCTTTGGGGAATGCGGGGTACCCCTTCAATGCTATCGCTCCCAGGTCCACTCTAGCCCAGAGTGGTAGCACCTGATATGGTCCTATCTATGGGACAAATAGAATTAAACTGAACTTTTTTTAAATATTTAAACTGCGTACGTATGCTAAACTGAACTGTTTGAAATTGAACAGTTTTTCAGTAGAACTAAACTGTGTACCTATGTTAAACTGAATTGCTTAAAATAGATCTGTTTTCATATTTAATTGTGTGAAAACAAAAACTTTACTTCTACTAAATTGATTTGTTTAAAATTTTATTCGGCGTTAAATGAGCTAAAAAGGGTTGATACGCCGTAAAACAAAACAACCAACGAACCAACTAAGCAACCAAGCAACCATCCCATCAATGGGTCAAATAGAACCGTTTAAACATTTAACTGTGTACAGACAAATAACGGGGGTGTCCTCGTGGTGTAATGGTTAAAGCGATGGACTGCGGAATCGTAGTAAGCGAGTTCGTACTCCAATCGCGTTATTACGTTCATTTTCGGGCAAATACGCTTGGGAAAGGTATGAAACCCTCTTATCCTCCCAGCTATGGGTTGAATAGTACCACTACTGTTCTTCTAAGAGAATGGCTTTGGCATTAAATAACCTACAAAGGTTGATATGCAATGGCATATCAACCTTTGTAGGTTATTTAATTAAACAAAGAAACCAAACCAAACAAATGACTGATGTTCAACAGAATTGTTAAATACGGCCCCGCATTTAACTTTAATAGACTGATTTTTAACAGGCCGATCTAAAGTAATCAACAAAAAAAAGACAAAACATTTTTTGGTATTGGCCTAATGAGTTTGCCAATGGTCCGGGAGACTAGGGTTCAATTCAAGGTCAGTCATACCAAAGACTCAAAAAATAGTACTTCGTGTGGCCTTGGTTAACACTCAGCATTATGAGGTACGGATCAGGGGTAAAGTGCGGCAATCTGGGAATGGAATAGCGCCCTCCCCGACACCTTGGTGTAGTAGCTATTGAAAAGGGAGCCTTCGGCAACTTTACTAACTTATTGTGGTAAAACATAGTAAACAAATAAAATTGTTATGTTTTGATTTCTGTAGAAAAAATATTGTAAGTTTGTATCTACAGGGTGGAACGCTAAAATTGTCGTCCTAAAGAAAACAACACTACAGCTTTATTTTAAAACTTTTATTGAAAAAATCAATTCAGCTAACTTGATTATGTAGTAGAGCTGACATCTACAGGGTGGAACGATAAAATTGTCGTCCTAAACAAAACAACACTACAGCTTTATTTTAAAACTTTTATTGAAAAAATCGATTCAGCTAACTTGATTATGTAGTAGAGCTGACATCTATTCAACGTAGTCGCCTTCAGCCTCAATCATCGCCTCGATACGGATCCGGAACTGGGAGTTTGCTTTTTTCACAAGTGCCGGTGGGAGCTCGGCGAATACTCGGCAGATGGCAGCGATCAGGCTGGCTTTGGTATTATGGGAGGTCATGCTGGTGATGTTCCCGACGTATGACCAAATGAAGTAGTCCAGCGAGATCAGGTCGAGGGAGGAGGGGGCCAGTGAGAGAAGGGTACAAAGGCGTAGCACTCCTGAAGCCAAGCCTGGGTCTCTTTGGACTTGTGGGCCGGTGTCGAGTCCAGCTGCCACACTCAGGGTCTGCCACCGGCCACCTGATTGCACCAGGGGATCACCACACTCTTCAGCACATCCACGTACACTTTGGTGTTGACTTTCAAGCCGACTTCGAAGATGTGAGGTGGCATGATGTGGCCCTCACTTGAAACGAAAGACCATAACCGTAGCCAGAAACTTTGTTTCCATCACCCGGGGCACGTTGAACCGTCCGGATTTGCATTTTGAGGGTGCTGACAATGGTCCTATTGTCATAACTTGGATTGGTAGAGAGCATGAGTTGTACAGCGGCGCGCCTCTGATCTCGCTCGTTGAACGTTGTGTCACTTTCAGATATGATAGAAGGCTCTTGGGATTTGTACACAACTGGCCAACTAGTAGATGGTCTGCAACAAAAAAAGAAAACCGGTTTTCATTAAACGGAAATGGAATCATGTCGTCTTTTCTAGGGCGACAATTTTATCGTTCCACCCTGTATAAACAAAACAGGCTGTAGAGGCGAATGAAAATTATAAAAGCAATGTAACTCTCGATCGGATATAAATCGTGGATTTGTAAAATACAAAGCAAGGGAGAAGAAGAAAAACAAAGCCCCCCCCCAAAAAAAACAAGAATATCTGAGAGAGAAAAGAAAAAGTTTTGAAGAAGAAGAAATATTTTTTCTTTTTTCTTCTTCAAGACTTTTAGAAAAAAATCAAAAAAAAAATCATGACGTTTAGTCCTATTTTGGAAAATGAGGAATATCACTGATTATTTTTGGAAGGTGCCCGTAGTGTAATGGTTATCGTCGTAAGAAATGGACACAACGACACGAGTTCAAATCCTGGACTAAGCTAATTGCATTTCACATAGCACTAATACCCTTGGGAAAGGTATGAATCCAATTATTCTCCCTCCAGCTATAGGTAAATAGTAGGGCAGACTGATTTCTTCAGTCTTGATGAGGCAACTAGTCTAGGAGAATGAAAACTCTGAATTCAAACCTGTTAATCTTCGCTTAAAAATTGACCTTGTGTCATATCCTACCCGAGTAGAGGGGTTGGGTAAATATGATATCACTCATTATTCATTCAACTATTTCCTTTTTATCTATATTGTAGAAAGGATCATATTTGCTTATTATTGTCTTCATCTCTTCATAGGGTTCGTCGCGTGATATGTCATGTCATATCAGTGGAGTAAAATGACGGCATGATGGGATATTGTTCATTTTTCTAAACAATTGCTTTGGCACCATATCATATTTGCTTATTATTGTATGATAGGCCATTGGCCTAGCGTAGCCCGGGAGACCTGTGTTCGATCCCAGATCGAGTCATACCAAAGACTCAAAAAATGGTACTTGATGCCTCCTTGCTTAACACTCAGCATTATAAGGTACGGATCAAGGGTAAAATGGAGCAATCCAGGGAATGGAGTAGCGCCCTCCCCAACACATTGGTGTAGTAAGCTATCGAAAAGGGAGCCTTCAGGTAACCCTCGACTATGGTCGCCTGCTTTACTTTATTTTATTGTATGATAGGGTTCCTCACGTGATCAGCCCTTGATATCAGTGGAGTGAAATGACGAATTGATGGGATATTGTTCATTTTTCTAAACAATTGCTTTGGCACCGTGTCAATTCATAATCTGCCAAGATTATGAACTAGGAGCATCAGTAGATCTGATGAATGAAAATAGTTTCAGACTAGAAAAAAAGTGAGAAGCAGATGATATCTTACAAAAACTACTACTGACACAGATGACACAGATAATTTTGTGCTTCTTGCAAATTACACCAGCTTAAGTTAAATCTCTGCTGCATAGTCTGGAGCAGGCAACAAGAAGCATTGGTCTCTACTTGAACTCAGATAAAATAGAGTTCATGGGCTTTAGTCCAGATGATGTCATCTCCTCATTAAATGAAATTAGTAACCCAGTTCAGATACATTGGTAGCAATATCTCATCTACTGAAAGTGATATCAACATACACTTCGGACAACACATGGACAACTATTGACAGGGTAATAATTTTAATGTTGAAAGTAACTAAAATAACGTCAGATAAATTCTACCAACATGATTATATTATTTTCTCTGTTCAATTTGAAAATTTAATTCTCTTTTTAGGTTGATTTCGTATGATTCATTGAATAGGTTATTTTTATATTTTATCTTATTAATCTATTTATTTTTGTTTAAATTATATCGGCCTGTTAGAAATCCGCCTGTTAATGTAACATGTAGGGTGGTATTGTTTAATTGGCCGTAGGGTTATAAAGCAATACATGAAACCATCTAATTTTGTTGACTTTGTATGTCAAACAGAATTGTTAAAAATAGGACAGTTTGACTGTGTGTCGACAAAATATGTTTACAAATCTTATTTCTACTACTTATGAATAAACCAAATTTGGCATTAAATAACCAGAAATGGTTGATATACCATAAATGTGTGGAAACAAATGACTGATGTTCAATTGATTGATTTGGTTTGGTTTGTTTTTATGGCATGTCAACCATTGTAGGTTATTTAATGCCAAATCCTCTTTATACTTATATATCAAATATATAAGATTTGGTTTGGCTTGGTTTGTTTTTATGTCATATCAACCATTGTTGGTTATTTAATGACAAATCCTCTTTATATATATATATATTAAATATATTGGATTTGGTTGGGTATTATGGCATATCAACCATTGTAGGTTATTTAACGCCAAATCCTCTTTATACATATATATTGAATATATAGGAATTAGTCTTGTTTTGTGGCATATCATTTATTGCCAAATCTTCTTTATACATATATGGTTTCTTAACATATTTTGAAAATTACATTTTCGAAGAAGCCTGAGCTGTTTTTGTTTTAACACACAGTTAAATTGTTTCATTTAATTTTAAACAATTTAGTTTTTCCTAAGTACAGATTTTTGTTTACATACAGCCATTGGTTTAAATACGGTTTTTGTTTACACACATTTAAATGTAAAAACAGTTCTATTTAAAACAGTTCAGTTTAGCTTAAGTACAGTTTTTTACATACAGTTAAACGATCAAACAGTTCTATTTCAAATAATTGAGTTTAGCATGTCAACAAAGTGAAATGGTTTCAAGTATTGCTATGTATCACTAACAATTTAATTAAATGCCAGTTATTTATTCAAACAGTTATATGCCCTAACAATTCTCTTTCAAACAATTCAGTTTAGCATTATCATCATCATGTCGTGCCGCTAGCACGGATATCCCTGACTCTGCCTGGGAGAAATTGCGTTTCATTTTATCGGTCAGGTCTGATTTCCATATGATCGAGAGCCTATCGATAGCTGTCCATGCCTTCGTTATCCGCGTGTCGATGTCCTTTTCGGTTGATGAGACGCTGCTTCCTAGGTAGGTGAATTTGTCTACTAGTTTCAGAGAGGTTCCGTCTAGTGTGGAGATGTTGCCTGTTTGATTATAGCACATATATTCCATTTAGTGTACATTGACATGGAGGTCAATGCCTGCGGCGGCTCGTTCCAAACTATGCAGTAGTGTTTCGGCTTGGTTGGGTGTGTTTGCCAGAATCGCTATGTCATCGGCGTAGTCGGCGTTGGTAATTGTTTTTGCGGGGTAACTTCTGCTTCTTTTCTTTGTCAGCTCGAAGCCGTTTTCTCTGATTTTATCAATCTATGTTCTAAGCACGTAATCTAGACAGATGATAAAGAGGTATGGAGCTAGCGTGTCCCCTTGTAGTACTCCTGCTACAATGTCGAAGTATTCTGTCTCCATCTGGTGAGCGTACTTTCACTTTGGTGTTTCTATAGTTGTTTTTTTTTTGTAAAAATAGTTAATTTCAAACAATTCAGTTTAGCATATGTACTCAGTTTAGTACTATTTGAGCCATCAGGTGCTACCAGTCCTGGCCAGAATGGACCTTGGAGAGATGGCAATGAAAGGGTACTCTGCATTCCTCAAAGCTCCAGCATTACTGAAGCCTCACTATCAGGTTGTTTAGTGTCAGGAAACTATTTGGGTGCCAGGAAACTAATTGGGTGGGGTGTGGATTCTTACTCCTCTGCAGAGATGGTAGTTGGTGTATTCTCCTGTTCCAGCCGACTGAGTGATGTTCATTTGAATTGTTAATGCTGCAAAACAATATTTGAAACCATTTAACTGTGTGCGAACAAATTAGTTCCAGCTAATTTAAAATATCATTTACAAACTAATCCTTTACAAATCATATATATATATATATATATATATATATATATATATAAAATCAAACAGATTTTGACATTAAGTAACTTACAAAATTTGATTTGCCATAAATCAAACCAACCAACCAACTAACTGAAACCCATCTTAAGGCTGGGAGGTCTGATGGCGAAAAGGATATTTGCACTCTGTTGTATATTTTCAAGTAGTTCAGTACTTATAATCTGTATACAATTATACGGTATTAATTGACTGTTCCTGTTAAATAATAATCATTTGCTTATACACAGTTACATAGTTTCAAGTATTCCTATCTAAAACAAATAATTTATGGACTATTATATGGTTTCAAGTAACTATTCCTATTTAATAATAGCAATTATATTATTATTATTTGATAAAAATAAATATTTGCTTGCACATAGTTTTATGATTTCTTTATCCAAAGCCCTATAGAAAAGATCCAAAGAACTACTTCTACAACGATGGAGTGACCTAATAAGAAAAGTCATAAAACTATTTCGGAAAATAGCCGAAAGGCTGGCAAAAGGCAGAATGAAATGGAGATCTCATAGAGTTAATTATGCGGGAGAAACCCTTGGGTTGTTAATAATAGTAATAATAATAATACTAAAAATGATAACGGTGATCCACTAGGAGATGTGCAAGAAATTTAAATTTGACCCTACGAACATTTGGTATATGCACAACCCAGCATCTGTCCTAGAGAATTACACATATAAACTCCTATGGGACTTTGACATACAAACGGATCACCTAATCTCGGCCAGAAGACCAAACCTTATAATAATTTTAAAAAATAGAGAACTTGCAAACTTTCCTGTCTCAGCTGACCATAGAATAAAACTGAAGGAAAATGAAAAGAAGGATAAGTACCTGGACCTTGCTAGAGAATTGAAAAAATATGGAACATGAAAGTGACAATTATACCAGTCGTGATTGTTGCTTTTGGTTCAGTTACTAAAGGATTGTTAAAGGGACTGGAGGATTTGGAAATAAGAGGACGAGTGGAGACCATCCAAAATACAACATTATTGAGAACGGCCAGAATACTGAGAAAAGTCCTGGAGACTCGAGGAGACTCACTGTCACTCAAACTCCAGCGCTATCATATAATAATAATAATAATTATAATAATAATTTCAATTCGACCATACAATCAAATGGTATGTGCACAACCCAGCACCTGTCATAGAAAATGACACGCATAAACTCCTATGGGACTTTAACATACAAACAGATCACCTAATACCGGCCAGAAGAAAAAAAAGAAAATTTGTAAAATTGTCGACTTTGCGGACCACAGAATAAATCTGAAGGAAAGCGAAAAGAAAGATAAGTACCTCGACCTTGCTAGAGAATTGAAAAAGATGTGGAACGTGAAAGTAACGATTGTGCCAATTGTGATTGGTGCTTTAGGCACAATAACTAAAGGATTATTAAAAGGCCTGGAAGACTTGGAAGTTGGCGGACTGGTAGAGACTATCCAAATTACAGCATTACTGAGATCGGCCAGAATACTGAGACGAGTCCTGGAGACTTGAGGAGACTTGCAGTCACTCAAACTCCAGTGAAAAACCATCAGTGAACACTGATGTGAAAAAAATTTAAAGGAGTAAAATAATAATAATAATAATAAAGGCCTGGAGGACTTGGAAGTTGGTG
Organism: Sepioteuthis lessoniana; assembly: GCA_963585895.1. Classification (NCBI taxonomy): domain Eukaryota; kingdom Metazoa; phylum Mollusca; class Cephalopoda; order Myopsida; family Loliginidae; genus Sepioteuthis; species Sepioteuthis lessoniana. Next base: position 15,249,524 of record OY757944.1, read on the forward strand.
GACTGGTAGAGACTATCCAAATTACACCATTACTGAGAACGGCCAGAATACTGAGACGAGTCCTGGAGACTTGAGGAGACTTGCTGTCACTCAAACTCCAGTGTAAAACCATCAGCTAATACTGATGTGAAAAACTCTAAAGAAGTAAATGATAATGATAAATATCTTGTATCTTGTATCTTCATACACACACACACATACTAAACATCACTTATACGTCTACACACAATAATACGCAAATATAAAACACACACACAGACACAGACACACAGACACACACACACACACAAAGAGTTGTATACAATTCTAACGTTCTTTCGACTGTGTATTTCGATTTTTTCGATTTCTTCATTCTCTTTCGTTCTTTGCCTGATGATTGTTGTTTATAAAACGTCATGAAACCTGAGGTCACAGACAAGCTCCCATAATATTAGATATATATAAGAACTAATATATATTTACTTATATATATATAAAAGAAAGAAAATCAAAAGCCTGTCAGGGTTTGTAGCTCTTTCCTCTTAAAGTCGTAATCCCCTTTCTTATCTTGTCTGTTTTTCCATTTATAACATCAAGTGCACGTTGTGTTGCCAGAAACTCATTGAAGCGTTTGTTGTGCCTTCTGGAACAATAGTTGGTCACCTACAATTTAATTTACACAGCAGTGCCATTAAGGTTTCAAATTCCCGAAATTCAGTCGGTTGGTTAGTTGTTTTTGCAACAAGTCAACCCTTATTGGCTTATTAAAAGCCGGACGTACTTGATTGCGACACCGTAGTAAGCGAGTACGAACTCCACTCACCCTATTTCATTCACCTTCGGACTAATACCCTTGCGAAAGATATGAACGGCATTTCCCCTCCCCCAAGCTATAGGTTATAATAGTACCATAATAGTGCCCGTGGTGTAATGGTTATCGTCGTAGGAAATGGATACGGGGACACGAGTTTAAATCCTGGACGAGACTGATAGCATTTCACATAGCACTAATACCCTTGGGAAACGTATGGATCTAATTATTCTCCCTCCAGCTATGGGTAAATAGTAGGGCAGACTAGTTTCTTCAGCCTTGGTGAGGCAACTAGTCTAGGAGAAGGAAAACTCTGAATTCAAACCTGTTAAACTTCGCTTAAAAATTGACCTTGTGTCATATCCTGCTCATGTGGAGGGGCTGGGTAAATATGATAATAGTACCATTACTGATCTTCTATAAGGACGGCTTTGACATTAAATAACCCTCGAAGGTTGATATGCCATTAAACATGGAAACCCAACGGAATAAATCCCGGAATTTGTTATTTCTTTTTTTTCTTTACTTTTTTTAAAAGCAATTTTATAGTTTCAAGTAAATATTCCAAATTTTTAATAATCATTTTGGGAGAGGAGTCTCCGTGGCGTAGTGGCTAACGTGTTGGACTGCGATAGCGTAGTAAGTCAGTTTAACATAAGCACGCAGTTAAAATCTAAATACATTTTAATTGTCAAAAACATTTCTATTTCAATCTATTCAGTCTAGTCAATCCATTTTTATGCAAATAGTCAGTTCTATTTTTTTTTTTAATTCAGTTTAGCATGAGTACACAGTTTAATTGTCAAAAAATTTCTATTTCAAGCTATTCAGTTTAGTCAAACAGTTCTATTTCAAACAATTCAGTTAAGCATAAGTATGCAGTTAGTTTTATTTAACCCATAGATAGGGCCCTATCAGGTGCTACCATTTCGGGACAGAAAGGACCTTGGAGCAATCGCAATGAAGGGGTGCTCTGCATTCTCCAAAGCCCCAGCATCACTGGAACCTCACCATCAGATTGTTTAGTGTCGTATCCAAGGCAATCGTTGGAGAGGGGTCATACCCCTCTACAGAGTTGCAGTCGGTGTATTCTACAGCCCCAGCCGACTGGGCAATACACAGAGTTAACGTCAAAACAGTTTTATTTCAGATAATTCAGTTTAGCATAAGTACACAGTTTAGATGTCAAAACAGTTATATTTCAAGCAATTTAGTTTAGCGTAAGTACGCACTTTAAATGTCAAAACAGTTCTATTTTAAACAATTCGGATTCAAAAAACAGTTAAGTCAAGAAAGCACGGTTTGGTTCTATTTAACCCATGGATAGGACCCTTATCAGGTACTACCACTCCTGGCCAGAGTGGATCTGGGAGCGGTGGCAATGAAGGGTTACTCCGCATTCCCCAAAGCTCCAGTATTACTGGAACCTCACCATCAGATTGTTTAGTGTCATGTTCAGGACACTCGTTGTTGTTGGTGGTGGTGGGGGTCATACCCCCCTTGCAGAGAAGCAGTCGGTGTATTCTACAGCCCCAGCCGACTGGGCAATTCCCTTTTGGACTAATACTCTTAAGAAAGGCATGGATACCATTTTTTTCCCTCCGGTAATGGGTTAAATAGTAACTCTACTGCTTTTCTACAAAGATAGCTTAGGCATTAAATAAACCACGATGCAAAAAGACCCCGCTAAATAAACAGAATTTGGCATTAAATAATCATCAACAGTTGATATGAGAATTAATTTTTTATTTCTTGCGGACTTTTTGTCCTCATCTTGGTAGTTTTTGTGTTGTTTTTTCTTCACTGCGTTTCAGCCAAATTTCACTTCTGGCCTTCTTCAGGTGATTAATCGCGACCTCGGATAGGAATGCTGAGTCTTGTAACCGTAAATTTGAGGTGAAATTTGGCCGAAATTTGAGGTGAAATTTGGCCGAAACGTAGTGAAGAAGAAACAACACAAAAACTACCAAGATGAGGATAAAAAGTCCGCAATAAATAAAAAAATTAATTCTCAGATTAAGAAGCCACATCTCAAAATGATTCCAATTAAAGACAACGGTTGATATGTTACAAAACCAAATAAACCAAACTAATAATCGTTTGGAAGCAATTAGAGCTTCAAATTTGCCCATAATTGCAAGTATTCCTATCTAATACTAATAATTTTGCAATCAATAACCATATAGAAACCATAAGACCTAATATCAATAAAGTTCAGTTATTTTAAGCAAGCAAAAATTTCATCATCATAATCATCATCATCATCATGATCCAGTCGTACTGATTGCACGGTTTCCCTTGGTTCTCTTCCTTATCATTCATCGCTCTTGGCAGCTCCTCTAGACGACCCCTAGTAGCCGCATGGAACTTTTGAAAAAAACCTTTTGCTTGTCGGCCAAAACTGGTGTGCCCATGCGTGGGAGTCCACAGGAGAACATCGCTTTCGAGTTTTTCCTTGTTTCACGTTTTGTTTGTCTTGCGTGGATGTTTTTTGAGAGGTGGGGTAAGCTGCTGCTTTTGAGGGACGCTGCTTCCAGTATTTGTTTAAAACAACACGCAGTATTCTTGTGTTGTTCCCATCTAGCTTTTTCTCAACGCGCTTCGTTAAAGTTCCGGTGGTGCAGCCATACCATAGTTCTGATACTCCTCCAGCTTTGAAGGATTTCCGCTTTGGTTGGTTTCTTTTGGGTTCTTTGTTTAATGACATATCAACCTTCGCGGGTTATTTAATCCTAAAACCATCTTTATTGAAGAACAGCAGTGATACGATTTAACCCATAGGTAGGATGGATAAGGGTGTTCATATATTACCGAAGGGTAAATTCCTGCTTTATTTTATCAGGGAAGTTAGATTTCCTTATGGTTGCTAATCAGTTGATAGTACTCCATGTTTTTCCTAACTGTGTGCAAAAGAAAGGATTAGTATCAAATAGAATTATTAGTATTTGATAGTAATACTAAAAAACCATTTAACTTTGTGCAAATGAATGACTTATGTGAATAGAATTATTACGAACTCTCTATATCGGGGACGACGTGACCAGAGAAATCTCTTATATCCGGGTCTCTTATATCCGGGTTACACTAGCAATACTTGAAAGCATTTAGTGTCCTTGATAAGTCATTAAACAGAATCTGATGATGAGGCTCTACTCATGGAGTTTGAAGAATGTGGGGTATTCCTTCATTACTATTACTCTCTAGTCCACTCTGACGCGGAGTGGTTGTAATTGTAAGGGTTCCATCTATGGGTCAGATAGAACTGTTCAATCTTTTACAAGTGATTATCATAATTGTTATCTGAAACAATGTAACGGTGTGCAAGTTATTTGTACTGGATTGGAGTAATTGATGAAAACAAATAATTAATATTGAATTAGGTAGGAATAATTGATAAATAGAATTACAGATGCAAAATAGCTTACCGTATTTACCAACCCCTCCGCTCGGGCAGGATATGACACAAGGTCAATTTTTAAGCGGAGTTTACCAGGTTTGAATTCAGTTTTCCATTCTCCTAGACTTGTTGCCTCACCAAGGCTGAAGAACCTAGTCTGCCCTACTATTTAACCATAGCTGGAGGAGAATAATTGGATTCATACCTTTCCCAAGGGTATTAGTGCTATGTGAAATGCAATCAGTCTCGTCCAGGATTTGAACTCGTGTCGCCGTGTTCATTTCCTACGACGATAAACCATTACACCACGGGCAAAATAGCTTACAAACCATCAATTTATGAATCGTATCCATATGCAGATATTGCATATAATGGAAACACCTAGAATCTTGAGCGGTGTGTCCTCGTGGTGTAATGGTTAAAGCGATGGACTGCGAAATCGAAGTGAGTTCGTTCTCCAGTCGCTCTATTACGTTCACTTTCGTTTATTTGTCGCTGCCTCCCACCAGACACGACTTGACACAAGGTCAAAAGCCCGAAGGCCGATTAAAGTGGGGATAAAGGGGAGGGGAGGTCGGGAACGAGCCGAGACTCGAACCCTGCTTGTCTGTGCTGCTCATCGGCTCACCTTAGTGCAATGTGAGCCTGATGAGGCAAGCAGTTTCACGAACCCAAATGTGAGTTCGGGCACGTATGCCAATTACGTTCACTTTCGGACAAATACCCTTGGGAAAAGATATAAACCGCCTTATCCTCCCAGCTATGGGTTAAATAGTACCACTACTGTTCTTCTAGGAGAATAGCTTTGGCATCAAATAACCTACAAAGTTTGATATGCCATTAAACAAAGAAACTAAGCTAAACACGAGAAGCCTAGTTTTACCCCCAAAACTATAAGAAGGGAGCTGCACAAAGCCGGATTTCATGCGGGGTGGGGGGCAGCAATAAAAAAAACATAAAACTAAATTTGTTTGAAATTTTGCCCAAACCTGGCATGAAAATAGGATTTGGCATTAAATAACGCTTAAGGGTTTATATGCCATCAAACCAAATAACATAGCCTTAATTTTGAATAAGTAAAATCATTATACTCCATTGCAGTGTCAATTCTTTAAGAGGTAATCTATTAATGTACTTTAAAGTCATCTCCCACATTGCCGAGTCATCGGACGCATTTTAGTGTCATCTACGGGGCACCATTCGTTTGTTTTAGGAGGTGCCCGTGGTGTAATTGTTATCGTCGTAGGAAATGAACACGGCGACACGAGTTCAAATCCTGGACGAGACTGATTGCATTTCACATAGCACTAATACCCTTGGGAAAGGTATGAATCCAATTATTCTCCCTCCAGCTATGGGTAAATAGTTGGGCAGACTAGGTTCTTCAGCCTTGGTTAGGCAACTAGTCTAGGAGAAGGAAAACTCTGAATTCAAACCTGGTAAACTCCGCTTAAAAATTGACCTTGTGTCATATCCTACCCGAGCGGAGAGGTTGGTAAATAGGACCATTCGTTTGTTTTTCGGGAGTGGAATTTTTTTTTCTTTCTACAGGAGATTCAGTCAACGTAATCTATCTATCTATCTATCTATCTGGGGTAGTCTCCGTGGGGTAGTGACTTAAGTGCTAGAATGTGACCTCGAAGTATCTATCTATCTATCTATCTATCTGGAGTAGTCTCCGTGGGGTAATGACTTAAGTGCTAGAATGTGACCTCGAAGTATCTATCTATCTATCAAAATCCATTCAAGCTAATATGTCTTTGTAACAAGTTTATTTTCTGTTTGAGTATTCTATTCGCACCTCTATTTGTGGGGTTACTGCCTGTAATTAGGTACCCCAGGGAAAAAGTGAGAGAGTGCGTGACGGATATACATTCAGAAATTATGTTTCTCAGAGTAATCCAGAAAAGACGAAAGAAAAATAAATATCCATTGGCGGAACAAAAAACTGTATTATTGAGTATTTTTTTTAGAAAATATTTTTACATGTTTACATAAGCTAAGATGTAAATACTATCACTTATCTACAATATTTTAATACAATTTCAAGCCTTATCTATCTATCTATCTATCTATCTATCTCAAGTCTATTCATTATCTATCTATCTATCTATCTATCTCAGTCTATTCATTATCTATCTATCTATCTCAAGTCTATTCATTATCTATCTATCTATCTATCTATCTATCTATCTATCTATCTCAGTCTATTCATTATCTATCTATCTATCTATCTATCTCAGTCTATTCATTATCTATCTATCTATCTATCTCAAGTCTATTCACATCTATCTATCTATCTATCTATGTTCATGTCTGCTTATCTATCAATCTACGTCTTTTCATATCTATCTCTCTATTTATCTATTTCCATGTCCATATATTGTTCTCTTTTTCTTTTTCTCTTTGAGATTGTATGTGTGTGCGCACGCGCCCTTGTGTGTATGTGCTGACTCCACACTATCTATTTGGCACTTCAATTAATTACCATGACAGAAAGTTATCTAACGCCCTCCCCCTTGGGGCGCGCACAGGTTCACTCTAGGGGTTTATAGCTTTCTTAATGAGAGAGAGAGAGAGAGAGAGAGAGAGAGAGAGAGAGAGAGAGAGAGAGAGAGAGAGAGAGAGAGAGAGAGAGAGAGAGAGAGAGAGAGAGAGAGAGAGAGAGAGAGAGAGAGAGAGACGCAGGCCATGTTAAATCTCTTGAAAATAACTCTGGGTGGTCCGTTTACTTGTTCTTCCATGTTTGTCCTTCAGTACTTCTTAAGTTGCGCGTTTCGAGCTAGCTTCAGGTTCTGTTATAATATAGAAGAGGAGGAGAATGAAAAGGAGAAGAAAAGAGAGAGAAGATATATATATATATATATATATATATATATAAGCGTGGATAACTAAGTCCGTAGATTGTTTCGTGCGAGATTCAGTTTCTGTTATGAGAGAGAGAGACAGAGACAGAGACAGACACACAGACAGACAGACAGATAGACTGAGACAGACAGACAAAAAGGAGGCGGTATATATCTATGTGCGAGGGTAAATTCAGTTATTGTTATAAGATATATATATATATATATATACTAATCCAATATCGACCAGCATTCACGGTACCAGAAAAAAACGAAAAAAAAAAAACCGCCAGAAACAAGAGATAAAAGTATCCCGAATCACTGCCCGGGGGAAAAAATAAAAAATTATAGGTCAAAAAGAAAGAAAAGGCCAACCTCGTCCGCCCCTTGAAAAAAAATCAAGAGATACGCAGTCAGTTGGTCAAAAGAAAACTAAAAACCTTCCGCGAATCCTGCAATGCTACAATTACAAAAGTGCTCAACACTAGTGGAGCCAATTATAAAATTAACTTAAATCGCGAGTTGGAAATCTTCTACTAAAGTTTCACCTTATCGGATCATCAGGAAGCCTAACTCAAACTTATATATATATATATAAGTAAAGTAAAGTTGGAGACCGTAGTCGAGGGCGACCAGAAGGCTCCCTTTTCAATAGCTACTACAACGAGGTGTAGGGGAGGGCGCAGCTCCTTTCCCTGGATTGCTCCACTTTAACCTTGATACGCAACTTATATTGCTGAGTGTTAAGCAAGGAGGTATCAAGTACCAAATTAAAAGTTGTTCAGTCATTTCATAAGATGTATAGCAATAACATACTGAGTGTTCAAGAGTCTTCGAAAATTCTAAATGCCCGTACAAAAAAGTCTGGAAACTTATTGAATACACTTATTGAAGGCACCACGTATCCACGCAGACACCCGCTTTCACACACCAGTTGGAATCAATATTCAATTTTTTCTATTTGAAAGTCCTCAACAGCTGGTACTATGTTTAAAATAAACCTAATTTTTTCGCGAGTTTCTTGGTCTGCCTAAGAACTTTTCAGCTGACCCTCGTAACATACAATATTATTTGTCATCTTGTACGGGCATACTTTGTGAAATAAAACTTTTTCTTTCAATTTTGGGTCGGTAGGGATAATTTTATTCTAAAATTTTGAAATCGCACTTTCAATAATTTTGTCTCTGTTTGAGGTCATAATCCAGCGGTTAGTTTACACACACACATACACACACACACACACACACACATATATATATATATATATATATATATATATAATAGATTTATATACTTGATGCCATGGAATTTAGCCTGCAACCCCTGCACACACTGAAATAGATAAAGAATTCTTTCCTGACAATAAAGTAGCAAAATAAGATACACAAACGACTAACATCCGGTAAAAACAACGCGCTGCGCATTTACCTGCATATACACATGCACTATATACCACTCATACATAAACACAATAATACGCAACTACAACTCACACACACACACACACACACACACATTCCTACAATCACACGTAAAGTTTCCTACAAAATCCGAACGGTTTTAGACTATATTTTTCAATTTTCGATTCATTACATTTTGTTAACTGCCTGATGATTGTTGTTTTGTAAAAAGTCCATGAAACCCAGGGGTCGCACACTAAATTCCATGGCATTAAATATATAAATCTATTATATATCTATCTATTATTATTATATAATAGCTCTATCCTAGATATTGAGCACTCTCCATCTTATATTGCATTCGCCACAAATCCACAAAGTGATTTAGGGAGAACCAACACTGGTATAATATAAATATATATATATATATATATATATATATTGTCATCCACAGACAGACTGTTTCGTTCTATCAGAACTCTTCAGTGTGGCTAGACACAAAGGACGTTCGAAGCCGAGATCGAAACCCATCCAATTTTACGTTAGACTAAGTCTCAGACCACTCGGCCAACAAGCGGACTACGTTGGCAAAGGGAATTTTTAAGGTATTTATGTAGCGTCCGTTTGTTTACATTTTAATACCCTATCGGTTACCAGAGTCCTCAATTCTTTCGAAGAGCTTTGCATTATCGGCGGCCGATAATTTCTTCGCCAGAGTGCTCAGAGACATTTAAATTTAAAATAAGAAGAAATTTCAATTCATTTTTAATATGTATATTAAAAATGAATTGAAAATTCTAAATTTTGAGAATGTTAAATTTTTGACATAAATGTGAGGCCAATAATAATAATAATAACTTAAGAAAAAAAAAGACTTCATTTCATTGAAAAATTGTTTATATTTAGTCTACGTAATATAAAAGCGATTAAAATTGTAATACCTATAATACTTAAAACATAAATGGCTTAAGGAACTAAATTTTCTGAATTTGATAAAGGCGAAATTATAGTTCTGAAAAGAGTCGGAAAACCTCAGAGAGAAATTTTGAAGGCCTTACGACGCAGTAAAACCGTTATCTGCAATTGCTTGAAAAGTATGGAACTTATTTAAGTATGGAACAAGAAAACCGACTTATGGAACTTATTTAAGTATGGAACAAGAAAACCGACTGGCAGGCCAGAAAAATTACCACCACAATTCAAGAGAAGAATTGTTTGCGAAATAAAAAAGAAAACTTTGTCAATATCAAAAATATAGAAATCTTTCGTGGATGCTCCTTGCAGTACTAGAACAATTAGAAGGCATTTAAACAACAAAAAATTAAGCAAAAGAAAAGAATTCATCGTCCAAGTTTAACTATGAAGCACAAAGAGAAACGATTGGAATATGTTCGTGCTCGTCCATATCAAACCATGAGTGCTAAAGAATGGGAAAAAAACTTTCTCAGCGAAGAGAAATTCAATTTAGACGGTCTAGATACCTTTCAGAAGTACTGGTATGTAAAGAAAAATTCCAGAAGAGAATTACTCAACAAGGTATAGTGGAGGAGGATCTCTTATGATCTTGTGGGAGGAAAACCTAAACTACAATTTGTCTGTGGTGTAATGGTTATCGTCGTAGGAAATGGATACGGCGACTCGAGTTCAAATCCTGGACGAGACTGATTGCATTTCACATAGCACTAATACCCTTGGGAAAGGTATGGATCCAATTATTCTCCTTCCAGCTATGGATAAATAGTAGGACAGACTAGGTTCTTCAGCCTTGGTGTGGCAACTAGTCTAGGAGAAGGAAAACTCAGGATTCAAACCTGTTAAACTCCGCTTAAAAAATTGACCTTGTGTCGCATCCTGCCCGAGCGGAGGGGTTGGGTAAATAGGATTTGTCTGTGGTCGACAAAAAGCAGCAGATATGAAGATGCTAAATGATTTATCTCTCGCACAAGAAGGGCATCGTTTATGTGAAGAAGAATGGATTTTTCAGCAAGATAATGCCGCTATCCACAATGCATCAATGCTTGAACAAGAAAATAAGACTTCTTGACCACACAGCGTGCTCTCCAAACCTCAATTCTACGGAAAATTTGTGGGGTTGCAAAAGTTAATGAAGGAGGTCGACTGTACTCAGCAATTTCTGAACTCAAAAACGTAGTCTTAGACGCATGGGAAAAATACGTTCGGTTCGTCTTCAGAAATTATTTGATAGTATGCCTAGCCGAATTTTTGAGGTTATCAAAGCTAAGGGCGGATCTAAAAATATTAAACAATATCTTTTTCTTTATTTTTAAGGGTAGTCTTATATTTTTCTCCATGAGTATATATATATATATATTTATAAACTCATCGCTAGATAAAGTCCTTATGTAATTTCCTGTGCTGTTTTGAACAAATCATGGAAGTAGCATTCTATAAAACAGCAGCTGTACAGCCACTTACCTCCCATCTCAGAAACTTTTCGAGTAACACATGCCAGTCTCTGCTGGTGAAGTAAGGACGAACTCATAATCGATGTTCTGCTATGTACTCCGACGTATAAACATCAGCAAAAACGTCTGAGTGAACACTGAACGTCCTCTAAAGGACTTTCTATGAGCAATGGTCGGCATGGATGGAAAGCAAGAGACTGTATCATCTGCAGAGGGGGTGAGGCACTGCCGAAAGAAGTGTGTTCGTTCGACACTCTGTCTGTTTGTGAGGCATCAGTTCTAGAAGTCCACTCTTGTCCGAAGTGGTGGTAGCTGTTATGTTACTATATATGGGTCTAATAGATTTGCTTGAAAATTACTCGTATTTGATTGGACTGTGAACAACCCCCAGATAAAAAAAACTTCTAAGAATTAATTGCACAAATGTAAATATGATAAATGAGATTTTTTAACTTATAGGCCTAAAATAACTCTTAGCGAGTTGACATGCCGTTAAAATCAGTCAATCAATCAATTTACAAACGCCTGTGCGATGGCAGCTTAAAATACCGAAGATCTTTCTGCGGGACACAGTTTATGCATACACGCGTATATACGTTGACATTATCTATCTATCTATCTCGTCAAACTTATTCATATATCTGAGTCTGTTCATATCTATCTATCTATCTATCTATCTATCTATCTCGTCAAACTTATTCATATATCTGAGTCTGTTCATATCTATCTATCTATCTATCTATCTATCTAGTCAAACTTATTCATATATCTGAGTCAGTATCTATCTATCTATCTATCTATCTATCTCGTCAAACTTATTCATATATCTGAGTCTGTTCATATCTATCTTTCTATCTATCTATCTATCTAGTCAAACTTATTCATATATCTGAGTCAGTATCTATCTATCTATCTATCTATCTCGTCAAACTTATTCATATATCTGAGTCTGTTCATATCTATCTATCTCGTCAAACTTATTCATATATCTGAGTCTGTTTATTTATATCTATCTATCTATCGTTCTTATTATGGTTATCGAGAATACATGTATATACATACTGACAAACATTTTTTATCAACTAGAATATCCGAATGATTGTCTTAATTAGTCTACTCGCAACGTTTCAGACGATAAGTTCTTCGGCCTTCACAGAACTTCAAACTGAACCTTTTATTCAATCCATTATTATTCTACTTTCGTTAACCATAACCAAGAAGAAGTGTTAACCTAAATAAGTAAATATTCATTGTTATTTACTTACCCCACTCTTCTTCTATCAGTGTTGCAATGCTTGGATCTCTTTGGGCGAAAAAAAGTAAATATTCTTTGTTATTTACTTGTAGATGGGGTTGAACCTGCAACGTCTAGACGATTTCACTCAGAAACACTTTTCAACCAAATGCCTTATCCACTGCGCTATGTGTCCCGTCGGATAAAAAATATCAAGCTTCATCTCAGAACTTAAGACAGACAAATATTATTGAATGTTACGTGAGTCGGCTGAAAAGTTCATAGGCTGACCAAGATTCTCTCAATGAATATCACAAAATGAGGTTTATTTTAAACATAGTACCCTTTGCGGCACCCCACTCTTCTATCAGTGTTGCAATGATCGGATCTCATTGGGCGAAAAAATATGAACATTTCAACCGATGTACTTTTTAGCCCATCATCGTGTACTTGCATTTGCTTTAGTCGTGTTACGCTTTCGAACTTCAATAAAATCCAATAGATGCGGATTTTCAAGGCTAGCAATTCAATCCGCCAATTCTATGAAGCCAAGTCCGTTATACTTATACATATTACCTATTTATCACGTTTGACAAAATCGCATTATTTATGAGTAATTTTGGCGCCTTTGGAGGTGTCAGGCATTTTGGTGCAAGGGAAAAACTACAAACAAACCAGTCAAAGAGAAACGAACAAACAAAATCAAGAAAAACTAAATAAGTAAATGAGTAAATATTTAGCTTTTTGTTTGTAAGTGACAAACACGTTGAACGAAATGGTGTGGACGACATAGAATTGAAATTAATCATTTGTATTTTCAATTAAGAACCTACAAATATAAGATCTATCTATCTATCTATCTATCTATGTGAATCTATTCATATCTATTTATGACTTATTCATATCTTGCTAGTTGGCTTGCTAGCTGAGTCTGTTCATATCTATCTATCTATCTATCTATCTATCTATCTATGTGAGTCTATTCATATCAATTTATGACTTATTCATATCTAACTAGTTAGCTAGCTAGCTGAGTCTGTTCATCTCTCTCTCTCTCTCTCTCTCTCTCTCTCTCTCTCTCTCTATCTATCTATCTATCTATCTATCTATGTGAGTCTATTCATATCAATTTATGACTTATTCATATCTAACTAGTTAGCTAGCTAGCTGAGTCTGTTCATCTCCCTCTCTTTCTCTCTCTCTCTCTCTCTCTATCTATCTATCTATCTATCTAAGTCTATTCATATCTATTTATGTCTTATTCATATCTAACTAGTTAGCTAGCTAGCTGAGTCTGTTCATCTCTCTCTCTTTCTCTCTCTCTCTCTCTCTATCTATCTATCTAAGTCTATTCATATCTATTTATGTCTTATTCATATCTAGCTAGTTAGGTAGCTAGATGAGTATGTTCATATCTATCTATCTATCTATCTATCTATCTATCTATCTATCTGTGTTTATTACCAAGAAAAGCATTAAAAAATGTTCAGACGATTCAAAAGTCTGTAAAGACGGCCTCCCCCAATGCTTTATCTTAGAAATTTTTCGGTGTAAAAGCAAGAGAAATAAAATGACAGAAACATAATTCAGAAATATATATATATATATATATCATGCCATGCTTAAAGAACAGATTTCCCTGACTCTCTCGTCATTCGTATCTTTCATCCATCGCTTCCGACAGGTCTTCCAGACTATATCCTACGTCCACACATAGCAGTTGTAGATAAGTTCCTTTTGGTTGCCCGTATGAAAGGTTCCATAGGAAAACGTTGTTTATGAGTTCGTCCAGCAGTGTCCTACATGTCTTGTCCGTTTTATCTGGATAGTTTTAGAGATGGAAAGTAAGTGGCCGTATTGCTGCTGTTTTGGGGGATGTTGTTTCTAGGATTTGTTTAATATAGCTTGTAGCATACTTTTGCAATTCCCGTCTGGCTTTCCTCTATACACTTAGCGTCCATCTGGTGCATCCATGTAGTAGAACTGACACGACCGCTGCTTGGAAGAAATCGTGTTTTATTTTATAGGACAAATTTGACTTCGATATGATCAATAATCAATCGATTTGCTGTCCATGCCTTCGCTAGTCACATACTGATGTCATTTTCAGTTGATGAGATGCTGCTCCCGAGGTACGTGAACTTGTCCAGTAATTTCAGAGAACCGCCATTTAGTGTGGAGATGTCTCCTTTTTTTTTTTTTTATAAAAAAACAACTCATGTACTCCGTTTTGTCAGCATTCACATGGAGGCAAATGTTACAACCGGCTTGCCCCAGACTATGCAGCAGAGATTCGATTTGTATTTGACCGAAGCGCTACATCATCTGCATAGTCTGCGTCCGTAATACTATGTACGGCGTATCTTTGCTTCTTGCCTTTCGACATTGTTGCTGATGTTCTTCAAAGGGATACTTTAGCCCCATATCTGTTCATAATCTTCCTAGACTACGTATTTCGAACGTCGATAGATCTAATGAAAGAAAATGGCTTTACACTAAAAAGGTAAGAAGCTCACGATATATATGGATATCAGACCTGACTGATAAAATGAAACGCAGTTTTACAGCCCCAGCCAACTTGGCAATGCTCGTGTAGAGGTATTCGTTAAATATATATAATTGTGCATGAATTGATAGTATTAGATTAGAATACTTGAAACTATGAAACTGTGTCCTTTATCTGCGACATATTGAATATATATATATAATGTGTAAACCAATTGTTTGTATGTAGGATTTTAAAGAAATCAGAGTTCATTTGTTTGTTCTCAGTTAAATGGTATCGAGTACATCAATGGTATCAAGTACATCAATGGTATCAAGTACATCAATGGTATCAAGTACTGATAATCCTATTTAATATTAATGATTGATTTACGCACAGTTAAATAGTCTCAAATATTCCTATCAAACATGAATAATTCTATTTGGTATTTATCATTTGTTGGACAAATTCACCTACCTCGGAAGCCGTGTCTCATCAACCGAAAAAGACATCGACACACGGCTAACAAAGGCATGGACAGCTATCGATAAGCTATCGACCATAAAGAAATCAGACCTGGCCGATAAAATGAAACGCAGTTTCTTCCAAGCAGCGGTCGTATTGAAACTGCTGTGCAGATGCACTACTTGGACGCTAACTAAACGGCTGGAGAAGAAGCTAGACGGCAATTACACAAGAATATTGCGAGCATTATTGAACAAGGCCTGGTGGCAACACCCCAAAAGGAACCAACTGTACGGCCACCTGCCTCCTATCACGAAAACTATCCAAGTTAGACGAACCGGACATGCAGGACACTGCTGGAGAAGCAGGGACGAGCTCATAAGTGATGCACTCCAATCGACCCCCACATATGGCCGAGCAAAAGCAGGACGACCAGCTCGAACAAACATACAGCAGCTATGAGAGGATATGGGATGTAGCCCTGAAGACCTGCCGGAGGCGATGAACGATAGGGAGAGGTGGTGAGAGACATGAGGATGATGATGATATATATATATAATGAGAAATTTCATAATAGACTAGTAGTTGTAATTAGAGCGGTTTTAGTGACAGCTGTTCGAACAAAGACTTTTAAAAAAGTGACCCTGGTCAAATAAAGTTTGTTTTAATCATTGTTTCAGTCGTATCCGATGACCAGTGGAAGGCCGGCGTGAGTGCGTTTGTGTGTGTGTGTGTGTGTGTGTGTAATGTCCATTCGGTGCCGTATCTGGAGATTTTAGCCAAGCAATAGGTGCAATATGGGACATGTGGTGTGCGCTGGATGGGAGGAGGTATTGTAGAATGGTGGCGTGGATGGTGGTCAGGGTAGGACGTCCGTTTTGTTGATGGTTGTAGGTGGCTGTTAGAGTTGGCTTGGGCGGAGAGCAGCGTTGAAAGTGGACAGACGGAAGTTGGTTTTCTGAGACTGAGTGGAAAGAAAAGAGTTTCTATTTGCGTGGAATATGAAAGCGAAACCTGAGAGATTAGTCGAAATTGTAGAAGCATTAACCGCGCTCGGGTTGCAACCGAAAGAAAAAGGTGAGTGGTTGGGTTGCTGCTGCTGGAAGAGATATTCCTACTATTCTTCTTTTTC
>OY757944.1:15271962-15316962 GCA_963585895.1 Sepioteuthis lessoniana
TTATGCCAATATCAGGTCAAACCAGCTGTACTTCATTTAAAACTGTCATTGTGTCACATCCTGCTCGAGCAACAGGGGTTGGTTAAATACGTAGTAATGATTCTATAGATTAACTATAAAAGATATAGGGGTAGATTCATTTGTTTTTCTCTTTTACATGAATTCGGAATATTGATATGGAAGAAAATATATGGTGTTGATTCAGCAGGTATTTACGAGGTGCATACGATAAGTTTCCAGACTTTTTTCATATGGGCACTTTTATTGATAGTACACACATGAAACTCTAGTCCCCTTCGAAGTAACCTCCTCCGGCTGCAATGCACTTGTTGTACCGTTCCAACAACTTCTGGAAGGCTCCATGGAAGTCCCCTTGTGTGAGCGTGTCAATGACCTTCGTCACTGCCTCTTTCATCTCCTCAATTGTCTCATAACGACAGCCTCTGAACTTAAGGAATAAGCAAAAGTCACAGGGAGCAAAGTCTGGACTATATGGAGGCTGAGGTACTGTGTTGATGCCCATCTTGGTCAAATAGTCTGTGACAAGGATGGAGTTGTGGACTGGTGCATTGTCCCGGTGGAAATGCCACTGACTTTATTTGAAGACTGTTGGCCTCTTCCGACTGAATCCCTTGCTGAACTCCCTTAAAACCTCAACATAGTAACCCTAACCATAACCATAACCCTTCGGCCAATCAACACTGGTGTATTGACTTCCTTACTCCTCCCACACCTCTCATCATCCCTCACAGACTCCCTGCCTTCCTTGAATCTCTTATGCCACTCAAAAACTGATGATCGATTCATGCAAGATGCTCCAAAAGCAGTCGGAAGCATTCTATATGTTTCTGTGGCATTTTTTCCCAGTTTAAAACAGAATTTTATTGCATATCGTTCTTCTTAAGTGTCAGATTGCATTTTTGAAATTCACCAGCTGTGGCAATCAGGCTTTAGTAGTGTGTATTCCAATTCCTGCTGTAGCTGTTTCTTTGAACCTGAAATTATAAAAATTGATCAGTCATCTCATGAGATGTATAGCAATAACATACTGAATTTTCAAGAGTCTATAGCAATTTTAAATGCCCATACTAAAAAAGTCTGGAAACTTATCGTATGCACCTCGTATTTACTTAAGTTAGCCAAGTCTGGCATTAGGGCAGAAATATGCAGCTCCTAGAAAACAGTAAAGTGCTTCTCCCCAGAACTGTTTATCATAAAGTTTTTGCTGTATTTGTTTTATTTCATAAACTTTTGAAATTATATATCCTTGTGCAAACAACTGATTATTATTAGCGTAAATCATTTGTTTGCGCTCAGTTAAAATGATCAAACAGTTCTATTTCAAATAATTCAATTTAGCCAAATCATTTGTTTGCGCTCAGTTAAAATGATCAAACAGTTCTATTTCAAATAATTCAATTTAGCCAAAATCATTTGTTTGCGCTCAGTTAAAATGATCAAACAGTTCTATTTCAAATAATTCAATTTAGCCAAAGTCATTTGTTTGCGCTCAGTTAAAATGATCAAACAGTTCTATTTCAAATAATTCAATTTAGCCAAAATCATTTGTTTGCGCTCAGTTAAAATGATCAAACAGTTCTATTTCAAATAATTCAATTTAGCCAAAGTCATTTGTTTGCGCTCAGTTAAAATGATCAAACAGTTCTATTTCAAATAATTCAATTTAGCCAAAGTCATTTGTTTGCGCTCAGTAAAAATGTCAAACAATTCTATTTGATCCGTAGATAGGACCCTATCACATGTTACCACGACGAGCCAGAGTGGACCTGGGAGTGATGGCAATGAAGAGGTTCTCTGCATTCTGCAAAGCTACTGTATTACTGGAGCCTCACCATCAGAAAATCCAGCTGTCCAGTGTTTCCGTATATCGTGTGTAAGTGTTCGACGGATTTTCTGGTCATGGTTATTCAATTAATTATCCGCGACTGGAGTTCGAACTCGGTTACTACGATTCCGCAGTCCAGCACTTTTAACCATTAAGTCACGAAATATATACATGGGACCCATGTGATTGCTAATTTAGGGTGTTTCTATATACGTGGGACACATGTGACTGTTAATAACTCCTAATAATAATATTCTTTTATTTCTATTTCAGATTTGAAAATAGTAAATTATGACAACTATTAATCCTTGATCACAAGAGAGGAAAAAATATTTTCTGTCGCCAATATTTGGAGACAAAATCATTCAAAACAGCAAGCAAAATTTCTCAGGATGTTTTACGTTAACAGTTATCCCCCCAAAAGCCAAATCTATCATTGGGTACACAAATTTCAAGCAACAGGGTCAGTAAACAACCTCAACAAGAAGACTGAAAATCCCAGATCTGGCAGAAAGTTGACAAGAAGATGTCCAGATATGTATGCAGTGAGAGGTTCTGTGGTAAGGAGTCCGAAAAAGTCCCTTCAAAGATGTTCCCATGAACATGGTCTTTCACCTGTACTGTAGTCAATTCAATTAAACATCATTCATTTGTTTATAAACTGTTAAATGCTCAAACAGTTCTATTTTTAACAATTCAATTTAGCATGAGTCAACAAAGTTAAATGGCTCCAAGTATTGCTCTCGAACAATTCAATTAAATATCAGTCATTTGTTTACACACAGTTAGATAATCCATATTTACCAACCCCTCCGCTCGGGCAGGATATGACACAAGGTCGATTTTAAGCGGAGTTTAACAGGTTTGAATTCAGAGTTTTCCTTCTCCTAGATTAGTTACCTCAACAAGGCTGAAGAACCCAGTCTGTCCTACTATTTACCCATTGCTGGAGGGAGAATAATTAGATTCATACCTTTCCCAAGGGTATTAGTGCTAGGTGAATTGCAATTAGCCTGGTCCGGGATTTGAACTCGTGTCGCCGTGTCCATTTCCTACGGTGATAGCCATTACACCACGGACACCTCCACACAGTTAAATAATTAAACAGCGCTATTTCTGACAAATAAATTTAGGATAAGACATTTGTTTGCACTCAGTTTAAGTATTAAACATTTTTATTTGACCCATAGATATGACCCTATCAGGTGCTACCACTTCCGATCACAGTGGACCCGGTAGTAATGGCAATGAAGGGGTACTCAGCATTCCCTAAAGCATTACTGGAGCCACACCATCAGATTGTTAAGTGTTATATCCAGAACACTCACTGGGGAGTCTTACCTCTCTGAAGATTTGCAGTCGGTATATTCTACAGCCCCAGCCGATTGGGTCAAGTTCTATTTCAAACAATTCAGTTTAGCATAAGTACATTGTTTAGTTTTGTTTAACCCATAGATTGGACCCTATCAGGTACAACCACTCAAAGGCAAAGTGAACCTGGGAGCAATGGTAATGAAAGGGTACTCCGCATCTCCCAAAGCTCCGGCATTACTGGAGCCTCGACATTAGATTGTTGAGTGACATATCCAGGACGCACATTGGAGGACTCTTACCTCTCAGTAGAAATTCAGTCTGTGTATTCTTCAGCCTAAGCTGACTGGGCTGAGATGGTTTAGTGTCATATCGAGGACACTCATTGGGACGGGGGTTTTAACCCTCGGCAGAGATGCAGTTGGTGTATTCTACATTCCCAATAAACTGAGCTAAAATTCATTAGTGGACATAAAGCTGATAACGATGCACAAGGTCATACACCCGAGAAATGACGTAGATACTTAATACGTATCAAGTAACGAAGGAGGAAGTGGACTTGCCGGCCATGAGGATGTCATATCTGTTTCTGAAACCTTTACTTGCATAGATGAATTAATGCCAAAAATCAAAGTGAGTATTATAAATAGCTAAGAAAGACTTATCACAGCATCAAGTAATACCAATGTTAACGGAAGACCAAATAGAAAAAAAAACATCAAAATTTAAAAACAAAAATGGGAAGAAAAACAACTGTTTGGATACTTTAAGTGACAAACTAGCGAAATTGAACACATAATGTTGTGAACATGGTTAAGAAAGGTTTGGTTTGGTTTCTTTGTTTAATGGCATATCAACATTATTTAGCTTATTTAATGCCAAAGCCATTCTTTTAGAAGAACAGTAGTGGTACTATTTAATCCATAGCTGGGAGGATAAGGGGGGGGGTCATACCTTTCTCAAAGGTTAAGAAGTAGTGGTACTATTTAATCCATAGCTGGGAGGATAAGGGGGGGTTCATACCTTTCTCAAAGGTTAAGAAATAGTGGTACTATTTAATCCATAGCTGGGAGGATAAGGGGGGTCATACCTTTGCCCGAAGGTTAAGAAAGGGAAACCTCAAGAACGAAACTGAATCTTTTCTTATAGCAGCGCAAAATAAGGACTAATTATTATTAAGGCGAAAATTGATTTTACTCAACAGAATAGTAAGGATAATTATGTAATTAACATTTTCATCTGTGAATCCCCTTATCGAGACAGAGGTGAAACGTTTAATTACATTGAGATCGAATTCAGCTAACCAGCACAAAAATTGTTCAACATGAGGCACGTCGGGGTGGGAATGGTGATCTACTGGAAATTGTGCAAGAGATTAAAGTTTGGCCATACTATTAAATGGCTTATGCACAACCCAGAATCTGTCCTTGAGAATGAGACGTATAAGATTCTCTGTACATTGTAGATGAAAACAGATCATCTGATATTGGCCAGACGACCAGACCTAGAGAAAGTCAACTACCAAAAAAATGGAAGAGAACCAGCCGATTAGTGGATTTTACAGTTCAGGCTAACCAGAGGGTAAAAGGCGAAAAGAGAGATAAATACCTAGACCTTGCAAGAGAACTGAAAAACTATGGAACATGAAAGGGACGATGGTACCAACTAATTGGTGTGCTGGGTCAGCTAGAATACTAAGGAGAGTTCTAGATAATTGAGGAGACTTGCTGTCACTTAGACTCCAGTGAAAGACTATCAAAAGAGTAAAAATAATAACAACGCTATAAGGACCAACTTTGTTAAAGGAAAGATGGGTAAGATACAACAAAAATGTTGGTTATATGGTGATAGAGAAGAAACTATTCATCACGAAATAAGCGAATGCAGCAAATTAGCCCCAAAAGAGGAAAAGACTAGATACGACTAGGTGGGCAGGTGATCAACTGAGAATCATGAAAGAAGTTTAAATTTAACTATACGAACAAATGGTATATGCTCAATCCAGTATCTGTCCTGGAGAAAGAGATGTACAGAATTCTATGGGATATTAAGTAACGGCATTTAATTGCACACACACACACACACACACACATATATATATATATATATATATATATATATTAAACGATTGAATAGTAACTGCCGATTTTACAATTCTATTATATTTTATTTCTTAACAATAATTCATTAGTGTTTGAAATATGGAGTTACTTTTCGAATACTATATATATATATATATACATATATACTATGAAAGTGTTCTACCTAGGAAGTAGCGTCTCATCAACCGAAAAAGACATCGACACACGACTGACAAAGGCATGGACGGCTATCGATAGGCTCTTGATCATATGGAAATCAGACCTAACCGATAAAATGAAACGCAGTTTCTTCCAGGCAGCGATTGTGTCGATACTGCTATATAGACGCACTACATGGACGCTAACTAAACGGCTGGAGAAAAAAACTAGATGGAAATTACACAAGAATGTTGAGAGCAGTATTGAACAAGTCCTGGCGACTACACCCCACGAGACACCAACTATACGGACACTTGCCCCCCATCACGAAAACTATACAAGTTAGACGAACCAGACACGCGGGACACTGCTGGAGAAGCAAGGACGAGCTCATAAGCGATGTACTCCTGTGGGCCCCCACATATGGATGTGCAAAAGCAGGACGACCAGCACGAACTTACATACAGCAACTATGTGAGGACACAGGATGTAACCCTGAAGACCTGCCGGAGGCGATGATTGATAGGGAGAAGTGGTGAGAGAGGGTCAGGGATATCCGTGCTGGCGGTAAATCAATATGTGGTTATGTTTCGAACCAAGTGCAATATAATATGGGGAGTGCTCAATATCTATGATAGAGCTATTATTTTTATAATAATAATGATAATAAATAAATATATATTATGTATATATTTAATCCATGGAAAATATTATTCTGCAACCTAAGGAATCTTCTTTCATCTTCTTAACTGCCTGATGAATGTTGTTATAAACTTCATGAAACCTTTGGTTGCACAATAATATTTTTCACGGATTATATATATATATATATATATATAAAGATCTTTAAACAGACCTACGGCATGTTGAGACGCAGCCGAATTTTAAAAGATATATGCCGTCAAATATGGTAATATATGATTTAGTACAATATAACATAATAATAATATATAACATGATGCAATCTATGATATAATTTATATTACAAATATGTAATAAATATATTTATAAATAAAATATAATTAATATATATATAAGTAAAAATGGCCACCTTAGTTGCGGGTCCCGAGGCTCCCTTTTCAATAGCTTCTACATTGAGGTGTAAGGGAGGGCTCAACTCCATTCCCTGGATTGCTCCACTTTACCCTTGATACGTACCTTATAATTCTGAGTGTTAAGCAAGATGGCATCAAATACCATTTTTTGAGTCTTTCGTATGACTCGACCTGGGATTGAACGCTGGTCTCCCAGACCATTGCCGAATACTCTATTCATTTGGCTCATGGCCCGGTATATAATATATAATAAATATATATATATATATATATATATATATATATATAAATATATATAATAATATATATTATAATATAATACAATACAAAATATATGATACAAAATATAATATACTATTTAACAATAATATAATATGTATTGAAATATATAATATATAATAGATATACATATAAAGTAGATATAGATATTATATGATAATATAGAATTGATCCTTATCCCTTAATATTAGATCTGATGGTAAGGTTCCAGTGATGCTGGAGCTTTGGGGAATGCGGAGCATCCATTCATTGCCATTGCTTCCAGGTCCACTCTGGCCCGGAGTGGTAGCACTCGACAGGGCTCTACCTATAGGTTAAATAGAACTAACTGCATATTTATGCTAAACTGAATTGTTTGAATTAGAACTGTTTGACTAAACTGAATAGCTTGAAATAGAAATATTTTTGAAAATTAAACTGTACTTACATTTAAATTGCTTGCTCATGCTAAACTGAATTGTTTGAAATGGAACTGTTTTGACATTGAAACTGTTCTTACACTAAACTGAATTGTTTTAGATGGAATTCTTTTGAGATTTAACTGTGGGTATACAAAATGTGTACTTATACTAAACTGAATTAGCTGAATTAGAACTGTTTGAATAAACTGAATTGCTAGAAATAGAAATGCTTTTGACAATTAAACTGTGTACTCACGCTAAACTGAATTGTTTGAAACAGAACTGATTATTTGTATAAAATTGGACTTGGCTTTAAATAACCTACAAATGTTGATATGGCATAAAATAAACCAACCAACCAACCCTTAATGTTAGTGATGTGTCCTAGAAAATGACTCGTATAAACTCCTATAGGACTTTAACATACAAACGGATCACGTAATCCCAGCCAGAAGACCAGACCTCATAATAATCAACAAAAAAAAAGAGAATTTGTAAAATTGTCGACTTTACTGTCCCGGCGGAAAGGAAAGTGAAAAGAAAGATAAGTACCTCGACCTTGCTAGAGAACTGAAAAAGCTGTGGAACGTGAAAGTAACGATTGTGCCAATTGTGATTGGTGCGTTAGGCACAATAACTGAAGGATTATTAAAAGGCCTACAGGACTTGGAAGTTGGCGGACGGGTAGAGACTATCCAAATGACAGCATTGTTAAGAACGACCAGAATCCCGAGACGAGTCCTGGAGACTTGAGGGAACTTGTTGTCACTCAAACTCCAGTGAAAAACCATCAGCTAACACTGATGTGAAAAACTCTAAAGGAGTAAATAATAATAATAATAATAATAATAATAATAACCAAGTACTGCAGTAGAAATATTGAAGGAATAAACACCTGGGTAATCACGTGACTAAAAAACTCAGGACCCTTCTTAAAATGGACCAGAGCGGAACTCAGATAAATGGACTAAAGGACAAAAAAGTTGATGATTATGTACAAGGCCTCAAAACCCAAGTGATATCATCGATAGATTACGTGCCAAGAAAATAAGGAGGAAGAGGAGTCGCCAGCATGGAGGATTGCGTAAATGCATCAATACAAAGACTCGAGGACTATCACAGCTAATAGCAACAAGTCAACTTAAGAAAAAAACGGGAAAGACAACAAAAACTAGAAAACAAAAATGGGAAGAAAAACAACTTCAAGCAACAAGCCGCCAAGATTGCACATAAGATGACCTGGATATGGTTGGTTTGTTTGGGTTTTATGGCATATTAACCTTTGTTGGTTATTTAATGCCAAATCCATTTTTAAAGAAATAAACAGTTCTATTTCAAACAATTCAGTTTAGCATGAGTACAAATTTTGATTGTCAAAAACATTCCTATTTCAAGCTATTCAGTTTAGTCAAACAATTCTAATTCAAATAAATCAGTTTAGTATAAGTATAGTTATTCTCAAAACAATTCTATTTTAAACAATTCAGTTTAACATACAAAACAGTTCTATTTTTAAAATTTAGTTTAGCATAAATACGTAGTTTAAATTTTAAAACAGTTCTATTTCAAGCAATTCAGTTTAGCATAATTACACAGTTTAGTTCTATTTGACCCATAGATAGGATCCTATCAAGTGCTATTACTCCAGACCAAAGTAGACCTGGAAGCGATGGCAATAAAGTGGGTACTGTGCATTCCCCAAAGCTCCAGCATTCCTGGAACCTCACCATTAGATTGTTTTGCATCATATCCAGGACACTCGTCGGGAGTGGTCTTTTTTTTTCCCCTCTGCAGAGATGCAGTCGGTGTATTCTACAACCCTAGCCGACTGGGCAACTGGATATGGGTTAGAACAGAAAACCTCCAGAGTGAAACGGAATCTCTTCTCATAGCAGCACAAATTAATGCCATAAGGGCTAATAGTATCGAAGCAAAAATCAATAATACACGACGGAATATCAAGTGTACCAATTGAAAGAGATAAAACGATTAATTACACCGTAAGCGAATGCAAGAAACCAGCATAAAGGGAATACAAGAATAGGTACGACGAAGTGTGAAAGGAGATCCACTGGAAATTGTGAATTGTGAATTTTGACTATACTATCCATATTTACCAACCCCTCCGCTCGGGAAGGATATGACACAAGGTCAATTTTTAAGCGGAGTTTAACAGGTTTCAATTCAGAGTTTTCCTTCTCCTAGACTAGTTGCCTCACCAAGGCTGAAGAACACAGTCTGTCCTACTATTTACCCATAGCTGGAGGGAGAATAATTGGATCATACCTTTCCCAAGAGTATCAGTGCTATGTGAAATGCAATCAGTCTCGTCCAGGATTTGAACTCGTGTCGCCGAGTCCATTTCCTACGACGATAACCATTACACCACGGGCACCTCCTAATTTTGACTATACTATCAAATGGCATATGCACAACCCAGAATCCGTCCTGGCGAATGAGATGTATAAAATTCTCTGGGACTTTGAGATACAAACAGATCATCTAATCTCGGCCAGACGACCAGACCTAATTACAAAGAAAAAAAAAACGAAAAAAAGAGAACTTGCCATCTTATGGATTTTTCCGTTCCAGCTCTGCACAAAGACATTTGTGTCTCTTTTCACTCTGAGAAAATAAAATAAAGTAAAAAGAGAAACAAATTCTTGGACCTTTCGAGAAAACCAAAAAAATAACTGTGGAAAATGGGACGCTTTAAATTCTTCGGAATTTTAAGATACAAACGGATCCCTTAATCCCAGCCAAAAGAAAAAAAATATTGTCTTTCAGGGGTTTTGTTGTTCCAGCGGACATACAGTAAAAATGAAAGAAAGCGAAAAATTAGACGAATATCAAGATCTTACTAGAGGGCAGAAAATGCCGTGGAACATGATGCTGTCGGTGATAAGAATTGTACTTGACGCATCTGGAACAGTATCGAAAAGCTTGGAAAGGAGACTGGGTGAATTGAAAATCAAAGGAAGAATCGTGACCAAAGAGACCATCGGATCGTCTAAAATACAGATTGGCTAGAATATTCTGAAGGGTCCTGGAGATTTAAGAAATCTTGCCGACTCTCGAACTCCACTAATAAGTATAACTTAAAACTGGCGTTAACAAGTAGCGAGGAATGTAAATAATGCCTTATCATAATAGAATGGGAATTTTGCTGAATCTCTGTCATAAAAACATTGAAGAATTTTGCTGAATTTCTATTATAAGAAAATAAGAATTTTGCCGAATCTCACCTGAAACAAAATGAAAATTTTGCTGATTCTCACTCAAAATAAAATGTTCAGAATTTTGCTGAATCTCAGTCATAACTAAACAAGAATTTCGCCGAATTTCTGCTATAACAAAAAAAAAAAAAAAAAAAAAAAAATTGCACACTCTCTGTCATAAAAAAATAGAAGAATTTTTTCTGAATTTCTGTTAAGCAAAATAATTATTTTGCTGAATCTCTGTAATACAAAAAAAAATTGCTGAATTTCTATTAAAAGAAAAAAAAATGGAATCTCATTCATTACAAAATAAGAATTTTGCTAAATCTGTCACGAAAAATAAATGAATATTGCTGAATTTCTGTTAAAAGAAAAAAAGTACTTTGCTGGATTTCTGTTGCAACAAAATGATAATTTTGCTGAATGTCTGTAATATAAAAAAAAGAATTTTGTTAAATTTTTGATAAAAGAAAATTTTTTTGCTGAATCTCATTCATAAGAAAAAAAGAATTTTGCTGAATCTCTGTCATAAGAAAGAAAGAATTTTGCTGAATCTCTGTCATAAAAATAAATGAATATTTATGAATTTCTGTTATAAGAAAAAAGAATTTTGCCGAATTTCTGTTATAACAAAATGATCAGAATTTAGCTGAATCTCCGTCGTAGTAAAATAAATCTGTTTATTTTCATTTTGCGTGTGATTTTTCGGACTGCTGTCCTTGACTTTTTGTTTTTAGTTATAACACTTCGTTTCGGCTTCTGTATCCTCCGGCCTTCCTCAGGTGTCCTTTTTTCTTATCTTGGCATGGAAATGATTTTCCAGGTTGAATCATTTCCATACGCGGTTAAACAAGGGATACCTGAGGAAGGCCGGAGGATACAGAGGCCGAAACGATGTGTTAGAACTAACAACAATATAGATGAGGACAACCGTCCGAAAAATCACGCTCAAAATTTGACACATCAAGCCTCGTCTTCAAAACTCAGACAAATATTTTCAGTTACTTAATTAATGAATTAGTAATTACTCTATTGAATTAATAAAAAAATTCTTCATT
Source organism: Sepioteuthis lessoniana (assembly GCA_963585895.1). Taxonomy (NCBI): domain Eukaryota; kingdom Metazoa; phylum Mollusca; class Cephalopoda; order Myopsida; family Loliginidae; genus Sepioteuthis; species Sepioteuthis lessoniana. The sequence continues at coordinate 15,283,371 of OY757944.1, forward strand.
TGAAGGTTTGTTGATTTTGATGTCCAAGGAGATTACCAACAGCCGTGTTTCGCGATACAATATCAATAAATAATTGAATCAGTGATCCCTGGCATCAAATAATCTATTGTTTGTCAGGTTGCCGTTAACGCATGCGCAAAAGCTAATAAGGACAATGATAACGAAAATAGTAAAAAATAATAGCGAATAAATGATATTGATCAATAAAGAATTGCGCGTCGCGATTGAAAAGTCTGCGAGCAATGAATAGATGTTATTTGTTTATGGTAAAATATGTAAAAATGGAAAGTTGGAATCAAGTCAATAATCGTAAAATAAATTCATTACTACATATTCATGAAATTTTGTCCCATACCAATTGTAGTTGAAGGGCTTGGAACGGTCCGCAAAGGTCTGGAAAAAGAGACTGGGTTTGGTTTGGTTTTATGGCATATCAACCATTGTAGGTTATTTAATGCCAAATCAATTTTTATACATATAAACAGTTCCATTTCCAACAATTTAGTTGAGTATAAGTATAGTTTTTTGTTTCCACACTGTGAAATGTCAAAAACAGTTCTATTTCAAGCAATTCAGTTTAGCATAAGTACACTGTTTCAATATCAAAAAACAGTTCTATTTCAAACAATTCAGTTTAGCATAAGTAAGTAGCTTAGTTCTATTTGACCCAGAGATAAGACTAATTTTGAGACAGTTTTTGAATGATTTTGTCTTTAAATAAGTAGTGACGCAAAATATTTTTCCTCTCTTGTCCAAGACATTCTGATCAAGGATTAATAGTTGTTATTGGGAACTATTTAAAAATCTGAAACAAAAAAGAACACATTATTAGTAGAAATATTAGCAGTCACATGTGTCCCGTGTATATTGAGACACCCTATATGAATGGATTGCCTCTATTTTGAGACAGTTTTCATTGATTTTGAGACAGTTTTCATTGATTTTGTCTCCAAATATGTAGTGACGCAAAATATTTTTCATTTCTTGTCCAAGGCATTATGATTGAAGATTAATAGATGTTTTCGTATATTATTTTCAAATCTGAAAGAATAAAGAACACAACATTATTTTTAATAGAGTTATTAGCAGTCACATGGGTCCCATGTATAATGAGACACCGAAAATTTTGGCTCCATTCAGGTATATAATTTAAAATTTCTTCATTTTTCTCCCATTCTCTTTTGTGTACCCAACGCTAAATTTGGCTTTTCTGGGGATTATTGTTAAAGCTAAACTTCCTGCGAAATTTTTCTTGCACAGTTTTCAATGATTTTGTCTTCAAATAAGTAGTAACGCAAAATATTTTTCTTCTTTTGTCCAAGACATTGTGATAGAAGATTAATAGTTGTTATAGTATAGTAGTTTCAAATCTGAAACAATAAAGAATGCATTATTATTAGTAGAGTTATTAGCAGTCACATGGGCCCCAAGTATATGGGGACATTGGCCTAGCAGTTAGAGTGTTCGCCAATTGCTCGGGAGACCTGGGTTCAATCCCAGGTCGAGTCATACCAAAGACTCAAAAAAATGGTACATGATGCCTCCTTGCTTAATACTCAGCATTATAAGGTACGGATCAAGGGTAAAGTGGAGCAATCCAGGGAAAGGAGTAGCGCCCTTCCCCTACACCATGGTGTAGTAGCTATCGAAAAGGGAGCCTTCGGATCACCCTCGATTATGATCGCCAACTTTACTTACTGGTATATAATTTTAAAAAATTCATTTTTCTCCCATTTCCTTTTGTGTACCCAACAATAAATTTGGATTTTCTGGGAATAATTATTAAAATTAAACTTCCTGCGAAATCTAGCGGGGACGGTTTTCAATGATTTTGTCTTCAAATAAATTGTGACTCAAAATATTTTTCTTCTCTTGTCCAAGACATTGTGATAGAAGATTAATAGTTGTTATAGTATTTTCAAATCTGAAACAATAAAGAACACAACATCATTATTAGTAGAGTTATTAGCAGTCTCATGGGTCCCAAGTATATGGGGACACCCGTTTTTTTGCTCCTTACTGGTATATAATAAAAAAAATTCTTCATTTTTTCTCCCATTTCCTTTTGTGTACCCAACAATAAATTTGGATTTTCTGAGGATAATTATTCAAATTAAACTTCCTGCGAATTTTAGCTGTCACAGTTTTGAATGATTTTGTCACCAAATAAGGAGTGATGCAAAATATTTTTTCCTGTTTTGTCCAAGGTATTGCGATCAAGGATTAATAGTTGTTATTGTATAATATTTTCAAATATGAAACAAAAAAACCCACATTATTATTAGCAGAGTTATTAGCAGTCTCATGGGTCCTATGTATACTGAAACACCGTATATATATATATATATATATATATATATATAGAGAGAGAGAGAGAGAGAGAGAGTGGGGGAGTCCTTTTATTGGTCATTATCAACAGAATTAATTTTGAAAATAGCGACAATGCTTTGGAATGCCTTTATTTTTTAAATATTCCATAATTCTTGATAATATTCTATTTCCGTTGATAGTGTTCTATTTTTTAACCTCATCATCATCTTAGTTTAATCCAATTCTGCGTTTACGTAATTTTGTAATGTTATAAAAACCAAAAAAACTTTTAAAACTCTTAAAAAAAAACTCTTTATACATGCCAGCAACCCCTGGTGATGGCCTCTGAAATATCCGAAAACGCTCGGGACAATTTTGGTAAATTCATCCACCAATTCCAACCTGAAACCAAGACACTTATCAGGAAACTTGAAAGGGTCTTAATAAAATTATATCGAGAAAATAGGTCTATAATTTAATCAAGCATATATATATATATATATATATATGAAAAAATGTTCTTTATGTTGTAATCACTTTAATTATATATATGCACTCGGGTATGTATGTCTTTTTGTGTGTATGAGTGCGTGTGTAGATAGATAGATAGATAGATAGATATGAACAGATTTTGATAGATAGATAGATAGATAGATAGATAGATTGAGTGAGTGAAAGGTGTAGTATAAACATAAGTAAAACTGCAACATCACGTTGCAGAAAATCATGAAAAGTATAAAATATAAAGTGAATCGCGTGTATTTGTCGAATTATTGTAAACGTTTATTGCAGTTCCACCGCTCTGATGAATCCCAAGAGGGTCAACAAAATCGGTAACGTAATTTGCCGCGCACAAGTCGACATTTTAAACCGGAAAAAAATCTCTGAAAAACTAGGGGTCGACTAATACGCCAGGAATAAAGTCCAAACCGTTACTACCGAAAGTTCAACCAGCGGAATAGTACTCCTAACAATCGATATAAACCACTCAAGTCGACATTTCAAACCGGAAAAAAATCTCTAAAAAACTAGGGGTCGACTAATACGCCAGGAATAAAGTCCAAACCGTTACTACCGAAAGTTCAACCAGCGGAATAGTACTCCTAACAATCGATATAAACCACTCAAGTCGACATTTTAAACCGGAAAAAAATCTCTAAAAAACTAGGGGTCGACTAATACGCCAGGAATAAAGTCCAAACCGTTACTACCGAAAGTTCAACCAGCGGAATAGTACTCCTAACAATCGATATAAACCACTCAAGTCGACATTTTAAACCGGAAAAAAAATCTCTAAAAAACTAGGGGTCGACTAATACGCCAGGAATAAAGTCCAAACCGTTACTACCGAAAGTTCAACCAGCGGAATAGTACTCCTAACAATCGATATAAACGACTCAAGTCGACATTTCAAACCAGAAAAAAATCTCTAAAAAACTAGTGGTCGACTAATACGCCAGGAATAAAGTCCAAACCGTTACTACCGAAAGTTCAACCAGCGGAATAGTACTCCTAACAATCGATATAAACCACTCAAGTCGACATTTCAAACCGGAAAAAAATCTCTAAAAAACTAGGGGTCGGCTAATACGTCAGGAATTATTTCGTGATAATATTTTATTTCCGTTGATAGTGTTCTATTTTTTAAATTCATCATCTCAGTTTAATCCAACTCTGCGTTTACGTAATTTTAAAATCTGAAACAATAAAAGAACATAAAGTTATTTTAGTAGAGTTATTAGCAGTAACATGAGTCCCATGTATATTGAGACCCCCAATATTAACGATCACATGGGTTCCATGTATATTGGGACCCCCAATATTAACGATCACATGGGTTCCATGTATATTGGGACCCCCAATATTAACGATCACATGGGTTCCATGTATATTGAGACCCCCAATATTAACGATCACATGGGTTCCATGTATATTGAGACCCCCAATATTAACGATCACATGGGTTCCATGTATATTGGGACCCCCAATATTAACGATCACATGGGTTCCATGTATATTGAGACACCCTATATTAGTAGTCACATGGGTCCTATCAATATCTAGACTTGCTGTGTATGAATGAGATAAAGATTTTTGCAAAGAATGAAAAAAGAACTAGAAATCCTAATACAAACTATTAGAATCTACAATCATGTGTTAGTTTAGTGGCTAATGTGCTTTACTGCGATATTATAATTGTAAGTAAAGCCCGGATATTGGAAAGGAATTTAAAATTGAAAAATGCGCAATGCTTATAATAAAAAAAAAGAAAAAAAAAAGAAGCGCAATTGAAGGAATAGAACTGCCCAAATCAGTAAGCATCAGAACACCTGGAGAATAAGGTTTGGTTTCTTTGTTTAATGGCATATCAACCTTTTTAGGTTATTTAATACCGAAACCAGTTTTCTTGAAGAAGAGTAGTGGTAGTATCGAACACATAGCTGGGAATATAAGGGGTTCATACATTTCACAAATGTTGTATATTGACCTTCGACCCGGCCAAACATGCAATTCCAAAGTGATGCACCGGAAGGAAGTGACACATTCCGATAGCAGTTATGCGACGAAATCGCGTATGGGACAAGGTAAAATCCCATGGTATACTCATAGACTGATGCACCGGAAGAAAATGACCTCTGAACTGCATGACAGTTATATCCGCTTAATGATGATCAAACATGCCAGTCCAAAGACGCCGGAAGTGGCATATTCCGGCTTGGCTAGCCATGAGAATAGATATTGAGTGGGCGATTAAACTATTATATAACTCGGTGAAAACAGGAAGTCAGTTAGTTGGAGATCAGATGAGTTAGAGACAAGATGCGGTAGAGGAAGCCAGCACCCAGAGAGGCTGACCCCCATGCTTCCAGGAGCAGCCCTGGAGAACAAGAAAGACGCAATGCTGATGGCCATAAGAGTGGGGGTCAATATGTTGCAGTTCTGTTCGGTCTCCAACTCCCTCTCACAGTAAAACCTTGAGTAACCCTTTCGAACCTTTCAAATAAAGTGAGAGGTATATTTTTCTAAAAGACTGTGTCCCTCGTTGTTTTTATCGTTGTATTCTGCATGTATATGTGTATAGTTGTAGTATATGACTATACAACATAAGGGTATTTGTCTGAAAGTAAACATAATAGCGCGACTGGAGTACGAACTCGCTTACTACGAGTCCGGAGTCCATCGCTTTAACCATTACACCACGAGGACACCCCTTGGAGAATAATAAAACTACAAATACCGGAGGACAATAGAAGCAGAAAACAGAACTGAAAGGAAAAATAAGAAAGGAGTGCTTGAGAAAAAATCTTTGAACATAGAAAAACCGAAGTCTGAGGAGAGATGATCAAATCAAGTATAGCGAATCATGTGTGGAGAAGACATGGCGGTTTTCAACTCCAATAGAATGAAGTATAGCACAGATAGTTAGCAGGTAGGAGTATTCGGTGATTTCGAAATTATAGACACGAGAATGTTTAAAAATGTTCAAACTCTTCATTTAGAGAGTTAAAAAAAAATTTTTAAAACAAAAAAACAAAACAAAACAAAAAACAAACAAAATGCCAAACAACAACAACAACAACAACGATAACAACAAATTAGGATGTGTGATTTATAACTGGATGATTAACTGCTTATCAGGATTCAGTATACAATGGGTAAATAGTAGGTCAGATTGGGCTTGGTATGGTTACCACTCTTGGAGAAGGACAAATCTGAAGTCAAACCAAAGGAACTCTCTTCTCGTTTAAGATCTCTGCTTCCATCTTTTCCAACATTTTTTTTAATGAAATGGATTTTTTAAATGAAATAGATGCACGCTTCGGAGCTGCTCGGGGTGACAATAATAAGAAAAGAACGATAATGTAGCGCCTCGCGTGGTAAAAGAACTTGGCTAGAAGGTAATTACTCCTGAGTTTGGTTCTCAATCGGTACCATATACTTCTATGTTTATGTCACAACTCAGACAATCTTAGTAAATTGGAGGACGAAAATTAGCTAAGGTACTTTGAAAAGTCCTGGAGAATTGAAGAGACTTGCTGTTACTTCAACTTCAGTAAAAATCCACGCGGTAGGATTGATGTAAAAAGTCGTTATTAATGATAATAACTCACAAAGAAGTAAATAATGATAGTAATATTTCGGTGATATTAAAGAAATTTTAAGAGATAAAATTTCAATATAAAGGAATTTGGAGGGAATAAAATTTCTTGAAGTGAGTGACACTAAAGCCAAATTTAGTAATTAACTGGGTAATGTTTTAGGTGTCTTTAGTGTGTTATTAAACGGTATATTTAAACGGTAAGTTTAAACAGTAAGGTCATACGGTAAGTTTAAACTGTAAGTTCCGTAGCTTTCTAGTTCGAATACTGATTCGAAAAGATAACACAGATGATAAAGTTTTTAAAATGGCATTTTATACAAAAGGAACAAGAAAGAAAGGAATAGAAAAGGTAAAGTGTTGCAATTTTTTAGTACAATTTGCTTGAACTTATCTGGGAGAGTGTCCGGGAAACAAAGTTCTTTGAATTTGAATATTTTTCTTTTCTTTTTTTCGTTTTGTTTTGTAGAAATGTTTTAGAGTTCATTAAATTGCGAGTCTTCCTTAAGGTTCTTTTTAGCAGAATTCTCGGTTGAGTTTTCTTTCAGTTGTTTAACTTGGTTGAATTTGAGTAGTCAACTTTCATTTAATTTTACTTTTATTTCTTGGGAAGTTTCAGCCAGTTTAAAATCTTTACCGGCAATTCAAGAAGCGAGTGACGAAACCCATCTGCTGGCTTAAGTTTTTCGTGCCTTCACAATTCGGTCTCCGAATTCGTACCGAGGGTCTGAAGAGTAGTTCTTGACAAAAAGGAGGAAGTCACTTTTGGATGCCGCACTGTCTGGAATTACTTCTCCCTTCTCCGCTCCGGCCTAGTCAAGTCTGCACGTGGTCAGTTTGATTTTTTTCTTAGAAATACATTTTTATATTTCTTACTCATGTTGATGATGCCCTTCGGGGGAGGTGATTGCTTTTTTTGTATTATATATATATATATATATATATATATATATATGATAAAAATAAGTGGAAAATAGAATAAACTAAAACACTTACAACGGGTTTAGTAGTAATATTTCGTCCTTTATTCAAGGAAGAACTTCCTCAGATTCTTGAATTTAGAACGAAATATAACTACTAAACCAGTCGTAGTGTTTTGGTTTATCCCCTTTTCCAGTTATTTCTATCATCTTGTCAGATTTATCAAAATCTATCATTTCTCCAAGTATATACATATATACAGAGAGAGAGAGAGAAAGAGAGAGAGAGAGAGAGAGAGAGAGAGAGAGAGAGAGAGTATGTTCTGATTTGTACATCACTATTTTCCCTCAAGCTAGATATTGGGTAAAGACCTTATGAAGGATGGTAAAAAAACGTAAAACTAAAAATTAAATAATCATAAAAATAGCCACATAAGTGTTTTATTATAAATTTTGTGATATTTCAAATTTGTTTTTTTATTCTCTTGGTTTTGTTTGAATTATGTAATGATTCTTGTTAATTCTCAATTTATTTGAAATTTCACCGTTGTATTATAGCTAAAATATTAGTGTGGGAAGGAAGGTGATGTCTGAAATATCTGCTTTAAATCCAATTTTTTTAATGTTACGTAAACAATTATTGAAATGATTTAACAATATACCTTTTATCAGGGAAATGTGGCGAAGAATGCAGAGTATATCTAAGTTAAAACTTAGAAATTTTAAGAGATGTGTGTTTTTTTTGAGCAACCATGGGAATCAGCATGGTGAATGGGAACTGTGGCGGATGAACTCGTCGTTGAGCCAACGATGTACTTAACCAGACACTGGGCGGATGAACCCCATCAATCAACGACCAGGATCAAACAGTTCAGTTAGGAAACTACAACTACTTATCTACAAGTGTGGGGACTACTGATGGGGTTAATCCAGCCATCGTGTTTGTTTTTGTTTTGTTTTGTTTTTGTTTTTATTTTTTATGTGTGACTCGCTTAAGAGTTCTCTTAATCAAGAAAACTGGGTCACGTCTGTGTCAGGTGCGCAGATTTTAAACAAACTCTGGGTCTGGTATAGCCACAATATACCATCCATGATAAAAATGTCGGATCGAAATATAACGCAACATGGGACTCAGGCAACAGGTCTGGGTGTCATGATCGGCAGGTGCTCTCCTGATCGCTGAGATAAGAGAGTTGATTGTCATCCTACGAGTTTAACCAAAATAAATCGCTAATTTTTGAAAATAGTAACTTGAAACACCAAACAACACAGAACAAACACCAACACAAGAACAAAAAATAAATTTAGAAAATTTAAAGAGAATTATGAATGAACAAAAAACAAACTTGCTATCACTAAGAAATATGGAATGGAGAGCAATCAAGCGGAAAAAAATAAATCAAGTACTAACATACCAAAAAAACACACAACTGAATTAAATGAACTAATCTATGCAGGAGCGAAATTAGTTTATGAGAAAACCGGGATTCCTTTAAAGAGCACCAACAAAAAATCAAAACCTGGATGGGAATTTCGACTGGAAACGCAGATAAGAAAGCTACGAAAACAGGTGAAAATGATAAAACAAAAAAAAAAACAAAAACAAAAAACGATAGAATGATGGGAGAAAAAGGGAAAAGCATTACAAGAAAAGGTAACGATACAACTTGAGGAAATAAACTAGAAAGTACTGGAGGAAAAAGGAAAATTAAAAAGATATAGACGAAGGGTAAAACAAGACAGACAAAACCAAACATTCCAAAACAACAAAAGAAAATTCTAACAAGTTGGGGGAGATGACTTAAAAACATACCAGCAAGCAGATGCAAGAGAAGCTGAACAATTATGGAGTAATTGTTGCTATGTCAACCAAGAGAACATAACAAAAAGCCGAATGGATAAGCAACATGACAAAAGAATTGGAAGGATTCGAAGAAGGCCCGAAAGTGGAAATACACATCGATTTACTAAGAATGACACGAAAAAAATATCAAATTGGAAAACGGCAGATCATGATGGAATACAATGATTCTGGTTCAAGAAACTCGCAATTATTCATGATAGCTAAGCGTTCGAAATGAACAGATGTCTACAAGAAGCCAGCGTATCCGAATAGATGACTAAAGGAAGGGCCACATTGATCCAAAAAGACTCCCGAGAAGGAACCGTCCCTAACAACTACAGACCCATAACGTGCCTACGACTATCTAAACCACAGCATTGCTAAGAACGGCCAGAATCCTAACACGAGTCCTGGAGACTTGAGAAGACTTGCTGTCACTCAACCTCCAGTGAAAAACCATCAGCTATCACTGATGAGAAAAACTCTAAAGGAGTAAATAATAATAATAATGATAAGCAAGTTTATGGTGACACAAATTGTGGTTGGAGCCTTTAAAGCGGCCCTGCAGAACCTTGAAACTGGTAAAATGGAAATCAGAGGAAGAATTCAAAATATCCAGTCCACAGCACTGGAAAAATTGGCTGGGGGAATCCAAGAGATCTGTGGAGACTTGCTGTCTCTCAGTTTCCTGTCAAAAATCACTGATGGGAATATAAAATAATGATTAAGGGACTTGAAACTTGGAAATCAGAGGGCAAGTAGAAACCATCCAGACAACAGCCATATTAAGACCGGCCAGAATACTGAGAAGAATCCTGGAGACAAGCGGAGACTGTAACTCAAACTCCAGTACAAAACCTCAGATAACGTTGGTGTGAAAAACTCTCAAAGGGGTAAAATAATAAATTCCTAGACTATCTTCCTGTAAAGGAGTAACTTAGAAACATACATCAAAATAGAAGAAAATTGACGATGATGCATTAGGAATGGTTTTAGGAAACCCGTAATCAATAAGTATTTTTGATGAATAATTATTTTCTTGGCTTAAAGATTAAGGTTAATAAACTTAAATCTTTTTTTTTAATTTGGTTTAAAAAACTTTTTTTTAAAAATGAAATAAATGCACACCTAAAAGGAGCGCGACACCTTGTTTCGAGAAAGACGGTACCGATGCACATGAAGAGGGAGAGAGAGAGAGAGAGAGAGAGAACATGGACAAGAGAGAGGGGGAGGGAAAAAGAGAAAGAGTGAAAATTAAAGAAAGAGAAAGAAAATGAGAGAGAGAAAGAGAAAATGAGAGAGAGAGAGAGATTTAGAGAGAGAATGAAAAAAAATGAGAGAGAGAAAATGAGAGTGGGAAAGAGAAAGATAACGTCTGTAAGAGAGAGATAGAGATAGAGGGATAGAAAGAATGAGAAGGAAAGAATGAGAGAATTAAAGAGAATGAAAGAGAGAGAGAGAAAGAAAGAGAGAGAATGATAGAGATAACGAGGGAGAAAGAGAATAAGAGCAAGAGAGAGAGAGAGAGAAAGAAAGAGAGAGAGAAAGAAAGAGAGAGAGGGATAGGGAGAAAGAGAAGGAGAATGAGAATGAAAATGAAAATGAAAGAAAGAGAAAGAAAATAAGAGAGAGAAAGAGAAAATGAGAGAGAGAGGGAAAGAGACAGAATGAGAGAGAGAGAGAGAGAGAGAGAGAGAGGGAGGGAATGAGAAAAAATGAGAGAGAGAGAATGAGAGTGGGAAAGAGAAAGAGAATATCTGTAAGAGAGAGAGAGAGAGAGAGAGAGAGAAAATGAGAAGGAAAGAATGAGAGAAAGAGAATGAAAGAGAAGGAGAGAGAGAGAGAGAATGAGAGAGAAAGAAAAGAAATAGAAAACTTCTGTCAAGGTTAGTACGAATTAGCATCATGGAGAGAGAAGGAAGAGATTTGTAAGATTGTGTTGCGCCGATCATTGAAGTTGGTAGGGTTCGATATTCCTATGCAAACATGAAACCTTTTTGGTCATTGTTGATTCTCTTCCAGGATTTATGAGATCATCTATGATAGATTCTTCCTCGCGGAGCAAATATAATCGACGAAGGGCTGATTATTCTTTAATTATTCATGGGAGGCAGAGGTGTGTTTATTAGTTTGATTAAACTGAATCAATATTCAAGACGGCTAAATGATAAACTGCAGACCATAATGAGAAATCCACCCTAACACACACACACACACACACACACACACACACACACACACACATGTATATATATATATATATGTGTGTGTGTGTGTGTGTGTGTGTGTGTGTGGGAGTGTTTGTGTGGGAGTGCGCGCGTATGTTTATACATTTCGTGAATCGTGTGTGCATATATATATATATATATATATATATATATATATATATATATATATATATATATATTTCTTTTCTTTTCGAAGCATGGGTCTACAAATATATTTTCTACATATTTGATTTACTAGCAACACACACACACACACACACACACACACACACATATATATATATATATATATATATGTATATATAGCGAGAGAGAGAGAGAGAGAGAGAGAGAGAGAGAGAGAGAGAGACCAAAAAAGATAAGTCGAACTGAATTCATATTCATGTCCCTATTTTTGAATATTTGTCGGCAAGCTTTTATATATATATATGCCCGAACCCAGAGTCATAATCTGATGAAGGCTTTGTTAGAAGCAATGCTGTTGTATAAACATCAGTTATTGTATGATAACTACTACATATATATATATATATATATGTGTGTGTGTGTGTGTGTGTGTGTGTACGTATATTATTTTTAGTAGACATATACATTCTCATATATAAATAAATAGTGTATATATATATATATATACTAGGAAATGTATACATGATCATATATAAATGAATAGTATATATATGAGAATGAATATATAGATACATGAAAATGTATATATATATGAAAATGTACGTATATATATATATATATATATATACTATTTATGTATATATGAGAATGTATATATCTACAAAAGATATTACACACACACACACACACACACACAGACACACACACACACACACACACACATATATATATATATATATATATGCATTCATTTACTCTCTTAACGCATTCTCTGAAATTGTGTACCATTTCCAACTGGTCACGCCTACCCTGCCACCCGTTTTGTCTTGATACGAACAGATGCCAGCCAAATGTCTTCAGACAATAATGTTTATTGCATGTAAAATGTTGGATAAACAATTCAGAAAGTTGTCAAGCACGTGTACGAATTAGATAAAGGTCTGTCCCTCTCTCTTTTATTCCCTTTTTTTCACTTTCTTTCTCCTTTCCTCTCTTTCTCTCTGTCTGTCTGTCTCTCTCTATGTACATGGGTTTAGACGCCAATCAATACATATGCAGTTATATGTTCGTTTATATGTGGTTATATATATTCCGTGTACAAAAGAGTAATACGTTTATCAGATGATGATTCGTAGTTCAAACATGGTATCGGGGCTAAAACATCATCATCCTATACTTATATAACCTAGTAGAACTCAGTGAATACTCTTGATAAAAATACAACCTTATTTTGAAAAACGGGTGTCCTCGTGGTGTAATGGTTAAAGCGATGAACTGCGGAATCGTCGTACGCGAGTTCGTACTCCAATCGCGCTATTACGTTCACTTTCGGGCAAATACCCTTGGGAAAGGTATGAACCCCCTTATTCTCCCTCCAGCTATGGATAAATAGTAGGACAGACTAGGTTCTTCAGCCTTGGTGAGGCAACTAGTCTAGGAGAAGGAAAACTCTGAATTCAAACCTGTTAAACTCCGCTTAAAAATTGACCTTGTGTCCGAGCGGAGGGGTTGGTAAATAGTACCTTATTTTGAATTCATACATTGAAATCGTTCGAAAAAAAAGCTTCATTAGCCACACACACACATTTATATATATATATACATATATATATATTAGGGTGCATCTAATGCCCTGACATTAAATATGTGGCCTGTCCCCAATTTCATTTTGTTTGTTATATGAAGTAATTATTTATTTCCAAAAATGGGATTTTTTTAATATTGCCTTATACGACCACGTTGCACTTCGATATTAATATCGCTCAACATTGACATTTGCATTAAAAACCATTTCATCAGGATATAATCTTTGGCAAAATAGGTATAACATAATGTTTTATTATTTAGCTATATATTGATATAATCTATTTTTATTGATATTTATTGATATAATACTATAAATAATTCCAACTCTTCGCACACGTTCTTCTAAAAAATAATTACAGCTTTACCTGCTTTTCATAATGTAAATAATAAATGATTTTAGTAAAAATCCATGTTTCTCATTACATTTAAAATAACAGTGAATCAACTATTGAAGAATTTAATGCAGGTTTATAAACTGTATGTATTAATCTAAAAAGTCATAAAACGAACCAATTACAAATTTCTATTTAGTTTTTCTTATATCCTCCTAAATATGACAAAATTATATACGCCATAATATAATGAACATAAAATAACAAGGTGGCCATACTAAAAAGAAGCAAAATTCCACAATTTTTAGTATGAAAGCCCATTTGTACAAATGGAATAAAATTAAATTGGGGACAAATTAATCATTTGAAATTTTGAAATATGATACCCACTAATATATATATATATATATATATATATATATATATATATATACGAGGTGCATACGATAAGTTTCCAGACTGGGCACTTTTATTGATAGTATACACATGAAACTCAAGTTCCCTTCGAAGTAACCTCCTCCGGCTGCAATGCACTTGTTGTACCGTTCCAACAACTTCTTGAAGGCCTCATGGAAGTACTCTTGTGTGAGCGTGTCAATGACCTTCGTCACAGCCTCTTTCATCTCTGAGCTAAGGGAATAAGCAAAAGTCACAGGGAGCAAGGTTTGGACTATATAGGATCTGTCTTGATGCCCATTTTGGTCAAATAGTCTGTGACAAGGATGGAGTTGTGGACTGGTGCATTGTCCAGGTGGAAATGCCACTGACCCTATTTGAAGAGTGTTGGCCTCTTCCGACGGAATCTCTTCCTGAACTCCCTTAAAACCTCAACATAGTAACCCTAATCCTAACCCTAACCCTTTGGCCAATCAACTCTGGTGTATTGACTTCTTTACTCCTCCTACACCGCTCATCATCCCTCACGGACTCAATTGATTTCCTTGAATAACTTATGCCACTCAAAAACTGATGCTCGATTCATGGAAGATGGTCGAAAAGCAGTCTGAAGCATTCCATACGTTTCTGTGGCATTTTTTGCAAGTTTAAAACACAATTTTATTGCATATCGTTCTTTTAAAGTGTCAGATTGCATTTTTGAAATTCACCAGCTGTGACAATCAGGCTTTAGTAGGGTGTATTCCAATTGCTGCTGTAGCTGTTGATTTGAATCTGAAATCATAAAAATTGGTCAGTCATCTCATAAAAAGTATAGCAATAACATAGTGAATTTTCAAGTGTGTACGAGAATTTTAAATGTCCATACGAAAAAAGTCTGGAAACTTATCGTATGCACCTGGTAAGATGCAGAAGTGTAGTCACGTGACCAGAAGTTGGGACACTTGACATTTACACGAAAAATAAATGTGCATAGAACGTATGTCAGATGTGAGGAAGATTCAGAAAAAAAAAAAAAATCATGCTGCTCCCCCTTCTCGATTGCAGAACGTGTTCTTACGGGAAAGTCTCGAATTGGTGGAATGAATGATTTGATTTCTTTCTTTAATGGCATGTCACCCTTCGTGGGTTACTGAATGCAAAAAGCCATCTGGTAGAAGTTCTGGATGAAGGAGTTCATGCCTTTCCTAAGAGTATTAATTTGAAAGTAAACGTAATCGTGCGACTGCAGTTCGAACTAGAAAACTATAATGTCACAGCCTAGCACACTTGCTATTAGGCCACAGGGATTCTGCAATAAAAGTTGCAATAGAAAATTGATTGATATTGGTTGGTTGGTTGGTTGGTAGACATATCAACCATCGTAGGTTATTTAATGCTGAATTCCCTTTATACATATATATTATATATATAATATTTGGTTTGGTTTGGTTTTATGGCATATCAACCATTATAGGTTATTTAATGCTAAATTCTCTTTATACATAATTATTAATTAAGTAGGCTTTGGTTTTGATTGGGTTTTATGGCATAGCAACCATCACTGATTATTCAATGCCAAATTCACTTTATACATATTCATTGAATAAATAGGATTTGGTTTGGTAGGATTTTATGGCATTCCAACCATCATAGGTTATTTAATGCCAAATTCTCTTTATACGTATATATTTAATAAGTAGGATTTTGTTTGTTTGGGTTTTATGGCATATCAACCATTGTAGGCTATTTAATGCCAAATCCTTTTTATACATATATATTAAATATATAGGATTCGGTTTGGTTTGGTTTTATGGCATAGCAACCATCATTGGTTATTTAATGCCAAATTCTCTTTATACATATATATTAAATAAATAGTATTTGGTTTGGTAGGATTTTATGGCATTGCAACCATCATAGGTTATTTAATGCCAAATTCTCTTTATACATATATATTCAATAAGTAGGATTTTGTTTGTTTGGGTTTATGGCATATCAACCATTGTAGGTTATTTAATGCCAAATCCTCCTTATACATATATATTCAATATACAGGATTTGGATTCGTTGGGTTTTATGGCATATCAACCATTGTAGGCTATTTTATGCCAAATCCTCTCTATACATATATATTAAATATATAGGATTCAGTTTGGTTTGGTTTTATGGCACATCAACCATTGTTGGTTATTTAATGCCAAATCCATGTTTATAGGGCAAATAACAAATGTAAGGAGCAACTCTCCCTAATAAATTTGGATATTAGGAAAAAAAATTATTGCAGACGGAAGCCTGCTTAGGAAAAATTGCTTTGCTAAAAATGCTCATCTATAATATTATCGTCGGTAGTGACGGCCACAAGCACCATGATGTGGACTTGGTTTTTTGTCATCAATATCAGTATATATTGTGGGTTCAGAACAAGCTAACGGTTCCTCTGATCCTGGCAGAAATGTTTCTCATCTGAGAAAAAATAAATCATGATCGGTTGGAGGAGATCCTTGAGTTTAATGAAAAGCTTTGCAGCGTGGTGTTTTTCTCATCTTGTATGAGAAATGCTCAATGTCTTCACACACCACTTGCCTGATAAGAAACTCAAATACTTCCATGTCCTTGACTATAGAACTGGTTGACTTATTGGGATCGTTGTCAATCATGGCCTGAATTTCACTAACAAATTTGGGAGTTCTTTTCGTATCAGAATGAAGCTTTCGAGCTCCCGTACCTTCGTAATCACTGTTTGGACTCAACCAGCTCTTTTCAAATTCACCCTCTTCAGATGAACAGACACTCGGAAATCTTCATATTGGAGCTTATATATATATATACCTATATATTTAGACGGAGGCAGAAACAAACAGACGAGAAGTATAAGCTTAAATCTTTATTTCATCTCATAAGGAGACACTTTGCGTGATATTGTTAGCGAACGTTTCCTGCAGATCACAGTGAGTTAGATTCTCACCGGGTGTCAAAAAATCGTTTAGTAAATGGCTACGACGACAAGGCCAAAATGCACACATTATTTATTGAAAAGACCTGGAACTGTACATTAATTGGATATTTTCGCCTGAGTTTAAAGTCTTAGGGAACAGCAAGTCTGTATCCCAGCAGTTATTAGAATGACTTCGAAAACAATATTTATTTCACGCTGGTCAGTCTTGTACATATAATCCTCACAAAACCAAGACTGAACATTACATGAATCTATTTTCTACACGGGGATAAAGGTTCTCCTCCCCATGTCCTGCGAGATAGACGGAAATAAAGATGAATCATATTCAATCCGAAGAATATTTTTGGGACGTGGAAATGAAAAGATAAAAATAAAAATCTTGTTTTTAGACGGTTAGGGGTGGGGGATTGTGTGTCTTAGAGAGGGGGGGGGGGCAAATCTAATGTAAAAGAATTTATGCTGCGATTTCTTCATCTCTTCTAAGTCTCTTGTGGCTGAAGATAAGATCACTCATTTGTGATTGATCAGGTACAGTTTTGCGTATCTACCTCAATCTCTTCATATTCAGATCTATCTATCTATCTATCTATCTATCTATCTATCTATCTATCACAATCTGTTCATATCTATCTATCTATCTATCACAATCTGTTCATATCTATCTATCTATCTATCTATCTATCTATCACAATCTGTTCATATCTATCTATCTATCTATCTATCTATCACAATCTGTTCATATCTATCTATCTATCTATCTATCTATCTATCTATCTATCTATCTATCACAATCTGTTCATATCTATCTATCTATCTATCTATCTATCTATCTCAGTATGATACCTTTAATATTTTTATCAATTTCAAAATATTGTCTCTCTTCTTTTCACTTTCTATGATTGACTTTTTATTTTCCACTTCTTTAATCTTGATACAACGTATATTTGGTCACTCTACTAAATTCCAAATGTAAGTATATATATATATATATATATATATATATATATATATATATATATATATATATATGAAGAGAAAGAGAGAGTATAATTTTTTAAAACGGCATATCACCTCCATATGGGTTATTTTAATGCTGAGATTTGATTTATTTTCTAATCACAATTAATTGTTTATTTTTCTTATCTTTGTTATACAAAGATTATGTGATTTAATGTGGCGGGATGAATATATATATATATATATATATATATATATATATATATATATATATATATATATATATATATATATATATATATCCAAGATGGATTTTTTGGTCCTATAAATCCTTATCTGGTCTGATTTAAAGGCAGTAATTACTGGGGATACGGTTACAAGACTCAGCATTCCTATCCAAGGTCGCGGTAAATCACCTGAAGAAGGCCAGAGGTGAAATTTGGCCGAAACGTAGTGAAAAAAAAAACAAAACAAAAAAAAACCTACCAAGATGAGGCAAAAGTCCGCAATAAATAAAAATTAATTCTCAGATTAAGAAGCCTCATGTCAAAATGATTCCAATTAAAGACAAGTACAAAATATATAAAAATAAATGGCAATGAAGGGGTACTCCAACTTCAAGGCCTTCACGGAGTTGTAGCACCTGATAGGGTCCTATCCATGGCTCAAACAGAACTATTTGACATTCAAACCGAGTGCAAACAAATGACTAATGTTAAATTGAATTGCTTGATATAGAACAGTTTGATCACTTAATTGAATTGTTAGTGATAGATAGCAATACTTAGAAGCGTTTAAACTTTTTTGACTTATGCTTCATTGAATTGTTAGAAATAGAACTGCCTTATCCTTTAATTTAGTGTATTAAAATAATGTGTTTACGAATCATGAACGTGATATATATGTTAAAATAGGATTTGGCATTAAATTACTAACAATGGTTGATAAGCCAAAAAATTAAACCAAACCAAACCAAAACTCACTGGATATATATATATATATATATATATATATATATATATATATATATAGAGAGAGAGAGAGAGAGAGAGAGAGAGAGAGAGAGGGAGTTTCACAATTGTAGAATCAAAGCAGAGCTCTCAGATCTTTCTTGTAGAATATTTCCATTTCTTTATTGAGATTATGGCTGGGAAATAGTGACTATTTTGATATATTCAACCAATATACCGAAATCATACCTGTTATAATGAAGTCAAACCCGACCGATAAAATGAAACGCAGTTTCTTCCAGGCAGTGATCGTGTCGATACTGCTGTATGTCTGCACCACTTATGCGCTAACAAAACGGCTGGAGAAGAAGCTAGACGGCAAATACACAAGAATGTTGCGAGCAATATTGAACAACCCCTGGCGGCAACACCCCACAAAGCACTAACTATACGGCCACCTGCCTCCCATTACGAAAACTATCCAAGTTAGACGAACCAGACACGCAGGACACTGCTGGAGAAGCAAGAACGAGCTCATAAGTGATGTACTCCTATGGACCCCCACATATGGCCGAGCAAAAACAGGACGACCAGCTCGAACATACATGCAGCAGCTATGTGAGAATACGGGATGTAGCCCTGAAGACCTGCCAGAGGCGATGAACGATAGGGTGAAGTAGCGAGAGAGGGTGATGAATATCCGTGCTAGCGGCACATGATGATGATGATAATAATGAAGTAGAATATCTTTTGCTTAAAGACGTATGACGAAACTAAGCCTTTCAAACAAGATACAGAAGGGAGTTCAATTTCAACACATTTCCAAACAGGAGTCAGATTTTCAAATTGGTCAAGAACTCTGAAGCACATGGCACTTACAAAGATCATATGACAACAGGTTTTTACACCATCTGGGCCTTCAGTCACCCAGGAGGCAATGGGCATGTGTTATCAACAACTTTGCATGCCACATTCAACAATGCCTTTTAAAACGAACAGTGGACATTTGGAGCATGTACTCGAGGGCTCCTCATGACATTTTGAGTTCATGTTTGAGACTAAATGGTTGCAGATCCTAAAATCTTATCCTTTTACCTTTCAATAAATGCAATTTCCATTACTTTATTATTTGCGGTCCTCGATTTGTACCTGATCATTTTGTTTCAAAAATTTTGAAACATCATGTATATATATATATATATATATATATATATATATATATATATGATAATATAATGATAATAATAATAGATAAATATATATTAGATGTATATACTTAATTCATGGAATTTAGACTGCGACCCTGAGTTTCATGGAGTTTGTTTACATATATATATATATACATATATATATATTAAATAACTGAATAATTGCACTTACGGTAAGGGAAAAAAACCGCAAGTAATTCGAAGATAGAAATATACAATGAATCACTGTCTGGGGAAAAAATATATATATATATATTGGAAAAAAAGAAAGAAAAGGCCAACCTTGTCACACTAATTGAAAAAAATCAACAGATACACAATCGATTGGTCAAAAGAAAAAAACACCGTAAAATGCTGCTAAGCTACAAGAACAAAAAGTGCTCAATACTAAGTAGAGCAAAATAGTTACAAAAATTATTTCGTGAGTCAGGAACTAACCTACAACAGCTTCACCTAAGCGGCTCATCAGGGTACTTAATCCCGACGGTCGGCATTAGGTACCCTAATGAACCGCTTCGGCGAAACTGTAGTAGGTTAGTTCCTGACTCACGAAATAATTTTTGTAACTATATATAAAGTAGGGCAACCTGAAGGCATTTTTTAGTAGTTACTCTACTTACCATAGATCTGTACCTTATAATATTGAGTGTTAAGCAAAGAGACATCAAGTAACATTTTTCAAGCCTTTAAGAAGGAAGTTCCATTTCAACGCATTTCCAAAGAGGAGTCAGATTTTCAAGTTGCTCAAGACCTTTGAAGTTCATGGCACTGGTGAAGATAATAGAACAAAAAGGTTCCTCACCATTTGGGCCCCTGATAACAAGCAATCACCCAGAAAGAATCTAGTTATTAATAACCTTGCATTCAACAGTGCCTTTAAGTGAACAGCGGATATCTGAGACACGTACTCCTCTTCGTTCATATTCGAGACAAAATGGTGGCAATTCCAAAAATATTATTCTTCAACGTAATTTCTATTACTCTCCTATTGATTTGTGAATGATTATATTCTTTCAAAATTTGTAAAACACCTTATATATATATATTTATACGAGGTGCATACGATAAGTTTCCAGACTTTTTTCATAAGGGCACTTTTATTGATAGTACACACATGAAACTCTAGTCCCCATCGAAGTAACCTCCTCCGGCTGCAATGCACTTGTTGTACCGTTTCAATAACTTCTGAAAGAACCCATGGAAGTCCTCTTGTGTGAGCGTGTCAATGACCTTTGTCACTGCCTCTTTCATCTCCTCAATTGTCTCATAACGACATCCTCTGAGCTTAGGGAATAACCAAAAGTCACAGGGAGCAAGGTGTGGACTATAGGGAGGCTGAGGAACTGTCTTGATGCCCATCTTGGTCAAATAGTCTGTGACAAGGATGGAGTTGTGGACTAGTGTATTGTCCTGCTGGAAATGCCACTGAACTACGTTAAAGAGTGCTGGCCTCTTTCGACGGAATCTCGTCCTGAATTCCCTTAAAATCTCAACATAGTAACCCTAACCCTGACCCTAACCTTTTAGCCAATCAACTCTGGTCTATTGACTTCCTTACTCCTCCCACACCTCTCATTATCCCTCACAGACTCCCTGCCTTCCTTGAATCTCTTATGCCAATCAAAAGCTGATGTTCGATTCATGTCAGATGCTCCAAAAACAGTCTGAAGCATTCCATACGTTTCTGTAGCGTTTTTTCCAAGTTTAAAACAGAAGTTTATTGCATATCGTTCTTCTAAAGTGTCAGATGGCATTTTTGAAATTCACCAGCTGTGACAATCAGGCTTTAGTAGGGTGTATTCCAATTGCTGCTGTAGGTGTTGATTTGAACTTGAAATCATAAAAATTGGTCAGTTATCTCCTAAGATGTATATCAATAGCATACTGAATTTTCAAGAGTCTACGACAATTTTAAATGGCCATACGAAAAAAGTCTGGAAACTTATCGTATGCACCTCGTACATATATATATATATATATATATATATGAAGAAAAATTGACAACAAGTAATCCAAATAGAAAGGGGAGATTTATTGAGAAACAAAGTCGACACTAGCATTTCGGTTCTGCTGAACCATCATCAGGATTATGAGGGGTTATATTAGGGATGTATAAAAAGTGTAAACATATATACAAATTTGGAGAAGTTGTATAATAAGAAAAGTTGGTTGTTTATGACAAGAAAAATTGGCCGTTTGATCAATGAATCAGCGTTCGTTTCTTTAAAATACGTCACCTGACATTAGAAACATTGTGCAGAATCCACGTTCCGTTAGTTCATCGAGAGATTTCGAATCATTCCTCGTTTTCGACGAAGTTCAAATAATATAAATCTGTATTTTTTTTATATTAACGTATATGCCTAGGAAAATCCTAAAATACGAATATAAGCTTAAAGGCACAGACTTATGTCATCCAAGAAGATGTTGGGATGAACGAAGAACGCTGGACATACAAGTAGGTGTGATTTTTCTTGTGTATAGTTGGTAATATATATACTTATATATATATATATATATATATATATATATATTACTTCTAGAAAAAACAATATTCAGTCACCATGGGATAATAAATTTATTTCCATCCTGTTAAGAGCATTGATATGTATCAAAGACTCTAAAATAATTTTTAACAGGACTTCATCAGATCCAATTGGAGAATAAAATACATTACAATCAGATAGGAGGGATAGTCAAAGGAGAAAAAGAGAGGGAGGAGCAAAATCCATTTCAGCTTTGTATAGCCTTTACCCATGTAAGGCTAGTTCCGGTCCCTTCTGGTTTCAGATTAAGACTTATTTGCTCCATGAATTTATTTACGTTGAGCTCTGTACCAGGAATATTTAAATATTCGAAATTTGAATAATTTATTTGTCCTGATGGAATAGTTCACCACTCCGGATTTATTGGATTGAAGAATACCTTATATATATATATATATATAGGATGTTTCTATTAATAAATGTATATATATATATATATACGTATTGAGAGAGAGAGAGAGAGAGAGAGAGAGAGAGAGAGAGAGAGAGAGAGAGAGAGATGTTATGTTGTTCCTACATATGTTTGCATATTACATGCGTTCCAAGTCATAAAACACGTACACTTACGCATACAAACAAACACATACATACACACACACACACACACACACTGATCAATTACGTTGCTTCAACTGATATATTATCAGACTTTGATCTGTTGGTTTACGACACCACCTAAAAGACTTATCGTCACACATACACACACACGCGCACTCGCGCGCGCACACACACACACACACACACACATACACACACACACACACACACACACACACACACACACACACACACATATATATATATATATATATATATATAGCTTTTGATAGCGTACCTCACAAATGGATTCTAAAAGTTATAAACCCTTTAAAGATATCCCAGTAATAATGATACTCCTAAAATACAATATTGGTTGGTTGGTTGGTTGGTTTGTGGGTTTTATGGCATATCAACCTTTGTAGGTTATCTAACGCCAAATCCATTTTTATGCATTATTTAAAACAATTCAATTTAGCATAAGTACACAGTTTAATTGTCAAAAACATTTCTATTTCAAACTATTCAAGCAGTTATATATAACAATTCAGTTTAGTTTAAGTACAGTTTTAATGTTGAAAAACAGTTCTATTTGAAATAATTCAGTTTAGGATAAGAACGCACTTTAAATGTAAGTACAGTTTAATAGTAAAAAAAAAATTCTATTTCAAGCTATTCAGTTTAGTCAAGCAGTTCTAATTAACCTAATTCAGTTTAGTATAAGTATAGATTTTGTTTACACACAGTTACATGTCAAAACAGTTCTATGTTAAACAATTCAGTTTAGTGTAAATACAGTTTCAATGTCAAAAACAATTCTATTTGAAATAATTCAGTTTATCATAAGCATGCAGTTTAAATGTAAGTACGGTTTAATTGTCAAAAACATTTCTATTTAAGTTTAGCATAAGTATGCCGTTAGTTCTATTTAAACCATAGATATGGGGCCTATCAGGTGCTACCACGCCAGGCCAGTGTGGATCTGGGAGCAATGGCAATGAAGGGGTATTCCGTATTCCCCAAGGCCCCAGCATTACTGGGACCTCACCATCAGGCTGTTTAGTGTAATATACAGGACACTCGTCGGTGGGTGGTCTTACCCCTCTGCAGAGGTTCAGTCAGTGTATTCTACAGGCCCAGCCGACTGGGCGAATACAATATTGAAAGGTGTCATAATAACCTCAGAATAATCCAGGAAAAAGGCTTGTGTGAAACTAATAATCTGAACATTAACAATGTATATGCGTGTGCGTGTGTGTATGTGTTATGTGTAGATACACATGGTTACATCAATACTAATGATGAAAAGAACTTGTGTTTTGTACAATTTACGGTTCATCATAATCTCCTTCCTCGTCAAAAGACTTGATTCGGCGAATACTAATCCCATAAATAGATAGATAAATAGATAGATAAATAGAGACCAGCGTCATCCTTAATCAAAGGGAAAAATAATAACTATTGCTTATTTAGCGTCTCGACACGGATCATTTTTCTGTGTTTTGTTTTTGTGGGGTTGTGTATTGATCATAAAAACCAGACTGACCTTTATATGATTTATCAACAGAAGGTGGATAAAATTGATGGTAATTTCAGAAATTATTCCCATAATGGCAGCGGTTAAATCAAATAATGGATACGCTATTAAATTCACGATAAAGCAAACATTTCTTTATCTCTCCTAATACAGAGTATGGTAAAAGTATCTACCACTACCATTTTAAACTGGCACTCGTGAGGTACATGTGAATTTAGGAAAGTGGCTATGAAAGCCCCTTCTGGCTAATGTCTTACCATTTTGCATTTCCGGATACACTTAGTGACGATCATGATCATCATGTCGTGCCGCTAGCACGGATATCCCTGACCCTCTCTCGCCACTTCTCCCAATCGTTCATCGCCCCAAGGAGGTCTTCAGGGCCACATCCCGTATCCTCACATAGCTGCTGAATGTATGTTCGAGCTGGTCGTCCTGATTTTGCCCGGCCATATGTGGGGTTCCATAGGAGTACATCACTTATGAGCTCGTCCCTGCTTCTCCAGCAGTGTTCTGTATGTCTGGTTCGTCTAGCTTGCATAGTTTTCCTGATGGGAGGCAGGTGGTCGTATAGTTGGTGCCTTGTGGCTGTTGCCGCCAGGACTTGTTTAATATTGCTCGCAGCATTCTTGTGTAATTGCCGTCTAGCTTCTTCTTCAGCCGATTTGTTAGCGTCCAAGTAGTGCATCCATACATCAGTATCGATACGACCACTGCCGGGAAGAAACTGCGTTTCATTTTATCGGTCAGGTTTGATTTCCATATGATCGATAGTCTATTGATAGCTGTCCATGCCTTCGTTAGCCGCGTGTCGATGTCCTTTTCGGTTGATGAAACGCTGCTTCCTAGATAGGTGAATTTGTCAACTAGTTTCGAAGTGTGGTGTGGTGATGTCGTCTAGTGTGGTGATGTCGCCTGTTTGATTATAGCACATATATTCCGTTTTGTGTGCATTGACATGGAGGCCAATGCCTGTGGTGGCTCGTTCCAAACTGTAAACAGAGCGTTTGCTTAAACGATTTTTAAGAGTGCTGAATCTGTAATTGTTACAGGGAGAACTTTTTGTGCTCATTTTATATTTCATCGGAATGATGCTGTTCCGGATAGAAACTCGATATTGCTATGGGTTAAAAATTGCCTAAGTTCACTTGCATCACACTGGTAACTGTTTATACCATTCTGTTGGTGGGGTATCCTCTATTGGAGGTAATCCCGACCAAAAACAAGTGTCCTAGTCATGAAATTGAACTGTGTGTGGTGGTGAGGTTCCATTTCTGAAAGCCCATGGACTGTTAAGTCACAGCTTCGTTATGATCTTCTTGGTCAAGTGTATGAAGGGCTTACCTATTTAAAATGCTTGAAGATTACCAAAATCAGATTATAATTGTTGAAACCACATAATGATATAAAAATTATTTGTATGTATGTATGTATGTATGTATGTATGTATGTTTATTTGTGTGTTTGTTTGGGTTTATGGCATATCAACCTTTGTAGGTTAGCTAATGCTGCATCCATTCTTATTCGAATGAACAGTTCTATTTCCAACAATTCAGTTTAGCATAAGTACACAGTTTAATTGTCGAAAACATTTCTATCATAAAAGCTATTCAGTTAAATCAAACAGTTCTATTTCAAACAATTCAGTTTAGCATAAATGCATGGCTTAATTGTCGAAATCAGTTCTATTAAAAGTTATTCAGTTTAGCCAAACAGATCTATTTCAAATAATTCAGTTTAGTATAAGTATAGTTTTTGTTTATACACAGTAAAGGTCAAAACTGTTCTATGTCAAGCAATTTAGTTTAGCGTAAGTACGTAGTTTAAATGTCAAAACAGCCCTAATTCAAGCAATTCAGTTTAGCATAAGTACACAGTTTGTTCTATTTGACTCATAGGTAGGGCCCTATCAGGTGCTACCACTACGGGCCAGAGTGGAACAGGGAGTGATAGCAATGAAGAGGTTTTCTGCATTTCTCAAAGCTACAAGAGCATCACCATCAGATTGTTTAGTATCATATCTTGGACATTTGTTGGGGGGGATCTTACCCCTGTGAAGAAAAGCAGTCGGTATATTAAGCAGTGTCGGCCGACTGGGCAATATTTGTATAAGAATAGTTTGTTATACATTGATAGCAAATTATAATTTTAGTCTATCTCAGAAATGCTGTGGCCCAACAAGTGTCATGTGGCCAAGTCGGCTGGGGCTCTAGAATACACCGACTGCATCTCTATAGAGGAGTAAGACTCCCCCAACAAGTGTCATGTGGCCAAATCGGCTGGGGCTGTAGAAAACACCGACTGCATCTCTACAGAGGAGTAAGACTCCCCCAACAAGTGTTATGGATGTAACACTAAACAATCTGATGCAGAGTTTCCAGTAATGCTGGAGCCTTGGGGGAAAAGCGGAATGCCCCTTCATTGCCATCGCTCCCCGGTTAACTTTGGCCCAGAGGGATAAAATATAATTAATTTACTTTTTATATATAATTAATTTACTTTTTGTGAGATTTTTACAGAATTGGGGCCTTTCACTGGGGGCTGAGTGACAGCAAGTTTCCTCTGGTCTCCAGGACTCTTCTCAGTATTCTGGCTGAGCTCAACAAGGCTGTTATTAGTATGGTCTCGGCTTGTCCTCCAATTTCTTCCAATCGTCTTTCGGGATCGCTCGAAGAGCACCAATTAAAACTGATCTCAATCCAAACCGTCATGTTCCATTGATTTTTTGTAGTTCTCTGGTTTTCTTTAACTTTCAAACTGTGATCCACCGAGATGGTAAAGTCCACAATTTGACAAATTCTATTTTTTTTTTTTTTTGGCTTTGTTATTCTTCCCTTGGTCTTGTGTTCTGGCCGGGATGACGTAATCTATTTGCATCTCAAAATCTCCAAGACAGATTTTGGTGTGTGCGTATACCATTTGTTAGTATAGTCAACTTTTAATTATCATTTTGACAATTTTTCACACCAGCGTTATCTGATAGCTTTTCACAGGATTCTAAGTGACTGCAAGTATCCTCCGGTCTCCAGGATTCTTCTCAGTATTCTGGCTGAGCTCAACAAAGCTATTGTTAGTATGGTCTCGGCTTGTCCTCCGATTTCTTCCACTCTCCGTCTTTTGGGATCAACCCGAACCTTCATGTTCCATTGCTTTTTTGTAGTTTTCTAATCTTTCCTCTGGTTTTCTTTAACTTTCAAACTGTGATCCACCGGGATGGCAAAGTCCACAGATTCTGGTTTGTGCGTATACCATTTGTTAGTATAGTCAACTTTTAATTATCATGTTGACAATTTTTCACACCAGCGTTATCTGATAGCTTTTCACAGGATTCTGAGTGACTGCAAGTCTCCTCCGGTCTCCAGGACTGTTCTCAGTATACTGGCCGATCTCAACAATGCTGTAGTTTGGATGGTTTCCACTTGTCCTCTTATTTCCATGTCCCCCAGTCCCTGTACCAAACCTTAGGTGACTGTACCGAGCGCGCTAATGAAATTTGTCTCCAGGACACTTGCGAGGATTATAGTCTATCTCAGAAATGCTGTGGCCCGCATGGTCTCGATTCTTCCACTAATTTAATATTCTTTCAGTCTTTTTTCCAAGCACACCAATTACGATTGTGTTATCGTCACCACTCATGTTCCCCATCTATTTTTAATCTCTCAGGCAAGATCTAAGATTCGTCTGTCTTTTTGCTTTCTTTCAGTTTTTATCTTGTGGTCCATTGGAAGGAAAAAATTCACAAGAAAATAAAATCATTTTTTTGTTATTGCGACTAAGTTTATTTTTTGAGCTAAGATTGGGTTTTCCGTTTGTCTTAAAATCCTAGACAATTTTATTCGTTTCGTTTTCTCGCAAGAATTTTAGTTTTTGCATATACCATTTGAGAGAATGGTCAAAATGTAATACCCAGGGAACACCTTTCCTTCTGAGTCATACGGAGACTTGCACTTCTTTTGTGCCAGTTTGCTACATTAGCTTAATATGTGATTAACTGTTTCATCTCTCTCGCCAAATAACCTGGACTTGTTATTTGGCCAAGTCGGCTGGGGCTGTAAAATACACCGACTGCATCTCTACAGAGGGGTAAGACTACCCCAACAAGTGTCATGTGGCCAATTCGACTAGAGTTGTAGAATATACCAACTGCATCTATGCAGAGCAGTAAGTCTCCACCAAGCGAGTGTCATGTGGCCCAGTCGACTGGGGCTGTAGAATACACTGATTGCATCTCTTCCGAGGAGTGAGACTCCCCCAACGAGTGTCATGGATGTAACACTAAACAATCTGATGCTGAGTTTCCAGTTATGCTGGAACCTTGGGGGGAAAGCGCGATACTCTTTCATTGCCAACGCTCCCCGGTTAACTCTGGCCCGGAGGGGTAAAATCTGATAGTGTCCAATCTATGGGTCAAATAGAACTAAACAGTGTACTTATGCTAAACTGAATTGTTTGAAATGGGACTGTTTTCACATTTAACTCTGTGTAAAAAAAAAAAAACTGTACTTATGCTGAACTGAGTTGTTTGAAATAGAACAGTTTTTGACATTTAAACTGTGTACTTATCCTAAACAAAATTGTTTGAAATATAACTGTTTATGTATATAAAAATAGAATAAGCCATAAATAACCTACAATGGTTGATATGCCATAAAACCCAACCAAACCAAATCCTATATATATATATATAGAAAGAGAGAGAGAGAGAGAGAGCTTTTGACATTAAATAAACTACAATAGTCGATATGCCATAAAACCCAATCAAATCATATATATATATATATATATATATATATATATATATATATATATATATTAAATAACCTACAATGGTTGATATGCCATAATACCAAACGAAACCAAACCTAGCCTTGTTATTCTGTTGCGTATTTTCAATTTTTGCTTCAACAGATATGATATTCATGGCATTATTAAAAGACATTCAAGTTCTCTTTTAAGATATTCCATTCCTAGCCATGTCCAGGACATTATGAATGCAATATCACCAATTTTTAGCCTGAAGTATCCATACAGTTGTTTTTCTTCCCTTTTTTTCTCTTGATATTGTTGTTTTACTGTTTCCTTTATGTTGTCATCGGAGTTATTTGTCATTCTTTATCCTTTCTAATGTATTCACGATGTCCTTGAATTGTTGGATCAACGTATTCCCCATTACTGGTAAGTCTTCTTCCCCCTTTTTTTGAAACCTATAGTCAATCGATGTCATCTCCCGGGTGTAAGGCCAAATGCATAGACATCAATTTTCTTTTTCCTTTTGTCCATTTGTCTGGGTTACTCTCTAGTTCGTTTTCAGAACGTTCAAGAGTATCTTACAA
Organism: Sepioteuthis lessoniana; assembly: GCA_963585895.1. NCBI lineage: Eukaryota > Metazoa > Mollusca > Cephalopoda > Myopsida > Loliginidae > Sepioteuthis > Sepioteuthis lessoniana. The sequence goes on from OY757944.1 coordinate 15,313,218, forward strand.
GGAGGACTGGTCAGGTATTTATTCTTTTAATGAGATTTCTGCTGCCGATCTTTTTCTCGAGAATTTCCCTGGTTCTTCTGGAGTACTTTTTGCTTGCTTTTTCTTTTATCTCTGTTTGATGGTGCAGGCTTCTCAAATTATTTGAAATCATAAAATTGCTGGCAAAAATAACAGATTGATATGACGTAAAACCAACAACGATATATATATATATATATATATATACGGATACGAAATAATCTACCAAGGTTTCACCCAAATGAGTCATCAGGAAAATGAGTCCTGCTGATCTGGTTAGTTGAAAACAAGGTAGATTACTTCTGACTCTGTAGGTATTCATATCTAGCTCTGTTTAGTGCAACATTTAGCTTAACGTATTCTGTAGGTATTTCTTCTTTTGATTAGGCATTGCGATATTGATTGATTAGTTTCAAGCAGTACTAATGTTATTAATCTTTTATTTTTATGTTAGCCAGTCGGCTATGGCTGCAGATTACACCGACTGCATTTCTGCTGAGGGATAAGACTCCCCCAACAAATGTCCTAGCTATGACAATAAACAATCTGATGGTGAGGTTTCAGTTATTCAGGAGCTTTGAGGAAAAGGAAGTACCCCTTTATTGCTATCGCTCCCAGGGTGACTCTGAGCCTGAGTGGTAGTGCCTGATAGGGTCCTATCTATGAGTCAACAAGAAATAAACTTTGTAATTACGCTAAATTCAATTTTTTGAAATTAACTGTTTTTACATTTAACTGTGTATTTAAACTGTGTATTTATGTTAACCTAAATTGTTTGAAATTGAACTGTTTTGACATTTAACTGTGTGTAATCAAAACTGTACTTATGCTAAACTGAATTGTTTGAAATAGAAGTGTTTTTGATATTTAAACTGCGTACTCATGCTAAAACTGAAATAATTGCGATAAAACTGTTTTGACATTTTATTGCGTGTAAAAAAATGTATTCATATTTAACTGAGTTGTTTGAAACTTTTATCAAAATGATTAAATTCGGCGTTAAATGACCCGAACAGGGTTGATACTACGTAAAACCAACCAACCAACAAACCAATCAACTTTTTTAATGGATTTTTTTCCTTAGATATCAGTCTGTGTAAATTTCTTTATTTACAAATTGATTTATCTGGATTTTTTTCACAGCGTCAGAATCAAAGAACAGTTATAAAATTAATATATATATATATATATTTGAGGATCATTAAATAAGTTTCCAGACTTTCTCGTATGGGCACTTTTATTGATAGTGCACACATGAAACTCTAGTCCCCTTCGAAGTAACCTCCTCCGGCTGCAATGCACTTGTTGTACCGTTCCAACAACTTCTGGAAGAACCCATGGACGTCCTCTTGTGTGAGCGTATCAATGATCTTCGTCACAGCCTCTTTCATCTCCTCAATTGTCTCATAACGACAGCCTTTGAGCTTAGGGAATAACCAAAAGTCACAGGGAGCAAGGTGTGGACTATAGGGAGACTGAGGAACTGTCTTGATGCCCATCTTGGTCAAATAGTCTGTGACAAGGATGGAGTTGTGGACTGGTGTATTGTCCTGCTGGAAATGCCACTTAACTGCTTTAAAGAGTGCTGGCCTCTTCCGACGGAATCTCTTCCTGAACTCCCTTAAAACCTCAAAATATTAACCCTAAGCCTAACCCTAACCCTTTGGCCAATCAACTCTGGTCTACTGACTTCCTTACTCCTCCCAAACCTCTCATTATCCCTCACAGACTCCCTGCCTTCCTTGAATCTCTTATACCACTCAACAACTGACGCTCGATTTAGTAAGATGGTTGAAAAGCAGTCTGAAGTATTCCATACGTTTCTGTGGCATTTTTTCCAAGTTTAAAACAGAAGTTTATTGCATATCGTTCTCCTAAAGTGTCCCCACGTCCAGATTGCATTTTTGAAATTCACCAGTTTTGACAATCAGGCTTTAGTAGCGTGTATTCCAATTGCTGCTGTAGCTGTTGATTTGAACCTGAAATCATAAAAATTGGTCAGTCCTGTCATAAGATGTATAGCAATAACATACTGAATTTTCAAGGGTCTACAACAATTTTAAACGCTGTACAAAAAAAAAAAAAGTCGGAAATGTTATTGAAGGCACCACGTATATATATATATATATATATATATATATATACATGTGCTTCTGCATGAGATAGTTATGCAACTAAGAAAGGCTTTATCAGTTATTAACCTTGGGGTCGACGCCTGATTAAACTGTCCCTGCGTGTCCCCATAGTACTTTAGGATACCGATAGACTTTGTTGGTTCTTCTGTCGTAGTCTGGAGGAATTCCAGATGGAAATCTCGTCAAATCACTCAAAACTTTTCCTTCAGTGCAGAAATGAAACGTTAATTAACCGTTAATTTATGTATTTCTATCAAGGCTATACCAATCAAAGGCCTGGCAACTGTGAAAATGGAGTCTTCAACTAAAAGGCGGGCAGGTCGAGGCCCAGTTAACTACTAACCTATAAAGAAAAAAGTATATGGGGGTAGGATTACATAAATACATCAGAACGATTTCAACAGGGATTTAAAAATATATACATATACTTACATATACATATATGTACATACACAGATACATAGATACAGATACATACGTATATATATATATATATATACGTAAATACCTTGATATATATATATATATATATATATATATATATATATATATATATATATATATATATATATATATATATATATATATATATATATATATATATATATATATATATATATATATATATATATATATATATATATATATATATATATATATATATATATATATATATATATATATATATATATATATATATATATATATATATATATATATATATATATATATATATATATATATATATATATTGGTCTAGTGGGTAGAGTATTCGCCAATAGTCCGGAAGACCTGGTTTCAATCCCAGGTCGAGTCATACTAAATACTTTAAAAATGGTACTTGATACCTCCTTGCCTAATACTCAGCAATATAAGGTATGTATTAAGAGTAAAGTGGAGCAGTCCTGGGAAAGAGGTAGCACCCTCCCCTACACCTTGGTGTATTAGCTTTTGAAAAGGGAACCTTCTGGTCGTCCTTGACTACGTTCGCCAACTTTACTTACTTATATATATATATATATATATATATATATATTTATGTATCCAATTGATTTTCAACTGCCAATGTATATTGACACTGACAGTTTAAAAGCATTTAAAAATTAAAAATAGTCAATTCTCATTTGATACATGGATATACCATGTTATTAATTAATCTGCCAAATAAGTTGAGTGTTCGCCAATGGTCTGGGAGACCAGAGTTCAATCCCAGGTTAAGTCTTTTGAAAGACTCAAAAATGGTACTTGATACCGCCTTGCTTAACACTCAGCATTATAATGTAAGGATCAAGGGTAAAGTAGAGCAATCCAGGGAATGGAGTAGCGCCCTCCCCTACACCTCGTGTGTAATAGCTACTGAAAAGAGAGCCTTCGGGTTACCCTCGAGTAAGGTCACCAACTTTATATATATATATATATAATTATTTTAATACCCTGCCCGGTGGAAAAAGCTGTGTTATCACCCTGATTGGCGTCTGATGAGGGCAGGGTATCGTACGTGCTTTCACACATTGTATGATGAATATATATATATATATATATATATATATATATATATATATATATAAGCCTAGTCACCTGAGGCTGTATGA
>OY757944.1:15326962-15379462 GCA_963585895.1 Sepioteuthis lessoniana
TTTCTTTTCTTTTTGTTTTTCTTTTTATACTTGTATTCATCTTCGTTTGCTTATTTCTCCCCGTAATTTCTAACTTTTTATTTTCCTTTCATCCTGGCATATTATCTCTAATATCCTCCAGTCTTTCTTTCTTTCTTTTATTATTTCTTCATCCCATTTTCTCTTTCCTCCATTTTCAGCCTCTACCGACAATACCGTCTCACTCTCTTTCTCTCTCTCCCTCTCTTTCTTTTATGTACTCAACCGCGCTCAATTTTTTCATTTTTATCCTTCCCTCTTTCCCAACCATCCACGTCAACAAGCACCCTCATTCTTCTCCTACACCATATGCATCCCACCCCAGTCTATTTGCAATCAGTCAGATTCCATTTCCCAATCTTTTCACTGATTCTATCTCTAAATTGATACACACCGTTTATCTATCGTTTACATTCTATTTCGATTCCTTGTTGTTCGTTTATTCAAAACGACGAAGATAACGCCTCTTTCTCTTGTCGAACATTCTCTTATTCAGTCATTCATATATTCGTTTTGTCTGTTCGTTTATTCATACCGCTAATCACGATTAATCGGACTTAAATTTTATTTCAATATACTAGTCGAATAGTGATATTGTATTCACCCCACCCTTAATATTTTGACAGTATCTGCTGGGCTTTATCAACGATAATCCTTTCTATTTCGATATGAAATATAGACTGAATTATATTAAGTTGATATAAAATCTTTTCCATTACTGGGTTAAGGGATTTAATTTGGTATGGACAGACAAGAGAGCAAAAAAAAAAAATTGGATTTATATTCGTCATGTTTACCGAATTGTTTAAATATCATTAAATTATTGGCTATGCATTTCTAGAGTAAAATCATTAGCGATGGATTTACATTAAACATAGACCAATTCTATTACTAATACTTGCTTAAATTCCTGACCATTGACAATCCCTACTTCTTTGTTTTTAATAGATTTTCTAGAGTAAAATCATTTGCGATGGATTTCTATAGTAAAATTATTAGCGATGTATTTACATTTTATAGTATAGATACCCCCAAATACAATCAGTATTGCTTGCGTCAATTCCAAACCACTGACAATCCCTTTCTTCTTTATTTTTTTTTTCTACAGTAAAATCAGTTATAATGCAGTTCTATAGGAAAATCATTTGCAATGCATTTAAATTATGTGTAATAGATAGCCCAGAATTCAATCAATATTGCTTACATTAATTCCTGACCCCTGAAAATTCTTTTCTGCTTTATTTTCAATGAATTTTCTATAGAAAAATCATTACCAAGGCCTTATAGATAGTGTTTAAACCTAACAGAAAGTTGGTGAATAAGAAATAACTAAAACAGAGGTTGGAAATGAAATGGAAATCTTTATAACATTAACAAAATCCAATACTTGCCGGCGGTGTGAAGAAGATAACCACTGTTCATGGTGATTACTTAGTCAGCATATTTGCCCTCCTTACAAAAGTGTCCAATGTATTTATGATTTGGTTTGGTTTAATGGCATATCAACCTTTGTAGGTTATCTAATGCCAAAACCATACTTCTAGAAGAACAGTAGTGGTACTATTTAACCCATAGCTTGGAGGGTAAGTAGGTTCATGCCTTTCCCAAGAATATTTGCTCGAAAGTGAACGTAATAGCGCGACTGGAGTTCGAACTCGTTTACTACAGTTCAACAGCCCAGTGCTTTAAACTAATTTACCACGACGACGACATCCCCACGTATTTATGATTGGTTGGTTGGTTGGTTGGTTTTTATGGCATATCAACCTTTGTAGGATATTTAACGTCAAATCCATTTTTATGTAAATTATCAGTTCTATTTCAAACAATTCGGTTCAGGATGAGTACACAGTTTAATTTCTATTTCAAAATATTCAGTTTATTCAAACAGTTCTAATTCAGCTAATTCAGTTTAGCGTAAGAATAGATTTTGTTTACACAGTAAAATGTCAAAACAGTTCTATATATAACAATTCAGTTTAGTGTAAGTACAATTTTATTGTCAAAAACGGTTTAATTTCAAACAATTCAGTTTAGTATTGACACGTAGTTTAAATGTATGTACTGTTTAATTGTCTAAAACATTTCTATTTTAAGTTATTCAGTTTAGTCAAGCAGTTGTAATTCAGCGAATTCAATTTAGTATAAGTACAGATTTTGTTTACACACAGTTAAATGTCAAAATAGTTTTATGTTAAACAATTCAGTTTAGTGTAAATACAGTTTCAATGTCAAAAAACAGTTCTATTTGAAATAATTCAGTTTAACATAAGCACGCAGTTTAAATGTAAGTACGGTTTAATTGTTAGAATTTTTTTCTGTTTCAAGCTATTCCGTTTAGTCAAACAGTTCAGTTTAGCATAAGTATGCCGTTAGTTCTATATAACCCATAGATAGGGCCCTATCAGGTGAACCCACACCGGGCCAGAGTGGACCTGGGAGCATTGGCAATGAAGGGGTACTCCGCATTCCCCAAAGCCCCAGCATCACTGGAACCTTACCATCAGATTGTTTAGTGTCATATCCAGGACACTCGTTGGGGGTCTTGCCACCCTGCAAAGGTTCAGTCGGTGCATTCTACAGCCCAAACGTATTTATGAGGAATTGGACATAGCCATTAATGTTCATAGGTACTGTAACAGATTGACCCAAATCAACGAATGTGATACAAGGTCAATTTTTAAGCATAGTTGTTGTTGTCAGCAACCGTAGTCGAGGGTGACCCGAAGGCTCCCTTTTCGATAGCTACTATATCAAGGTGTAGGGCAAAGCTACTCCATTCCCTGGATTGCCCCACTTTACTCCTGATCCGTACCTTATGATTCTGAGTGTTAAGTAAAGAGGCATCAAGTACCATTTTTGAGTCCTTGGTATGACTCGACCTGGGATTGAAACCCGGTCTCCCGGATTATTGGCGAACACTGTACTCACAAGGCCAATCAGAAATTTCCTTCTTCTCGATTGATTGCCTAACAAGGACTAAAGAAGCCTGTATGGCCTACATTTCACCAAATTCTTTTCGTAATGCTAGTATTATTTCATGACCACTGACAATCCCTCTCTTCCATATTTCAAATGCATTTCTTAAGAAAAAGTTTAAGAATATTATAGCCCAATTTTATTTCTAATGTTTGCATTGTTTCCTGACCACTGAGAATCCCTTTTAATGCATTTCGACAGCAAAATCATTTGCAATGCATTTACCCTGAACATATAAAAGCTTTATTCCACTAGAAATTCTTTTATTAATTTCTGATCACAGACAATCGCTTTCTTGATGATTTTCACTTCATTTCTATTGTAAAACTATTAGCAATACGTTTCCATTATACATAGCACAATTCTGTAAGTAATTCTTGCTTTCGTTCTTAATCCCTGAAAATCTCTTTTTCCTTGTTCTAAAGACATTTCTATCATGAAATTATTATTAGTGGGTATGGCTGGTACGAAACCGCATCTGATAGTGAGGCTACAGCACTGGAGATATGGGTAGCGTTGAGTACTCTTTGATTATCATTACTGTCTGGTCTTCACAGAACCGAAGTGGTAGATATTTGTCTCTGCTTCCCACTAGACAAGGCTTGACACATGGTCTATGACACGAGGTCGGCTTATAGAGGGGATTAAGGAAGGGAAAAGTTGAGTACGAGCCAAGGCTCGAGTCTTGCTGGACTATGCTGGTAACAGGCTATCTTAGAGTAATTTGAGCAAGATGAGGCTGCAGCTGGACATGGGCTCACTCGATGTTATGTGAGCCCGGCACGGACGCCCGATTATAGCTGAAACTGGAGCAAGGAGTCCAGTGCTATACAATGTTATCAATACAGCTCACCCACCCGGACGTGGCCCAGCAGAAGCCGGGAGACTTTCAGCCTGGAATCTGTCATTTATCTTGAACGCCGCACGAGGCCAAAAAGGCCAGAATCGTGATCAGAACCGGAGTGGTAGTACCTATTTGAGTCCCATCTACGAGTAAAATCTGTTGGGTAAATTAATCGTTTTCGATTAGACCGCGTGTAAAATTTAAACCTTTTGAGAACCAACAACCTATGGCATTATGTCCAGCGCAAACAACCCACCTCATTGAGAGCCGAGCCGGATAGGCCAGCAGAATACACTTACTGTATCTCTGCATAGAGTGTCCGGGTGGTCAAGTCGGTCGGGGTTGCAGAATACACTGACTGTTTTTTTGCAGAGGGTAAGATTCTCCCAACGAGTGTCCTGGTGGTCCAGTCGGTCGGGACTGCAGAATACACCGACTGCATCTCAGCAGAGAGGTAGGATTCCCCCAACGAATTCCCAGTGGCCCAGTCGACAGGGGCTGCAGAATATACCAACGGCATCTTTGCAGAAGGGTAAGATTCTCCCAACGAGTGTCCCGGTGGCTCAGTCAGACGTGGCTGCAGAATACACCGACTGCATTTATGCAGAGGGGTAAAACTCTACCAACGACTGGACTGAATATGACATTAAACAATCTGATGGTGAGGCCTCAGTAATGTTGGAGCTTTGGGAAATATGGAGTACACCTTCATTGCTCTCACTCCCAGGTCCACTCTGACACGGAGTAGTAGCACCTGATAAGCGTCCTTCCCTACACCTCGGTGTAGTAGCTACTGAAAACGGAGCTCCGGTCGCTCTCGACTACGGTCGCCAACTTGACTTATACTTACTATTGAAATGAATTTAGAATTAGAAAGAAAGAGATTACAAGTAGAATAGAGCTGAATATATAAAGAATGTATGGATTGATTTTAAACGGTATGTTAGTCTTGGGCTATTTTATGCCTTGAGGGTAAGGAATTCTGTACATTGTTCGTTTATCTCACAATAGGATCAAAATTAACATTTGAAAGAGATATGTAGTCATCAGCGCGGGATTCAATAAACTGCTAAAAATTGAACATTTATAAGTAAAAGTAACTTTGGCGACCGTAGTCGGGAGCGACCCGAAGGCTCCTCTTTCAATAGCTACCACACCGAAGTGTAAGGGAGAGCACTACTCTTTTCCCTGGATTGCTGCACTTTACTCTCGATCCGTACCTTATAGTGCTGAGTGTTAAGCAAGGCGGGATCAAGTACAATTTTTTTATTCTTTGGTATGACTCGACCTGGGATTGAACACCGGTCTCCCGGACCATTGGCGCACACTCTAAACCCTATGCCAATGGCCCGGTAAGTAAAGTTGGCGACCATAGTCGAGGGTGACCCAAAGGCTCTCTTTTCAATAGCTACCACACCGAGGTGTAGGGGGGCGCTACTCTTTTCCCTGGATTGCTCCCTTTTACTCTTGATCTGTACTTTATAATGCTGAGTTTTAAGCAAGGTAGCATCAAGTACCATTTTTTTATTCTTTGGTATAACTCAACCAGGGATTGAACATCGGTCTCCCGGCCCATAGGCGAACACTCTAACCATTTTGCTAATGGCCTGGTAAGTAAAGTTGGTGACAGTAGTCGAGGGTAACCCGAAGGCTCCTCTTTTAATAGCTACAACACCGAAGTGTAGGGGAGGGCGCTACTCTTTTCCCTGGATTGCTCCCCTTTACTCTTGATCTGTACCTTATAATGCTGAGTTTTAAGCAAGGTAGCATCAAGTACTATTGTTTTTATTCTTTGGTATAACTCGACCAGGGATTGAACATCGGTCTCCTGGACCATTGGCGAACACTCTAACCATTTTGCCAATGGCCTGGTAAGTAAAGTTGGTGACAGTAGTCGAGGGTGACCCTAAGAAAAAAGAACATTTATACAAACACTAATCTACCATTAAATCATCGCACTTGAACTTTTCACTATTTATTTCTTGACAATTGCTGATGTACACAAGAATAAAGTACATTTTCCAAACCCTGTAGCAATATTATTCGTCATATGCGATATTTCTTAAAAGAAACCGAATTTTTAAAACAATATGATGTTGCAAAATTTGCTCATGTCGTGATATAAATATTGTATAGCAACGATTAATGACGACCCAAAAGTTTGAACGATGAAGGATCTTTAACTGAAATTCAGCTTCAACTTTTACGGAAAGATTTTCATTCTTGCAACAGATCTATGTGGTAGCTTGGTTGGTTTGGTTTGGTTTTTATGTCATATCAACCATTATAGCTTATTTAATGCCAAATCCATCTTTATCTTATTTACCACCCACTCCGCTCGGGCAGGATATGACACAAAGTCAGTTTTTTAAGCGAAGTATAACAGGTTTGAATTCAGAGTTTTCCTTCTCCTAGACTAGTTGCCTCACTAAGGCTGAAGAAATCAGTCTGTCCTACTATTTACTCATAGCTGGAGGGAGAATAATTAGATTCATACCTTTCCCAAGGGTATTAATGCTATGTGAAATGCAATCAGTCTCGTCCAGGAATTGAACTCGTGTCGCCGTGTCCATTTCCTACGACGATAAACATTACACCACAGTTAACTCCATTACATTTTTATACTGTTGTATCGTGGTAAAGAAGAGATACACAGGGAAATAAGGAGTTAATTATTTATTAAATGAAGTGAAACAATCCAACAAATATTATAAGTCTCGCGCTGTGGGTGTTACGTCCGAAGTTGGTCTTACAACTGACCGCGATCTTGCAGATTCCTCGTGCTTATGAAACACGACATCTTTTATGCCTCCGCGATACCGGAAGTCACGTGGTAAGAGCCACGATACAACGTATGCATATAAACAGGTCTATTGCAAACAATTCAGTTTAACATGCGTATACACTTTAAATGTCAAAAACACTTCTATTTCAAACAATTCAGCCTAGCATAAGTACACTATTCTATTTTACCCATAGATAGAACCCTATCAGGTGCTACCAGAGTGGACCCGGGAGCGATGGCAATGAAGGGGTACTCCGCATTCCCCAAAGATCCAGCATTACTGGAGCCTCACCATCAGACTGTTTGTGTTATATCCTGGACATCCGAGGTGTGAATAATTCACGAAGGTTGATCTGCCATTAAGCATAGAAACCAAACTGAGAGGAAAAAAATTTGGGGCACTGCTGGAAAACAGGAATGAACCCTCAAATGACATTTTCCTATGTACACACTACTGTTAGCTGACCAGCAAAAACTTACATTCACAGACTGTATGGACACCGGATGCGTATAGAGAGCTTGCTTATATTGATGGCCGATAGGGACGGCTGGAGAGAGAGAGAGAGAGAGAGAGAGAGAGAGAGAGAGGGGGGGGATGTATGTGTGTTTGTGTCAAGAGAATCGTTTATGATATTTATTCATTTGCTTATTTTACAGACCTTTATCTTTAACCGATCTGTTCGAAAACGTCAAAATAGATGACGTTCTCTCTTTCTTAAGAGAGACAGGGTTGTACCAAAAAATATGACTACAAATGTTGATATGCCATAAAAACCAACCAACCAACCAACCAACCAAAAACATGATGAATTAAAACTAGTTAATCATGTACAAAAAATCAAATCCTGATAATAGAAAATTTTACCCACTACGTATTCGTTTAGAAATGTTTGGTTGAATGTATATACATAAAAATAGAATTTGGCGTTAAATAACCTATAAAGGTTGATATGCCATAAAAACCAACCAACCAACCAAAAATATGACGAATTAAAACTGGTTAATCATGTACAAAAAAATAAAATCCTGATAATAGAAAATTTTACCTACTACGTATTCGTTTAGAAATGCTTGGTTGAATGTATATACATATAAACAGAATTTGGCGTTAAATAACCTATTAAGGTTGATATGCCATAAAAACCAACCAACCAACCAACCAACATCTTAGAGCTCATTTCATGCGCCTATCTATTTATTTCATTCTTTGATCGAACTTATTTTTTCCACGTTGAAAATATAGCCATTTTCCAAAATCATTACACAAGCAATCTCTATTGGCACTGGAAAATATTGGACAAACGGAAAATTCAGCCCAGCAGCCCCACCTAACCAGGTACCTACCCGCTATTAAATGGTCTCAAAATGAATGTATTTATGAGTAAGTAATTGCTAAAGAAAACAAAGAGTTTAAACAAATCTTACGTCGGTTTCTATGCGCGTGTGTGTGTCGGGCTATGGTAGTAATGTATTTGCATACGCAGGTGGCTGTATGTGGGTAGTTAAAGAGTCACGTCATTTCTTATGGATTTGTGGGTATAGGTGTATGGGTGTAGAAGATATCAGATACTTCTGGTACATATATAATCCGATCATTATTGACGGGTATTATACTAACATATAGATAGATAGATAGATATGAACAGATTGACATAGATAATTAGATATGAACAAACTTAGATAGATAGATAGATATGAACACATTGACACACACACACACACACACACATATATATATATAGGTAGATAGATATGAACAGATTGACATAGATAGATAGATATGAAGATAGATAGATAGATAGATATGAACGCAATGACACACACATATATATATATAGATATGAACAGATTGACATAGATAGATAGATAGATAGATATGAACACTATGACACACACACACACACACACACACACACACATATATATATATATATATATAGATATGAACAGATTGACATAGATAGATAGATATGAAGAAACTTAGATAGATATGAACACAATGACACACACACACATACACACACACACACATATATATATATGAACAGATTGACATAGATAGATAGATATGAAGAAACTTAGATAGATAGATAGATATGAACGCAATGACACACACACACATACATGTATATATATATATATATATAGATAGATAAATAGATATGAACAGATTGGCATAGATGGTTAGATTTGAATAGATTTAGATATATAGATAGATATGAACACACACACACTCACGCGCGTGCGCGCACACACACACATATATGAACTTAGGTAGATAGATAGATATGAACATATTGACATAAATAGATGGATAGATAGACATTTAACAACAGTTTAACATAGATATCAACAAATTGACATTGAAGGATAATCTCTCTCTCTCTCTCTCTGTATATATATATATATATATATATATATTATGACCGGTTATTAAGGGTTAATAAATAAATAACTCAACACGGAGATATGAGGTGCCAACACAAATGTTTCCAAAAGTCTCTGAGGAGGGTTTCCTTGGTTCAACGTTCACGAAGTGCTTACTACAGCTGCTGCTCTTCCGCTCTACCAGCTTAGTTCTGGATTAATATACCCTTTGGGTATATTAATCAAGACCATTATTCTGGTCATAGGTGAGTCACCTACGATAATATATGTGTGTGTGTGTGTGTGTTTACCCAACCCCTCCAGACGAGCAGGATGCAACACAGTGTCTCTCTTTAAGCGGTCGTTAGTTATTTGGTCGGGTTTCATGGCATATCAATCCTTGTAACTTATTCAATACCAAATTATTTTTATACATACGAGGTGCATACGATAAGTTTCCAGACATTTTTCATTTGGGCACTTTTATAAAACTCGCGTCCCCTTCGAAGTAGTCTCCTTCGGCTTCAATGCACTTGTTGTACTGTTCCAACAACTCCTGGAAGGCCCCATGAAAGTCCTCTTGTGTGAGCGTGTCAATGACCTTCGTCACAGCTTCTTTCATCTCAATTGTCTCATAACGACAGCCTCTGAGCATAGGGAATAAGCAAAAGTCACAAGGTTTGGACTATAGGGAGAGTGAGGAACTGTGTTGATGCTCATCTTGGTCAAATAGTCTGTGACAAGGATGGAGTTGTGGACTGGTGCATTGTCCTGGTGGAAATGCCACTGACCCGATTTGAAGAGTGTTGGCCTCTTCCAACGGAATATCTTCCTTAACTCCCTTAAAACCTCAACATAGTGACCCTAACCCAAACCCTTTGACCAATCAACTCTGGTGTATTGACTTCCTTACTCCTCCCAAACTTCTCATCATCCCTTACAAACTCCCTGCCTTCCTTGAATCTCTTATGCCAATCAAAAACTGATGCTCGATTCATGCAAGATAGCCGAAAAGCAGTCTGAAGCATTCCATACGTTTCTGTGGCATTTTTTCCAAGTTTAAAACAGAATTTTATTGCATATCGTTCTTCTAAAGTGTCAGATTGCATTTTTGAACTTCACCAGCTGTGACAATCAGGCTTTAGTAGGGTGTATTCCAATTGCTGCTGTAGCTGTTGATTTGAAGCTGAAATCATAAAAATTGGCCAGTCATCTCCTAAGATGTATATCAATAGCATACTGAATTTTCAAGAGTCTACGACAATTTTAAATGCCAATACAAAAAAAGTCTGGAAACCTATCGTATGCTCCTCGTATATTAAACAGGGTAAGTAAACGAATAGCGTCGATCCTTTCGCCCACAGTTAAATGGTTTCAAGTATTGCTATCTCATCAACCGAGAATGACATCAACACTCGACTAGCAAAGGCATGGACAGCTATCGATAGTCTACCAGTCATAGGGAAGTCAGACCTGACCGATAAAATGAAAAGCAGTTTTTTTCCAAGCAGTGGTCGTATCGATACTACTATATGGATGCACCACAAGGACGCTAACTGAACGTGTGGAGAAAAAGCTCGAAGGAAATTACACGAAAATGCTGCGAGCTGTATTGAACAAGTCCTGGAGGCAACTCCCCGAAAAACAGCAGCTGTACGGCCACCTACCTCCCATCACGAAAACTATTCAAGTTAGACGAACCAGACATGCGGGACGCTGCTGAAGAAGTAAAGACAAACTCATAAGTGACATACTCCTGTGGACCCCTTAATATGGACGAGCAAAGGTGGGACGACCAGCAAGAATCTACGTACAACAGCTCTGTGCTAATACAGGATGTAACCTTGAAGACCTACCGGGAGCGATGGACCATAGAGAAGGGTGGCGAGAGAGGGTCAGGGATATCTGCGCTGTCGGTGCAACATGATGATAATGATGGGTTAAATGATACTAATTTTTTACCAGAATGACTTTGGCATTAAATAACCCCTGAAGGTTGATATGCGATTAAACAAAGAAACCAGACTTATTTAATACTAATAATTTGTACCAGACTATGCATAATGGTTAGATTGTTCGCCAATGGCCCAGGAGACCTGGGTTCAATCCCAGGTCGAGTCATACAAAAGACTTTAAAAATGGTACTTGATGCCTCCTTGCTTAACACTCAGCATTATAAGGTACGGATCAAGGGTAAAGTGGAGAAATCCAGGGAAAGGAGTGGCGCCCACCCCTATACCTTGGTGTAGTAGCTATCGAGAAGAGAGCCTTCGGGTCACCCTCGACTATGGCCTATGGTCGATGCATAGGTATTCACCCCAACCTTTTGCCACAGTTACAATGCGACTGAAGGTCAATTTTTTAAGAGGTATGGATCCGGATTTTTCTTTTGCCGAGACTGGTTGCCGTAGTAAGTCTAAAGGAACCAGTCTATCCAATAATTTATTCATAGCTGTAGAAGACGAGAGAAGAGGTAGATTCATGCCCTGTCTAAGAGCATTAGCACGAAATTTCACTTAAAGATCCTCACCAAGTTCTTGAACTCAGCCAGCCGAGTTTATTTCCACGATAATAACAAATACGCCCCAAATTCTTCCATTGAATCTGTATATGTGTACGCTTTCGTATTCGTGAGTGAACGCAGGCGTGTATGTGTTTACGCGCATGCGTGCTTATCATTCTGTGTTGTTTTAGTGTTGCTTAGTACGAACGTTGATTATAAGCGGAAAAACAATGTCGTCAATGAACGGCAACTGGGAGATAGAAACGAAACAATCTTCGTAGCGACCCACCCGACGTCCAACCCACGGGCATAAGCCGTTTGATAAAAAGAACGAGATATTGGCCGAATCCTTGTTTTAATCATTAATCATTTATATATTACATATTTATTGCTGCTCTTTCTAAGTACCTAGCGGACCATCAACAGAAGAAGTAATAGAGAAGATATGAGATATTTTCTCTCCTGCCTTCTGCTCTTGGTTGCTGATAACAAGAGACTCTATAAAACCACGACCAACAGTTCTGTGGCAATACCACTTACCTCTTCATCCACCCAGAGAGTAAGACGCCCCAAAGAGAGTAGTGAATATGACACTAAACAAGTTGATGGTGAAGCTCCAGTAATACAAGAACTTGCGGGAATGCGGAGTACCTCTTTATTGCCATCACTCCCAGGACCACTCAGGTTCGGAGTGGTAGCACCTGATAGAGTGTTATCTATGGGTAAAACAGAACTAAACAGTGTACAGATGCTAAACTGAATTGTTTGAAATAAAACTGTTTTGACATTTAAAATGCATAATTATGCTAAACTAAATTGTTTGAAATAGAACTGTTTTGAGATCTAAACTGCGTACTTATGCTAAATTGAATTGTTTGAAATAGAAATGTCTTGACATGTAAACTACGTACTTTTACTTAACTGACCTGTTTGAAGTAGAACAGTTCATGTTGATAAAATTGATTTGGCATTAAATAACCTACAATGGTAGATATGCCATAAAACCCAATCAAATCATATCCTATATATTCAATATATATGTATAAATAGGATTTGGCATTAAATAACCTACAATGGTTGATATGCCATAAAACCCAACCAAACCAAATCCTATATATTTAATATATATGTATAAAGAGGATTTTGCATTAAATAACCTACAATGGTTGATATGCCATAAAACCCAACCCAACCAAATCCTATATATTTAATATATATGTATAAAAAGGATTTTGCATTAAATAACCTACAATGGTTGATATGCCATAAAACATTACCAAACTCAAATCTGTACCGATAATAAAGTTTAATCTATCTATTTATCTATCTATGTCAGTCTGTTAATATCTACGTATTTCGGTTTGATTTCTTTGTTTTAACGGCATGTCAGTCTTCGTGAGTTATCTAATGCCAATGACATCCTTGAAGAAAGAACATTTGTGTTATTAGGTATTAGCGAATATACTAGTGCGACAGGAGTTCGAACTCCCTTACTACGACGCAGCAATCCAGCACGTTAGCCACAATATCACGCAGATGCCATTCTACAGTGGGGGTGGATGGACCACAATTTCTTGCATTAGATATGGACTGTTCAGTTCTTGATTCGGTGCCAACTACGTCAACGAAAAATAAAACTAGTTCAATAGGCCAATGCAATTTGCATTCAGCAATCATGAATTATGAAAAGAAAAATACGCCGAGATAAAAAAAATTAAATTAAAAAGACAAAAATAAAACAGTAACATTGTATTTGAAATTTTTTTGAAAGAATTCGACCATCATCGGGAACTGCAAGTATTTTCAGTTCCCAATGATGGTTGAATTTCTGCAGTTCTTTTTTTGGGGGGCGGGGCAGTTCTCACTTTTTATTCCTTAAACTGATTTTTTGGGGTTCATTTTTAAGTTTATCTTTCATTTATTTTCCTTTCAGCCTATTTGGCTGGGACTGTTGAAAACGTCGACTGCATCTCTGCGGAGGGAAAAAAACACTCCCATTGAGTGTCCGGGATATGGCACTTAACCATCTGATGGTGGAGATTAAGCCCAGCAACTTTAGGGAATATAGAGTACCCCTTTACTGCTACTACTCCCAAGTCCACTATAACCTGGATTGGTAGTATCTGTTACGGTCCCATGTAGGGATCAAATAAAACTTTTTAACCATTTAACTGCGCAAAAACAAATGACTGACAATAAATTGAATTATCAATGTTAAATCGCAATACTTAAAAGCATTTATCTTTGTGAAAACAAATAATTGATATTGAATAGAATTGTTAGTTTTAAATAGGAATTCTTGAAGCCATTTTTCTGTGTGAAAACATGCAACTGATCTAGAATAGAATTGTCAATGTTAAATAGCAATACTTGAAAGCATTTTTCTGCGTGAAAACAAAAAATTGATATTGAATAGAATTGTTAGTTTAAAATAGGAATACTTGAAACCATTTAACTTTATGCAAACAAATGAGAGAGTTCAAATTGAATTATTGGTATTACATAGCAATACTTGGAACAATTTAACTATGTGCAAATAAACCTATCAGTGTTAGCAATACGTGAAACGATTTGACAGAGTGCAGACAATAAATAACAATACTTGAAACCATTTAACTGTTTATGTTGCATAACAGAGAAAAACAACAACGCTGATGTATAAAAATATTATCTGCTATTTTTAAAAGATTTTATCACCCGAAATATACGCTTGGGTAGAGAGAGGGAGAAAATCGGAGATAGCCTCGATGCACATACCCAGGAGCAACGGTGCGATTCTTTTGTGAAACCTCCCTGCCTTTCTGCTTGGTTCTCCCCGGGTCGAAATCTTCCGTGGTTTATATAATGTTTTGGACGCCTACACAAGTCCTCGTGGTCAAACCTTCCGCTTACATATTGAAGGTGAATCTGCCTTCCTCTTGCATACCACTAAAGTAATTTCCCCGGCACTTCCCCGGCACTAGGGAACAACCTGCGCCCTGTTTACTTTGGGAAACAGGCGCACCCATGAAATTTATGCGGGATTTCCACTGGGGAACAAACTGCGCCCGGTTTACTTCAGGAAGCAGGTGCACTTCCTCTTATGCCATCCACGCAACTTATCCAGCATGTCAAAGGGATCTTCCAGTTAATATCCTACATGTACAAACAAATTTGAAACGAAATCGCTGCAAATAATTTCCTTACAAATCAATTTTTACTAATGTCAAGAAATTGTCGAATGTACTGTATTTTTGGAGCACTTGTAGTATGTATTTACCCAACCCCTCTGCTGAATATTGTCTGGAAGACACCATTATCCATGCCACGTTAATTACGTGAGTGGCATTAAAGGAAAGATACCTGTTTCCTAAACTAAACATAATGTTTCCTCTGTGGAAGTGCAGAGTAATTTGCGTGGGTGCCATGCTAGACAGGTGGCGTGTCTACGTGCAATGTGTAGGTGAGATCCGTGACCACGAGGATTTGCGTGGACGTCCGGAAAAATGCATATAGACCTGGAAAGGTTTCGACCTCAAGTAGAGACGAGCAGAGAACAAAGAAGACCGACAGAAGAGCTACTAGTCGTTACACCGTTTCAAGGAGCGCTGGCCTTGTCTCAGACTACCCAGGGTTGAAAGGTCGAGAAAATCCTGAGCTGTACCAGACTCGTGAAAGCAGAGAAGCAGGGAGAATCTAAGATGATTCGATGCCTTTAGGTGGTCTTGTACTATTCTCCCGGAAGCAGAACGAAGAAGAACCGGTTCACCGAATATTCGTACCTCGCTCTTAGACGCTCTTCCTCACTTTAAAATAAAGGAAACGAAAGGAGTCAGATTATATTTTAAAACTTCAGCGTTGTTGTCTCCATTTACTGCAGTGCAACCCCTCCACCATGAGTAGGACATAGTACAATGCCAATTTAAAAAAAATTATTTTTATAGAATAAAACGGGAATTCTTTCAAGTGCTAGCCGTTTCAGTACTACTGAATAATTGCACCACATGGAATTTAACGAGTATATGATTCCAAATAACTAATAATAATCAGTAGTAACCAATTATTGCGTCAAGTTACAATTCTTAAAACAAATAATTTAGAGTTATATATAAGTATCCCGATCTAATTCAAATAATCTCCACACAGTTATATGGTTTCAAGTATTCCGATTTAAAACAAATAATTTGCACCCATTTGTATGGTTTCAAGTATTCCTATCTAATACTAATGATTTTATCTCAGTCGGCTGACGCTGTAGTACATACTGACTGCATCCCAGCAGAAGAGTAAGACCCCCTTCCCAATGAGTCACCGTGATATGACACGAAATAATCTAATTATGAGGCTTCCGTAATGCTGGAGCT
Source organism: Sepioteuthis lessoniana (assembly GCA_963585895.1). Classification (NCBI taxonomy): domain Eukaryota; kingdom Metazoa; phylum Mollusca; class Cephalopoda; order Myopsida; family Loliginidae; genus Sepioteuthis; species Sepioteuthis lessoniana. Next base: position 15,342,802 of record OY757944.1, read on the forward strand.
CTGGGGAATGCAAAGTACCCCTTCATTGCCATCGCTTCCAGGTCCACTCTGGCCTGAAGTGGTAGCACCGCATAGGGTCCTATCTAAGGGTCAACAAGACCTGTTTTAATATAATTACTACGAGCAGCCCAGTCAGCTCGGGTTATAGAATATACCGACTCCATCTCTGCAGAGTGGTAAGACTTCGCCAAGGAGTGTCCTTGATATGACACTATTCAATCTGAAAGTGAGAGTCAAGTAATGCTGAAGCTTTGGGGAAGGTGGAGTAACCCTTCATTGCCATCCCTACCAAGCCTACTCTGGCCCGGATAGGGTCCTATCCATGGATCAAATAGAACTGTTTGACATTTAAACTATGTGAAAATAAATGACTTACGCTAAATTGACTTGTTAGAAATAGAACTGTTTGATTATTTAACTGCATTTCTGAAAAGTGGTAATATCATCTCAATGAGTGTCCTGTACATGACACTAAACAATCTGATGGTGAGGCTCCAGTCTTGGAGCTTTGTGAAACGTGTAATACCCGTTCATTCCAATTACTTCCAGGTCCACTTATGTCCTAAGTGGTACTACTTGATAGGATCCTTACTCTAGGTCAAATAGAACTGTTTGACATCTAAATTGTATAGAAACAAATGACTTCTGCTAAAATGAATTGCTAGAAATAAAACTGTTTATTTAACTGTGTGTAAACAAGTGACTTATGTTTAATTGAATTGTTAGTAATGCATAGAAATACTTGGAACCACTTAACTTTGTTGACTTGTGCTAAATTGAATTGTTTGAAATAGAACTGATTGATTATTTAACTGTGTAAACAAATGATTGATGTTTAATTGAATTGTTAGTGATATGTAGCAATACAAAGAGCCATATAACTATGTGCTAACAAATGCGTAATGCTGAATATAATAATTAGTGTTAAATAACAATACTTGTAACCATTTCCTTGTGATTAATTTTGAATTGAATTATTCGTATTAGGCAGCAATATTTGACTGCGTACAAAAGAAATGAATTTAGACTCGGTTAAAAATGTATCTACATAACGTGTTTATTAAGCATATATTTGATAAATGTAAAAACAAGATTTGGCATTAGATAATCAACAACAGTTGATATGCCATAAAACCAAACCAAACAAAATCATATATATTTGATACAAGTATAAAGAGAACGTTGCATTAAATAACCTACAATAGTTGATATGCCATTAAACCAAACGAGACGAAACCAAATACTATATATCAAATATATATGTAAAAACAGGATTTAGCATTAGATAACCTACAATAGTTGATATGCCATAAAACCCAACCAAACCAAATCCTGTATATATATATATATATATATACGAAGTGCATACGATAAGTTTCAAGCCTTTTTTCGTATGGGTACTTTTATTGATAGTACACACATGAAACTCTAGACCCCTTCAAAGTAAGCTCCCCCAGCTGCAATGCACTTGTACCGTTCCAACAGCCTCCCGGAATGCCCCATGGAAGTCCTCTTGCATGGGCGTGTCAATGACCTTCGTCACAGCCTCTTTCATCTCCTCAGTTGTCTCAAAAAAGACAGTCTCTGAGCTTAGGGAATAACCAAAAGTCACAGGGAGCAAGGACTCGACTATAGGGAGGCTGAGGAACTGTCTTGATGCCCACATTGCTCAAATAGTCTGTGACTGGGACGGAGTTATGGAATAGTGCATTATCCTGGTGGAAATGCCACTGACCCGATTTGAAGTGTGCTGGCCTCTTACGTTCGAATCTCCTCTTGAACTCCCTTAAAACCTCAGCATAGTAATCCTAACCCTTTGGCCAATCAACTGTGGTGTATTGACTTCCTTACTCCTCTCACACCTCTCATCATCCCTCACAAACTCCCTGCCTTCCTTGAATCTCTTATGCCACTTAAAAACTGATGCTCGATTATTGCAAGATGGTCGAAAAGCAGTCTGAAGCATTTCATACGTTTCTCTGACATTTTTTCCAAGTTTAAAACAGAATTTTATTGAATATCGTTCTTCTAAAGTCTCAGATTGCATTTTTGAAATTCACCAGCTGTGACAATGAGGCTTTAGTAGGGTGTATTCGAATTGCTGCTGTAGCTGTTAATTTGAAGCTGAAATCATAAGAATTGGTCAGTCATCTCAAATAAGAGTCGACGACAATTTTAAATGGCCATACGAAAAAAAGTCATACCTCGTAAATATATATATATATATATATATATATATATATAAAGTAAACTTTGGATTAAATAACCTACAATGGTTGATATGCTATAAAACCAAACCAAACCAAAGCAAATATTATATATGTAATATATATGTAAAAACAATTTAGCATTAGATAACCTACAATGGTTGATATGCCATAAATCCAAACCAAACCAAACATGATTTGCACAGAATTATGTAAAAACACTTGCGAATCAATCTCCCCACCCTGCCAAAATATTGTAGTAAAGAGGAATATTCTCTGATCACTGTTTATAGGTAACATTGGATGAGTTGACGCGATTTCAGTGTCGACTGAAACATCCAGACATGGGACATATCATTGGATTATTCAGAGGAATGTTTTTTCTTGGGCTAATCCTTAAAAACAAAGGAGAACAAAAAAAAAAAAAAAAAGAAAAAAGGAATATAATAAACTAATTGATGCTTAGTAGTTGTATATTTTGGCGGGAAGGAAGACAGCCTAACCAGTCAGCAATATTGCCATCTTTGTTTTTCATTTATATTAAATCTTAATTTCCTACCAGTACATAGCTTCATTTTTTTAAATCTATCTATCTATCTATCTATCTATCTATCTATCTATCTATCTATCTATCTACCCTAGCGTGGATCTATCTATCTATCTATCTATCCTAGCGTGGATCTATCTATCTATCTATCTATCTATCTATCCTAGCGTGGATCTATCTATCTATCTATCTATCTCAGCGTGGATCTATCTATCTATCTATATATGTGTGTTTACGTGTATGTGTGTGTGTGTGTGCACGCGTGTTTTCTTCAACTTCTTTCCAATGTACTCCTTTATTTATTCTTGGGTCTCCGACTTGGGTTATGAAAAACAAACAAACAAAAACAAACAAACCAACAAAAAGCCTTTAAAATCCGTGGACAATGATTGGGCCTCTTATCTTCATCTTTCTGTTTCTTTCTTTCGACCGATGACGAAGACAAAGAATTCCGCTCTTCGATTTCCCGTATAATATTATTCCGAGGATAAACAAAAATCCGAGCAAAAAGATTGCAAAGGAAGAAACTCAAACAAATACACGCTTGTGCTTGCGCATGCGCATACAGAAAAGGAAAAACGCTAAGCCAATGCACAGAGCACGTAGTAGAAAGAGGGACATAGATAACAAACGTAACAAAAAAAAAAAAAAAAAGAAAAAAAAAGAAAAAAGAAAACCCACAAAAACAACCAACCAACCAACCAACCAACCAACCAACCCCCGCTAAAAAAAAGAAGTAAAAAAAAAAACAAAAAAACAAAAAAAAAAAAAACTAAGACAACATAAACGTATTTAGAATAAGAAATATATGCATAACCATTTTATGTATATATAGGTTTGGTTTGGTTTCTTTGTTTAATGGCATATCAACTTTTGTAGGTTATTTAATGCGAAAGCTATTCTCCTAGAAGAACAGTAGTGGTACTATCTAACCCATAGCTGGAAGGATAAGGGGGTTCATACCTTTCCCAAGAGTATTTGCCTGAATCCGTTTTAAGTGTGTAATTTCCCGCTAGAAACTCGGTTAAGAAAGACGAATCAAGTATTTATATACAGGGTATCTCAAAATAGAAGCAACCCATTAATAATTACTCGTGGAGGCAACACCCAGCAAAACAGCAGCTGTACGGCCATCTACTACCCATCAAGAAAACAATCCAAGTTAGACGAACCAGACATACGAGACACTGCATGAGAAGTAAGGACGAACTCGTAAGCGATATGCTCCTGTGGACCCGTTCACATGGACGAACAAAGGCAGGAAGACCAGCTAGAACCTACATACAACGGCTCTGTGCCGATACAGGATATTGCCTGGAAGACCTCCCGGGAGCGATGGGCGATAGAGATGAGTGGGGAGAGAGGGTCAGGGAGATCCGTACTAGCGGCGTGACATGATATATATATATATATATATATATATATATATATATATATATATATATATATATGTCTGCGTTATAGTTTTTCTCTGCTATTCAACACCTTTCTAAGACTAAAACAATTGCAATTTCCACTCGTCCGAAAAATAAAGCAGAGAAATCATATACACAAAAACTAAAACATCAAAACTATCTATCTATTTATCTATCTATCTCCGGCCTAGGGTGGTAGCACTTATAGGGTCCTATCTATGGGTTAAATATAAATAATGTGCACTTATGCTAAACTAAATTGCATGAAATAGAACTGTTTTGGCATTTAAACTACGTACTTATGCTTAACTGAATATAACTTACTCAACTAGAGGTGCAGAATACACTGCTCGCATTTCTGCAAAGGGTTCACACAATCCCAATGAGTGTCCTGGATATGACACTAAACAATCTGATGGTGAGACTCCAGAAATATTGGAGCATTGGAGAATAAGGAGTACCCTTTCATTGTCATCGCTCCTAGGTTCACTCTGATAGGACCCAATATATGGGTCAAATAGAAGTAAACTGTGTACTTATGCCAAACTGAATTGCTTAAGATAAAACAGTTTCGACATTGAAACTGCGTACTTATACTAAACTGAGTCGTTTGAAATAGAACTGTTTTTACATTTAACTGTGTTAACAAAAAAACTGTACTAATGCTAAACTGAAATGTTTTGAATAGAACTGTTTTTTCCGTTTAAACAGTTTCCTTATGTTAAACGGAAGTTTTTGTAATAGAACTGTTTTGACTTTTTAACTGTGTACTTACGCAAAACTGAATTGTTTGAAATAGAACTGTTTATATGTATAAAAATGGATTTGGCATTATATAACCTACAATGGTAGATATGCCATAAAACCCAACCAAACCAAATATCATATATTTAATGTATATGTATAAAGGGTTTGGCATTAAATAACCTTCAATGGTTGATATGCCTTAAAACCCAGCCAAGCCAAATCCTGTATATCTAATATATATGTATAAAGAAGTTTTGGCATTACATAACCTACAATGGTTTATCCGCCATAAAAGACAACCAAGCCAAATCCTATATATTTAATATATATGTATAAAGAGTATTTGGCATTAAATAACCTACAATTATTGATATGCCATTAAACCCAACTAAACCAAAGTAGATCGTACCCTAACAGTCATTACTACTCAGTGTCAAAGTGGACCTGGGAGTAATGGCAAAGTAGAATTGACTTCAAACTACATATATCCTAAACTGTATCCTCACCACCGCATGCTGTTTAGTTTCATATCAAGAACAACTCCCTGTTTTTTAGTAGGAGTGAAATCTTTGCTGGAGGGTGAAAGAAAAGAAAGAGCAGAAATGTGTAGAAAAAAAAAAGGAGGTTGTGTGAATAGTTAAAAGAAAGAAAGAATGAACCCAAGGCGGAAAATCGAAAGAAAAAAAAAATAAAAAGAAGGTAATGTAGAAAGAAAGAAAGAAAGAAAGAAAGAAAGAAAGAAAATGAGTAAGAAAAAATCGAAAGACGAAGGCAAAAATGAAAAAAAAAAGAACGAAGAGTAAATGAAGGAAAGAAAGAAAGAAAGAATAAAAGGAAGGAAGAAGGAAGGAAAGAAGAAAAAAGGAAGAAGGAAGGAAAAAGGGGAAAGAGGGAAAAAAGAAAATAATTAAAAGGAAGAAGAAAGAAATAACGGAACAAAAGTAAATAGGAAAAGAAAGGGAAAGAAAGCTAGAAGGAAAGGAATAAAATGGGAAAGAAAGAAAGAAAGAAAGAAAGAGTAAAAGGGACGAGCCAAGATGGGAAAAGAAAAAAGAATGAAAGAATGAAGTGAAAAATAGAGAATGGAGATAACTATTATAAAAGAAAGAAAGAAAGAAAGAATGAGAAATAAATAAATAAATAAATTAAGAAAGAAAGAAAGAAAGAAAAAATGAGAAATAAATAAATAAATAAATAAATTAAGAAAGAAAGAAAGAAAGAAAGAATGAGAAATAAATAAATAAATAAATTAAGAAAGAAAGAAAGAAAGAAAGAAAGAATAAAAGGGACGAGCCAAGATGGGAAAAGAAAAAATAATGAAAGAATGAAGTGAAAAATAGAGAATGAAGATGACTATTATAAAAGAAAGAAAGAAAGAAAGAAAGAAAGAAAGAAAGAAAGAATGAGAAATAAATAAAAAAATAAATAAATTAAGAAAGAAAGAAAGAAAGAAAGAATAGAAACGTTTTATAGATTATGAAAAAATGGTCGTGTATATAATTGAAATAAATAAATAATGCAAAAAGAAAACAATGAATAAAAATAATTAAAAAAAAAACAGAATGAAACAGGTAAGGGGTAATATGAAAAAGAAAAAAAAATAAAGCGTGAAAAAAGAAAAAAAGACAAAGACAATCATAAAAGAAAGAAGGAAAATGAAGGAAAGAGAGAATTACTAATAATAGAAAGAAAAAAGAAAGAACGAATTACAGGCAAAGAAAGAAAGAAAGACAGAAAGAAAGAATGACAAATAATAGAAATAAAGAAAGAAAGATAGAAAGAAAAACAGAAAGAAAGAAAAATAATAGAAAGAAAGAAAAAATGAAGAAAAGAAAGAATAAATAATAATAGAAAGAAAAAAGAAAGAAAAACTTGACAAGTAAAAAAAAGAAAAAAAGACTAAGAGTAGATGGAAAGAAAGAAAGAAAGAGAGAAAGAAAGGAAAAAAATAATAAAAGAAATAACTAAAAAATGAATAAAAGAAATAATTACTAATAATAGAAAGAAAAACGAAAGAAAAAATTGACAAGTAAAAAAAAAAATGACGGAAAGAAAGAAAGAATGACAAATACTAGAAAGAAAGAAAGAAACAAACAAACAAACAAACAAACAAATGACTAATACAAGAGAGAAAGAAAGAAAGAAAGAAAGAATGACAAATACTAGAAAGAAAGAAAGAAACAAACAAACAAACAAATGACTAATACAAGAGAGAAAGAACGAAAGAAAGAACGAAAGAACGAAAGAAAGAAAGCAAAATAATAGAAAGAAAGAAAAAATGAAGAAAAGAAAAAATTACTAATAATAGAAAGAAAGAAAAAATGACAGGTAAAAAAAGAAATACAGAAAGAATGAAAGAAATAACTAAAGAAAGGCAGAAAGAATGACAAATACAAGAAAGAAAGAAAAAAATGTAAGGACGAAAGGAAGAAAGCAAAATATTAGAAAGAAAGAAAAAATGGAGAAAAAAAAAGGATTTCTAATTATAGAAAGAAAAATGACTGGTAAAAAAGAAATACAAGAAAGAACGAAAGAAAAAAAAGAAAGGCAGAAAGAATGACAAGTAAAAGAAAGAAAGAAAGTAAGAAAGAAAGAAACTTAACATGGACAAAGAAAAAATGGTTGAATGAACAAATGAAATAAAGATCACTGAAAACAAGGAAGGAAAAAGAAAGAAAAGGAACAAAAAAGATAAAAGAAAAAAAAAACATGTTAAAAAGAACAATATTCAAAAGAAAGAACAAATAGACAATGACAGATAGAAAATCAAAAAAGAAAAGAAAAGAAAAAAGAAAAGAAAAAACAACTAATAAATGGACAATCATAAGTGAAGCGATACTAAGTTTTAAGCCGTTATCTTTTAACAGGCACTTATCTCCTCGACTGAGGATTCTTTAAAATGGCGGCGTAATGAGGGTTGTTTAGAGAACGTCGATTAATTTGCAATCAGCAAAACGAATAAAAATTTAGGACGAATTCTAGAAGAAGGAGAAGAAGTTATTGGAGAGAAGATTGGAAATTTAGAGAACGCATGTGCAAAAGATTTGAACATGCAGAAAGGTGGGATGTGGAGGCACGGAGAAGACAGAGAGAGAGAGAGAGAGAGAGAGAGAGAGAGAGAGAGAGAGGTACAGAAAAGAAGAGAAAATAAGAAAATAAGGAAGAAAGAGAAAAATCCATTAAAGAAAAAAAAAAGATAGAGGGAAATAAAAGAGTTAAAGAAAGAAGAAATAATATTGGTAGAAACAAAGAAAGGGCAAGAAGAAGAAGAAGAAGAAGAAGAAGAAGAAGAAGAAGAAGAAGAAGAAGAAGAAGACACGAAGAAAAAACGCTAATGAAAAGATATGAACAGACATTAGATCATTTTCGACTTAAAGAAAAGAAAAAGGAACAGGCTAGAAAGAAAGAAAGGAAGGAAGGAAGGAAGGAAGGAAGGAAGGAAGGAAATTCGTAGAATTAAAGAAAGAAAGAAAGGAAGAAGAAGAAGAAGAAGAAGAAGAAGAAGAAGAAGAAGAGTATTAGGAAAGGAAGGCAAATGAAAATGTAGGAAGATGCAGAAGAAGAAAGAGAAAAAGAAAAAGAACAACAACAATAAAATGAAAGAAAAGAAGGAAGGAATGAAGATGATAAAATGTAGGAATATGCAGAAGAAGAAGAAGAAGAAGAAGAAGAAGAAGAAGATGAAAGAAAAGAAGAAAGAAAAGAACGAAAGATGATAAAAATCCAGGAACATGTAAAAGAAGAAGAAGAAGAAGAAGCGCCACAGCAACAATATGAACAACAATTGAATGAAAGAAAAGAAGGAAGGAAGGAAGGAAGGAAGGAAGGAAGGAAGATGAAAATGTAGGAACTTGAAGAAGAAGAAGAAGAAGAAGAAGAAGAAGAAGAAGAAGAAAGAAAAGAAGAAAGAAAAGAACGAAAGATGATAAAAATCCAGGAACATGTAAAAGAAGAAAAAGAAGAAGAAGAAGAAAAAGAAGCGCAACAGCAACAATACGAACAACAATTGAATGAAAGAAAAGAAGGAAGGAAGGAAGGAAGGAAGGAAGGAAGATGAAAATGTAGGAACTTTAAGAAGAAGAAGAAGAAGAAGAAGAAGAAGAAGAAGAAGAAAATGTAGGAATGTGCAAGAAGAAGAAGAATGCAAGAAAAGAAAGTCAAAAACAAAATACGTGGCGGGAATAAAGAAAGAGAAAATTACAAAAAAAAAACAAAAACAAAAACAAAAACAAAAAAACAAAACTAAAAACAAAACAAATAATAAAATAAGGGATAAAGATAAAAAGAAAAAAGAAAAAGAAGAAAGAATCAAAATTTATGCAAATGAAGTCAAATCCGTGCTCATCAATTCTTCATTGGAGTAGAGCCTCATTTTCAAACAGCCGTGAACATCGATTCCCACTAAATAATTGGGAAGAGAAACGCGAGGATCTACGTAATGGCAATGTTTAATGCCCCTTTTAAATGCTGTTTTATCATTAAGATGAATATACGAGCGCAAGGATTTTGGACTGATTGGGTTGCAAGAAACATCATAGAATTTGGACAGAAATAGAGACATAAGTTTTGTTTCTGTGTTTAAGGGCGTATCAATGTTCGGGTGTTATTTAATGCCAAAAATCACCCTCATAGAAGAAAGCGTCCAGTCGGCTGGGGCTCACGAATACGACGACTGTAGCTCTGTAGAGAGGTAAGACTATCTAAACGACTATCCTGGATATGACACTAAGCCAGTCTTGGAGCTCTTGGGAATGTGGGGAAGCCCTTTATAACCATTTCTCTCAGGTCCATTATCATATTTACCCAAACCCGCCACTCGGGCAGGATATGACACAAGGTCAATTTTTTAAGCGGAGTTTAACAGGTTTGAATTCAGAGTTTTCCTTCTTCTAGACTAGTTGCCAAGGCTGAAGAACCTAGTCTGCCCTACTATTTACCCATAGCTGGAGGGAGAATAATTGGATTCATACCTTTCCCAAGGGTATTAGTGCTATGTGAAATGTAATCAGTCCAGGATTTGAACTCTTGTCGCCGTGTCCAATTCCTGCGACGATAACCATTACACCACGGGCACCTCCACAATTATGACCTGGAGTGGTAGTACTTGTTAGAGTCCCATCTAAAGTAAGTACGTTGGCCGACCGCAGTCGAGGGCGACCTGAAGGCTCCCTTTTCAATTGCTACTACACTGAGGTGCAAGGGAGGTCACTACTCCTTTCCTCAGATTGCTCTACTTATCCTTGATTCATATCTTATAATGATGAGTGTTAAGCAGGGAGGCATCAAGTACAATTTTTAAGTCTTTGGTATGACTCGACCTGGGATTAAACCCCGATCTCCCTGACCATTGACGATCACTCTTACGATTAAGCCAATGGGTTCCATCGATGGGTCCCCTAAAACTATTCAATCTTTTACATTGAATTAAATTGAACATTGGAAGTGCCCGTGGTGTAATGGTTATCGTCGTAGGAAATGGACACGGTGACACGAGTTCAAATCCTGCACGAGACTGATTGTATTTCACATAGCACTAATACCCTTGGGAAAGGTATGAATCCAATTATTCTCCCTCCAGCTATGGGTAAATAGTAGGGCAGACTAGGTTCTTCAGCCTTGGTGAGGCAACTAGTCTAGGAGAAGGAAAACTCTGAATTCAAATCTGTTAAACTCTGCTTAAAAATTGACCGAGCAGAGGGGTTGGTAAATATGATTAACATTAAATTTAATTATTTGTGTTCAACAGTATTACTTAAAAGTTTAGCATAAGTATACAGTTCTATTTGACTCATGGATAGGACCCTATCAGGTGCTACTACTCTAGGCCGGGGTGGACCTGGGAGCGATGACAATGAATGGCTGCTCTGCATTCCCCAAAGCTCCAGCATCACTGGAAGCTCAGCATCAGATTGTTTTGTGTCATATCAAGGACACTCATTGTGGAGTCTTACCCCTCAGCAGATGTGCAGTTGGTATATTCTAGGGCTCAAAAGTTTAGGGCTGTTTATTTATTAGGTGACCAAAAATGTACACATATATATATATTGTAATCCACAGACAGACTGTTTCGTTCAATCAGAACTCTTCTGTGAGCCTAAACACGCAAGACGCTCGAAGCCGGGATCGAAACCTGTCCAACTTTACGTTAGACTAAGTCTCAGATCTCTCGGCCACCAAGCGGACCACGTTGGCTAAGGGAATTTTTAAGACATATATATATATATATATATATATCATCATCATCATATCGTGCTGGCAGCACGGATATCCCTGACCCTCTCTCGCCACTCCTCCCTATCGTTCATCGCCCTAGGTAGGTCTTCAGGACAACAACCTGCTGAATGTACGTTCGAGCTGGTCGTCCTGCTTTTGCGCGGCCATGTGTGGGGATCCATAAGAGTACATCTCTTATGAGTTCATCTCTGCTTCTCCAGCAGTGTCATATATATATATATATATATATATAGAGAGAGAGAGATTATGAAAGATAGAAAGGGAAAAGAATTAATATGTAAAAATGAACAGTTCGGTAGGTGGGCACACTCTCCTAACTCTCCTTCCCCACCGTGCACACACATACACATACACACACACACATATATATATATATATACCATAAATATATATATATATATATATATATATATATATATATATATATATATATACCATAAAAATATATATATATATATCTGTATAAAACCCAAACAAACAAACAAGCTCTAACTTTGTATGAAAGTTTATTTCATTCTAAAGAAAAGAAGAAAAGAAAGAACAGAGAAAATTTTTTGCAGTGTCTACGTGGTGTTATGGTTTAAGCACTGGATTGTGGAATTGAAGAAAGCGAATTCGGACTCCAGTCGCGATAATTACGTTCATTTTCTGACAAATATGGATTAAATAGTACGTCTACCGTTCTTTTACAAGGATGGCTTCGGCATTAAATAACCCACAAAATTTGATATGCCATTATGCAAAGAAAACAAAGAAAGATTTATAGAAAATCTATTTGTGCAAAATACATAAAAATGTTTTAAACTATATGTGTTCGAAAAGATATTTTACACTGTGCAAATTAATTTCAATGACAACATTTAAAATGAAAAACGCCTCTATTTTAAAAATCTAAAAAGAAATAGTGATTGGATTTAAATAAAATTACGGATTTAGTCCTTATAACTCGAACGGACGGTATGTGAGTCCCCACTTATAAGTACATATATCTGGGTTGCCTGAATTCCAGTCGAGGTATTCCAATCTCGCCATCGCTATTGCCTTAAAATTATATCACCAGTTCGGCCGGGGAATCTTCACTTCTACATCGCTATTACCGAGCAACAACGTTCCTATCGGCTGAGGCCAAAGAATACTTCGATTGCACCTTTGCAGAAGGGTCAGACCCTCTACGAGTGTCGTATATTGACCTCCGACTCGCCAAGATGTCAAAATAGGAAATGCACCAGTGTAAATAACAGGTGCATCCAGTTAAGGACTATTAGGATATAACCTTGACCGTGGACGGGTTGAATTGAGTGCGATTTGTGACGCCCACAAGAAGAACAATTATATAACCCGGGTGAAGACAGGAAGTCAGGCAGTTGGAGATCAGACCAGTTGGAGATAAGTTGCGGTAGAGAAGACCAGCACCCAGCAGAGGGGGCCCTCAGGCCACCGATTGAGCAGTTGCAGTTGGAGATCAGATGAGTTGGAGATAAGATGCGGTAGACAAAACCAGCACACAACAGAGGTTGAGCAGCCCAGGAGAATGGGAAAGAAACGCTGTTATGGCCATAAGAGTGGGGGTCAATATGTTGCAGTTCTGTTCGGTCTCCAACTCACCCCTCTCACAGTAAAACCTTTAGTAACCCTTTCGAACCCTTTCAAATAAAGTGAAAGGTATATTTTTCTAAAGAACTGTGTCGCTCGTCTTTATTGTGTCGTCGTTATGATTCTGGATGCATCTGCATATGAGTATACAACACGAGTGTCCAGTGGATAACAACAAACTGCGTCAGATGGTAAGGTTCCCGTCCTGGAGTTTTGAGAAATGTGGAGTTCGTTTTCATTGCCATTACTCCTAGGTCCACTTTGACCCGGATTGTTGCTAAATGTTAGGGTCCCATGAATGAATGAAATTATTATTACTAGTTATTTGAAACCACACAGCTGTGTGTAAATTATTTATATTACATAGGAACACCTGATGAATAGAATTACTAATGTTAAATAGCAATACTAGTAAACATTTAACTGTGTGCAAACAAATAATTGAGATTGAATAGAATTATAGATGTCATATAGGAATTAAGGGAGCCTTCGGGTCACCTTCAACGACAGTCACCAACTTTACTTTATACCGGCTCATTGGCTAAGTGGTTCGAGAGACCTGGGTTCAATCCTAGGTCGAATCATACTACAAACTTAAAAAATGGTACTTGATACCTCCTTGCTTAACACTCAGCAATATAAGGTACATATCAAGGGTAAAGTGGAGCAATCCAGGGAAAGGAGTAGCGCCCTCCCCTACACCTCGGTGTAGTAGTTATTGAAAAGTGAGCCTTCTGGTCGCCCTCGACTACGGTCGCTAACTTTACTTTTTTACATTGAGGAGTAGGGGATGGATTAACGCCTTCGGTGTAGTTGCTATTGAAAAGGGAGCCATCGTGTTATACTCGACTAAGGTCGCCAATTTACATAGGAATAAGAGACCGGAGTTCAATCCCAGGTCGAGGCATACCAAAGACTTAAAAAATCGTACTTGATACTTCCTTGTTTAACACTCAGTATTATAAGGTACGTATCAAGGGTTAAGTGGAGCAATCAAGGAAAAGGAGTAGTATTGTATAGTCACATAATAAATATAAAATGTTGTATGCATAATCATATCCACGCACAATAATAAAGACGACGAGCGACACAGTCTTTTGGAAAAATATACCTCTCACTTTATTTGAAAGGTTTGTGTGTGAGAGGGAGTTGGAGACCGAACAGAACTGCAATATATTGACCACCACTCTTATGGTCATCAGCGTTGTGTCTTTCTCGTTATCCAGAGCTGCTCAACCGGAGGCCTGGGCCCACTCCACTGGGTGCAGATTTTCTCTACCACATCTTTTCACCAACGGGTCTGGTCTCCAAACTAGTCTCCAAACTAACTGACTTCCTGTCTCCACCGAGTTATATAATAGTTCAATCACCCATTCAATCTCTTTGGAATGGCACGTTTGATCGTCATCAAGCGGAAGTAACTGTCATGCAATTCACAGGTCACTCTCTTCCGGTGCATCTGTCTATGACTGTACCATGGGATTTTACCTTGTCCCATATTGTCAGCCAAGCCTGCCTACGTGATTTCTTCCCATAACTGCCATCGGAATGTGTCACTTCCGCCGTCTTTGGAATGGCATGTTTGGCCGGGTCGAAGGTCAATATACAACAGTAGCGCCTTCAACTTCACCTCGGTGTAGTAGCTCTCGAAAAGCAAACCTTCGTGTCGCCCTCGACTACGGTTGTCAATTATTCTTACTTTTTTCTTTTTACTTTGGAATACATGAAAGCATTTAACTGTATGCAAAAAAGATGTGATTGATATTAAATAGAATGATAAATGTTATATAGAAATACACTTTGAAAAATTTTCACGTCAACGTTATCTGATGTTTTTTCACTACAGTTTGAGGGACAGCAAGTCTCGGGGTGTTCTCGTGGTGTAATGGTTAAAGTGATGGACTGCGGAATCGTAGTACGCGAGTTCGTATTCCAGTCGCGCTATTACGTTCACTTTCGGGCAAATACCCTTGGGAAAGGTATGAACCCCCTTATCCTCCCAGCTATGGGTTAAATAGTACCACTTCAGTTCTTCTAGGAGAATAGCTTTGGCATTAAATAACCTAAAGTTGATATGTCATTAAACAAAGAAACCAACCAACCAACCAACAGCAAGTGTCCTCAAGTCTCCAGGACTCTTCTCAGTATTCTAGCCGATCTCAACAATGCTATAGTTTGGACAGTCTCCACCCGTGCTCTTATCCTTTGGTGACGGTATCAAGAGCACCAGTTACTGCTGATATAATCGTCGCTTTCATGTTCCACAGATTTTTCAATTCCCTAACAAGGTCATGGTACTTATCCCTCTTTTCGCGTTCTTACAATTTTACTCTGTGGTCCGCTGGGACAGCAAAGTTCACAATTCTGCAAGTTCTCTTTTTTTTGTTGATTATTATGAGGTCTGGTCATCTGGTCGGAGTAGTGAAAACAAATGACTAATACTTAATTGATTTGTTAGAAATAGATCTTTTTGATCATTTAACTGTGTGTAAACAAATGACTTATGTTTAATTGAATTGTTGGTTGTTTTTTGTGTTTGGGTTTTATAGCATATCAAGCTTTGGAGGTTATTTAACGCCAAAATTATTTTAATACAAATAATCAGTTCTATTTCAAACAATTCAGTTTAGCATGAGTACGGAATTTAGTTCTATTTAATCCATAGATAGAACTCTATCAGGTGTTACCACTCCGGGCCAGAGTGGATCTGGGAGCGATGGCAAGGAAGGGGTACTTCACATACCCCAAAGCTGTATTATTACTGGAACCTCACCATCAGATTGTTTAGTGTCATATCTAGAACACTCATTAGGGGCTACCTTTCTGCAGAGCTGTAGTCAGTCTATTCCACAGCCCAGCCGACTGGGCAAAGAGTTATTAGTGTAAATAGCAAAAGTTGTAACTACTTCACTGTATGCAAACATTAGATAGAATTATTAGTGTTAGATAATAGTACTTGAAGCCAATTAACGGTGTGCAAACAAATTAGCTCTAACTTTTTCTCAAGAAATTACCAAAGAAATTACCAATAAACTATTTACTTACAAATCATGTATGTATAAACTTTTAACTGTGTGCAAATAAATATTGAATTAATTGCAATACTTGAAACCATTTTATAGAGATCAAACAAACAATTTATACAGAACAGAATAATTGGGGTTAGTTCCAAGCAGTGGTCGTGTCAATACTGCTATATGTATGCACTACATGGACGCTCACAAAACGGCTGGAGAAAAAGCTTGACGGCAACTACACAAGAATGCTGCGAGTAAAATTGAACAAGTGTAGGAGGCAACGCCCCAAAAAGCAGCAGCTATACGACCACCTACCACCCATCACGAAAACTATCCAAATTCGACGAACCATACACGCGGGAAACTGCTGGAGAAGTAGGGCCGAGCTCATTAGTGATGTACCCCTGTGGACCCCTTTACATGGACGAGCAAAGGCAGGGCGACTAGCTCGAACCCACATACAACGGCTCTATGTAGATACGGGCTACGGCCCTGAAAACCTGCCGGAAGCGATCAACGATAGGGAGGGGTAGCGAGAGAGAGAGAGAGAGAGAGAAAGTCAGGGATATCCGTGCTGTTGGCACGACAAGATGATGATGATGATGAGGAGGAGGAGGAATATTTGAAATAATTTAACCGTATTCTAACCAATGAGCTCTTGCTCGTCTAAAAATGTTACCTACAAACTATCAACAAATTATACATATTTGATAATTGTATGAACAAGATTCGGCTTTAATAAATTACAAAGGTTGATATGCCATGAAACCTGCACAAGTAACCTAAATGCCAAACCCATCATTTCAGAAGAAAAGCAGCGATAATATTTAATCCCTAGCTGAAGGAGTTCATATCTTTTCCAATGATATTAATCCGGGAGCAAAATGTAATAGAACGAATGAAGTTCGAACACGCTTACTTCAAGTTTGCAGTCCAGCACATTAGGCATTTTGCGAAGGATAATCCGTTCAGCTACCTGAGAGCAAAAAATTCCTATAAAGGTTTGACATTTGTTAACTGAAACCATAAGAATATTTGGTTTTATGGCATATCCATATTTACCAACTCCTCCCCTCGAGCAGGATATGACACAAGATCAATTTTTAAGCGGAGTTTAACAGGTTTGAATTCAGAGTTTTCTTTCTCCTAGGCTAGTTGCCTCGCCAAGGACTGAAGAACCCAGTCTGTCCTACTATTTACCCATAGCTGGATTCATACCTTTCCCAAGAGTATTAGTGCTATGTGAAATGCAATTAGCCTGGTCCAGGATTTGAACTCGTGTCACCGTGTCGATTTCCTATGACGATAACCATTACACCACGGGCACCTCCACAAATTACACCACGGGCACCTCCACAATGGCATATCAACCATTGTAAGTTATTTAATGCCAAATCCTCTTAATACAAATATATTAAATATATAGGATTTGGCTTGGTTTGGTTTTATGGTATATCTGCCATTGCAAGTTATTTAATGCCAAATCCTCTTAATACAAATATATTTGATATATAGGATTTGGCTTTGTTTGGTTTTATGGCATATCAACACTTGTAGGTTATTTAATGCCAAATCCTCTTTATATATATATATATATATATAGTTTGAATATGTAGGATTTTGTTTGGTTTGGTTTTAAGGCACATCAACCATTGTAGGTTATTTAATGCCAAATCTTCTTTATACATATTAAATATGTAGGATTGGTTTGGTTAGGTTTTATGCCATATGAGTCATTGTAGATTATATAATGCCAAATCCTCTTTCTCTCTCTCTCTCTCTCTCTCTCTCTCTCTCTCCATATATATATATATATATATTAAAAATATATGATTTGTTTTGGTCGTGTTTCATGGTATATCCGTCATTGTGGTTATTTAATGCCAAACTTGTTTTATACATATACATTAAATGTATTTGATAATTAAACATATGTCAACAATGTTAAATAGTTCCAAATTTTGCGATGTCTCAGTCATTTGTTTACACACAGATGATCAAACAGTTCTAGTTAAAACAATTCAGTTTAGCATAACTCAACAAACTTACATGGTTCCAAGTATTGCTATGTATCCCTAATAATTCTAATGAACATTTCATATTTATTTATATACATTTAAATGATCTAACGTTTCTATTTCAATTTAGCATGAGTCATTTATTTGGACACAGTTTGAATGCCAAATAGTTCTATTTGTCTTATAGATAGGACCCTATCAGGTGCTACCACTCCGAGTCAGAGTGGACCTGGGAGTGATGGCTATGAAGCTCCAGCATTACTGGAACCTCAACATCAGATTTTTTTAATATCATATCCAGCACTCTCTTTAGGGGAGTCTTACCCCTCTGCAGATATGCAGTCGGTGCATTCTACAACTCCAGCCAACTGGGCGATAAAAATCCTTAGAAAAAAGACTGACTTCGTCGCTAAATATTTAAAGAAGGGCTGATATGCCTTGAAACCAACCAACCAAACAAAAAAAACAAACAACCAACCAAACAAACAAACAAACAACCGTACAACTAACCATCTTTCTGTCTGGCAGTAAAAAAGACAGCTATATTGAAATTTCTCGTTTTTGGATTATCACTGGAAATTTTAACTGGCTGGGAAAATAGTGATAAGAGAGGAGTGATTAAATAAATAAAAAAAAACGTAAGAGAAAGTCGAGTGACTTTCTTTTCAGATAAAAATCTGTCGAAGCGGGAAGAATGAAGATAAGGGAATTAATCTGCATTAATTGGGGAGGTGAGGGTGTGTACAGAAAGAAAATGGCGTCCGTGAGGCATGTCTGAGTTTGTCGCTTGTGAAGTGGACAGCAAATGACGAAGTTGAAGAGGAAGAGAAATAAGAAAGAAGAGAGGATGAAGAAGAAGAGAAAAGGAGAGAAGAGAAAGGGTATAAGACGAATATAGTGAGTGGTTAGAGAAGAGGAAAACGGCGAGAATAGTGAGGGAGACAGAAGAAGTTGGTAGAAGCGAAAGGTCAAAATTGAAAAGCTGAAGAAGCAGAGGAAGAAAATATGAAAGAAAGTTCTTAAAAGAAAGAAAGAAAGAAAGAAAGAAGAAAGAAAAAAGAAATAAACGTCGAAGAAAGGAATAGAAAGAAAATCGAAATAAAGAAAATCGAAACAACGAAAGAAAGACAAAAGTGAAAGAAAGAAAGAAAGAAAGAAAGAATAAAGAAAAAGAAAAAGAACGAAGGAAAGGAAAACGAAAGAAAAATAACCAAAGAGACAGACAGAAAGAAAGGAAAGCGAAAGAAAGAAAGAAAGAAAAACGAAAGTAGGAAAAACAGAAGAAAGCAAAAAGAAAGAAAGAAAGAATAACAAATAAAGAATAAAAGAAAATGAACGAAGGAAAGAAAAACGAAAGAAAGAAAGAAAGAGTGAATATCTTGTTTGTTTATTTGTTTTTTGATTGTTCCTTGCTTGTCTTTCAGGCATGTTAGTTAGTTGGTGGTTTTAAGGCATATCAATTTTAGTGGGTTATTAAATGCCAAATTCTGTTTATATATATATATATGGAGAAATGGTTGATTTTGCTGAATCTGACAAGATGATAAAAAAAAGTAGAAAAGTAGAAAAATCAGACACTTACAACGGGTTTAGTTGTAATATTTCGTTCTTTATTCACAGAATCTAAAAAAAAAGTTCTTCTATGATTAAAGTACATGATTTTATCACTAAACGCGTTGTAAGTGTCTGATATATCCACCTTTAGACTTATTTTTATCATATACATATATATGTATCTAGCCACACTGAAGAGTTCTGATAGAACGAAACAGGTCTGTTTGTGGATGACAATATATATATATATATATATATATATATATATATATACGAGGATCATTAAATAAGTTTCCAGACTTTTTTGTATGGGTACTTTTATTGATAGGACACACATGAAACTTTAGTCCCCTTCGAAGTAATCTCCTCCGGATGCAATGCACTTGTTGTACCGTTCCAACAACTTCTGAAAGGCTCCATGGAAGTCCTCTTGTGTGAGCATGTCAATAACCGTCGTCACAGCCTCTTTCATCTCATCAACTGTCTCATAAAGAGAGCCTCTGAGCTTAGGGAAAAACCAAAAGTCACCGGAAGCAAGGTCTGGACAATGGGAGGCTAAGGAACTGTTTTGATGCCCATCTGGGTCAAATAGACTTTGACAAGGATGGAGTCGTGGACTGGTGTATTGTCCTGCTGGAAATGCCACTGGCCCGATTTGAAGAGTGTTGGGCTCTTCCGACATAATCTCTTCCTGAACTTCCTTAAAACCTCCACATAGTAATCCTAACCCAAATCAACTTGGCCAATCAACTCTGGTCTATTGACTTCCTTACTCCTCCCATACCTCTCATCATCCCTTAAAGACTCCCTACCTTCCTTGAAAATATTATGCCACTCAAAAACTGATGCTCGATTCATGTAAGATGGTCGAAAAGCACTCTGAAGCATTCCATAAGTTCCTGTGGCATTTTTTCCAAGTTTAAAACATAATTTTATTGCATATCGTTCTTCTGAAGTGTCCTCACGTCCAAATTGCATTTTTGAAATTCACCAGCTGTGACAATGAGGCTTTAGTAGGGTGTATTCCAATTGCTGCTGTAGCTGTTCATTTAAAGCTGAAATCATAAAGAATGGTCAGTCATCTCATGAGATGTATAGCAATAATATGGTGAATTTTCAAGAGTCTACGACATTTGAAACTTATTGAATGCACCACGTATATATATATATATATATAAAGTAAAGTAAATTTGGTGACCTTAGTCGAGGGCGGGGGCTCGAAGACTCCCTTTTCAATAGCTACAACACCAAGGTGTAGGAGAGGGCACTACTCCTTTCCGTGGATTGCTGCACTTTACCCTTGATCCTCACCTTATAATGCTGAGTGTTAAGCAAGGCGGCATCCAGTACCATTTTTTGAGTCTTTGGTATGACTCGACCTAGGATTGAACCCCGGTCTTCCGGACCACTGGCGAAGGATTTGTAAGTAAATAGTTTGTAGGAAACCATTTTTAAATGAGTTTTTAGAACTCATTTGTTTGCATACAGTTAGATGGTTACAAGTATTTTTATCTAACACAAATAATTCTATATAATATTATTAATAAGTTAAATGGTTTAAAGTATCCTTTTCTAACTCTACAAATATTATCTAATAATAATCCTTTGTTGGTGCACAGTTAAATGGTTACAAATATTCCTGTTTTTATTCATCAAATTTTCTTATCTGAATTAGCACGCAGTTGTAAGGTTTCAAATATTAAATAATGATAATCACTTGTAAATGGGGTCTCTGCGTGGTGTAGTGGTTAAAGCGATGGACTGCGGAATCGTAGTGCGCGAGTTCGTACTCCAGTCGCGCTATTACGTTCACTTTCGGGCAAATACCCTTGGGAAAGGTATGAACCCCCTTATCCTCCCAGCTATGGGTTAAATAGTACCACTACAGTTCTTCTAGGAGAACAGCTTTGGCATTAAATAACCTACAAAGGTTGATATGCCATTAAACAAAGAAACCAAAACATCACTAGTAAAGGATCAAACAGTTCTATTTTGAAAAGGGAATTCATTGGAGAAGATGGGAGTGGACAAAAAAAGGAAGAAAAACAGAAAGAAAGTAGAGTAATGGCAATTAAGTTGTACACCACATTTCCCAAAGCTCCAGCATTGGAGCCTCACCATCAGACGTAGTTAAGCATGATGACCAGGACACTCATTTAGAGGGGAGTATTACACTTCCCGCTGATTTTATCAAGCAATTACCGATGCCGACTACAGGCAAATACACCCAACCAAGCCGAATCACTAATGCATAGTTTGGAACGAGCCGCCGCAGGCATTGGCCTCCATATCAATGCACACAAAACGGAATATATGTGCTTTAATCAAACAGGCGACATTTCCACACTAAACAGAACCTCTCTGAAACTGGGAAATTTACTAAGCTTTTTTCTTAGATGTGGCACAAGGCCATATGAAAGGGGCACCCAATGAGACTCGAACTCACTCGTGTAGGTTTGCTAGTCGAGCTTGCTTACCATTACACCACCAGAGGCGCCTAGAACCTCTCTGAAACTGGTAGACAAATTCACCTACCTAGGAAGCAGTGTCTCATCAACCGAAAAAGACATTGACACATGGCTAACGAAGGCATCGACAGCTATTGATATGTTCTCGATCATATGGAAATCAGATTTGACCGATAAAATGAAACGCAGTTTCTTCAAGGCAGCGGTTGTATCGATGCAGCTGTATGGATGCACTACTTGGACGCTAACAAAACGGCTGGAGAAGAAGCTAGACGGCAATTGCACAAGAATGCTGTGAGCAATCTTGAACAAGTCCTGGAGGCAACACCCCACAAGGCACCAATTATACGGCCACCTGCCTCCCATCACGAAAACTATCCAAGTTAGACGAACCAGACATGCAGGACACTGCTGGAGAAGCAGGACGAGCTCATAAGGGATGTACTCCTATGGACCCCCACATATGGCCGAGCAAAAGCAAGATGACCAGCTCGAACACACATACAGCAGCTCTGTGAGGATACGGGATGTAGCCCAGAAGACATGCCAGAGGCGATGAACGATAGGGAGAAGTGGCGAGAGAGGGTCAGGGATATCCGTGCTGGTGGCACGACATGATGATGGTGATGATGATTACACTTCTACAAAAGTGTAGTCAGTGTATTTTACAGCCTCAGTCATTTGGGGAAAGTGAAAGTTATATCTTCCATTGATGGATTAGCTGACACATAAACCCTTTATGGGTTATTTAGAGCTGAACTTGTTACTATTTTTTTGTAATAATAAATATTCCGATTTAATAATAATAACCTATTTGCACCTAGTTGTACGGTTTCAAGTATTCCTCACAAATACTAATAATTTTATACAGTTATATGGTTTTAAAAATGCTTATTTAATAACACTAATTTTCAGTGATTTGGTGGGTTAACCAATCCACCAAATCTCTGAAAATTTGTTAAAGGCATATCAACCCTTTTCAGGTCATTTAATGTCGAATTAAATTTCGAAAAATTCCGTTTACTATACATATCGTTTTTGTTGCAAACAGTTGAATGTCAAAACAATTCTATTTCAAACAGTTCAGTTTAGCATAAGTACACAGTTCCTATGTTAAAAATGTTCTATTTCAAACAATCCAATTTACCATAAGTACACGGTTGTTAGATTGAAAAAACCGTTCTATTTCAAACAATTCAGTTTAACATAAGTACTTGATTTCAATGTCAAAAACACTTCTATTTCATAAGTGCGTAGTTTAGTACTATTTGACCCATAGACAGAACCCTATCAGGTGCTACCAATCCGGGACAGAGTGGACTTCAGAGCGATGGCAATTACCGGAGCCTCGCTATTAGATTGTTAGGTGTTATATCCAGGACGAGTCTTACCCCTCTGCAGAAATGCAGTTTGGGTATTCTACAATCCCAGAGATTTTTGACCGATTGACAGAGCCCTAACAGGTGCTACCAATCCGGGACAGAGTGGACTTCAGAGCGATGGCAATTACCGGAGCCTCGCTATTAGATTGTTAGGTGTTATATCCAGGACGAGTCTTACCCCTCTGCAGAAATGCAGTTTGGGTATTCTACAATCCCAGAGATTTTTGACCGATTGACAGAGCCCTAACAGGTGCTACCAATCCGGGACAGAGTGGACTTCAGAGCGATGGCAATTACCGGAGCCTCGCTATTAGATTGTTAGGTGTTATATCCAGGACGAGTCTTACCCCTCTGCAGAAATGCAGTTTGGGTATTCTACAATCCCAGAGATTTTTGACCGATTGACAGAGCCCTAACAGGTGCTACCAATCCGGGACAGAGTGGACTTCAGAGCGATGGCAATTACCGGAGCCTCGCTATTAGATTGTTAGGTGTTATATCCAGGACGAGTCTTACCCCTCTGCAGAAATGCAGTTTGGGTATTCTACAATCCCAGAGATTTTTGACCGATTGACAGAGCCCTAACAGGTGCTACCAATCCGGGACAGAGTGGACTTCAGAGCGATGGCAATTACCGGAGCCTCGCTATTAGATTGTTAGGTGTTATATCCAGGACGAGTCTTACCCCTCTGCAGAAATGCAGTTTGGGTATTCTACAATCCCAGAGATTTTTGACCGATTGACAGAGCCCTAACAGGTGCTACCAATCCGGGACAGAGTGGACTTCAGAGCGATGGCAATTACCGGAGCCTCGCTATTAGATTGTTAGGTGTTATATCCAGGACGAGTCTTACCCCTCTGCAGAAATGCAGTTTGGGTATTCTACAATCCCAGAGATTTTTGACCGATTGACAGAGCCCTAACAGGTGCTACCAATCCGGGACAGAGTGGACTTCAGAGCGATGGCAATTACCGGAGCCTCGCTATTAGATTGTTAGGTGTTATATCCAGGACGAGTCTTACCCCTCTGCAGAAATGCAGTTTGGGTATTCTACAATCCCAGAGATTTTTGACCGATTGACAGAGCCCTAACAGGTGCTACCAATCCGGGACAGAGTGGACTTCAGAGCGATGGCAATTACCGGAGCCTCGCTATTAGATTGTTAGGTGTTATATCCAGGACGAGTCTTACCCCTCTGCAGAAATGCAGTTTGGGTATTCTACAATCCCAGAGATTTTTGACCGATTGACAGAGCCCTAACAGGTGCTACCAATCCGGGACAGAGTGGACTTCAGAGCGATGGCAATTACCGGAGCCTCGCTATTAGATTGTTAGGTGTTATATCCAGGACGAGTCTTACCCCTCTGCAGAAATGCAGTTTGGGTATTCTACAATCCCAGAGATTTTTGACCGATTGACAGAGCCCTAACAGGTGCTACCAATCCGGGACAGAGTGGACTTCAGAGCGATGGCAATTACCGGAGCCTCGCTATTAGATTGTTAGGTGTTATATCCAGGACGAGTCTTACCCCTCTGCAGAAATGCAGTTTGGGTATTCTACAATCCCAGAGATTTTTGACCGATTGACAGAGCCCTAACAGGTGCTACCAATCCGGGACAGAGTGGACTTCAGAGCGATGGCAATTACCGGAGCCTCGCTATTAGATTGTTAGGTGTTATATCCAGGACGAGTCTTACCCCTCTGCAGAAATGCAGTTTGGGTATTCTACAATCCCAGAGATTTTTGACCGATTGACAGAGCCCTAACAGGTGCTACCAATCCGGGACAGAGTGGACTTCAGAGCGATGGCAATTACCGGAGCCTCGCTATTAGATTGTTAGGTGTTATATCCAGGACGAGTCTTACCCCTCTGCAGAAATGCAGTTTGGGTATTCTACAATCCCAGAGATTTTTGACCGATTGACAGAGCCCTAACAGGTGCTACCAATCCGGGACAGAGTGGACTTCAGAGCGATGGCAATTACCGGAGCCTCGCTATTAGATTGTTAGGTGTTATATCCAGGACGAGTCTTACCCCTCTGCAGAAATGCAGTTTGGGTATTCTACAATCCCAGAGATTTTTGACCGATTGACAGAGCCCTAACAGGTACTGTCACTTCTGGTTAATGTGAACCTGGGAGCTATGGAGTCTCACTATGAGATGACGTTTAATGTAATATGTTATCTAATGCTGAAGTTTATCTATAGTATTTATAAAGTAGTCATAGATTTCTATGTGCGTTAATGTTTAAAATGATTTTGAACTTTATTAATAGCCTTGGGAAAATGGTCCAGTCAGCAGCGCCTGTTGTATGCTCCGACTGTATCTCAGCAGAGGGGTAAGACTTCCCCAACAAGTGTCCGGTATATGACACTAAACAATCTGTTGCTGAGGTTCCGGTAATGCTGGAGCTTTGGAGAATGTGGAGTATCCCTTCATTATCATCGTTGTCAGGTCCACTGTGGCCCGGACTGGTAGCACCTGATAGAGTCCTATCTATGGGTTAAATAGAAATGATTGACATTCAAACTGTGTCTAAACAAATGACTGATGCTAAAATAAATTGTTAGAAAAAAAACTGTTTGATAATTTAAACAAATGAGTGATGCTCAGTTGCATTGTTTGATACATAGCAATACTTGCTACATTTTAACTCAATGCAAACAAATAATTAATAGTAAATAAAATCATTTATGTGAGATAGAAATCTTAGAGACCTTTGAGTTGTGTGCAAAAATGAACTCAGGCTCATGTCAACAAGATGTGTATACAAATCATATTTAATATATATGTATATAAGTATATATATTTGATATATAAGTATTATTTAATATATAAGTATATAATTATATATATTTAATATAAAAGTCTACTAGTTTAAGAGGGGTTCCGTCTAGAGTGGAGATGTCACCCGTTTGATTATAGCACATATATTCCGTTTTGTGTGCATTGACATAGAGCTAGTAGACAAATTCACTTACCTAGGAAGCAGCGTCGCATCAACCGAAAAGGACATCGACACGAGGTTAACGAAAGCATGGACAGCTATCAATAGGCTATCGATGATATGGAAATCAGACCTAACCGATAAAATGAAACGCAGTTTCTTCCATGACAGCGGTCGCATCGATACTGCTATATGGATGCACTACATGGACTCTAACAAAACTGCTGGAGAAGAAGCTAGACGGCAATTACTCAAGAATGCTGCGAGCAATCTTGAACAAGTCCTGGCGGCAACACCCCACAAGACTCCAACTGTACGGCCACCTGCGAAAACTATTCAAGTTAGACGAACCAGACATGCAGGACACTGCTGGAGAAGCAGGACGAACTCATAAGTGATGTACTCTTGTGGACCCCCACACATGGCCGTGCAAAAGCAGGACGACCAGCACGAACATATATTCAGCAACTATGTGAGGATACGGGATGTTATCCAGAAGACCCGCCTGAGGTGATGATCGATAGGGAAAAGTGGCGAGATAGGGTCAGGGATATCCGTGCTACCAGCACGACATGATGATGATGATGATGAATATATAAGTATATAAGTATATAAGTACATTGGCCTAGCGGTTAGAGTGTTCGCCAATGGCCCGGGAGACCTGGGTTCAATCCCAGGTCAAGTCATACCAAAGACTTTAAAAATGGTACTTGATGCCTCCTTGCTTAACACTCAGCATTATAAGGTACGGATCAAGGGTAAAGTGGAGCAATCCAGGGAAAGGAGTCGCGCCCTCCCCTACACCTTGGTGTAGTAAGCTATCGAAAAGGGAGCCTTCGGGTCACCCTCGACTATGGTCGCCAACTTTACTTATATATATTTAATATAAAAGTATATAACTATTCTACAAAAGTAGCCATTAATTGAATTACCATGACCAGAAAATCCGCCAAGCACTATGTGCTACATACCGTACTGCCAGACAGATATTTCGACCCTGTTAGGGCTCAGCAGCAGTGCATACCTTGATTTCCCCAGCAACCAATGAATGCTCAGCCGAACCTCTACCACTGAGCTACTGCTCCACATCTCGCAGAACTGTTACCAAATTAACTAGTCATGATAAATACACGACCAGTAAACCTGATGTGTCTTGTAGTTACATCCTTACTCTTACAGACGACACGTTCACCTCCGGGGCTATGTCTTCCTAAGAGGATTGGAGATATGCAACTGCGTAATCATATCCTCATAAACAAGGAAATTGATGTGCATTTTCTTTTTTTAAGTAGAGGAATTATAATATAAATTGTATTACCATGATCAGAAAATTCAGTAAACATTGCGTGTTCGATTTTCTGTTGGGGAGGTCACTGTGTTGTATACTCATATGCAGATGCATGCATAAACATAACGACGACACAATAAAGACGAACGACACAGTTCTTAGAAAAATATACCTCTCACTTTATTTGAAAGGATTGTGTGTGAAAGGGAGTTGGAGACCGAACAGAACGGCAACATATTGACCCCCACTTTATTGGCTATAACCGCGTTTCTTTCCCGTTCTCCTAGGCTGCTCAACCGGGGGCCTGGGGTCCACCCTCTCTGGGACATGTTCCTCAATCCAGCATTTTCTCATTAACTTGTCTGATCTCCAACTCTCAATCGGGGGCCTGAGGGCTCCCTCTGCTGGGTGCTGGCTTTCTCTACCGCATCTTGTCCCTAACTGGTCTGATCTCCAAACTAACTGACTTCACCGAGTTTTCACCGAGTTATATAATAGTTCAACGCCCACCTTCTTGTGGGCGTCACAATTTTGCACTCATTCAACCTGTCCACGGTCAAGGCTATAATATCCTGATTATTCCTCGACCGGATGCACCTGTTATTTACATAGGTGCATTTCCTATGTTGACAGCCCAGCCGGGTCGTTGGTCAATATACAACTGTATTCACTGCTGAGGGGACATAATAAGGTTGAAACAACTGTCGAGTAGTTCCGTGTGTTGCACACAGTGCTTGTCGGATTTTCTGGTCATTGTAATTCAATTTATAATAAAATTCCTCAACTTAAAAAATAAGAAAATAAAAAAAATACATTTGTAATAGTTGATATGTCATAAAACCTAACCCAATCAAAACCTGTGAAAATTATTATTAGAATGGAATAATTGAAACATTTTGTTATGCACCGGACATTGGCATGATAGCGTGTTCACCAATGATCTGGGTGACCTGGGTTCAATCCTTAGTCGAGTCATACCAAAAACTCAAAAAAAGGTAATTGATGCTTCCTTGTTTAACTCTCAGCATTGTAAGGCGAGGATCCAGGGTAAAGTGGAGCAATCCAGGGAAAGGAGTAGCACCCTCATGTACACCTCAGCAATGAAAGGTACGTATCAAGGGTAAAGTGGAGCAATCCAGGGAAAGGAGTAGCACCCTCATGTACACCTCAGCAATGAAAGGTACGTATCAAGGGTAAAGTGGAGCAATCCAGGGAAAGGAGTAGCACCCTCATGTACACCTCAGCAATGAAAGGTACGTATCAAGGGTAAAGTGGAGCCATCCAGGGAAAGGAGTAGCGGCCTCACCTACACGTCGGTGTAGTAGCTATTGAAAAGGGAGCCTTCTGGTCGCCCTCGACTAAAGGGAGACAACTTTACTTCACTTTTTCACATATTTAAATTTCAAAAACAGTTCTATTACGAACAATTTAGTTTAGCATAACTACGTAATTCAGTTCTATTTGACTCACAGATAGGACTCTATCCGGTGCTACTACTCCGGGCCGAAGTTGACCCGGGAGCGATGACAATGAAGGGGTACTCCGTATTCCCCAAAGCTCCAGCATTACTGGAACCTCACCATCAGATTGTTTATTGTCATA
This sequence comes from Sepioteuthis lessoniana, assembly GCA_963585895.1. NCBI lineage: Eukaryota > Metazoa > Mollusca > Cephalopoda > Myopsida > Loliginidae > Sepioteuthis > Sepioteuthis lessoniana. The sequence continues at coordinate 15,371,824 of OY757944.1, forward strand.
TCCAGGACCATTGTTGGGGGGAGTCTTACCCCTCAGCCGACTGAGCCTGTAAATTTTTAGTATTAGAAAGGAATATTTAAAAGAAGACTTATTTATAAGAAGACTTGAAACTAATTTTTGTTTACAAATAATTTTCATTAGGAAAAGTTGCTGGAAGTTATGATTGCTTGAAAGTGATTATAGAAAAAATATATATTCAACACAACAAATTCCTAATTATGATGCCGGATAAAGAAGGTGATACTTTTTTTAAGGTCGGCATTTAGATGCTAGTTATATATTTTTTATATACATGATTAATGCTCTCCGACAGAAATGCACTCGGTTAAAGGAACTAAAGCAAAACTCCGGGACAGAGTGGACCTGGGAGTGATGGCAATGAAGGACTACTCGGCATTCCCCACAGCTTTAGCATTACCGGAGCCTCGCCATTAGATTGTTTAGTGTTATATCCAGGACAGTCGTTGGGGGAATCTTACTCCTCTGCAGAGATGCAGTTAGTGTATTCTACAACCCCAGCCGACTGGGTAATTCAGAGATTTTTTGACCCATTGAGAGAGCCCTAACAGGTACTGTTACTTCTGGATAGTGTGGACCTGGGAGTAATGGAGTCTCACCATCAGATGAAGTTTTGTGTTATATGTTATTTAATACCAAAGTTTATCCATATTGTATCAATGTGCGTTAATGTTTATCATATAGATTCATAAAGATCAGGGAGATGTATACATAATGTATTCCCCACCTCTCTCTCTCTCTCTGTCTCTCTCTCTCTCTCTCTCTCTCTCTCTCTCTCTCTCAATATATATATATATATATATAACGTCTATAGATTTAATGAAAGAAAACGGTTTCAAGCTGGAAAAGGAAAGAAGCAGAAGATACCCCGCACAAACAGTTACGGACGCGGACTACGCCGATAACATAGCGCTTCGGGCACCTCCCCCGCCCAAGCCGAATCCCTGCTACATAGTCTGGAACGAGCAGCTGGTGGCATAGGCATCCATGTCAACGCAGACGAAATAGAATACATGTGCTTTAATTAAAGAGTCGACATCACACTAAAGGGTGGGCCTTGAAACTAGTGGACAAATTCACCTACCTCGGAATCAGTGTCTCATCAACGGAGAATGACATCAACACGCGACTGGCAAAGGCATGCACAGCTATCGATAGACTATTGGTCATATGGAAGTCAGATAAAACACAGTTTTTTTCCAAGCTGCTGGATTATCGATACTGTTGTATGGATGCACTACGTGGACGCTAACTGAACGTATGGAGAAAAGGCTTGACGGCAATTACACAAGAATGCTGCGAGCAATATTGAACAAGTCCTGAAGGCAACATCCCACAAAACAGCAGCTGTACGGACACCTACCACCCATCACGAAAATTATCCAAATTAGACGAACAAGACATGCGGGACTCTACTGGAGAAGTAAGGACGAGCTCATAAGCGATGTGCTCCAGTGAACCCCTTTCACATGGACGAGCAAAGATAGGACGACCAGCAAGAACCTATATACAACGGCTCTGTGCCAATACAGGCTATAGCCTGGAAGACCTGCCGGGAGCAATGGACGATAGAGACGGGTGGTGAGAGAGGGTCAGGGAGATGCATGCTGGCAGGGCGACATGATGATGATGATGACGATGATGATATATATGTGTATGTGTGTGTATGTGTATATGTGTGTGTGTGTGTAATATTTTGATTTTGATGTTGCATTTTTAGTACGTATCTTAAGATTTTCTCACTCTCCAGATTTTGGTTCTTCTGAATAACTATATGAATATATATATATATATATATATATGTGTGTGTGTGTGTGTGTGTGTGTGTAATTAATCTTATAGTATATATATAAAACTTTGTACCATGCTTATATGCACATCCATTATCCCATACACGCATATATATATATATATATATATATAACATTTAAAAGCATACTAATATAAATATCCATTATCCACACACAAATGATTATATATATATATTGAAATAAACACACACACATATATATATGTGTGTGTGCGCGTGTGTGAGTGTGTGTTTGTGTATATATATATGTGTGTGTTTGTGTTATATATATATATATATATATATATACCTGCAAAAACATGTATACACACACACACACATACACACACACAAATACACACACACGCGCTCACAAATATATATATATATATATATATATATATATGGATTGGTGATGTTACTATGCCATTACGAAGTCAAACAAAAATGTAAATAACGGAGTATTTAAGAAAAATACTAAAAATGAAAAATCAAAATAAAATCATCCTATATATATATATATATATATATATATTACAATAGAAATATAGCAGACTCAACAAAGAAAGACGAGATTCTAGTCCAGAGACATATAATCCCACCCCCGGAATCTTTCAGTTCGTCACGAGTAAAAAGATGTCCAAAAAAAGCTATCGATAGAAATGTAGATAGATATTCTTACGGTCAGGCCCACCACCATTTTGACAATAAATTTTGGACATAAAAAAAAATAAAAAAAGTAAATAAAAGAAAGAAACAAAGAAAGAAAGAAAGAAAAAAAAAGACAAAAATATTCCATTAGTCGAATAGGGAACATATTTTTCATTCCATAAATGTTCTGGATTTGCTTAAAGCTGTTGAATGGTCGATGGCAAGGCGACACAAGGGTGGATTAGCGGGCACTGACTGGCGGAGATTTTTGGCTGGGTAGCAAGTCGGGAAAGAGGGGTCGGGTTGGCGAATGTTGCAAAATCTAAAATGAATAATAAATATACGAAAATTAGCCATACAAGAATAAAGAAAGATAATAAATATTAATTTTATATCTACCAATACATACATACACTTATATATATATATATATATATACACATGTGTGTGTGTGTAAGTGCGTGTATATATATATATATATATATATGTTTGTATGTTTAGATATGTGCATGGGAGTGAGATAGAGAATAAATGTGCATAAGTATATTTGCAAATTTCTTAGAATCAAACATGGACACAAGTATATACATTATTATAAACCATAATATATATATATATATATATATATATATATATATATATATATATATATACGCTCACCCATGGGGGTTGAGCACTCTGGCGAAGGAATTGTCGGCCGCCGCTCGCATAATGCAAAGCTCTTCGAAAGAATTGAGCACTCTGGTAGCCGATAGGGTATAAAAATGTAAACAAACGGACGCTGCTACTGTTGCTACATAAATACCTTAAAAATTCCCTTAGCCGACGTTGTCCACTTGTTGGCCGAGTGGTGTGAGACTTAGTCTAACGTAAAGTTGGATGGGTTTCGTTCCCGACTTCGAGCGTCCTGCGTGTCTAGCCACACTGAAGAGTTCTGATAGAACGAAACAGTCTGTCTGTGGATGACAATATATATATATATGTGTGTGTGTGTGTGTTTGCATGCTTCTTCGTGAATCGTTCAATAAATAAGGTGAATTTTACCTAAGGAATTAGCTATAGGAAGCAGTGTTGATAGTTGCACCTTTTTCAAGGAAATCAATAGTGATGGGTACTTTCTTGCCCAACAAGACTGTCAGAATCATCTTCTTTTCTGACCACTGTGCCCGGAACTTTTTCTTTATCTGAGAGTTTCCACTTCATGGACTGTCTTTTTAACTAAGGCTCATGTTTATCCTCTTTGCAAAGATTTCTTTTTCTTTTTACGAAAACATGCTTGTCCGTACACATTCACTGTAAGTTTCACATGTTTTGCTATTCTAAGCCAGCAAATATTTGAGAACAGGCCTCTGTTTAAGCATGGAGGCTTTTTGTAAAGCCTCTAAACAAATAATTATGTGAGAGTAAAAAAAATAATGAAGAATTTACAGTTATGGAAAAAATTCTAAATACGAGGGACATACGATAAGTTTTCAGACTTTTTTAGTATGGGCATTTAAAGTTGTCGTAGACTCTTGAAAATTCAATGTGTTATTGCTATACATCTTATGAGATGACTGACCAATTTTCATGATTTCAGGTTCAAATCAACAGCTACAGCAGCAATTGGAATACACCCTACTAAAGCCTGATTGTCACAGATGGTGAATTAAAAAAATGCAATCTGACACTTTAAAAGTACGATAAGCAATAAAATTGTGTTTTAAACTTGGGAAAAATGCCAAAGAAACGTATGGAATGCTTCAGACTACTTTTCGACCATCTTGCATGAATCGAACATCAGTTTTTGAGTGGTATAAGAGATTCAAGGAAGGCAGGGAGTCTGTTAGAGATGATGAGAGGTGTGGGTGGAGTAAGGAAGTCAATACACCAGAGCTGATTGGCCAAAGGGTTAGGATTAGGTTAGGGTTACTAAGTTGAGGTTTTAAGGGAGTTCAGGTAGAGATTCGGTCGGAAGAGGCCAGCACTCTTCGAATCGGCTCAGTGACATTTCCACCAGGAATATCCACCAGTCCACAACTCCATCCTTGTCACAGACTATTTGACCATGATGGGTATCAAGACAGTACCTCACCCTCCCTATAGTCGAGACCTTGGTCCCTGTGACTTTTGGTTATTCCCTAAGCTCAGAGGCTGTCGTTATGAGACAATTGAGGAGATAAAAGAGGCTGTGACGAAGGTCATTGACACGCTCACACAAGAAGACATCTATAGGGCCTTCCAGAAGTTGTTGGAACAGTACAAGTGCATTGCAGCTGGAGGAGATTACTTCGAAGGGGACTAGACTTTCATGTGTGTACTATCAATAAAAGTGCCCATACGAAAAAAGTCGTATATATATTAAATTGAGTTACCATGACTAAAAAATTCGCCAAGCACTCCGTTCGACATCGGAACATTGGAGAGCTGTTTCAACCTTATTAGGTCTCATCAGCAGTGCATACCGTGATCTCCACCACTGGAAATTAAACCAGCGACAACAGAATGCAGATTGGAAACTCTACCACTTAAACACTGGTCCACATCGCACATAAGGGATGCTAAAGTAACTAGTCATCTGTAGGGATCAAACTTACCTTCAAGGCACATCTGGTTAAGTGGTCGCGCATTTAACATGACTTGTTAATTTGGCATCTTTGTGTACGATGTGGACTGATGAATCAGTCGTGGAGTTTCGACACTGCATTCTGTTGTCGCTAGTTCGGTCTCCAGGGTAGAGATCAGGGTATGCACTGCTGATGAGATATAATATGGCCGAAACAGCTGTCCAGCGTTCTATATGTTGCACATAGTGCTTACCGGATTTTCTTGTCATGGTTATTCAATATATATATATATATATCGTGCATTTAAAAAAATCCCTTTATCTATTGTATAATTCTCGCATACATGTATATTGGATTCATTTAACTTCCGCTTAAATCGTATATATATATATATATATATGTAATATAATGGCCAAGAGATTTCCTTTTATGCCTTTGGGTTTAGTTAGGCTAAGAACCTTTCGGCTCAGTGCATGGTTTACTTAGATGCAACATTAACGCTGGTGTTCACGCACGCACGCAGAGCGGACGTGTCACTCAGAGATGTCACAATAGCCCAGATGGGAAACAGGGCAACGGAGTACGAATGAGGTCAAGCACCAGAGGCGCGCGGAGGATTTTGGGAGATCTGAAAAAGTCAGTTAGCTAATCAACTTAGCTAACTGACTAGACACCGAACAAGAAGGGTCGACTTTCGGGGCTCGCTGAGGCGAGACGAATTTGCGCGCTACGGGCGCCGCACGAGATGGGGGCGGGCAGATGAAAAAGGCAGAATAGAAAGAATGTGTATCTCTCTCCTTATGTCGTAGAACCTTTAAACTGAAAGGTAATAAAAAGTTTCGTACCTGAATTAAGAAGTCGTCAAGTGTTTTTCGAGTTTCGGGATTCCTATGTTCTATGTATATATATATGAACATAATATGTACATTTCACATATCCGTATCATAGGTATGGTATATATATATATATATAGGTATGGTATATATATAGGTATGGTATATATATATATATAAAATTCAAACCTGGTTAACTTGTCATTATGAATTTATTTCGTCGAAGAATATCATGATCTTCATGTTTGAACAAAAACTCACAGCATTTCTTTTAAATTAATGCAAAGTAACTCCCTGATATATTTAATTGAAACCTTTTCAACATATATATAATTTGCTGCATAAATATACAATATATATATATATATATATATATGCAGCAAATTGTTATTTAGAAAAGTGCTGTTTAATACCACGGACTACATCTTTTTTATGATCTTCAAGTTACGAAGTTTAAGTCTTCTCACCATTCTTCGAATATCTTGGTCGAGATTGTGGAGAAAAACCCTCTGTTAGCCCAAGCCCTTTCAACCATGGGGCTGGTCATCTTCCGATGACTTACACTCGCTCAAATTAACCGTGAATATCGTCTGAAGTGTCAAAGATTATAATATTTTTCGTCGAAAAAAATTTATACTGACAATTTAACCGTGGTTGAGTTATCTTCCATTTACATTGTATACGCAGTATGTGAGTTTTATTAGATAATCCTAAAAAGGAATATATTACAATGGCTATATATCGAGTACTGCCATGAATTTATATTAAATTCCTCATATATTCTAAACACGAATAATCCACATTCATTGCCTTCGGACGCCAACTGGATATTACCGGTACATATATTGTCCCGAGCGCTTTCGGACCCTTCATAGGCCATCATCAGGGGTTGCTTGCATGTGTAATGAGTGTTTTTTTTTAAATGAGTTGTGAAAGTTCGGGACAATTTTGGTAAATTCATCCACCAATTCCAACCTGAAACCAAGACACTTATCAGGAAAATCGAAAGGATCTTAATCAAATTATACAGACAAAATTTCTTTTTACTATTTAATGAAACATGCTTAGACTACTGTCTAACTACACACACACACACACTACCACACACACACATACATACATATATATATATATATAAGTAAATAAAATTCGGGGCCCTGATTGAGTGCGACCCGGAGGCTCCTTTTTCAATAACTACTACACCGAGGTTTAGTGGGGAGTGCTACTCCTTTCCTAGGATTGCTCTGCTTTACCCTTGATCCGTATCTTATAATGCTGAGTGTTAAGCAAGGAGGTATCAAGTACCACTTTTTGAGTCTTTGGTATGACTCAACCTGAGATTGAACTCCACTCTCCCGGACCATTGGCGTACATTGTACACACTAGGACAATGAGCCAGTATATTCAAATTCTTTGGATATTCCCTGTCCGCATTTACTTGATATATATATATATATATATATATATTTATATGTGTGTGTGTGTGTGTGTGTGTGCGCCTACGCGCGAACACTTACCAAATCTTTTTAAATAAGAATTTAATTTTCTTCTGAATTAAAAATACCCAGCTTTTAAGATTACAAATGGAAAATTACATGATAAAATTAATATTATTTTGGATTATTCATTATCAAAATGTATCCATTGTATATCCACTCCTGTTTCTTAATCGTTCTAACACCTAACATTTTGACCCCCTCTGCCCACGTCTATGAATGAAATAATTTGTAATTTGATTTCCACTTTTAGTCTTATTTTTATGCTTTTTTTAATTTTAATTTTTATTTTTATTTTATTTTCTA
>OY757944.1:15381962-15484462 GCA_963585895.1 Sepioteuthis lessoniana
GTTTAATTGAATTGTTAGAAATAGAACTGTTTTTACATTCAACTATGTGTAAACAAATGACTGATGTTTAATCTAATTGTAAGAAATAGATCTGTTTTTACATTTAATTGTGTGTAAACAAATGACTGATGTTTAATTGAATTGTTAGAAATAGAACTGTTTTACATTTAACTGTATGTAAACAAATGACTGATGTTTAATTGAATTGTTAGAAATAGAACTGTTTTACATTTAACTGTGTGTAAATAAATGACTGATGTTTAATTGAACTGTTAGAAAAAGAACTGTTTTACATTTAACTGTGTGTAAACAAATGACTGATGTTTAATTGAATTGTTAGAAATAGAACTGTTTTACATTCAACTATGTGTAAACAAATGACTAATGTTTAATTGAATTGTTAGAAATAGAACTGTTATTACATTTAACTGTGTGTAATCAAATAACTGATATTTAATTGAATTGTTAGAAATAGAACTGTTTTACATTTAACTGTGTGTAAACAAATGACTGATGTTTAATTGAATTGTCAGAAATAGAACTGTTTTACATTTAACTGTGTGTAAACAAATGACTGACGCTTAATTAAATTGCTACTGATACGTAGAATTACTTGGAACCATCTAACTTTTATTTATGCGAAACTAAATTGCTTGAAATAGAGCTGTTTGATCGTGTAACTGTGAGTTAACAAAAAAGGACTGTATTTAAACTAATGACAGTGCGTAAACAGAAGACTATATTTATGCTGAACTGAATTGTTTCAAATTATGTGAAATCATCTCACTGTGCTCAAAAAGGAGCTCAGGTTTAGAAATCATAGATTTAATATGTATAAAAACGAACTGGCATTGAATGACCGAAAATCGTCGATGTGTCAGAAAACCAAACCAAACCAAACCAAAAAAAAAAACAAAAAAAAAATGATATACATCTTCATGATTTTAATCCCAATGATATATATATATATATATATACGTACGTCCGGGAGACCGGGGTTTAATCCCAGGTCGCATCATACCAAAGACTTTAAAAATGGTACTTGATACCGCTTTAAGGTACGTATCGAGGGTAAAGTGGAGCAATCCAGGGGAAGACATTTTTGTCTACATATGTATATATATTTTTGTATTTTACACATATATTTTTTAAATCAGTTAAATATATATATATATGTATAAATATATGTGTATATATTTATGTATTTTACATATATAATTTTAAAATCAATTGTATATATATGTATATATATTTATGTATGTTACATATATATTTTTAAAGTTTTCATTTTTATCTTCTCGTTATTGTACCAATCAATAATGTTACATTTTAGAGGGTAAAAAGGAAAAAAAAAAAAACAAAAAAAAAACGAACGCATTGTTCATCGGTGAATCAAAAACTATTTTTTAAAAACAAATACTTTCCCTGTTTTTAGAACAAAATTTGCGATTAGTATAACAGGAAATAGACAATTTATAAAGTAAATTTTCAGGAAAATTAATACGGGAATTTTTTTATCTAAAAATATGGAGAGATTTTTAATTCTTAGCTTCTTTTTATTGTACTTGTCAGTAACGTTAAATTTAAAAAAATAAATGAAAAAAAAAGAAATAAAAGCATTATTTATCGATAACTTTATTATTTTCTTTAACTAATACATTTCATGCAAATTAATTCTCAAAATTTTCCTCCAAAAAATATGGAGAGATTTTTAATTCTTAGCTTCTTTTTATTTTAACATTTCTGTAAGGTGAAAAAAAGAATTGAATGAATAAATTTTTCTATTACTGTAACTAAACAAACAATTAAGAAGTGAATTTAATTTTTTGGTTATATTATTAAAAAATGTCTTTTAAAAAATAAAATTATCATAATGTTTCAAATTCCCCACGAATTTAGAATAACATTTTTAAAGTAATCAATGAAAAGTCGTTGGTAAACAATTTTATCTTCAAGTAACTACACTTAATAGTTATTTTTGCACAATTATTTATTTCCATGAATTCCTATCTAATACAGATAATCTACTCAAAATTGTATGGTTTCAAGAGTTCCTATCTGAAAGTAATGATATTATAAATAATCAGAAAAATAATTATAAAGAAAGCAAAAATATAGACAAATACTTAGACTTTGCTAGAGAACTAAAAATGCTGAGGAACATCAGGGTGATGGTTAATCAGTAGTGTCTGCTGCACTTGTGACGGTTCCAAAAGGCTTGAAAGAAAGACTAGTTTGGTTTGGTTTGATTTAATGGCATATCAACCATTGTCGGTTATCTAATGCCATATCTATCTTTATACATTTAAACAGTTCTTTTTTAAACAATTCCGTTTAGCATAAGTAAACAGTTTAAATATCAGAAACAGTTCTATTTCAAGCAAATCAGTTTAGCATAAGTACACAGTTTAAATATCAAAAACAGTTCTATTTCAAGTAATTCTGTTTAGTTTTATTTGACCCATAGATAGGACCCTATCAGATGCTACCACTCCGGGCCAGTGGACCTGGAATCGATGGCAATAAAGGGGTACTTTGCATTCCCCAAAGCTACAGAATTACTAAAGCCTCACCATCAGATTGTTTAGTGTCATATCCAGGACACTTGTTGGCGAGGAGGTCTTACCCATCTGCAGACATGCAGTCGGTGTATTCTACAGCCTCAGACGACTGGGCCACTACTGATTGAAGCTTCACTATCTGATTGTTCAGTGTCATATCACAGGACACTGTTTGGAGGAGTCTTGCTCCTCTGCTGAAATGTGGTCAACAGGGCCATCGTGTGGCCGGGTCTATTTCGTACGACGGTTACCATTAGATTTTAAACTCATATAAGTATAAATATATATGAGTGTGTGTGTGTGTGTGTGTGTGTGTGTGTTTGTGTATGTGTGTATGCAGATGGCCATCCTCATTCTGATATATTAGGAGCATAAGATTTTAGCAAAAGTGTAAAGAAATGATATTGACAGTCATATCAATAGTAGCTGGAACACTCGAAAGAGTCCGTAAAAGCATGGATAAAAGAGTTGAGTAACTGGAAATCAGAGGAATAATCGAGACCATCAAGACCACGCCATTGTTAAGATCAGCTAAAATACTGAGAAGAGTCCTGGAGAGCAGAGAAGACTTGCTGTTAGTCAGACTCCAGTGAGAATTGTCTGGGATTCTGAAATACAAACGTATCTCCTAATTCTCGCCTGAAGAGCAGACCGAATTTTGATTGTAATCAACAAAAGAAAAAAACATGTCATCTTGTTGGATTTTACCGTTCCAGCAGACTACAGAATGAGAATAAAAGAAAACGAAAAGATAGACAAATGCTTGGACCTTGCCTGAGAACTAAAAAATATAGTCGAACAAGTGAGTGACAGTGATACCAAATGTAGTTGATGCACTTGGATCGATCCCCCCAGAGATTTGGAAAAAAAGACTGGAAATTTTTTTTTATATAGTTTTCAAATTTGTACTTATACTTAGAAATCAAAGGAAAAATCGAGACCATCCAGACCTCAGCATTTTGAGATCGGCTAGGATACTGTGAAGAGTCCTGGAGACCCACGGAGACTTGTTGTCATTCAGACTCAATTGAAAAACTCGCAAAGAATTAAATGAGAATGATAATCAACGGGAAGAACGTAAGTGTTGGGTTTGTGGTGACAAATAAAACAGTTAATCACATAAGCGAATGCAACAAACTGGCTCAGAAGGAATACAAGACTGGGTAGGAAAGGTAATCCATAGGGAATTGTGCAAAAGAATGAGATTTTGCCATGTTGACAAAAGATTCACAAAATGCAGAAGCAAAATATGGAATAATTTTTAAAACTTTTATTTAAATGTCTGATAATGTAATATAATTGTCGAGGGATTTCGTTTTATATATCTTGCCTTTCGGTTTAGTTAGGCTGAGAATCTTTCGCTTAGCGCATGGGTTAGTTAGGTGCAACATTAACGCAGGTGTTCACGCGCGCGTGCGGAGAGGATGTGTCATTCAGAGATGTCAAAATAAAAATCCCAGATAGGAATTGAGACCAGGGTATTTGGGTGACGTCACGCACCGGAAGCGTGAGCTGAGATTTGAGAAAAAGCAGTTAGCTGAGTTTCCGCCTCGGAAGAAGAAGGTTGACTTTCTGAGCTGGGCGAGGCCAGACGACTTTGTGCGCTACGGGCGCCGCGTGTTGGTTGGATTGAGAGCTGACGATGTAAAAGCAGTCAGCATAGAAAGATTGTGACTCTCTCTCCTCATGTCGAATAAAATTAAACTCAAAGATAATAAAAAGTTTCGTACCTGAACCAATTTCATGAATTTTGTATTTTCGGGATTTCTATGTTTATGAACAACTATGAACGTTTTTCCGCATCGTGGACCCTGTAAATGTAACAATAAGTCCACCACTTTAACAAAAAAAGCGTAAATAATCTAAATTTTCATGTTTAGCTCTATTATTCAAGCACTTTTTAAAATTAAAATTCAATCCATTATGAGTGAGCAAGAAAAGAAACGACAAAGAATCTATGATTTGCTTAACGTTGAAACCAATTCCCCCACCAAAATTTAAAAAAAAATCCGAAATAATTAGAGTTTCTTTATGGCCTCCATCAAACCCAGACCTTAAATCTCTTGATTATGCTACATGGGGTGTTTTAAAAAACAAAACAAATGCAACTTCCTTCCCATCCAAATATTGCTTCGCCTAAGACGGCTATTGAGGAGGAATGGAATAGAATATCTGAAGAATTTATTTTGAAGGCATGCAAGGCGTGTTGATACAATATTTTAAAAAAATGTTGGCCATATTGAGTAAGTTTATAGTTTTATGTCGACCTTCTTATTTTGTGATGCATTTTTTAAAAATCAAAATTTATTATTAGTTTTATGATAGAGTCGTTTATCATTTTACTAGAATATTCCTAATTTTGTTTCTGCATCTTGAATTTACAAACCAGAATCTGTCCGAGAAAATAATATGTATCAAATTCTCTCAAACTTTGAAATACAATAATCACATAATCCCACATAATGCCTAAGTGTTAATTACCCAGAAGAAAAGAACCTGTCAGCTGGTAAATTTTGCCGTTCCAGTAGATAATAGAGTTTTAATCAAAGAAAGCACAAAGATAGAAAAATACGTGAACTTTGCGAGTGAAATAAAAAAAAAACCCATGGAACGATAAGGTGAGGGTGATACCAATTGCAGACGGTGTCATTGGATGAAAGAATGTGAAAAGAGAGATAAATACCTTGAACTTACAAGAGAATTGAAAAAAAAAAAACTATGGAAGATGAAGGTGACAATTATACCAATTGTGACTGGTGCTTTTGGCACGGTAACTAAAGGATTATTAAAGGGCCTGGAAGATTTAGAAGTTGGCGGCCGAGTGGAGACCATCCAAACAACAGCATTGTTGAAAACGGCCAGAATACTGAGAAGAGTCCTGGAGACTTGAGGAAACTTGCTGTCACTCAAACTCCAGTGAAAAACCATCAGCTAACGCTGATGTGAAAAACTCTGAAGGAGTAAATAATAAGTATAGTAATAGTTTTTTTTTATTACTATATATATATATATATATTATTACAACTAGAACGAACACAAGATCATAATTTACTAATATCTTTTTTTTTTTACTTACTTATATCTCTTTTATTTCGAAGGCCTCCGATCTGAAGGTTGTTGGGGAAGGGCTGAATAGCCATTTTTCTTTTTTGGCACAAAGCGCCCGGAGAGATTTTCATGGCAAAGTCAGAATTGTAATTTGATGGTAACATATTACCCCATGTTTGTTTCACTTATCAGGCAAAAAGATAATTGCTCCGCCATTTTTTAACTTCCCGTCAACTCCACCCCAACCAGTTGTGTAAAAATATGTACGTTTGTTTGTTTATTTGTTTCTTTCTTTCTTTCTTTGGGTACAAATATGTTTTTCTTTTCTTTTTGTTTTTCTCTGAGAGGAGAATATGACTTAATTTGCTTGCATCTACTTTCGAAAAGACAGTGGTACAAAGACATTTTCTTCCCCCGCACCCGCGCCAATCATTCTTTTCTTGGTTGGAGCAAGAAAATTTTTGCTCCGTAAACTGAAATAAAACGAACTATCATCATCATCATCATCATCATTTAGTCACGCAGCTAGTACGGATTTCCATGATTCCCTCTCTCCATCCGTCCCTATCATCCCGTCTCCGCGAAGAGCTATTGCCGGTAAGCTCTTGCTGGTCGACCAACACTGGCATGTACGTGTGTAAAGGTTCATAGAAGAAAATCACTCTTGAGTTCATCTTTATTTCTCCAGCAGTGTCTTGTTCGTCTTATTTGGATGGTTTTAGAGATGGGAGGTAAGTGGCAGTACGGCTGTTGTTTCGTGGAGTGTTGCTTCCAGGATTTGTTCAATATACGAGGTGTATAAGATAAGTTTCCAGAATTTTTTGTATGGGCACTTTTATTGATAGTACACACATGAAACTCTAGTCTCCTTCGAAGTAATCTCCTCCGGCTGCAACGCACTTGTTGTACCATTCCAACAACTTCTGGAAGGCCCCATGGAAGTCTTCTTGTGTGAGCGTGTCAATGACCTTCGTCACAGCCTCTTTCATCTCCTCAATTGTCTCATAACCACAGCCACTGAGCTTAGGGAATATCCAAAAGTCACAGGGAGCAAGGTTTCGACTGTAGGGAGGCTGATGAACTGTCTTGATGCCCATCTTGGTCAAATAGTCTGTGACAAGGATGGAGTTGTGGACTGGTGTATTGTCCTGGTGGAAATGCCACTGACCCGATTTGAAGAGTGCTGGCCTCTTCCAGCATTGTAACCATAACTCTAACCCTAACCGTTTGGCCAATCAACTCTGGTGTATTGACTTCCTTACTCCTTCCACACCTCTCATCATTCCTCACAGACTCCCTGCCTTCCTTGAATCTCTTATGCCACTCAAAAACTGATGCTCAATTCATGCAAGATGGTCCAGAAGCAGTCTGAAGCATTCCGTACGTTTCTGTGGCATTTTTTCCTTGTCTAAAACAGAATTTTAGTGCATATCGTTCTTCTAAAGTGTTAGATTGCATTTTTGAAATTCACCAACTGTGACAATGAGGCTTTAGTAGGGTGTATTCCAAATGCTGCTGTAGCTGTTCATTTGAAGCTGAAATCATAAGAATTCGTCAGTCATCTCATAAGATGTATAGCAATAACATACTGAATTTTCAAGACTCTATGACAATTTTAAATGACCACACGAAAAAAGTCTGGAAACTTATCGTATGCTCCCCGTAAGCCTTGTTCTATTTCATCCATAGACAGGACCCAATCAGTTGCTACCACTCCAGGCCACTGTGGACTTGGGTGCGATGGCAATAAAGGAGTACTCAGCATTCCCCAAAGCAGCAGCATTACTATTAGATTATTCAATGTCATAAACGGGACACTCGTTGGGGGAGTGTTATGCTTCTGCAAAGATGGGACATGAGGAATCGTGGAAATTTTTGTATGATTGATAGCCCGATTAACTTCTCCTAGACTGGAAGTCAACCAAACCAAACCAAACTAAGCAAACTTATGCTGGGTTATTTAATGTAGAACCCAATCTTTTTTATCATATAGTGTAGTGTTTTGGCGACTCTAGTTGAGGGTGACCAGAAGGCTCCCTTTTCAATAACTACTACACCGAGGTGTAGGGGGGGCGCTACTCCTTTCTCTGGATTGCTCCATTTTACTCTAGATACATACCTTATATTGCTGTGTTGGGGTGTCCTCGTGGTGTTATGGTTAAAGCGATGAACTGCGGAATCGTAGTACGCGAGTTCGTACTCTAGTCGCGCTATTATGTTCACTTTCGGGCAAATACCCTTGGGAAAGGTATGAACCCCCTTATTCTCCCTCCAGCTATGGGTAAATAGTAGGACGGACTAGGTTCTTCAGCCTTGTTGAGGCAACTAGTCTAGGAGAAGGAAAACTCTGAATTCAAACCTGTTAAACTCCGCTTAAAAATTGACCTTGTGTCACATCCTGCCCGAGCAGAGGGGTTGGTAAATAGTACCTTATATTGCTGAGTGTTAAGCAAGGAGGCATCAAGTACTATTTTTAAAGTCTTTGGTATGATGCGACCTGGGATTGAACCCAGGTCTTCCGGACCATTGGCGAGCACTCCACCCACTTGGCCAATAATAGTCCTTAATGAACATTTACATAGCCCGGTCGGTTGGAACTATAGAATACACTGAGTGCATCTCTGCGGGGGAGTAACCCCTGAACGAGTATCCTGTATATGACACTAAAACATCTGATGACTTGACTCCAGCCCTGAAGCTTTAAGGAATGCGGAGTTCCCTTTCATTGTTATCGATTCCAGGTCCACTGTGGCCAGGAGTGGTATTACATGAAAGGGTCCTATCAATGGGTCAAATAAAACTGTTTGATATTTAAACTGAGTGCAAATAAACGACTTATGCTAAATTGAATTGTTTGAAATAGAACTGTTTGATCATTTACCTGTGTGTAAACAAATGATTGATGCTTTATTGAATTGTTAGTGTCACATAGCTATACTTGGAACCAGTAAACTTTGTTGATTTATACTAAATTGAATTGTTAGAAATAGAACTGTTTGATCATTTAGCTGTGTGTAAACAAATGATTGATGTTTTATTGAATTGTTAGTGACACATAGTAATACTCGGAAACAGTTCACTTTGTTGATTTATGCCAAATTCAATTATTAGAAATAGAACTGTTTGATCATTTGTGTTTACAAATAATATATTTAATATCTATGCAAAACAGGATTTGACATGAAATAACCAACAATGGTTGATATGCCATAAAACGAAACTAAACCCAATCCTATATATTTAATATATATGTATAAACAGGATTTGGCCTTAAATAATCTACAATGGTTGATATGCCATAAAACCAAAACAAACCAAATCCTATATATTTAATATATACATATAAAGAAGATTTGGCATTAAATAATCAACAATGGTTAATATGACATAAATCCTAACCAAACCAAATCCTATATATTTAATATCTATGTAAAAACAGGATTTGGCATTAAATTACCAAGAATGGTTGATATGCCATTAAGTATAACCAAACCAAATCTTATATATTTAATATCTCATGTAAAAACAGGATTTGGCAATAAATAACCCACAATGGTTGATATGCCATTAAGTATAACCAAACCAAATCTTATATATTTAATATCTAATGTAAAAACAGGATTTGGCAATAAATAACCAACAATGTTTGATATGCCATTAAGTATAACCAAACCAAACGCATCATCTACAGCTACAAGTAATTATTGTTAATGAAAATCATTTTCTCAGTTATATTGTTTCAAATATTCCAATCGAAGTTCAAATCCTGGACGAGAGATCTGTAAATATACTCTGTCATAGTTTCAAGTATGTCAAGCAATTATACGATTTCAAGTAAATAAAATTGTTGTATAGCTGCATACAACTATATTACGGAAACATACTCAAACATACTGACGGACTTCAATGAACGAACGAACACACTTCTTTATAAAAAATATACCTCTCACACTTTATTCTTGAAAGGATTGATCTTGGTTGTGTGTGATAGGTAAGTTGGAGACGGGGACAGACTGCTACATATTGACTCCAAGTTCTTCTGACCATTGCAGCATTTCTTTCGCATTCTGGCTGGGCTGCTCAACCGTGGGTCATTGAGGGCTGCAAGCTGATTCTCACGCTGTCATCTTGTCCCCAACTGACTCCAACTGCAACTGGAACTGACTCGAACTGACCCAAGCCGTTTGTGGCACCTGGTTATATAATTGTCTTACGTTCACTTGCTTCCTGTGGGCGTACGCATCTGCCACCATCACCGAATTCAATCCGTCCACAGGTCAAGGTGATATTCCGATATCTTCGATCGGATGCACCTGTTTCGCTTTCTTCCGCTTATTTTCACAGGGGCATCTCTTGATTGAGGGCTAGGTCGAGGGTCAATATACTACATAGTAACAATCGAAAGAAAGCGGGAAGAGAGAAAAGTATCTACACCTTGTTAGAGAACTAAAAAAACTATGGAACATGAAAGTGAGGGTCATACCAATTTTAATTGGTGCGTTTGGTGCAGGCACCAAAGGATTGATTAAGGAACTTGAGGACTTGGAAATAAGAGGACAAGTGGAGATCATCCAAAGTACGGAATTGTTGAGATCGGCCAGAATACTGAGAATATTTGCTATCACTCAGACTCCAGTGGAAAACCATCAGCTAATGCTAGAGTAAAAAATTCGCAAGGAATAACAAAAAAGAGAATCTCAGGAGGTGCCCATGGTGTAATGGTTATCGTAGTAGGAAATGGATACGGCAATACGAGTTCGAATCCTGGATGAGATTGATTGCATTTCACATAGCACTAATACCCTTGGGAAAGGTATGGATCCAATTATTCCCCCTCCAGCTATGGGTAAATAGTAGGGCAGACTGTGTTCTTCAGCCTTGGCGAGACAACCAGTCTAGGAGAAGGAAAACTCTGAATTGAAACCTGTTAAACTCCGCTTAAAAATTGACCTTATGTCATATCCAGCCCGAGCGGAGGGGTTGGTAAATATGTACTTCAGGAGAACGAGAATGCTACTTGAAACCAAACTATATAACAGGTGCCTAATAAAAGGGATAAATACATGTGCTGTCTATCTTGTAAGATACTCCAGACCATTCTTGAAGTGGACCAGAGAAGAACTTAAACAAATGGACCAGAGAAAAAGAAAACTGATTTTCATGCATTAGGCCTTTCATCCCAGTGATGACGTTGACAGACTATATGTCTAGACAAGAAGGAGGAAGGGGATTTACCAACATTGAAGACAACGTTGATGCATCGATACAACGACTCGAATTCAAATCCTGAAACAGACTGATTGCATTTCACATAGCACTAATACCCTTGGGAAATGTATGAATCCAATTATTCTCCCTCCAGCTATAGGTAAATAGTAGGACAGACTAGGTTCTTTAGCCTTGGTGAGGCAACTAGTCTAGGAGAAGGAAAACTCTGAATTCAAACCTGTTAAACTCCGCTTAAAAATTGACTTTGTGTCATATCCTGCCCGAGCGGAGGGGTTGGTAAATATGGATACAACGACTCGGAAACTACATAGAAAAGCGCGTGGAAGACTGATTACAGCCACCAGAATTGATACTGACAACACGAGAACCATCAGAACGGAAACAACCAGAAAACAAAAAAGGGAATAAAAACAACTATGTGTAAGTTTTAAGCGACTAACAATACCTTAGGAGAACTAGAAAACTACTTGAGACAAAACTCTCTGGCAGAAACCTTATCAAAGGAATAAATACTTGGGCTGTACCCCTCGTTAGATACTCGTGACCCTTTCTGAAGTGGAACTGAGATGAACTTAAACAAATGGACCAAGGAACAAGAAAACTAATGACCATGCACAAGGCATTTCATTCCAGAGACGACGTTGACAGACTATATGTATCAAGAAAAGAGGGAGGAAGAGGACTTGGCAGCATCGAAGACAGCGTTGACGCATCGATACAACAACTCGAAGTCTACATAGAAAACCATGAAGGAGGACTGATTACAACCGTCAGAAACAATACTGACAACAGGATAGACAACAGAATGATAATAACTAGGAAATAAAAGTGGGAAGAAAAACAACTCTATGGGCGTTTTAAACGACTAATAAACAACATCTCACACGAGAAAACGTGGACGTGGCTAAGAAAAGGAAACCTTTAGAAAGAAACTAAATCTCTTCTAGTTGCAGCTCAAAACAACGCCATAAGGACCAATCATATCAAAGTAAGAAGAGACAAGACACAAGCAGATGTAGGTTATGTGGTGATAGAGACGAGACGATTAATTACATAATAAACGAATGAAGCAAATTATCAAAGAAATATTGTAATACTCGACACGACTGGGTTGGCAAGGTTATCCACTGGGAATCGTGCAATAAATTGAAGTGTGACCATATGAAAAAATGGTATATGCACAACTCAGAATCTGTCCTAGAGAATGGGATGTACAAACTCCTCTCGTATTTTGCGATACTAACGGATCACCTAATCTCGGCCAGTCGACAGACTTTGTAATAATAAACAAAAGAAAAAAAAAGAGAACTTGCAGAATTGTGGACTTGGCTGTCCTGGCTGACCAATGAATAAAATTGAAAGGAAGTGAAAAGAAGGATATGTACCTGAACCTTACTTGGGAATTAAAAAAAAACTATCGAACATAAAAGTGATGATCATACCGATTATAATTGGTGCTCTTGGTATAGTCACTAAAGGATTGGTACAAGGGATGGAGAATTTGGAAATAAGAAGACGAGAGGAGACCATCCAAACTACAGCATTATTGAGATCGGCTAAAATACTGAGAAGAGTCCTGGAGATTTGAGGAGACTTGTTGTCACTCAAACTTCAGTGAGAAACCATTGGCTAACGCTGTTTTGAAAAACTCAAAAAAGAGGAATAATACCTTATCTTGGAAATTCAAAAAGATAAGTAATATATATTTATATACTTTAAAATTAAATCATAATTAAGGAAAATTTTCACGGGCAGGCTATTCTGTACAAGTAGGAAAAAATAAATGATTGTCGCTGGGTTTGTTTTTTTTTTTTGTTTTTTTTTTTTTTTTTTCTTATCATTAAAATGTACGTGTGTAAGTGATGGTAGAGAAATCTTTATAAAATTGTTAGCGAGAAAGAATGGTTGAAAAGGTTTCTTTGAAAAGAAACACAAGGAAAACTATTAGAACACACACAGAGAGAGAGAGAGAGAGAGAGAGAGAGAGAGAGAGAGAGAGACGAATAAAGAAGAGTGTAATAAAACAAAACAAAAAACACCCAACAAAAAAAAACCTAACAAAAAAGCAAAACAAACAAATAAAAGGGAAAACAAAACAAAACAAAACAAAACGAAACAAAACGGACATTTTTTCCTATTTTCTGTTTGTGTCCGGCATTTTCTACAACAAAATAATTTAGATAAATAACATATCAAGTAATTCGTGGCTTTTTTTTGTCATTTTTCAATTTTTTTCAAGCGACATATCCTTTCTTTTTTTTTTTTTTTTTTTTTTTTTTTTTTTATGATACGGGAGGTAAAAAGATGAGGAAGAAAGAAAGGGGGGAGGTTTCTTATGTTTTGCCACAGATCTCATATCTCGTCACTACTCATTTCTCTTTCACTTATCTTTTCGAATATCTTCTGCGAGACGTCGGACAAGATTTCAAGTATTACTTTTTTTTTTCTAACGACAAAATAGATGAAAAAAAAAAAAAAAAATATCAAAATATTTATTTATCCAATTTTTCTCCATTTTTTTCTCTCTCGTAAGCATTTGTCGTTATATTATTTTTCTTGTGTTTAGATGTTACTTACGGCCATTTTTTTTTAACCAATTTTTTTTTTTTTTATTTCTTATTTTACGATGTCACAAAGAACCTGATACAGCGCAACTAAACACTATACAAATTCGGATATTGCATGGTTATAACGCGGGTTGCTGAAAATTTCACGGTCTAACCAAACAGAGAGTGACGTTTGGGAGAAGAATTTTAGTTGAATTTTTTAAAGGGTTAGATAATCTTGAGAAATGAAGCTCAAATAGTACAGAGACATCGGTTTCCCAGTCGGCTGGGGCTACAGAATACACCGACTGCAGCTCTGCAGAGGGGTAAGACCCCCCACCCACCCAACAAGTGTCCTGGATATGACACTAAGCAATCTGATGGTGAGGTTCCAGTGATGCTGGAGCTTTGGGAAATGCGGAGCACCCCTTCATTGGCATTGCTCCCAGGTTCACTCTGGCCCGGAATGGTAGCACCTGATATGGCCCTATCAGTGAGTTAAATAGAACCAACTGCAGACTTATGCTAAACGGAATTGTTTGAATTAGAACTGTTTGACTTAACTGTATAGCTTGCAATAGAAATATTTTTGACAATTAAACTGTACTTACATTTAAACCGTGCTTATGCTAAACTGAATGTTTGAAATGGAACTGTTTTTGACATTGAAACTCTACTTACACTAATCTGAATTGTTTAATATAGTACTGTTTTGACATTTAACTGTGTGTAAACAAAATCTGTAATAATACTAAACTGAATTAGCCGAATAAGAATTGCTTGAATAAAATGAATAGCTTGAAATAGAAGTGTTTTTGACAATTAAACTGTGTACTCATGCAAAACTGAATTGTTTGAAATAAAACTGATTATTTGTATAAAATGGATTTGGCGTTAAATAACATACAAAGGTTGATATGCCATAAAACCCAAACGACCAACCAACTGAGACAATGAAAGAACGTTTGATTCAGAATGTACGTTTTGTAGTCCTTCATTTTTCGTGTCTTGGTTGGGCGTGGAACTTTTCAGAGCTCATTGTATTTTTTAGTTCTAATAATAGTTGTTTATCTTATTTACCTAACCCATCCGCTCGGGCAGGATATGACACAAGGTCAATTTTTTAAGCGGAGTGTAGCAGGTTTGAATTCAGAGTTTTCCTTCTCCTAGACTAGTTGCCTCACCAAGGCTGAAGAACCCAGTCTGCCCTACTATTTACCCATAGCTGGAGGGAGAATAATTGGATTCATACCTTTCCCAAGGGTATTAGTGCTATGTGAAATGCAATCAGTCTTGTCCAGGAATTGAACTTGGATCATCGTGTCCATATCCTGTGACCACGGGCACCTCCAATAGTTGTTTATGAATGATAATATATATGCCATTTGTCATATATATATATATATATATATATATATATAATTAAAATGTCAATCAAAAAATATCACCTTTACAAAAGTTTTGTTGTGTTTCATTACATATCAGCCATAGTGGTTTATTTAGTGCCAAATGATGCTAATATATATAATTTCAAGAAAAAACAATAACAAATTTCGGTCACATTAGGATTATAAATTTATTTCCATCCTATTAAGAGCATTGATATGAATCAACAACTCCAAAACAATTTAACAGGACTGCTTAAGATCCAACCAACTCTTCGGTGTGGCTAGACACGCATGATGCTTAAAGCTGGAATCGAGACCCGGTTGACTTTATGTCAGTCGGATATCTTAACCCAGATATATTGTCATTTACGCGAATAGTTTATAGATAACATTTTAAACAATCCAGAATTCATTTGTTTGCATACAGTTAAATAGATTATATTATAGTAGTAGTAATTTAATAAAGTTTTTTGCTTAGATATGGTGCAAGGCAGTGTGAATGGGACACCCTATGAGAATTTAACTCACTCCTGAATGTTTGCTAGTTTCGCTTGTTAATCATTACACTACCCGGTGTGCCTCGGATTCAAGTATAGTAAATGATTATATAGTTCGACTTGACCCATAGATATGACCCTAACGGGTACTACCACTCCAGGTCAGAGTCGACCTGGGAGTAATATCAATTTAGGTTAGGTTTTATTAGGTTATTTGGTTTAATGGCATATTAATCCGTGATGCTTGATTTATTGCTAAGTCTTGGTTATCGATAAATGATTTTCAAAAGAATGGTTAGTTGATTATTTTTTAAACGAGTTAGAGCTCATTATAGCACACATTGCCGTCAAAGGGTTTATTCTCATACATTTACGTCCATCATGCTGCTTCCCATCAGCTATCGATAGGCTATCGATCATATGGAAATCAGATCTGACCGATAAAATGAAACGCAGTTTCTTCCAGGCAGCGTTCGTATCGATACTGCTATATGGATGCACTATTTGGACGGCTGGAGAAGAAGTTGGACGGCAACTACACAAGAATGTTGCGAGCAATATTGAACAAGTCCTGGCGGCAACACCCACAAGGTACCAACTATACGGGCACCTGCCTACCATCACGAAAACTATCCAAGTTAGACGAACCAGACATGCAGGATACTGCTGGAGAAGCGGGGACGGGCTCATAAGTGATGTACTCCTATGGACCCCCTCACATGGCCGAGCAAAAGCAGGACGACCAGCTCGAACCTACATACAGCAGCGATGTGAGGATACGGGATGTAGTCTTGAAGACCTGCCGGAGGCGATGAACGATAGGAAGAAGTGGCGAGAGAAGGTTAGGGATATCCGTGCTAGTGACATTACATGATGATGGTGATACCACTCAGTTAAATGGTTTACAGTACTGCTATAAAAAAGCAGATTAAATATTTATATTCCTGTGTCAGTTCCAACTGCTTTCAGATATGCTTTGTATAGCTACAAGATTGAGGTTTGCAATTATCTCGTCTCTCTAAATATCCAATCTTCCGACGCTATAAGATCTATTTAGCTATTCGGTTGATCCCTAAGTGTTGAATTGTATATTAATCCTTTTTTGGTGATTTTATTTTTGATGTTGAGGGGGGTCTCTATCGAGTTTGGCTGAGGGCAGTTTGAATGCGTTTTCAAGCCTTTCATTATTCATATTGGAGTTGATGTGGATTTTTGTAGATTGATCAATCGGAACTTCTGTTTAATTGGTTTTGGCTTTTTGGGAGACAAGATTTTTAGCCTGTATTTAATGGTTTTTAGTGGATGGATTGGAGATCTATGTGACCTTTGTTTTGTTGGAGATTTCGTATTTTTCAGAGAAGTGGTTTGTGTTTGAGCGCTAGATTTTGTATAAATTTTTCTTTTGATTTGTTCATCAGATTTTTTGTTTGTTTGTTTGTTATGAGTTTTTTTTTCGGTTTATTTGGTTTGGTTTGATTTAGTTTTATGGCATATCAACTATTGTAGGCTATTTAATGCCAAAACTTCTTTATACATATACAAGTTGTTTGGTTGGGTTTTATTGCATATCAACCATTGTAGGTTATTTAATGCCACATCCACTTTATACATATACATTAAATATATAGGACTTAGTCCTGTTGGGTTTTATCGCATATCAACCATTGTAGGTTATTTAATGCTAAATTATTTAATGCCAAATCCTCTTTATACAAATATATTAAATATATAGGATTTGGTTCCGTTGGGTTTTATGGCATATCAGCTATTGTAGGTTATTTAATGCCAAATCCTCTTTATACAAATATATTAAATATATAAGATTTGGTTTGATTGGATTTTATGACATATAAGCTATTGTAGGTTATTTAATGCCAAATCCTCTTTATACAAATATACTAAATATATAAGATTTGGTTTGGTTGGGTTTTATGGCATATCAACCATTGGAGGTAATTTAATGCCAAGTCCCTTTTATCCATCGGTATTAAATATATAGGGTTTGTTTGGATTTGATTCTATAGCATATTAACCATTGTAGGTTATTTAATGGCAAATCCTCCTTATACATATGTATTAAATATATAGGGGTTGGTTCTGTTGGGTTTTATTGCTAATGAACCATTGTAGGTTGTTTAATGCCAAATCCTCTTTATGTGTATATTGAATGTAGAGGTTATCTAAAGCCAAATCCTCTTTATACATATATATTAAATATTTGATTTGTAAACAAATTGTTGGAAAGTAATATTTTTAAATGACCCTAAAATTATTCTCTTATTTGCACGCAGTTTTTCAGTTTAAAGCATTTTTTCTATCAAGAATAATTCTATTTACTATTAATCATTTGTTTTCCCACATTTAAATGAATATACGTAAATACGAGGATCATTAAATAAGTTTCCAGACTTTTTCGTATGGGCACTTTTATTGATAGTACACACATGAAACTCTAGTCCCCTTCGAAGTAATCTCCTCTGGCTACAATGAACTTGTTGTATCGTTCCAACAAATTCTGGAAGGCACCATGGAAGTCCTCTTGTGTGAGCGTGTCAATGACCTTCGTCACAGCCTCTTTCATCTACTCAGTTGTCTCATAACGACAGCCTCTGAGCTTAGGGAATAACCAAAAGTCACAGGGAGCAAGGTCTGGACTATAGGGAGGCTGAGGAACTGTCTTGATACCCATCTTGATCAAATAGTGTGTGACAAGGATGGAGTTGTGGACTAGTGCATTGTTCTGGCAGAAATGCCACTGACCCGATTTGAAGAGTGCTGGCCTCTTCCGACGGAATTTCTTCCTGAGCTCCCTTAAAACCTCAACATAGTAACCCTAACCCTAACCCATTGGCCAATCAACTCCGGTCTATTGACTTCTATACTCCTCCCACACCTCGCAACATCCCTCACAGACCCCCTGCCTTTCTTGAATCTCTTTTGCCACTCACAAACCGATGCTTGCTTCAGAAGCAGTCTGAAGCATTCCATACGTTTCTGTGGCATTGTTTCCAAGTTTAAAACAGAATTTTATTGCACATCGTTCTTCTAAAGTGTCCTCACGTCCAGATTGCATTTTTGAAATTCACCAGCTGTGACAATCAGGCTTTAGTAGGGTGTATTCCAATTCCTGCTGTAGCTGTTCATTTGAATCTGAAATCATAAAAATTGGTCAGTTCTCATAAGATCTATAGCAATAAAATATGATTTCTAAGTTCGTTGGTAATTTCTTTTTTAAATCAGTTTGAACTCATCTGTTTGCATACAAGTATTGCTATTGTTTCTACACAGTTAAATGGTTTCAGTTATTGCAATTTAATATTTATAATTCTATTCAATATCAGTCATTTGTTAGCAGACAGTGAAGTGGTTACAAGTATTGCTATTTAACACTAATTACTTTATTCAATCGCTATGTCATCGGCGTAGTCGGCGTCGGTAATTGTTTTTGCAGGGTACCTTCTGCTTCTTTTCTTCGTCAGCTCGAAGCCATTCTCTTTGATTTTGTCAATCGATGTTCTAAGTACGTAGTCTAGACAAATGATAAAGCGGTACGGAGCCAGCGTGTCCCCTTGTAGTACTCCTGCTACAATGTCGAAGTATTCTGTGTCTCCATCTGGTGATCGTACTTTTACTTTGGAACGAGCAGCCGCAGGCATAGGCCTCTATGTTAATGCACACAAAACTGAATATATGTGCTATAATCAAACGGGGGACATCTCCACTCTAGAAGGAACCCCTCTTAAACTAGTAGACAAATTCACTTACCTAGGAAATAACGTCGAATCAACCAAAAAGAACATCGAAACGAGGTTAACGAAAGCATGGACAGCTATCAATAGGCTATCGATTATATGGAAATTAGACCTAACCGATAAAATGAAACGCAGTTTCTTCCAGGCAGCGGTCACATCGATACTGCTATATGGGTGCACTACATGGACGCTAACAAAACGGCTGGAGAAGAAGCTAGACGGCAATTACACAAGAATGCTGCGAGCAATCTTGAACAAGTCCTGGCGGTAACACCCCACAAGACACCAACTGTACGGCCACCTACCTCCTATCACGAAAACTATTGAAGTTAGACGAACCAGACATGCAGGACATTGCTGGAGAAGCAGGGACGAACTCATAAGAGATGTACTCTTATGGACCCCCACACATGGTCGTGCAAAAGCAGGACGACCAGTACGAACAAACATTCAGCAGCTATGTGAGGATACGGGATGTTGTCCTGAGGACCTGCCTAGGGCGATGAACAATTGGGAGGAGTGGCGAGAGAGGGTCAGGGATATCCGTGCTACCAGCGCGACATGATGATGATGATGATGATGATTTTATTCAATCTTAGCCATTCGTTTGCACACAGTTACATGGTTCCACGTATTGCTATGCATCATTAACAATTCAATTAAACATCGGTCATTTATGTACAGAAAGTTCTATGATCAAACAGTCCTATTCTAGCAATTCAATTTAGCACTAGTCGTTGTTTTTAAAGATTTTAGATGTCAAACAGTTCTATTTGACACAGAGTTAGGATACTATGAAGAAGTACAACTCAGGACCAGAGTGGACCTGGAAGAAATCGGACTGAACGGGTACTACACATTTCACAAAGCTCCAAGTTTGGAGCCACAACATTAGATTGTTTACACACTGTCATATGTAAAAAAAAAGTTCTATTTCAAACAATTCAGTTTAGCATAAGTACACAGTTTAGTTCTATTTGATCCATATCTACCAGTTGCTAGCAATCTGGGCCAGAGTAGACCTGGGAACAATGGCAATAAAGAAGTACTCCGCATTACCCAATGCTCCAGCATTACTGCAGCCTCACCCTCAGATTGTTTAGTGTCATATCCAGGAAACTCGTTTGAGGAATCTTATTCCCCTGCAGAAATGCAGTCAGTGTATTCTAGAACTTTCTGTTTGATGAATTTCGGCCTAGTGTAGTTTTTTTCTCTGCTTTTGAAACTTTGGTCGATCGTTTGGTTCTAAATGTATTAGTTTCTCAAGGAGAGCTTTGTAATTGTCTGATTGATAACTGTTTCGGATTAAGGTTACACTGCGTGCTACAGAGGTGTAAGTTATCCTTCATGTTGGATTTTACAATCCACCTAATTTCCAAAAATGTCACATTTTGTTTGTACTTCATTTCAAGTGTTTCTCTCTCTCTCTTTCGTATTTGTCACAAGACCTTGAGAAAGCGAAATTGGTTTCTTCACAGTTTCATGCGAACAATCATACGCAGCGTGGTTTGTGTCATTTTGGTTGCACCTTTCACATTTTGGGTACATGTTTCACATTTTGGGTACACCTTTCACATTTTGGTTACACCTTTCACATTTTGGGTACATGTTTCACATTTTGGGTACACCTTTCACATTTTGGTTGCACCTTTCTCATTTTAGGTACACCTTTCACATTTTGGGGACATGTTTCACATTTTAATTACACTTTTCACCAGTCGCGCTATTGCGTTCACTTTCGGTCAAATACCCTTGAGAAAGGTATGAACCCCCTTATCCTCCCAGCTATGGGTTAAATAGTACCATTACTGTTCTTCTAGGAGAATGGCTTTGGCATTAAATAACCTACAAAGGTTAATATACCATTAAACACACAAACCAAACCAAATCCTACACTTTTCACATTTTGGTTACACCTTTGACATTTTGGCTACACCTTTCTCATTTTGGCTACATCTTTTACATTTTGGCTACATCTTTCACATTTTGGCAACAACTTTCACATTTTGACTATACCTTTAACATTTTGGCTACACATTTCCCATTTTGTTTACACCTTTTACATTTTAGTTTCAGTTTTCACATTTTAATTATAGCTTTCACATTTTGACCCCCAATTTCACATTTTGGTTACACCTTTCACATTTCAATTACACCGTTCACATTTTGGTACACTTATCACATTTTAATTACACTTTTCAAATTTTAGTTACTCATTTCGTATTTTGGTTACACCTTTCACATCTTAATTACACCGTTCACATTTTGGTTGCACATATCACGTTATGGTTATACCTTCAACATTTTAATCACAACTTTTCACATTTTGTTTACTCCTTTCAGATTTTGGTTACACAATCATATTTTAATTACACCGTTCATATTTTGTTTACACCTTTCACATTTTGGTTACACCTTTCACATTTTACTTACACTGTTCACATTTTGGTTACACCATTCACATTTTTGACGTCATCTGCAACCGCCTCAGTAAGGGCCATATCTTTGAGATTTGAATCTTCTTAAAGGTGCTGGTATACATTGTTCCACTCTCGGGAGGCAATATTCAATTTTTACTTTTTTGAGTAATTTAGGCTTATTAACCTGATGACGTGTAATAGAAGAATAGTAGTAGAACTATTTAACCTATACTTGGCCTGATGGTTAGAGTGTTCGTCAATGGCCTGGGAGACATGGGTTCAATCCCAGGTTGAGTCATACCAAAGACACAAAAGTGCTACTTGATGCCTCCTTGCTTAACACTCAGCCTTATAAAGTACGTATCAAGAGTAAAGCAGAGCAATCCAGGGAAAGGAGTAGCGCTCTCCCTTACACCTTGGTGTAGTAGCTATCGAAAAGGAGCCTTCACGTCACCCTCGACTACGGTCGCCAATTTTACTTACTAGGCTGATTAAAACTTAATATAAATGTATTTTTTCTGAATTTCCTCTCCACCTCTTCCCATGGTTATTCTTTTGTAGTTTGTGGCTCATGGCTACCTTAAAGCTGTTCTTGTTTCTTCTGATATAACCGAGGACAGTTCTCTGCTCCTTATCCTCTATACATATTTACCAACCCCTCCGCTTGGGCAGGTCAATTTTTAAGCAGTGTTTAACAGGTTTGAATCCAGAGTTTTCCCTCTCCTAGACTAGTTGCCTCATCAAGAGTGAAGAAATCAGTCTGCTCTACTATTTACTCATAGCTGGAGAGACAATAATTGGATTAATATCTTTCCCAAGGGTATTAGTGCTATGTGAAATTCAATCAGTCTCGTCCAGGTGTGCACTCGTGTCGCCGTGTCCATTTCCTGCAACGATAACCATTACACCACGGGCACCTCCTTATAAGGCGTGGAAAGGAAATGTACCATTAACTTAGATAATTTAATCTAGTTAGTTTATTCAAGGAATATTTTATGAAGCCAGAATATTTAACTATTAAACAAAAACATGCTTTGCGTCTTATCTCTTATTAGCTTATTTACCGCTAAATTAAAAAAAATCAAAGTGAACAACCTTTTATAAGTGCTAATTTCATAATTTTTAAAAAGGGCTGTAATCGAAGACCACTTTACGTCCGTGAAATATCTTTTTCGATTCTATTTTCTTGGCTAATATAGTGGTTTTGGGTTATCGCGTATATGTAAATTAAATATACAATTTGTAATTATATGCAATTAAAATGTGAAAAGTGTAACGAAAATGTGAAAGGTGAAAACAAAATGTAAAAGTTGTGATTAAAATGTTAAAGGTGTAGTCAAAATGTGAAAGGTGTAGCCAAAATGTGAAAGGTATAATCAAAATGTGAAAGGTGTAGACAGAAATTTGAAAGGTGTAGTCAAAATGTGAAAGGTGTAGCCAAAATCTGAAAGGGATAATCAAAATGTGAAAGATGTAGCCAAAATGTGAAAGGGATAATCAAAATGTGAAAGGTGTAGCCAAAATGTGAAAGATGTAGCCAAAACGTGAAAGGTGTAGCCAAAATGTGAAAGGTGAAACCAAAAGGTGAAAGGTGTAGTCAAAATGTTAAAGGTGCAGCCAAAATTTGAAAAGTGTAGCCAAAATGTTAAAGGTGTAGCCAAAATGTGAAAGGTATAATCAAAATGTGAAAGGTGTAGCCAAAATGTGAAAGATGTAGTCAAAACGTGAAAGGTGTAGTCAAAATGTGAAAGGTTAAGTCAAAATGTGCACAATGTAGACAAAATGTGAAAAGTGTAATTAAAATGTTAAAGGTGTAGCCAAAACGTGAAGGGTGTAGTCAAAAGGCGAAAGGTCTAGTCAAAATGTGAAAGGTGTAGCCAAAATGTGAAAGGGATAATCAAAATGTGAAAGATGTAGCCAAAATGTGAAAGGGATAATCAAAATGTGAAAGGTGTAGCCAAAATGTGAAAGATGTAGCCAAAACGTGAAAGGTGTAGCCAAAATGTGAAAGGTGTAACCAAAATGTGAAAGGTGTAGTCAAAATGTTAAAGGTGTAGCCAAAATGTGAAAGACAGAGTCAAAGCGGGAAAGGTGTAGCCAAAATGTTAAAGGTGTAGCCAAAATGTGAAAGATGTAGTCAAAGCGTGAAAGGTGTAGCCAAAATGTTAAAGGTGTAGCCAAAATGTGAAAGGTGTAGCCAAAATGTGAAAAGTGTAGCCAAAATGTGAAAGGTGTCGCCAAAATGTGAAAAGTGTAATTAAAATGTTGAAGATGTAGCCAAAATGTGAAGGGTGTAGTCAAAATGTGAAAGGTCTAGTCAAAATGTGGAAGGTGTAGCCAAAATGTGAAAGGTATAATGAAAATGAGAAAGGTGTAGCCAAAATGTGAAAGGTATAATCAAAATGTGAAAGGTGTAGCCAAAATGTGAAAAATGTAGTCAAAATGTGAAAGGTCAAGTCAAAATGTGCAACGTGTAGTCAAAATGTGAACGGTATAGCCAAAATGTGAAAGGTGTAGCCAAAATGTGAAAAGTGTAGCCAAAATGTGAAAAGTGTAATCAAAATGTGAAAGGTGTAGCCAAAATGTGAAAGGTGTACCCAAAATGGGAAAGATGTAGCCAAAATGTGAAAGGTGTACCCAAAATGGGAAAAGTAAATCTCAAATATATGACCCTTACAGAAGAAGTTGCAGAAGACGTTAGACACGTGAAAAGTGTAACCAAAATGTGTAAGGTGTATCAAAATGTGTAATGTCTAATTAAAATATGAAAAGTGTTGTCAAAATGTGAAAAGTATAATTAGAATTTGAAAAGTGTAACCAAAATGTGAAAGGTGCAATTAAAATGTGAAAGGCATGACGAAAATGTGAAAGGTTTAATTAAAATGTGAAAAGTATTATTAAAATGTGAAAGGTGTAACCAAAATGTGAAAAGTACAGCCGAAATATGAAAGGTGTAGCCAAAATGTTAAAGGTAGAGAGAAAATGTGAAAGGTGTAACCAAAATGTGAAAGGTGGAATTAAAATGTAAAAAGCATAATTAAAATCTAAAAGATGTAACCAAAATGTGAAAGATGTAACCAAAATGTGGAAGGTATAGCCAAAATGTGAAAGGTGTAATGACTTATGATGAATTGAATTGTTAGAAATTGATCTGTTTGACCATTTACCTGTATGTAAACAAATAAGTGTCCAAGACAATTATTAGTGATACATAGGAATAATTGTATCCATTTAACTGTGTGCAAACAAATGCCAAATGTTGAATAGAATTATTAGAGCGAAATAGCGATACGTGTAACCCTTTAATTGCGTACCTTGATTGAATTATTAGAATTTCATAGCAATACCTGTTACGATTTGATTGCCCTGTCTGCTGGGGCTGTAGAATACACCGACTGCACCTCTGCAGAGAAGTAAGTCCCCCTAATCTTAGTTACCAACCCCTCCGTTTGGGCAGGATATGACACAAGCTCAATTTTTAAGCGGAGTTTAACAGGTTTGAATTCAGAGTTTTCCTTCTCCTAGACTGGTTGTCTCGCCAAGGCTGAAGAACACAGTCTGCCCTACTATTTACCCATAGCTAGAGGGAGAATAATTGGATTCATACCTTTCCCAAGGGTATTAGTGCTATGTGAAATGCAATCATTCTCGTCCAGGATTTGAACTCGAGGCGCCGTGTCCATTTCCTACAACTATAACCATTACACCACGGATAAGACCCCCGAATGTGAGTCCTATATATGGCACTAAACAATCTGATGGTGAGGTTCCAGTGGTGCTGGTGCTTTGGGAAATGCGGAGCACCCCTTCATTGCCATTGCTCCCAGGTCCACGCGGGTCCGGAATGGTTGTACCTGATTGGACCCTATCTATGGGTTAAATAAATCTAACTGCATACTTATGCTTAACTGAATTGTTTGAATTAGAACTGTTTTACTAAACTGAATTGCTTGAAATAGAAATGTTTTTGACAATTAAACTGTGTACTTATGCTGAACTGAATTGTTTGAAATAGAACAGATAATTTGTTTAAAAATGAATTTGGCATTAAATAGCCTAATGCCATAAAACCCAACCAACCAACCAACCTGATATGTACTGGCGGTGTCTTTGTGGTGTAATGATGAAAGCGATCGACTGCGGGATCGTAGTAAGCGAGTTTGAACTCCAGTCGTGCTATTACGTTCACATCGGACAAATACCCGTGAGAAACGTATGAACCCCCTTATCCTCCCAGGTATGGGTTAAATAGTTCTACGACTATTCTTCCATTACACGTCATAGTATCACCTGCTCACGAATGCGCAACAATATTCTAATTACGGGAGGAAATTTGAAAATTTTTACATTTCGCCGTTAGACGTTGATTTGTCAGGATGCTTTAATGGGGCCTCATGTCAGTGAGGGGGGCGATGTGCAAATAAAACCGTCGAGAGGAAGGCCGCGAAACGGTGCACATTCTCTCCTGATGACCTCAAAACAAGCATGGAGTTAAAACTGCTCAGTGGAAATAAGAATGGCTAAAGGAGCGTTTTCTATCAGCTCACTTTTTGGTGAGTTTCTGTTACTTGGTAAGTAACTTCCCTCCCTTCGAGAAGGATGGCTTTGGCATTTAATAATTTACAAAGGTTAACATGCCATTAAACAAAGAAATCACACGAAACAAACAAATAAACATGAGGAGGCGTGTCCTTGTGATGTAATGGTTAAAGCAATGGACTGCGAAATCTTAATAAGCGAGTTCGAACCCCAGTCACGTTATTACATTCACTTTCGGGCCAATACCTTTGGGAAAGGTATGATCCCCTTATCCTCCCAGCAATGGGTTAAATGGTAACACTGCTGTTCTTCTAGGAGAATGGCTTAGGCTTTAAATAATCTACAAAGGTTGATATGCCATTAGACAAAGAAACCAAACCAAATAAACATAACAAGTACTACCACCTCGGGTCAGAGTAAACCTGGGAGTAAGTATAATCAAGGAGTACCTCACATTCTCCTAAGTGTCATTTCTAGGACATTTGTTGGCAAGAGGTTTTACCCCCTCAGTAGAGGTGCAATTGACAGGAGCCTGACCATCATCATCAGCAGCTAAGTGTCATTTCTAGGACATTTGTTGGCAAGAGGTTTTACCCCCTCAGTAGAGGTGCAATTGACAGGAGCCTGACCATCATCAGCAGCAGCTAAGTGTCATTTCTAGGACATTTGTTGGCAAGAGGTTTTACCCCCTCAGTAGAGGTGCAATTGACAGGAGCCTGACCATCATCATCAGCAGCTAAGTGTCATTTCTAGGACATTTGTTGGCAAGAGGTTTTACCCCCTCAGTAGAGGTGCAGTTAATGTATTGCACAGCCCCAACCGACAAAGCTGCATCAGGAGGGAGGCTTCTATTTGTAAAGGAATAAATGTTTCTTTGATCGACTTGAAAATACTACTTCACGTCTTCTTGTTGTAGCATCGACAATATTAAGTGAGTGTCATTTTTATGTGACCACGTGTGTAATATAATGGCCGAGGGATTTCGTTTTATATATCTTGCCTTTGGGTTTAGTTAGGCTGAGAAACTTTCGGCTCAGCACATGGGTTAGTTAGGTGCAAACATGAGCGCAGGTGTTAACGCGCGTGCGGGAAGGATGTGTCGTTCACAGATGTCAAAACAAAAATCCCAGGACCAAGGGATGTGAATAACATCATGCACCGGAAGCGTGCGCGGAGGATTTGGGGGGGATTTGAAAAAAGTCAGTGGAGTTGAGAACTGGGCACCGAACGAGAAGGGTTAACTTTCGGAGCTCGCCGTGGCCAGACGAATTTGTGTGCTACGGACGCTGCACGAGATGGGGGGGAGCAGATGGAAAAGTCATCATAAAAAGATTGTGCATCTCTCTTCCTTATGTCGAAACCTTTAAATCTGAGGTAATAAAAAGTGTCGTACCTGAACTAAGAAGTCGTTACGTGTTTTTCGTGTTTCGGGATTCCTATGTTCTATGTATATATGTTATGAACATTTATGTTATGTACGTTTTCCATATTCATGTGTGGGTATGTGACCACGTGTCTGTCTTTTCCTTTAATCTTGTTCTCGTCTCTTAGTCTCTATAATTTTCTTCGAGATGACGCTGATGCAACATAAGATTCCAAAACCTGATGTAACAACTGTAACCATCATCATCATTATCAACATCATCAAAACAGTTGTAATGTAACCTTTATGGTCGTAAAAAATGGATTTCGCGAGTCGACTTCGAATCGTGAACGAGGCTGATTCCGTTCCACTTCGTTCTGATAGTCTTGGTGAAGGCGTGAATCCATTCCTTCTCCCTCTAGTAATGAGTAAATAAAAGGGCACACTAAGCTCTTTAGACTTTGTACAGCAACTGGTCTAGGAGAGGGGAAAACATTGAATTCAAATCAGCTATCATCATCCGAGTAATCAAGTCAGGCTGAAAGCACAAAGCATCCTGATTCTTCCTCTCTGGGGCTGTAGAATACAGAGGGATAAGAGTCTCTCATTGAGTGTCCTGTATATGACAGTAAACAACCTGTTGCCCAGTCGTCATGTGCTGTAGAATACACCGTCTGTATCTTTACAGAGGGATAAGACTCTCCCAACGAGTGTCGTGGATAGGACAATAAACAATTTGTTGCCCAGTCGTCATGTGCTGTAGAATACACCGACTGTATCTCTACAGGGGGATAAGACTCTCCCAACGAGTGTCGTGGATAGGACAGTAAACAATTTGTTGCCCAGTCGTCATGTGCTGTAGAATACACCGACTGTATCTCTACAGGGGGATAAGAGTCTCCCAACGAGTGTCCTGGATAGGACAGTAAACAATTTGTTGCCCAGTCGTCTTGTGCTGTAGAATACACCGACTGTATCTCTATAGAGGGATAAGAGTCACCCAAAGAGTGTCCTGGATAGGACAGTAAACAATTTGTTGCCCAGTCGTCTTGTGCTGTAGAATACACCGACTGTATCTCTATAGAGGGATAAGAGTCTCCCAACGAGTTTCCTGGATAGGACAGTAAACAATTTGTTGCCCTGTCGTCTTGTGCTGTAGAATACACCGACTGCATCTCTATCGAGGGATTAAACTCTCCCAACGAGTGTCCTGTATATGACAGTAAACAACCTGTTGCCAGTCAGCTTGTGCTGTAGAATACACCGACTGCATCTCTGCAGAAGAATACTTTTCATTTCTCAAGCAGTGTCCTAGATATGGCATGAAACAATCTGATTTTGAGGCTCCACAAATTCTGGAGCTTTGGGGAATACAGAGTACCCCTTCATTGCCGTTGTTCCTAGGTCGACTTTGGTCTGGAGTGGTAGCACCTGATAGGGTCCTATCTACGAGTCAAATAGATTACGCTTAGCGGAATTGTTTGAAATTCACTGTTTTTACATTAAACTGTGTTAAACAAAAAGTTATACTTATGTTGTATATTGACCTCCGACGCGGCCAAGCTGTCAAAATAGGAAATTCACCTGTGTAAATAACAGGTGCATCCGATCGAGGAATATCAGGATATAACCTTGACCGTAGACGGGTTGAATTAAGTGCGAAATTGTGACGCTCGCAGGAAGAAGACAGGGCGTCAAATTATTATATAACTCGGTGCACAGGAAGTTCAATCAGTTGGAGATCAGACCAGTTGGAGTGAAGATGCTGGAATGAGGAACATGTCCCAGAGAGGCTGGGCCCTCAGGCCCCCGGTTGAGCAGCCCAGGAGAACAGGAAAGAAGCGCTATTATGGCCATAAGAGTGGGGGTCAATATGTTGCAGTTCTGTTCAGCCTCCAACTCACCTCTCACACAGTAAAACCTTTGGTAACCCTTTAAAACCCTTTCAAATAAAGTGAGAGGTATATTTTTCTAAAGAACTGTGTCGCTCGTCTTTATTGTGTCGTCGTTATGATTTTGCATGCATATGTATATGTGTATGTATAGTTGTTCATGGCTATACAACACTTATACTAAATTGAATAGTTTGAAATAGAAGTGTCTTTGACATTTAACTGTGTGTAAACCAAAAAACTATACTCATACTAAACTGGACTGTTTGAAAATTTTATCAAAATGAATTATGCTTAACCGAATTGTTTGAAATAGAATTGTTTTGACATTTAACTGTGTGTAAGCAAAACTCTGTAGTTAAGTAAACTGAATAGATTGAAACTTTTATAAAAATGACTTAATTCGGTTTTAAATGACCGGAAAAGTGTTGATACGCCCTAAAACAGAACGGCTAATTGACTAACCGTTCATCTTTCGGGGCATGTCCTCTAGACTGCATCCAGTGTCCACTCAGAGCTGATCTTTCTAAATATTTACTGGCGGGCCTTGTGTAGGTGTCCATAAGAGAATATCGTTTCTTACAGTCAACAGTGGCATTTGTAGCGTATCGGTTATTGTCACCAGAAATGGACTCAGCGAGCCGAGTTCAAATCCTAGTCGTGGCTGATTTCATTCGACTTTGTGCTAATAATTTTATTGAAGGCATGAACCAATCCGTTTTCCTCCAGCTGGAGGTAAATAGTATATCAGATTGGTTTCTTTAGCCTTGTTTAGACAACCCGTATAGGAAAAGGAAAAAAGTGTTCGTGGCGTGACAGTTAACGTCGTAGGAAATGAATTCAGCGAAACAAGTTCAAACCCTGGAGGAGACTGATTTCATTTCACTTGAGAAAGCTAGGAATCCATCTTTTCTGCTCCTGGTTATGGGTGAATAGCAGAGAAAACTAGACTCTTTAGCTTTGATTTGTAACCAGTCTAAGAGAAGGTATACTCGGATTTCAACCAGCTGTACTCTACCTAAAAATGATATTACTTTGCATTCCTACCTGATGGACTTGTACGAGCTGAGTTCAAATCCTGGTTGGGGCTGATTGCATTTCCCGCTGCCCCAATGAAAGGCATGAATCCATCACTTTTGCACCTAGCTAGGGAAAATAGTAATGAAGAATGGGTTATTAGGCCTTATTATGTTACCGATATTGTTATAAGTAGTCTGACTGTTGTCGACGGCGACCTGAAAGCTTCCTTTTCAATAGCAAAGTTTTAAGGGAGGGCGCTCCTCCTTTCCTTGGATTGCTCTACTTTACTCTTAAACCGTACCATCAAGGAGGCATAAAGAAACATTTTTTGAGTCTTTGGTATGACTCAACCGGGATTAAACCTTGGTTTTCCAGGCCATTAGCTAACGCTCTAACCTTCCTTCTACTATACCGGTGGCCATCCAGTGGTGGATGGCTAATGTTCTGGTCAGGTACATCCTCTACGAGTTTTTCTTACGCTATTTGTACGCGTAAACATCTTCGGATCCAAACATGATCTCACAGGATATAATTCTACACCATTGCCACCACCGATACCAATACGATCGCCCCCTCCTCTCCACTATCTACCCGACTTATCCCCCTCCAGTTCCCATCCTCTTCATCATCACAACAAATATACCAGCAAGGCCACAACATCAGCACTACTGCCAACAGTACCGTCCCTCCTCTCTCTCTGTCTCTCACCTCCCGCCTCAAACATCCACCGCAATTACAATGCTAACCGTTCTCAGCACCTTCATGTAAGCGTGCGTGCGTGCGCACGTGCTGTTCCCACCGCCCCTTATGCGCGTGCGCAGTAAACAAAAACCAAAACGCCGTCCCTTATTCCAGTCCCCATCCTGCCGATCGCTTTTTCTACCCATTCTACAACCCCTTCCACTCTTCGTCTTTATTATCTCCCAACCGACCTTCTCCCACACTTTTTTTTCTCCCTCTCTTCTCCTTTCCTTCCAGCCACGAACACTGCAGGAGAGGGGAAAGTTGCCGCTTCCCTCATCTTGTCTCTTGGCAGCAAAATGTAATAACAAGTCAATATCAAGTGAATCAAATTGGCCGCGATATTTGCTTGAGTTCTATTAGAGCAGATTAGACATCTTCAAACTGTGGTCAGTAAAGATCATTCTCAGAGAATGGCGGTTCTAATTCCCTGTAAATTGGTCCTCAATGTGAGCCGCTGGCCAGAACCCGGTCCTTATTCCGGTGAATTAAGACGGATCAACTTGTGTCATTAGTTTGCGCCGAAGACATAAGCCCGTTGTAATTAAGTACATCTTTGGCGGTTAGAGATAACCAAATGGCAAAGCAATTCGAGGGGAAAGAGAGAAAGAAGGTGAGGGGAAGGGAGAAAGAGAGAAATAGAAAGGAAAGAAAGAAGAACGGAAACTAAAGAAAGAAAGGATAGAGAGAATGAAAGAGAGAGAAGAGATTAAGGAAAGTAAGAAAACGAAAAATAGAGAAGATGTAAAAGAGGCAGATAGATAGATTGAGAGAGAGAGAGAGAGAGAGAGAGAGAGAGAGAGAGAGGGAGAGAGAGGGAGAGAGAGAGAGAGAGAGAGAGTATGTGTGTGTGTAAGGATGTGGTGGGCGAGGATGTGAAGAGCAAAGATATGGAAAGTAAGGATGAGGGGAGCAAGAAGGTGGAGTGTAAGGGGATGGAGAGTAAAGGATTTTTGAACAGGAAATACCGTCTGCAGAGAAAAGAAGGAAAACAGAAAGAAAAAAAAAGGATTGAAAAAGAAAGTGTGAGATACAAAGAAAGAATATGTAGAGTGTGCGAGAAAGAAGAGAGTAATTAAAGTAAGAAAAGGAAAAAAAAAAGGAAAAAGAAAAAGAAAAATGGAGATTTAAAAAGAGAAAGTAAGGATATGGAGAGTAAGGATTTGGTGTGTAACGATATGGAGAGTAAGGAGTTTTTGGACAGAGAATACACTTCGCTCAGAGAGGTAGGAAAATTGGGAAAAAAAGAAAGAAGAAGGAAATATGAGATATATAGAAAGAAGAGAGAGAGGGAGGGAGAGGGAGAGAAAAGATAAGAGAGAGCGTAACAAAAAGACAAATGGAAAATGAAGGTATAAAAAGAGAGAGTAAGGTCGTGATGAGTAAGGACGAGGAGAAAAGGATATAGAGAGTAATAATGTGCAGAGTAAAAAGGTGAAGAGTATGGACGCGGAGAGTAATTATTCTTTTGAACAGTGCATACAGAGGGAAGATAGAAGGAAAGAAAAGTGGAAAGAAAAGCTGGAGGGAGGGAGGGAGGGAGGGAGAGTGAACGAAAAAGAAAGGAAAAAAGAGAGAAAAAGAGAGAGT
This sequence comes from Sepioteuthis lessoniana, assembly GCA_963585895.1. NCBI lineage: Eukaryota > Metazoa > Mollusca > Cephalopoda > Myopsida > Loliginidae > Sepioteuthis > Sepioteuthis lessoniana. The sequence continues at coordinate 15,414,549 of OY757944.1, forward strand.
GAAAATAGAAAAAAAAGGAAGATCTAAAACAGAGAGAGTAAGCGGGCGGAGAATAAAGAGGTTTTGATTTCTTTATTTAATGACATATCAACCTTCGTGGGTTATTCAATGTCCAAATCATCCATGTAGAAGAACAAGTGATATTATTTAACCCATTGTTGGGGAGATTATTCCTATTTACCAATCCCTCCGCTTGGGCAGGATTTGACACAAGGTCAATTTTTCCTTCTCCTAGGTTAGTTGCCTCACCAAGGCTGAAGAACCCAGTCTGCCCTACTATTTACCCATAGCTGGAGGGAGAATTATTGGATTCATACCTTTCCCAATGGTATTAGTGCTATGTGAAATGCAATCGGTCACGTCCAGGATTTGAACTCGTGTCGTCGTGTCCATTTCCAAAGGGGAGATTATTTGGGGTCATACCTTTCCCAAGGGTATTGTCCGAAAGGGTAGTGTTCGAATTCGCAATCCATTGTGCCTGAGTAAAGAGAGGTAGAGTAAGTATATTTCTAATGAGGAAAAAAACTGAAGAAAGAAAACGTGTGAGGGATAAAGAAAAGAAAATGAAAGTGAAAGTGAAAGAATAAAAAAAGTGATTAGAAGACGGTAACAAATGAAAAAAGGGAAAATAGAGAAGCAAAATGAGAGTAAGAAAGTAGAGTGCAAGAGTTTTTGCAAAGGAGTTCCATCCAAATGACAGAGAAAGAGAAAGAGAAAGAGAGTGATATTATGTATGTGGGTGTGTGTGTGTGTGTGTGTGTGAGAGAGAGAGAGAGAGAGAGAGAGAGAGAGAAGGGAAACTGAAAGAAATAGGAAGGGAAAAGGATGAGGAGAGAAAATGAAATTAAGGAAAGAAAATGTAAAAAGAGAGAAAGGAGAGTAAGAAGATGGAGAGTAAGGAAGCAGAGAGTGAGATGTTTTTAAATGAAGAAAAGAAAGAAAGAAGGAAAGTGTTGTGGGCGGTTGCTTGGGACGAAGCAAGCAAGAATGAAAGAAAGAATAAAAGACACGGAAAAAAAACAAAAGGGATGAAAGAAAAGAAGTGGAAAGAAAGAAAGAAATAAAGAAAGAAAGTAAGGAAACAAAGAGTGATATGAAAAAAAGAAAGAATCGAAGAAAAAAGGAAGAAAGCAAAAAGAAAGAAAAAAAAATAAAAAAGTAAAAAAATAAAAGGAATGAAGAGGAACAGAAAGAAATGTAAAAAGAAAGAGAATGAAGAGAGAGAGAGAGAGAATAGGAAAATAATGCATCAAAGATAAAGGACAAGATAAAGAGAAGGAAAAAAACGGAAGAAAAAGCTAAAAAAAAAGTAGAAAGAATAAATAATTGAAAGAAAAAGGAGGTAGAGAGAGTTTGTGTGTAAGTGAGAAGGTATCATAAAGTAAGATAGAAAGGGAGATGAAGAAAGAAAAATAATGCAAGGAGAGAGAGAGAGAGAGAGAGAGAGAGAGGGAGAGAGAGTGTGTGTGCGTGTGTAAGTGAGTAGGTGTCATAAAATAAGATAGAAAGGAAGTTGAAGAAATGAAAGCAATGCAAGGAGAAAGAAAGAGAGAGAGAGAGAGAGAGAGAGTAAGTGAGAAGGTATCGTAAAGTAAGATAGAACGGGAGATGAAGAAATGAAAACAATGCTAGAGGAGAGAGAGAGAGGGGAGAGAGAGAGAGAGTGTAAGTGAGAAGGTGACATTAAGTAAGATAAAAAGAAAGATGAAGAAATGAAAGCAATCTAAGGGGGGAGAAAGAGAGAAAGAGAGAGAGAGAGAGAGAGAGAGAGAGAGCGTGTGTAAGGGAGAAGGTTACGTAAAGTAAGATAGGATGGAAGATGAAGAAATGAAAGCAATGCAAGGTAAGAGAGAGAGAGAGAGTGAGGGAGGGAGAGAGAGATATACTGAGTGTAAGTGAGATAAAGTAAGATAGAAAGGAAGATGAAGAAATGAAAGCAGTGCAAGGAGAGAGAGAGAGAGAGAGAGAGAGAAAGAGAGAGAGTGTGTGTGTGTGTGTAAGTGAGAAGGTGACATTAAGTAAGATAGAAAGGAAGATGAAGAAATGAAAGCAATGCAAGGAGAGAGAGAGAGAGAGAGAGAGAGAGAGTGTGTGTGTGTGTGTGTGTGTAAGTGAGAAGGTGACATTAAGTAAGATAGAAAGGAAGATGAAGAAATGAAAGCAGTGCAAGGAGAGAGAGAAAGAGAGAGAGAGAGAGAGAGAGAGAGAGAGAGAGACTGTGCGTGTGTGTAAGTGAAAGAGAGAGAGAGAGCAACGAAAGAAATCTCGTCGTTAAGAAAAAAAGAGTAAAAGAAAAATTGAAAAAAAATTTAAAAAATTCCGACTTGTCGCGTAATCGCCAGGTTACATTATCATCACGGTCGAATCATACTGAAATCACTGGTTAAAGTTAAGCAACAGTAAACCTGTTCAGTTGAGATGGGTGACCACTTAAACAAATTGATGTCTGTGTTCCAAATAAATCCAAACGTGGTTAATAAAAACAGTTGTAAGTTTTACTGCAGTCAAGTAACGCATAGCGTAACGAGTATCGACGAGAGAAATGGAATCGGTGATCCGAGCTCAAACCTGGGCGAGGCTGTTTGCATTTCACTTCGTACAAACGTGTGATTCCACCTATCCCCTAACTATGATTAAATTGTAGGGCAGAATGGGTTTCATAGCCTTGGTTAGACAACCGGTCTAGGAGAATGAAATCTCTGAATTAAAACCAGCTGTACTCCTGTAATATAATTGCGGAAGGATTTTTTTTATATTATAATTTTTTGTTAGTTATATCTAATCATTCGGTTTGGTTAGGCTTAGAACTGTTCGGCTATTAATGCAGGTGTTCACGCTCGTGCGCGGAGGACGTGACACTCGCAAATGTCATAATAAAAACCCCAGATAGGAAATAGAACTGGGGTGTGAAGGACGTCATGCCCGGAAGCGATGGACTGGGAATTTTGGTGATTTTTGAAAAAAGCAGTTAGATTTGTCTCTGGGAGAGGCTAGTTGAGATTCGAACCTGGGCAAGGCCAGTTCAGCTGGGGAGTTGACTGAAGAATGTTTTAGAAAATTATGTTTCTCTCTCCTCGTGTCGAAAAACTAAAAGTCAAGAAGTGAATAAACGTTTCGTACCTGAATTAAAGAAAGTCGTCAGTGTTTTTCGGTATTTCCATGCATCTGAACATTTTACGTATCCGTATATTTGTATAATTGTATCATGGCTATACTAGACTCAGCTTAAAAATTGACTATGTGTCACATCCTGTCCATGGTGGAGGGGTTGAGTAAATACCGTCAAGTATCACTGAATGTTACCGTTCCCGTCACTGAAGTTAAGAACCAATGAACCTTGTCAGTGCTTAGTTGAGTGACCGCTTTGAAAACTGAGGTACTGAAAGCAACTTGAGACCTTTGTTAATAACTGCTAAAGTTAAGCGATAAGTAAGTTAGCGACTGTAGTCGAGGATGACCCGAAGGCTCCCTTTTTAACTGCTGCTACACCGATGGGTAGGGGAGGGTGCTACTCCTTTCCCTGGATTGCTCCACTTTACCCTTGATATGTACCTTATAATGCTGAGTGTTAAGCAAGGAGGTACCAAGTACCATTTTTAAGTCTTTGGTATGACTCGACCTGGGATTGAACTCCGGCCTCCCGGATCCTTGGCGAAAGTGATAATTTAATTATTTGGTTCTAGAATGGGTGACCACTTGAGAAAAATCAGCCATCGAATTATCACGAGCACCCAATACGATTTAACACCTAAAGCACGCACACTGAGTGTTCAGGGGGTTGATCTTACGAGTAGAACTTATTCATATGATATCTTGTAGTGAGGCTCCAGGGAGACTGACAAGTTGTTTTCTGTCATTCTTTCTTTTGTTTATTTAATGGCATATCATCCTTCGAGGATAATTTAATGACCAAGTTATATTTCTAAGAGAGGAATTATAGTACTATTTAGCCCATACCTAGGAGCATGAGGGGGTTCATTCTTCTTCCCTAGGGTACTATTTACCAACCCCTCCGCTCGGGCAGGATGTGACACAAGGTCAATTTTTAAGCGGAGTTTAACAGGTTTGAATTCAGAGTTTTCCTTCTCCTAGACTAGTTGCCTCAACAAGGCTGAAGAACCTAGTCTGTCCTACTATTTACCCATAGCTGGAGGGAGAATAAGGGGGTTCATACCTTTCCCAAGGGTATTTGCCCGAAAGTGAACATAATAGCGCGACTGGAGTACGAACTCGCGTACTACGATTCCGCAGTTCATCGCTTTAACCATTACACCACGAGGACACCCAAAGGGTAGGAGTCCGAAAGTGAACATAATAGCACGACTGGAGTTCGAACTTGTCTACTAATATCTCGCAGTCCATCACTTTAACCATTACCCCACAATAACTTCCCGGTTGATTCATTCTCTGCAGAAAATGAGATGGTTGTGGTCTTTTCTGAACGTCAATTTTTATCAATCTCTGATTTATTTCCCTTTTGGAAACTTTCCCCTTGTTAAGAATAACTACGAAATGAACTATATTGAAGGGAAGTTGATCCTGCTCAGTACTCGAAAGCAGGGAATCGTTGCTTCTACACGGCTGATGAAAAGAATCTGATAAAGACGTATTTAAGTTTGATATTCCTACTTTTATTTCGATATTTTTTTATTTTACAAACGGGGTTTAAAGTGTGGGTTATATTGGAGGTGCTTTTGACGTTAAGTGGGGGAATTTGTCGCACGCTTCATCAAACGAGCGAGTGAAGCACAAGATGGGTCCAGGTGCTGGGCCATTGCTCAGACACACCTGGCGAGCACAAAAAATGCCTCGGGACCCGTCGGCATTCCCTAAAAAATGGCGCCTCAGGTGCAAGAGGATAAACCAAGCATCTCCTGAGAGAGTTAGAGCCTGGGAGACGCCCCTCCCCACTGAGATTCCAGAAGGGTCAGCAGTCTCGCCCGCGTGACGCGACTGCTGGGCCTACTCGGCAGTCGCGTCAAGTAGCCGACGTACGTGCTTTGATATAAAGATTATCGTTGTAGGAAGTGGACTAGGTCTGCCAGGTTCTAATCCATCTACAAACCAAACTTTCTTTTTCTATGTTGACAAACCATCATTACCATATTTACCAACCCCTCTGCTCGGGCAGGATATGACACAAGGTCAATTTTTAAGCGGAGTTTAACAGGTATGAATTCAGAGTTTTCCTTCTCCTAGACTAGTTGCCTCACCAAGGCTGAAGAACCTAGTCTACCCTACTATTTACCCATAGCTGGAGGGAGAATAATTGGATTCACACCTTTCCCAAGGGTATTAGTGCTATGTGAAATGCCATCAGTCTCGTCCAGGATTTGAACTCGTGTCACCGTGTCCACTTCCTACGACGATTACCATTACACCGTCATTACAGAGGATGAAAGAAACTTTAGATTATCATAAAACTTCTATCAATCTCCTCCTTCTATCCCTTCGCCACTCAGGGTCAAAAAAACTTGGTCTTAATTAGTCCAGCTGTTTTGTTCTGTGACAGAACCCCAACTTACTCAAAATGCAAACATACTGAATTTCACCTAATGTGTATCGTCACGTAACATCTATCAACCAACCAACGTCCAGTCGTCTAAAAAACAAAAACAAAACAAAACAAAAATAAAACAACAGCAACCACAACAACAAACAACTCTATTTTATTCCTTTCCTACGCTGGAGGATTACATTGACTTCCACGGTGAATCAGTGTCTTTAAAGTAAAAAGAACTGCAATGATCAACTCATACGTACTTTCCATCATATAAGACGCAATTTAAAAAATTATCCAACATCATACACCACAATAGTCAAATTTGGTTTAGTTTGGTTCCTTTGTTTTATTGGCGACAACCTCTTCTGCCATACTACCAACATTTGCATCTAACTTTGTGAACAAACATTATAAAGTGGGACACATTAATATAAGAGCGACCCTCTTACAAGTTAATCATTGTAGGTTGGTTTGGTTTGTTTGTTTAATGGCATATCAACCTTCATGGGATATTCAATGCCAAAGCCATCCTTATAGAAGAGCAGTAGTGATACTATTTTGTGCATAACTGGGGGATAAGTGGGTTCATGCCTTTCCTAGGGGTACTAATCCGGAAGTGGACATAAATAGTACGACTGGAGTTCGAATTCGCTTTGTACAATGTTATTACAATATGGAGGCGTTCGTGGTGTAATGGTTATCGTTATAGGAAATGGGCCGACGATCCGAGTTCAAATCATGAACGAGGCATTTCAAATCATGAACGAGGCAGTTCGTATTTTACATAGCGCTAATAAGGTATGAATCTAACAATTTTCCAGCTATGGGTAAATAGTAGAGTAGACTTGGCTCTTTAATCTTTGTATGGCAACCAGTCTAGGAGAAGGAAAACTGTGAATTCCAAACATTTAAAAATTGACGTGGCTCGTGCGTAGGAATTGGTAATATATACTACCATGTTGCATTTTAGGCCGTTAGCCATAACGTTACGTGGGTTCCCTCCCCCATGAAGTGAAACTAAACAGTCTCGACTAGGAGTTGAAATTGGCTACACATTGGCAAAGAATTATAAATTTAGTTTCTTTCTTTAATGGCATATCAATCTTCGTGGGTTATTTAATACCAAAGCTATTCTTGTAGAAGAGTCGCAGTGAAATTTAACCAATAGCAAAGTGGGTTCATACATTTCCCAAGGGTATTAGTCCGAAAGTGATCGCAATTGTGTGAGTACAGCTCAAACTCGCTATGTTGCACTTCAGCATTATGCCTCATGGACTTCTCCGTTGGATTTAGACCCAGACGTAGAGGTACAAGACAAACCCGAAAACACCCCCAACACTTGACTCGTTAGTACCTGGATGAGTCCAGAATGAAATACACAGGGAGATATATAGTATTTGTCTAAATTTCTTTGATGAAACTTGATAATTTTTATCTATTAGACTATTCGAACTACTGTCTTCATCTTTATTGTTATATTCATAACGTTTCGGTCGATGTGTCCTCCGGCCTTCTTCAATGATAAAAGTTCCAAATGTATTAGCTATTTATGAACCCAAAAAACGAAAATCGATGCAGGTAGTTATAGAGAACAACTTTTCAAAATGCGAGTACAGTGCAAGGTCTTTTAAAGGTTGATCCAGGGCGGGGAGTTGTAGCCCGGACGCGGTCGGTGGTTTTAAAATTGCCTCGAGCCCGTCGGGATTCCACTAAAAAGGGACGTCTCAGGCGTCAGGCATTAAATCTAGCCTCTCCGTGGAGGGTTACAGCCGTACTGGACGGACCCTGAGGCTCGAAGAGGGTCGGTCGCATGCTGGGCTTCCCCGGCACCTACATCAGGCTGTCTCGACCGAGTAACTGCCTCTGTCTGAGACATTTCCCGCGCATAGTCACCATCACATGATGAACGTGGTGAAGTCCCCGTGGCGTTGTGATCAACGCAGTAACCTTATTCCAATTCTAATCTTGCCATGATGTTCACTAATACCTTTAGAAAAGATATGAACCTATTTTTTCCCGCCGGCTATGGATTAAATAGTATCCCTATTGTCATTCTACAAGGATAGCTTTGGCATTAAATAACCCCTGAAGGTTGATATGACATTGAATTAACAAACAAAACAGACCAACATGACGAACTCGTAAAATGGCCTCGGTGACATTAATGTCTCCCATTCGATAATGTTTTTCAACAAAGTCAGATGTAAATGTTCGAAATGTTGACAGCCGGTTAGTGTGGATTTCGTAAAAAGGATGTGCAGATTCGTCTTAAGGTAAACAAGGAACAGCGGGAATGCAATGTAAATCGCACCGGAAGGAAAAATATGTGGATGTCACATATAAAAAATATGTAATACTGAAGGTTTTCGACCTCTGGGTCAGTCGGGAAGAGCAGTCAGCAGAGTAAACAAGTGACGTCGTCTTGGGAACTAGCCGGGAGCGGCGGCCTCTGGGTTGAGAAGTATACCTCCCGTGAAAGAAGCCAGGATCTGAATATGTCTGTCTCATCGTGGTATCAATCATAGCCGTCCGACTCTGTCTGTCTGTCTCAAGTAACAATCATAGCCGTCCGACTCTGTCTGTCTGTCTGTCTGTCTCAAGTAACAATCATAGCCGTCCGACTCTGTCTTTCTCTCTCAAGTAACAATCATAGCCGTCCGACTCTGTCTGTCTGTCTTTCTCTCTAAAGTAACAATCATAGCCGTCCGACTCTGTCTGTCTGTCTGTCCTTCTCTCTCAAGTAACAATCATAGCCGTCCGACTCTGTCTGTCTGTCCTTCTCTCTCAAGTAACAATCATAGCCGTCCCACTCTGTCAATCTGTCTGTCTCTCTCAAGTAACAATTTCGACTGTTAATAGATAAAAAGAAGGTTTATGTTTTTATAAACAAGGGTTATAGCCTCTTCATTCGCGTAGTAGGGCAATAGAGGCTAAATCTTGATGCCCGTAACCCATAATGTTTTGCCCTTATTTGTACCTGAATTCCAGTCTGGCAAAATGGCGGCGGACATGAAAGCAGAAGTGTATCATTGAATTCCTCCGTGCGAAAAAATTGACCATCACTGACGTTTATTGAACGTTTAATAAGTCCCAGTGGTAGATGTGGACACAACCAGATTGTGAGTAATCCATTTTAAAATTGGCAGCAGTGATATAAGAAACAAGCAATTTTCAACACATCTGTCATCTCCTGTGTTGAAGAACGCTTCTATCAGGTTCATAATCCTTATAAAAGAAATATAGCTTCAAGTAACTATCATATAGTTGTATGGTTTTATGTATTCCAATTAAATACAAATAATTATATGGTTTCCATATATTTTCTATTTAATAATAATCATTTGTTTGCACACAGTTATTTAATTTTAAGTACAGGGAGCAGAAGCAAAATTAGGAATATTCTAGCAGAACGATAAACGACTCTTGTTGCGTAGCCATATACACGAATATGGCCATGTGCGAAATAGACGTGTAATGTTCATTACTACAGAACATATAAAGAACATAGGAATCTCGGCATTCGAAAACACGTAACGACTTCTTGTTCAAATACGAAACCTTTTCATTAACTTTGAATTAAATGTTTCGACGTAAGGAGGAGAGACACAATCTTCTATGCTGTCTTATTCATTTGGCCCCCAACTCGAGCGGCACGCATCGGGCGCACGTTCGCCTCGCGCCTGCGAGCTCCAAAATCGATCCATCTCGTTTGGCGTCTAAAACCCGACTCTTATTTTCTTCAAATTCTCACACAAACTTCAGCGTGCTTCCGGTGCGGGACGTCACCCGCACCTTGTCACCTAGTATCGTCTCGGACTGTTATGACATTTGAGTGACACCTCCATCCGCTCGCGCGCACCCGTGTTAACACCTGCTTCAATCTTACACCCAAACAACCCATGTGCTGAGCCGAAAGTTTCCCATCCTAACTAAACTCAAAGGCATGAACCGAAATCCCTCTGCTATTTCATAACACTCTATCATAAAACAAGATTAATTTTGATTTTTAAAAATAAACTACAAAATAAGAAGATAGACACAAAACAGTGAATTTATTCATTATGGCCACCATTTTTTCAATTATTGTATCAACATACCTTCGAAACGATTTGCATGTTTTCAAAATAAATTCTTCAGACATTTTATTCCATTCTTTCTCAATAGCAATCTTAAGCTAACCAATATTTGGATGGGAAGTTGAATTTGTTTTGCTTTCTAAAACATCCCATATAGCAGAATCAAGAGGGCTAAGATCTGGGTTTGATGGAGGCCATAAAGAAACTCCAATTATTTCTGATATTTTTGGGATTGGTTTAGATGTTAAGCAGATCATAGATTCCTTGTCGTTTTTTTTTTTCTTGCCCACTTATATAGGGCTGAATTTTAATTTTAAAAAAGTGCTTGAATAATTAAGCTAAATGTGAAATTTTAGATTTATCAAGTTTTTTCAAAAATTGGATTAATTAGACGAAAAAACGTTTTAAGATTATTTCGTATTGTGCACCCACATCCTGTAACTAATTATAACAATACACATTAAACAATTACAACTTCAAGTAATTACTCTTAATACAAATAATCCAGTACTCCTATCTAATACTCCCATCTCATCATCATCATCGTCATCATCATGTTGTGCCGCTAGCACGGATAACCCTGACCCTCTCTCGCCACTTCTCCCTATCATTCATCGCTTTTGGCTGGTCTTCAGGGCTACATCCCGTATCCTCACATAGCTGCTGTATGTATGTTCGAGCTGGTCGTCCTGCTTTTGCTTGGCCATATGTGGGTTCCATAGGAGTACATCACTGATGAGTTAGTCCTTGCTTCTCCAGCAGTGTCCTGCGTGTCTGGTTCGTCTAACTTGTATAGTTTTCGTGATGGAAGGCAAGTGGTTGTATAGTTGGTGTCTTGTGGGGTGTTGCCGCCAGGACTTGTTCAATATTGCTCTCAACATTCTTGTGTAATTGCCGTCTAGCTTCTTCTTCAGCCGTTTAGTTAGCGTCCAAGTAGTGCATCCATATAGCAGTATCGATACGACCGCTGCATGGAAGAAACTGCGTTTCAAAAAAACCAAGACTCCCATCTAATGCAAATTATTCGCCTACAGCGGTATGGTTTCTTTCTTTGTTTTTTTTTAATAGCATATCAACGTTTATAGGTTATTTATACCAAAGACATCCATCTAGAAAAATAGGAGTGGCACAATTTAACCTATAACTCGAAAGATAATGGAGTCTACATCCTTCCCAAGAATTTTTGTCCGAAAGTGAACGTAATAGCGCGACTGGAGTTCGAACTCGCTTCTTACAATCCCGCAGGCCTTAAGCTTTAACCATTACACCATGAGGACATCGCATTCAATATGTCTTCAAACCTATTTATATATAACAAATTATTATACGGTTTTCAGTAATTAATTCTATCTAATTATAGTCATTAGTACATATTTACATGGTTTTAACTAACAATTAATAATCCTTAGTAAACAATTATAGTTTCAAGTAACTGTTCCTAATACAGATAATCTAAAGATATACGGCATCAAGTATTTCTATTTAATGCCCAGCTATGGGTAAATAGTAGGGCGGACTAGGTTCTTCAGCCTTGGTGAGGCAACTAGTCTAGCAGAAGGAAAACTCTGAATTTCAAACCCGTTAAACTCCGCTAAAAATTGACCTTATGTCATATCCTGCTCGAGCGGAGCGGTTGGTAAATATAAGTATTTCTATTTAATACGAATAATTTTCAAACAAATCTATTTAAACGCAGTGATCTAGGGCTGTGGAATACACCGACTGCATCTCTGCAGAGGTCTAAGACTACCCTGCCCAAAAGAGTGTCCTGTTTATGACGCAAAACAATATGATGGCGAGGCTCCACTAATTTCACTATAGCATTTGCTAATGGTTTTTCACAGGAGTCTGAGTGACTGCAAGTCTCCAGGACTCTTCTCAGTATTCTGGCCGTTCTCAAAAATGTAGTAGTTTAGTTGTTCTCCACACGTCCTCTTATTTCCAAGCCCTCCAGTCCCTTTAATAATCCTTTGGTGACTGTGCCAAAAGCACCAATCACGATTGGTATAATTGTTACCTTCATGTTCCATAGTTTTTTCAATTCCTAAGCAAGGTCCAGGTACTTATCCTTCTTTTCACATTCTTTCAGTTTTATTCTGTGGTCAACCGGTACAGCAAAATTCACAATTTTGCAAATTCTCTTTTTTTTTTGTTGATTATTATTATTCTGGCCGAGATTCGGCGATCCGTTTTTATGCCAAAGCTCCATAGGAGTTTACGTGTGTCCTTTTCTAGGACAGATAATGGGTTGTGCATATACCATTTGTTCGTATGGACAAATTTAAATTTCTTGCACATCTCCTAGTGGATCAACTTGCCGACCCAGTCGTGTCTAGTCTTATATTCTTTCAGTGCTAATTTGCGACATTCGCTTATGTGATTGATCGTTTTATCTCTATTACAACATAATCAAGATTTGCTGCTTTGTTGAGTTTTATCTATTCTCACTTTGATATGATTGGTTTTTATGGCGTTGTTTTGTGCTGCCATTAGGAAAGATTCAATTTCTCTTTTAAGGTTTCCTTTTCTTAGCCACGTCCAGGTTTTCTCGTGTACGATATTGCTTATCAGTCGTTTCAATATTATCCTTATTATTATTATTATTATTATTATAGTTTTTTCACATCAGCTAACGCTGATGGTCTTCTACTGGAATTTGAGTGACAGCAAGTCTCCTCAAGTCTCCAGGACTTGTCTCAGTATTCTGGCCGTTCTCAATAATGCTCTCGTTTGGATGGTCTCCACCCGTCCGCCAACTTCCAAGTCCTCCAGTCCCTTAAGAAATCCTTTAGTGACTGTTCCAAACGCACCAATTGCAGTTGGTATAATTGTCACCTGCATGTTCCACAGTTTTTTCTATTCCCTAGCAGGGTCGAGGTACTTATCCTTCTTTTCATATCCTTTCAGTTTTATTCTGTGGTCAACCGGGACAGCAAAGTCGACAATTTTATAATTTCTCTCTTTTTTTTTTTTTTTTTGATTATAATTAAGTCTGGTCTTCTGGCCGAGATTCGGTGATCCGTCTGTATGTCAAAGTCTTATAGGAATTTATGTGTGTTATTTTCCAGAACAGGTGCTGTGTTGTGCATATACCATTTGTTCTTATGGTCAAATTTAAATTTCTTGCACATCTCCCTGTGTATCACCTTGCCGACCCAGTCGTGCCTAGTCTTATATTCTTTCTGCGCTAATTTGCTGCATTCGGTTATTATGTAATTGATGGTTTCATCTCTATCTCCACAGAGCCTGCATTTGCTATTTTGTTGAGTCTTATCTATTCTCGCTTTGATATGACTGGTTCTTACGGCGTTGTTTTGTGCTGCTATTAGGAGAGATACTGTTTCTCTCATAAAGTTTCCTTTTCTTAGCGATGTCCCAGTTTTGTCATGTAAGACGTTGCGAGTTTTGTCATGTGAGTTTTGTCATGTAAGATGTTGCGAGTTTTGCACGCCCTAAGAAAAAGAAATCAAAGAGATAGCAAGTGTCCACTGATCTTTAGAATCTCTTGTGAGTATTCTTGCCGATTTCAGTATTTTTTGTCAAGATTCTTGGGCATTATTCCGATTGCTATGACTATAATAGATATTACTGTCTCTTGCGCATTTTATAATTTAAAAATCCCCTCAGGCAAGGTTCCAATATCTCCCGAGTTGGTCGCCTTTCTTTATCTTACGTCAGTGATCATCTGTTGAAATGGTAAAGTCGGCTAAATTTTTTGCAGTTTTAGCAAACGGTAAGTTTCTTCTAGAAGTGTGCGAGAGCAGTGACGTCCTTTGGTCGGATCGGTCCCACAGAAAAATGGTAGTAAATTTGATTCCTCTGCAATGGAGAGGATCGAAATTGATTGACTCTGAGAGAATGGTAAATTTCCTTCGTTTTCCGACCGTCAGGGCACCCCACACCCATCCCAATTCCCTCTTCCGCCGCCACCACCACCATACCGCTTTCAACCCCTCATCTAACCTCTGTGGTCCAATTAAAACTGACATACAGGCCACGTCTACAACATCGACCGGGCAGGATGGATATGAGCTTGGGATTATCTCCCCTTGAGAATCGTGATTAGATGAGTAAAATATAGCGCGAACAAGAATAATAGAAATAAAATTGCCACGGAGAGTGGCAGAGGAGGGAAAGAAAATGAGAGAGAGAAAGAGAGAGAGAGAGAAAGAGAAAGAGAAAGAAAAGGGGTGGTGGTTGCAGGTAAGGAAGAGTGGGAGGTGATATTATAAAGTAATTTGAGGGGAAGTGAAAGGTATTAATAAGAGAAGGCGGGTGGGAGGGTGTTGGAATGGAGGAGGAGGAGGAGGAGAAGGGAGAGGAAAGAAGAGACGAATAAGAAGGGCGAAGCGGAATTGTTTTACGGAAAATAGCGTCGGATAATGAACAGTTTGGAACAGTAAAAGTGGTCATTAAAATGTCAATTCGAAAAAGTTCTCTTTGTATATAGAAAATATATGGGTGTACCTGTTGAGCTTTCACGCAGTGTGAGGCATCTTAAGTGATATGCACTGGAGATCAAGTGATAGCAAGTCTCCATCGGTGCTCCATTTTTTAAAATTAGGACACTGTTAACATATAGTGTCCATAAGATCTGATTATTTTTCTTTAAGAAAGTGAAAGCAAGTCACTCAGATTTATATATATATATATAAAAGTAAATATATATTAGTTTATATATATATCTAATAGCATGGAAGCTTGTCTGTGACCATAGGTTTCATGATGTCTTATAAACCTGTGGTCGCAGATAAACTATAATATATATATATATGTATATATATATATATATATATATAAACTAATACATATTTACTTATTATTATTATGCTCCTTTCGAGTTTTTCACATCAGCGTTAACTGATGGTTTTACACTGGAGTTTGAGTGACAGCAAGTCTCCTCAAGTCTCCAGGACTCGTCTCAGTATTCTGGCCACCCTCAGCAATGCTGTCCTTTGGATAGTTCTACCCGTCCGCCAATTTCCAAGTCTTCCAGGACTTTTAATAATCCTTTGGTTACTGTGCCTAATGCACCAATCACAATTGGCACAATCGTTACTTTCATGTTCCACAGCTTTTTCAATTCTCTAGCAAGGTCGAGGTACTTTTCCTTCTTTTCACTTTCCTTCAGATTTTCCTTCAGATTTATGCTGGGACAGCAAAGTCGACAATTTCACAAATTTTCTTTTTTTTTTTTGTTGTTGATTATTATGAGGTCTGGTCTTCTGGCCGGGATTAGGTGATCTGTTTGTATGTTAAAGTCCCATAGGAGTTTATGATTGTCATTTTCTAGGACAGGCGCTGAGTTGTGCATATAGCATTTGTTAGTATGGTCAAATTGAGTATTCTCTAAATTATACCGAATTTAGTCTACCACAAACCCACGAAATGAGATAGTGACAACTAATACTATTATAATATATATATATATATATATATATATATGTCAAAATCTTCCTGAAGATCCTTTAAACGAAATCTAGATAGGTAGTTTCTGGCTTTTTTAGGTATTCTAATTGTGCTCTACTTCGTGTATTGAGCATTTTTATGTATTCGCTAAAGAAACTCTGTCAATGATTTTTTTTCTTTTGGCTTGACTTTGCGGTGCTGGTTGATTATTTTCAAGCAGGACGGATATTTTTAGCTTTTTCCTTTTTTCATTGAATATTTTTTCCCCTGATATCAGTTTTCACAAGTTAAATCATCTTTTTTTTCACGCTGTCAGAGTTTTAGAAATAATTATAAAATTAAAATTTATATAAGTTGTCTAAATTTCTGAGACGAAGCTTGTTGATTTTACCATCAGGTTCTCGCTGACTATGGTCGGCTAACATAACTTATATTTTTATCATTAAGGGTTTTCGGACTATTATTTTCGTCTTTATTGTTATTTCAACAACGTTTCGGCCGATCTGTCCTCCGGCCTTCTTCAGGTGTTTGTCGAACTCGAGAACCTTCACGGAACTTCGAACATTATTAAAACCATGGGGTCGCCTGTTCTGATTCCGTTAGCCATAACCGGGTGTTGTTACACGCCTGTAGTGAGGATTGAACTTGCAACCTCCAGATGACTGGTTCATTAGAAGCTTATGGAACCAACGCCAATAACCGTTACACCACGTGTCCTGCAGGAGAATTCAGAGTGAATTTTTGGGACTTATAAACTTAATGTTCTTATTTGACTAGAATTACTACTATTATGCACGATTTTTTTTACCTCTGCTCATATTCAGATTTTTTTTTTCATCTCGTCTTCTTAATTATCGGTTCCCATATTGTATTCAACTCTATACTTGATCTACTCATCAGGTCATTGTAGCCCACCATATGTGCTAATTTCTTAGGGCGCCTAATCCTCCAATGTTCAGCCCTATCAATTATTCCGATGTTCTTCTAGCCTTAGTGGGTGACCTGTCTCACCTTTGTATATTTTACCACAACAGCAAGGGATGGACTAAACACAGTTCTTGGTCATGTGGAATTCCGTTGGTGGCTTGACCCGGAAGAGATACCTCCGGTGAGTTGAACCACTTGTGAATATTGTCCTAATGTCATATGGACTACATATCTTTTGGATCCTTTCGGCTAGTTCTTTGACATAAGGCAGAAATACCGTGGTGAGTTTTCGGGTATTATCCTCCATCCTCCTATCTAGGTTTCTTGGAGTCGATGTTATGCGCTCTGGGTTGTTGTTACGATGGAGGTTGTGTCTTAGACTAATCATTTCTTCTTGATATGCATCACTATCGCTACTAATGGTTGCAGGTTCAATCCTCACTACAGGCGAGTAACAATACAGGAAAACTTAACACTTGCACCCGGTTATGGCTAACGGAATCAGAACAGGCGACCCCCGTGGTTTCAGTAAAGGACCTAGTTCGAAGTTCCGTGAAGGTTCCCGAGTTCGACAAACACCTGTAGAAAGCCGGAGGACATATCGGCCGAAACGTTGTGGAAATAAAATTAAAGACGAAGACAATAGTCCGAAAACCATTAATGATAAAAATACATTTATATAAGTTATGTTAGCCGACCATAGTCAGGGAGAACCGAAGGCTTCCTTTTGAATAGCTACTGCACCGAGGTGTAGATGAGGGTACCACTCCTTTGTTTGGATAGCTCAACTTACCCTTGATCCGTACCTTATAATGCTGAGTATTAACGAAGGAGGCATCAGGTAGCATTTTTCTGAGTCTTTGATATGGTTGGTTGGCTGTTTGGGTTTCATGGCATATCAACCTTTGTAAGTCATTTAATGCCAAATCCATTTATATACGAATGATCAGTTTTATTTCAGACAATTCAGTTTAGCATGAGTACACATTTTAATCGTCCAAAACATTTCTATTTCAAACAATTCAGTTGAGTCAAACACTTCTAATTAAAAAAAATCAGTTTAGCGTTAGTACAGTTTCAATGTCAAAAACAGTTCTTTTTCAAAAAGTTCAATTTAGCATAAGTACACAGATTAGTCCTATTTAACCCACAGATAGGGCCCTATCAGGTGCTACCACTCAGGACCAGAGTGGACCTGGGAGCGATGGCAATGAAAGGGTACTCCACATTCCCCAAAGCTCCTGCATTACAGGAACCTCACCTTCAGATTGTTTAATGTCATATACAGGACATTCTTTGGGCGTATTCTACAGCCCCAGCCGACTGTGCAATGAGTCTTTGACTTGACCTTGGATTGTATCACAGTCTCTCGGATCATAGGCGAACACTCTAACCATCACACTAACGGACCGATTATATATATATATGTAAGTATACACTCCTGGACAAAAATATAACATCACTCTCAAAAATGAAGAAAAAGATATTTATAATTTTTGAATTATGAAAATCAGATATATGAATGATAAGGTTAAGAGACATTTGAATTTAAAATAAAAAGTAATTTCAATTCATTTTTTATATTTATATTAGTATTCATGCTAAATCTTTAATTTATTTTTAACATAAATATAAGACCGCCAATAAAAACTAGGGGTGTCCTCGTGGTGTAATGGTTAAAACGATGGACTGCGGAATCGTAGTACGCGAGTTCGTACTCCAGTCGCGCTATTACTTACACTTTCAGGCAAATACCCTTGGGAAAGGTAGGAACCCCCTTATCCTCCCAGCTATGGGTTAAATAGTATCACTACTGTTCTT
The DNA here is from genome assembly GCA_963585895.1 of Sepioteuthis lessoniana. Classification (NCBI taxonomy): domain Eukaryota; kingdom Metazoa; phylum Mollusca; class Cephalopoda; order Myopsida; family Loliginidae; genus Sepioteuthis; species Sepioteuthis lessoniana. The sequence continues at coordinate 15,432,285 of OY757944.1, forward strand.
CTAGGAGAATGGCTTTGGCATTAAATAACCTAAAAAGAGTTGATATGCCATTAAACAAACCAACCAAACTAAACCATCAAACCAAACCAATAAAAACTAAAGAAAAAAGGACTTAATTGAATTGAAAAATGTACTATATATTGTCTACGTAATATAAAAGCTATTAAAACAATAATACGTGAAATACTAAAAGGATAAATGGCTTAAGGAATTAAATTATCTGAATTTGAGAAAGGCGAGATTACAGCTCTGAAAAGAGTCGGAAAATCTCAGAGTGAAATTTCGCAGTAAAACCGTTATCTGCAATTAGTTGAAAAGTCCAAATAAATATGGAACAAGAAAACCGACTGGCAGCCTAAAAATAAGAGAAGAATTATTCACAAAGTAAAAAATAAAACTTCGTCAACATAAAAAATATTGAAATTTCTAATGGATGCTCCTTGCAGTATTACAACAATTAGAAGGCATTTAAATAAGTTAAAAATTAAGCATAAGAAAAGAATTCATCATCCAAGGTTAACTGTGAAGCACAAAGAGAAACGACTGGAATATCCTCGTCGATATCAAACCTCATGGTTTGATATTAATGAGGATATTCCAGTCGATTGTGAAAAGTTGTTTTCTCGGACGAAAAGAAATTCAAATTAGACTGTCCAGATGGTTTTTCCTAGTACTGGAACGCAAAAAAAAAAAATTCCAGAAGAGAATTACTTCCGAAATCGTCTGGAAGACGTATTTGAAGCAAATAGCGATTTTCAGGTATAAATTTAATCTACAGTATTTCAAAATATGTTCACGTAGTTTTAGTGAATTTAAAGTCTGTATTATTTTGACATTTGCGTAATTTAGACGACAAATAACTCATCGCATCCGATATATATATAGTCATCCACAGACAGATCTGTTTCGTTCTATCAGAACTCATCAGTGTAGCTAGATATACTAGCTTCCCGGAGGTGGGATCGAAACCCGGTTGACTCAAACGTCAACCCGAGACGCTACCTCTCATCCACGAGGAACTAATAGTTGCGAAATAAATTTTAAACGTTTATAAATCACAATTACTATTGTTTACATACATCCGCTTAACGGCTACCGAGAGCTCAATTCATATATATATGAAGAGCCTTGCAGCAAACGCTAATGGCAACGCGATTACTTCATTCGCTAAAGAACTCAACCCTATATATATATATATATAAGGGTGAGAAAATAGATAGCCACAATATAGCATGAGAACAATTATGCAGTACACAAAAATAAAGTAAAATATAGATTAGATAATGACTCCTGCATGAGGGGCTTCTCGGACTCTGTCCGAAGAGGTAATCACTTAACTCTATTTTGAAACAATGGTTTCTCATTGACTTAGGTTCGATTCAACGTTTTGAATAAATATTTTAACTCACTTTCATAGCTGTTTTCTTTTATTTTCATGCCTTTAAATGTGTGAGAATAGGTTGGGAGAGTTGGTTGGTTTTATGGTACATTGTAGGTCATTTGATAGCAAATCCTCTTTATACATATATATAAATTATATAGGATTTTGTTTGGTTTTATAGCATATCAGCCATTGTAGGTTATTTAATGGCAAATCCTCTTTATACATATTTATTCAATATATAGGATTTGGTTTGATTTGTTTTTATGCCATATCAACCATTGCAGGTTATTTAATGCCAAATTCTCTTTATATATATATATATAATATATATATATATACGTCGTGCCTTCAATAAGTTTCCAGACTTTTTTGTATTGGCATTTAAAATTGTTTTAGACACTTGAGAATTCAGTATGTTATTGCTATACATCTTATGAGATGACTGACCAATTTTTATGATCCATGTTCAAATGAACAGCTACAGTAGCAATCCTACTAAAGTCTGATTGTCACAGCTCGTGAATTTCAAAAATGCAATCTAGACGTGAGGACACTTTAAAAGAACGATATGCAATAAAATTCTGTTTTAAACTTGGAAAAAATGCCACGGGGACGTATGGAATGCTTCAGACTGTTTTTCGACCATCTTGCATGAATCGAGCATCAGTTTTTGAGTGGTATAAGTGATTCAAGGAGGGCAGGGAGTCTGTGAGGGATTATGAGAGGTGTGGGAGGAGTAAGGAAGTCAGAACACCAGAGTTAATTGGCCAAAGGGTTAGGGTTATGGTTACTATGTTGAGGTTTTAAGGGAGTTCAGGAAGAGTTTCGGTCGAAAGAGGCCAACACTCTTCAAATCGGGTCAGTGGCATTTTCTCCAGGACAATGCACCAGTCCACAATTCCATCCTTGAGACAGACTATTTTACCAAGATGGGCTCAAGACAGTTCCTCAGCCTCCCTATAGTCCATACCTTGCTCCCTGTGACTTTTGGTTATTCTTTAAGCCCAGAGGCTGTCGTTATGAGACAATTGAGGAGATGAAAGAGGCTGTGACGAAGGTCATTGACACGTTCACACAAGAGGACTTCCATGGGGCCTTCCAGAAGTTGTTGGAACGGTACAACAAGTGCATTGCAGCCGGAGGAGATTACTTCGAAGGGGACTAGAGTTTCATATGTGTACTATCAATAAAAGTGCCCATACGAAAAAAAAGTCTGGAAACTTGTTTAAATGATCCTCGTGTATATTGAATATACAGGATTTGGTTGGGTTGGGTTTTATGGCATATCAACCATTGTTGGTCATTTAATGCCAACTCCTCTTTATACATATAAATTCAGTAAGTATGATTTGTAAACATTTTATTGATAACATTTTTAAATAAGTTTGAACACATTTTTTTGCCTACAGTTAAATGTTTTCAAGTATTGCTATGTTATACTAATATATCAATTTAGGCACACAGTTTAAGAGTTTCAAGCATTCCTATTTAACACAAATAATTCTATTCAACATTACTTATTCACTCGCACACAGTTAAATCGTTGCAAGTATTCCTATGTATCATTAACAATTTGATTAAACGTCAGTCATTTGTTTACATGCAATTAAATGTCGAACAGCTCTATTTCTAATAATTCAATTTAACATAAATCATTTATTAGTTCACAGTTGACATGTCTGATAGTTCTATTTGACCCATAGATAGGAACCTATCAGGTGCTTGCCCAGTCGGCAGGTGCTTTAGAATACACCGACTGCACTTCTGCAGAGGGGTAAGACTCCTCCAAGGAGTTTCCTGCATATGACATTAAACAATCTGCTGGTGAGGCTCCAGTAAAGCCGAAGCTTTGTGGAATGTGGAGTATCCATTTATTGCCATTGCTCTCAGGTCCACTCGGCCTGTATTGGTAGCACCTGATTGGGCCCTATCTAGAGGTTAAATAGAACTAAAATGTGTACTTTTGCAAAACTAAATTACTTAAAATAGAACTGTTTTGATATTTAAACTACGTATTCACGCGAAACTGAATTTTCTGATATAGAACTGTTTTTGACATTGAAACTGTACTAACGAGAACTGTTTTTGACATTGAAACTATACTTACGGTAAACTGAATTGTTTGAATTAGAACTGCTTGACTGAACTACATAGCTTGAAATAGATCCCGGACTTTTATATCTACTGCTTCATCCAATAGAACGGTGAAATCCACCAGATAACGGGTTCTTATCTTCTTATTAATTAATTTCGAAGTCTCATCATCTGGACGAGATTGGGTGATTCGTTTGTATCTCAAAATCTCAGAGAATTTCATGAATCTCATTTTCTTAAAGTGATTCTAGTTTTTGCTTACAGTATTTACCAAAATGGCCAAAATTTAGTTTCTTGCACAATTCCTCGCGGATCCCCTTTCCCAACCATTCATGTCTACTCTTGAATTTCTTTCACTCTAGTTCACTATATTCAATCATTATATGATTAGTTTTTTCTCATGTAAATATCCTGGGATATCTATTTAGTGATGTGGTCTAAATGGTTTCGATTCTTCCTTTGTTCTCCATTTTATCCAGTCTTTTATCATTCACTAATATATATATATATATGTGTGTGTGTGTGTGTGTGAGTTAACAAAAATTCTATCAGTAATGATTAAATCGATGAAGCAATAAACGTTAGCCGGAGTCCATTGTCGAGAAATAAATATCTTTTATGATTAGGTCATACGATCGACCGTAGTCGAAGGCAACCCGAGGGCAATCTTTCCAATAGCCTGAGGTGTAAGGAAGGGTACAATTCGTTTGCTCCACTTAACCTTGATCCATACCTTATACTTCTTATAATAATAGTGTTAAGCGAGGCATCAAGTACCATTTTTGAGTCTTTGGTATGACTCAACCTGGGATTGAAACCCGTTCTCCCAGGCTGTTCGGTAACACTCTAATCGTTTTATAATTATTCATACGTATACATATATATGTATGTATATATATATATATATATATATATGTATGTATGTGTGTGTGTGTGTATATATACGGTATTTCAGTGATAAAGTAAGATTAGGTAAATTAAGGTCACTCATGACTTTGAGTTTAACGCACACGATCTACTGGCGAGCTTGTGTTCATACATCTAAAGTCTATCGAATTCAACTTCATCCAACGGAATATTATACAATATTCAAGTCACATGGCTCAGTCTATATCTGTAACATGCCCATGATATGGATATGCGAAACGTACATAGAATGTTCATAACATATATACATAGAACATAGGAATCCCGAAACACGAAAAACACTTACGACTTCTTAGTTCAGGTTCAAAACTTTTTATTACCTTTGAGTTTAAAGATTTTTCGACATAAGTAGAGAGAAGCACAATCTTTCTATGCTGGCTTTTCCATCTGCACCACCCCCCAACATTTGTGCACCCGTCGCAAGGCCTCCGCGAGCTAGCGAAAGTCACCCTTCTTCTTCGGACCTAAGATTCAACTCTGACTTTCTTCAAAATCCCCCAAATCCTCCACGCGCGCTTCCGGTGCATGACATCATTCACATCCACTGGTCAACCTTTCTATCTGGGATTTTTATTTTGACATGTGTGAACGACACATCCTCCCCGCACGCGCGTCAACACCTGTGCCCATGTTTGCACCTTACTAACCTATGTGCTGATCCGAAAGGTTCTCAGCCTAACTAAACCCAAAGGCAAGATATATAAAACGAAATCCCGTGGTGAAAGGGAGGTGCCCGTGGTGTAATGGTTATCATCGTAGGAAATGAACACGGTGACACGAGTTCAAATCCTGGACAAGACTAATTACATTTCTCATAGCACTAATGCCCTTGGGAAAGGTATGAATCCAATTATTCTCCCTCCAGCTAAGGGTAAATAGTTGGGCAGACAACGTTCTTCACCCTTGGTGAGACAAATAGTCTAGTAGAAGAAAAACTCTGAATTCAAACCTGTTAAGAGGAGGTGCCCGTGGTGTAAAGGTTATTGTCATAGGAAATGGACACGGCGACATGAGTTCAAATAGCATTAATACCCTTGGGAAAGGTATGAATCCAATTATTCTCCCTCCAGCTATGGGTAAATAGTAGGGCAGACTAGGTTCCTCAGCCTTAGTGAGGCAACTAGTCTAGGAGAAGGAATACTGTGAATTGAAACCTGTTAAACTCCGCTTAAAAATTGACCTTGTGTCATACCCTGCCCGAGTGGAGGGGTTGGGTAAATATGATAAAACGAAATTCCTCGGCCATTATATTACATATCTCCATATTTCATACTAACGTGATTAATGGTGACAAAGTTTAAATAAAATTATATGAATACATTATTAATGAGTTTTGGACTGCTACGTATTCGAATTTTTGGTCATAAATAATGCCTAATAGTATCCGTTTGGAATAAAGTGCTATCTTTGGTTTAGAAGGAAATTAGGTTTTTATTTTTTAGATATGGTATTGATATACTTATTTATGAACAACATATCTATCTATCAATCTATCTGGGTATGAGTCCTTGGAGAGTAGCTGCTTACGTACAAGAAAAGCAACATCGTAGTAACTTGTTCGAACTCCAGTTGCGCTACTGTTTACTTTCTTGGGAAATGTATGAACTTTCTTATCTCCCATCCATGGATTTAATAGTTTTATTTTATTATTTTATTATCTCTTGTTTTAGAAGGGTGGCTTTACCACGAAAGTTGATATACTATTAAACAAAGAAACCAAACCCTACCGATATTCTCTCTCTCCCTCCCTCCCTCCCCCTCTCTCTCTTTCCTCTACCTATATGTATGTGTGTGTGTGTGTGGAAGAAAAATGATGTATTCTGTACAAAGTCGATAGTAATAAATTGCAGAAAAAAAAGCGAATTGATTTTTAAGTGCAGACAAATAAACAAATTTATTCTGGATTTGGAGTGTTCGTATTTCTAAAATTAATACACAGTAATCATTTTTTTTTATTTTCTTGTATGTGTTTCAAATGAACAAACATGCCACGTGACTAATTCCTCACAACTTAAATACACCGGATTAGAGGCATTTTCTCCGATTTCCGTCTGAGGATTCTGCGATCCTCATGAAAATCTAAGTAATGAACTTTAAAAGTTTATAATTTGAACGTTTTGGGATTTTAGGCGTGCTCTACCATCGGAGCATCGAGCACTTTTTCATGCGCTTTTCTTATTTGCATTTTATTTCAATATTATTATTACTCCTTAAAAAGTTTTTCCCACCAGCGTTATCTGATGGTCATTCACTGGGGTTTGAGTGACAGCAAGTCTCAATCAAGTCGCCAGGACTCTTCACAGTATTCTGCCCGATTTTAATAATGCAGTATTTTGGATAGTCTCCTCTTGCCCTCCTTTTTTTCAAATCTTCCAGTCCCTTTATGGAGACTTTGGGGGTTGATACGAGTGCACCAATTACAATTGGTATCACTGTCGCCTTCATGTTCTATAATTTTTTCAGTTCCTTAGCAAGGTCCGGGTACTTATCTCTCTTTTCACTTTCTTTCAGTTTTCCCCTGTTGTCAGCCGGAACGGCGAAGTCCACTCTTCGGCAGGTTCTCTTTGTTTTGTTGACTATCACAAGTTCTTGTCTGGCTGAGATTAGATGGGCCACTTGTATCTCATTATTATTATTATTATTCTGTGCAAAGATAGATGGAGAAAAAACACACACACGCACACACACACACACACACACTCATATGTAAGTATAAATATATACATATATATAAAGAGAGAGAAAGAGAAAGAGTGAGAGGGAGAAGGAGGTGGGCAGGGTGATTTTGAACAGGGAAAAAGTTTTTCGGCCAAATTTTGGAACATTTGCAAATGATAAAATCGTGAATGACGTCGAAAAAATGTTAGAGACAAAAAACCCAAACAAAACAAATAAAAAAAAAAAAAAAAAAAAGAAACAACAACAAAAAACAAACAAACAAAGAAACAAAAAACAAATAAGGAGGATTTTATCGTTTTTTTTTTCTTTTAATGTCAGAAGATTTGCAAATATTTTAGGAATTAGTTTTTCCTTCATTGTTTATTTACCGGAGGAGATCTACTGTTGTTCATTGAAGACTGTCTGGTTTTGTCTTGAGTGTACACAAACTGTGTATTATATGCACACACACACACATACACTCACATATATATGCATAAATTTAAACGCACACATACACACACACACACACACACAGACATATATATATATATATATATAGATAGATTGCCGAGTCGGTTAGGGCTGTAGAATACGCCGACTGCATCTCTGCAGAGAGATAAGACCCCACTTCAAACGAGTGTCCCAGATATGACACTAAACTGCACCTGATGGTGAGGTTCCACTCCTAGAAAATGTGAAGTAACCTGTCAATGACATTACTTCCAAGTCCTATCAGACCCCGAGGCGGAGTTCGTAGTACAAATCTACGGATCAAATATAACTGTTTAATCATTTATTATACTTGTAACCATTTAACTGTGTGCAAACAATAAATTACAATACTTGAAACCATTTAATTGTACGCAAAAAATAAATAGCAATGCTTGTAACCATTTATTTGTGGGTGAACAATTAAGCTTTGACTCATTTAAAATGAATGTTACTAACAAACTGTACACTTATAAATTATGTGTATATTACATACGTATAAATAGGATTTGGTATTAAATAACCCATAAGAGTTGATATCCCATAAAACACCCAACCAACAAACAGACAGACACACAGATACACAGAGATATGTATATGTATCCACATTACACACAAACTTGCACAAACACACCAGTAAACACACTCACTGATATATATATATATATATCATCATGTAGCGCTGCTAGCACGAATTCCCCTGACTCTCTCTCTCTCTCTCTCTCTCTCGCCATCCGTCTTTCTCGTCCATCTCTCCCGGCAGGTCTTCAAGTCTACACCCTGTATCGGCACAGAGCTATTGTATATAGGTTCTAGCTGGTCGTCCTGCCTTTGCTCGTCCATGTGAAGAAGTCTGCAGGAGTATATCACTTGTGAGTTCGTCCCTACTTTTCTAGCAGTGTTCCGCATATCTTGTTCGCCTAACTTGGATAGTTTTCGTGATGGGTGGTAAGTGGCCGTACAGCCGCTGTTTTGTGGGGTGTTGCCTCCAGGACTTGTCCAATATTGCTCGCAGCATTTTTGTGTAATTGCCATCAAGCCTTTTCTCCATACCGTTAGTTAGCGTCCAAGTAGTGCATCCATATAGCAGTATCGACACGACCACTGCTTGGAAAAAAACTGCTTTTTATTTAATCGGTCAGGTCTGACTTTTATATGACCGATTGCCCATCGATATCTGTCCATGCCTTTGCTAGTTGCGAGTTGATATATATATATATATGTATATATATATATATACAAACAGATTTGCATTAACTTGTTTATAATTGGTAAAAATACGTAGCTAATGTGGGGAAAAAGGGTTTGTAGTTGAAAACTTGCCCTATCATTTGGTTTTATCGTTCTCCCTGTATGTTTTGTAGTTACAGTGGAAACAGATTGATGGTGTCATTTTCGGAACGTTTCTTTTTGAGGGCAACAATTTTTTCTAGCTGAAAACTTGCCCTATCCTACTGTGTTCTTATCCTCCTTTTGATCTATACTTGTTTCCTTGGGAATATATTGTAGGAATTACTTTCCGGGTGATGGTAGGGGTCTCTTTATGGACAATATGTAAGTTCTTGTTCATCGATGGTGAGAATCCATTGTCGATGTTTGTAAAAAAAAGAAGGGTTTTGTTAGTGAAAACTTGCTCTATCCAACAGTGTTAGTGTGTTCCGTTGTATCTATTCTTTGCTTCCTTAAGAATAACTAGGAAGAATTGCTTTCAGTATGATGCTCTCTGAAGGAGACATACAGGTTTTTGTTCATCAAGGGGGAAATATTCTTTGCTAAAGGGAGGGGAAAAAAGGGTCTGAAAACTTGCTCTGTTTCATTGTGTTATTATGTTGCTTTTATTTATTCCCAAGAGAATAAATAGGAACATTGACTTTCCGAAAGAGATTCTTAATGGACTAAATGCAAGTTCTTGCTCATCACTGGCGAAAATTCTTGGCCAATGTAAAAAAAAATTGTGGGTTTTGTAGCTGAAAACTTGCTCTCTGCTTTGGTGTCATTGTGCTTGTTGTATCTATTGTTACCGTGGAAACAGATAGGAGGCGTTACTTTTGGAACGACTCTCTTTGAGGGCAACAAGTGGTTTCTTGTTCATCGAAAAAAAAAAGGTTTATAGCTGAAAACTTGCTCTAACTTTCAGTGTTAATGTACTTCCTGTATCTGTTTTAGTTAAATAGGATGAATTACTTTCAGAGAATTCCTTCGTAAAATAAATGAAATATATGAATAAAAGAAATTGATGGATGGAATAGAAAATTGTAGAGGAAGGAATTTTTGAGATACAACGAAAGTAAAAACACAAATAAAAAAGAAAAAAAGAAAAAAAAAGAGATAAGAAGAAAACTTGGGCAGATTAAAAGCCTGAAAGAAGAAAGGTTAAGTAATGGTATCTCATCCTACTTGTGACTTGTTAGCCTCAGTAGCAGAGACGAAATCTTTCAAATCGGCAGTATGACGCCTTGGGTCGATAAAACACGAAGCAATTCAGGTTTTATTTATCGTTTGAATTATTAAATTATTTTATGAATTTCTTTTATTCATTTATTTCTGCATCGTTTAAAATGTATACTTATGTTATATTCCAGCCATCAAGATCTTTTTTTATCTGTTTTCTTTTTTTCTTTTTACGTCTTTTCTTTATCAACTCTCTATTTTGTCCACGCATTTTTTAAAATTTATATTCATCATTCTTTTTCTTTCTTTCTTTCTTTCTTTCTGTTCAAACACTTTCTTTCTACACAAACTCTTTCGTTCTTTCTTTATTTCCTTTGTTGTAACGTCTTTCTGTCTTCCTTTTGTCGTAGCGTCTTTCTTTCTTTTGTCGTAACGTCTTTGTGTCTTTCTTTTGTCGTAGCGTCTTCCTTTCTTTCTTTTGTCGTAACGTCTTTCTTTCTTTCTTTCTTTCTTTCTTTCTTTTGTCGTAACGTCTTTCTTTCTTTCTTTTGTCGTAACGGCTTTCTTTTGTCGTAACGTCTTTCTTTCTTTCTTTCTTTCTTTTGTCGAAACGTCTTTCTTTCTTTCTTTCTTTTGTAGTAACGTCTTTCTTTCTTTCTTTTTTTTGTCGTAACGTTTTTCTTTCTTTCTTTCTTTCTTTCTTTCTTTTGTAGTAACGTCTTTCTTTCTTTCTTTCTTTCTTTCTTTTGACATAACGTCTTTCTTTCTTTCTTTCTTTCTTTCTTTTGTAGTAACGTCTTTCTTTCTTTCTTTCTTTCTTTTGTCTATCATATTGATTCATTTCCATGTGCTATATTTCTTTTAACCTAATTCGCTTTTTCCATTTTTTCTCTTTATCGTATTCTTTCTTTCTTTCTTTCTTTTATTGCATTTTTTAAAATCTTTTTTTCTTAATCAAATTCATGCTTCTTCTTTTTTGCTATCTGTCCGTAACGTATTCAATTGTATTTCATTCAGTCTTCCTCCGTTCCTTTCTCCCTTCTTTATTTCTTTCCCTCTTCCTTTATCCTCCTTCCCTTCCTTTCTTCCTTCCTTTCTTCCTTCTTTTTATGACTTCATTTTCTCCGAATTTTCCCTCTCTTTTGTCCTAATGCAATTTTTATTGCCGGCCATTTTCTTCTCGCTCCAATCTCCCGGGATTATTTTACAAGTGGATTGGATCCATTTACAAAATAATCATTTTAACTGTTTTTTATTCCACGAATCCCGTATTTATAAATTTATTCATTCATAAATTTATTCATTTATTTTATGGGAAAAAATCTCCCCCCAACACAACATCCTTCCTTTGTGTCTGTGTGTAAGGCTTGGGAGTAAAGAAAATATTATTTCGCAAATATACAGAAAACCGTCACATGCTTTCGTATCCCGTACATACAACGTGTATAAATTGATTTATTGCCAGAAAATTGTTAATTTACGGAATTTATTTTTAAAGACAAAGGCTCCTCCCTCTCTCATTCGCAACCATTGTTTGAATCTCATCCTTACAAAATTATGACGTCAGATTTTGTAATTTTCTTGGTCTTCAAAATTCGACTTGTATACGAGTATTTACGGGATTTTGGCATTTCAATACAAACCTCACTTTTCTTCTTAATCACCTTACCATATTTCTGCATATATATATATATATATATATATATATGCACAAGAACCCACGCATACACATACACTTACATACACATCTCTCTCTCTCTATATATATATATATATACACAAACACTCAAAGCCCAATTGGCTGGGGCTGTAGAATACACCGACTGCATCTCTGCGGAGAGGTAAAAGTCCCCTTTCCAACGAGTGTCCTGGTTATGAAGCTAAGTAATCTGATGGTGAGGCACCACTAATGCTAGAGTTTTGCGGAGTACCCCTTCATTGTAAATGTTTCCGAATCGACTCTGTCTTGGAGAAGAAAATCCTGAAAGAATCCTTTCAATGGGTCAATTAGAACTGTTTGACCTTTAAACTGTGAAAAAAAAACCATGATTAATAGTAAATAGAATTATTCGTGTTGGATCGAAGTACTTGAAACCATGGAACTGTGAGCAAAAGAACGCGCTTAAAATGTTTAAAAATGTCATTAACAATGTTTACAAATCCTATAAATTTAATCATCATCATTATCATCATCATGTCACGGCGCCAGCACGGATATTCCTGACCCTCTCTCTCCACCCTTCTCTATCGTCCATTGCTCCCGGTAGGTCTTCATGGCTACATTCTGTATCGGCGCAGAGCTGTTGTATGTAGGTTCTAGCTGGTCGTCCTGCCTTTGCTCGTCCATTTGATGGGATCCACAGGAGTATGTCACTTATGAGTTCGTCCCTACTTCTCCAGCAGTGTCCCGCATGTCTGGTTCGTCGAACTTGGATAGTTTTCGTGATGGGCATATATTTTATACATATGTATAAATAGGATTTAGCATTAAATAATCTACAATGGCTGATATACCCTAAAAACCAAACCAAACCAAGCAAACACAGACACACACACACACACACACACACACACACACACACATATATATATATATATATATATATGCGTGTGTGTGTGCTTGTGTGGTTATATAGGAAAGACACCGTCTACTTTATCGTTGATCCGTTCAAGTGTTCATGAGAGTTGTATGACTTTTGGATGGCGCCGTATTTTTCCCAACTGCTTATGGCTCCAGCTGGAGTCATCCTCGTAGGAATGAACATGGAAATAACAATTACTATGATGAGTCATATACCTTACACACACACATACAAACATACACAATCTCACACACATACCCACACACATACACACACACACACGCACACATACACAAACACACACACACATATATATATATAAGAAAGAACAAGTGGGTGTTGAATTTACGGAAGAAAAGAATTTTACAAGAGGTGAGAGGAAGAAATGGTAGGAATGTGGTTGCTGGGTCGAAAGTACTGGGGAAAAATACGGCATCTTCCTGAATTTATTCCAACCAGAAGTAAAACGACCCAAAAGAAGTCTTGAGCGGAACAATCATAAAATAGGCAAAAACAAAAGGTCAGTTCTTTTTAATAAAACCTTTTTAAAAGAGAAAATGCTATCAATCTCTCTCTCTTTCTATATATATATATATCTTAGAAGTGAGGTTTTTTAATGGTACTCTTCACACATACGTGCCAGTGTTAGCCAATCAAGAAGAACATAACTACAACAGTTCTGTACGGACACGGGATGAAATCTAGAAGACCAGGCCGAGAGCGATGGATGATAGGGACAAATTGCAAGAGAGGGCCCAGGAAATCCGTGCTAGATCCCTTTAAATTCTCAAGTTTTAAATTCTAGGTATTTTTGATATATTATTTGTATATACTCAAAATGTAGACTAAACAAAATTTGCGTATAAATTAAATAAAATTGTGCTGTACACTGTGATGAATTAAGAACCACAACATTTCTTTATAAAAGTATGTCTTTTTTACTTTCGTAAAGTTAGACGAACCAGACACGTGGGACACTGCTGAGCTCATAAGTGATCTACTCATGTGGACTTCTTCACATGGACGAGCAAAAGCAGGACGATCAGCTAGAACCTACATACAGCAGCTTTGTGACAATACGGGATATAGCCCTGAAGACCTGCCGGAAGCAATGGACGATAGAGAGGGGTGGCGAGAGAGGTTCAGGGGTATCCGTGCTGATGGCGCGACATGATGATGATGAAGGAGTCAAATCTTCTGTGGTATGAGAGAAACAGGCGGAGTGAGGGAAACAAAGACAAACTGCTATGTTGACCCATAAATTCTTCTTCACTTGAAGTTATCTTCAAGACCCCACTTAGTATTTCTTCTGGTTCTCGGCTGGGGGTACTCAACCGGAGGCCACTGTGGGCCGCTGCTTCACTGAGGCGCTCTCAATGACTGCAAGCAAGCTCTGGCTCTAAACCCTCACTGACTCTGACTGACACGGACCATCACGAGGTTGTCTGCATAAATCATTTCATAACGCTCACGACTTCCGATTAACTACGTGAGTGATTCCGCTTATTTACACAGGTGCAGCTTGTTATTATTCAATGATAATAACAACGAATTAGTATTTGAAGTTTATCATAAATCTATTAATAAAATGAACACATCCACTTTTAGTTACGTTATAATCATCATCATGTCGTGCCGCTAGCACGGATATCCCTGAACATCTCTCGCCACTTCTCCCTATCATTCATCGCTTTTGGCAGGTCTTCAGGGCTACATCCCGTATCCTCACATAGCTGCTGTATGTATGTTCGAGCAGGTCGTCCTGCTTTTGCTTGGCCATATGCAGGGGTCCATAGGAGTACATCACTGATGAGTTCGTCCTTGCTTCTCCAGCCGTGTCCTGCGTGTCTGGTTCGTCTAACTTGTATAGTTTTCGCGGTGGAAGGCAAGTGGCCGTATAGTTAGTGTCTTGTGGGGTGTTGCCGCCAGGACTTATTCAATATTGCTCTCAACATTCTTGTGTAATTGCCGTCTAGCTTCTTCTTCAGCCGTTTAGTTAGCGTCCAAGTAGTGCATCCATATAGCAGTATCGATACGACCGCTACCTGGAAGAAACTGCGTTTTATTTTATCGGTCAAATCTGATTGCCATATGATCGATAGCCTATTGATAGCTGTCCATGTTTTCGTTAGTCGCGTGTCGATATCTTTTTCGGTTGATGAGACGCTGCTTCTACGAGTTTCAGAGAGGTTCCGTCTAGTGTGGAAATGTCTCCTGTTTGGTTGTAACACATATATTCAGTTTTGAGTGCATTGACATAGAGGCCAATGCCTGCGGCGGAAAGAAAATGAAAAAATTGAATAATCATAAGTTTTTAACTTTAGATCCCTTAAAATATTTAGATCCAGATTTTTGAATGATTAACTTGATAATATAGAAAATGTCTTTGCTCACGCCCACACATACACGCCCACACATACACGCAAATATATACATGTGTATGTATGTATACACGACATCGTATTGATTATTAGAATCAATTTTTTAATAAAAAGTAAAGTTTTAGCTAAGCTAAAGTCATTTTTAGTTAAACATTATTGAATCACAGTGTCTAATATTTCGTGTTATTTTCACATACATTTTCTAAAATTTTTAAATAGAGGAATTATATATTATGAACTGTATTACCCTGGCCAGAAAATCCGGAAAGCCCGGAGCACGGTATACGGAACTATTGGACTGCTATTTTGATCTTATTATGTCTCATCAGCAGTGTATACGGTGATCTCTGCCGAGGCGAAACACTACTTCTAATCTTCTGGTCAACATCGTACAGAAACGATCCCATAGTGACTAGTCAGGGTAAATGCGCGGCTAATAAAGCTAGTCACTGCTGATGAGACCTCGTAAGGTCGAAACAGCTGTCCAGTTGTTCCGTATGTCGCATGCAGTGCTTGTCGGATTTTCTGGTCATAGTAATTCAATTTATAACGTGTTATTTTTATTACGTGTTGTTTTTTTTTTATTAAGTACATAAATTGATTTCTTGTATAGGTTTGGTTTGGTTTTTTATTGTTTAATGACATATCAACTTTTGTTATCATGCTATTAAATCTAACCAAACCTTAACATAAACATTTTTCTGATAAGTCAAGGGTACGCCAAGAGGGTCATAATATACACATTTTCTTTGCATTATTATATATATATATATAAGTGCAAAAAAAACGTGTGTATTATGACATTTCTAGACCTGCCTTTCATCATCAGAGACATATTTAAGTATTATGCTTCTTTACGTCAACAAATCTGCACCATGTGACTTTGCAAACAGCTAATAAAACGTGTGACTATATCTTCTCTAGTCCTGGTGCACTTGGGTGGGATACTCTTCGGCTGGCCGAGTTTACTGGTGCACGAGTCTAGTCCGGTGTGTTTTGGCTTGATGGTAGTCGGTTGAGGCTCCCTGACGCGTGTAGCAGAGAGGCCCAGCATTAGCGTCTTACGGCTGAGACTGGCGTCCTTCAGCCTCGGAGACCTGTCCCCACAGGCTCTAACCCTCTTCGCAGCAGCTAGGTTTACAGCTTGGCGTCTAAGGCATCACTTTTTAGGAGTATACCGACGGGGCTCAAGGTATTTTTGGAACCACCTGGTATGTGTGGGCCTGGTACCCACAATAAAAAAGGCCTGGTACCAAACTCGTGCGACAAATACCAGTTAATGTAAATATTTACCAACCTCTCTGCACGGGCAGGATATGACACAAGGTCAATTTTTAAGAGGACTATGTATTTGACCAGTTTCTTTGCACAGGTTGGATATGGGTTAATTTTTAAGCGGAGTTTGACAGGTTTCATTTCAGAGTTTTCCTTCTCTTGGACTAGTTGCCTCTCCAAGGCTAAAGAACCTTTCTTGCCCTACTACTTACTCATAGCTAGAAGGAGAATAATTGGATTCACCTTTCCCAAAGTAATTTAATGAAGAACTTAATGCTTTTTTACATTAAGACAAGCAGAAATTGGCATCGTTTTTTGCCACTCAAAGACTAAAAACAAGGCGTCGTTTCCTGTCTGAAGGCGGGGATGTTGCCGAAAAAAGAATAACATTGAACTTTGGAGCGCACAGATACTACACGGATAAATGATATCATCATTTCTGATGGGTGTTGTGCTAGTATTTTAATTGATAAAAAAGTGAACAGATATTGAACGAGAGAAGGAAAAATAGAAAAAAAAACTTTTAAAAAGGAGAAAAAGAAAATATGTTCAATCAGCGGAAGTCATTGAAGGGATTAGATTCGATTACGTAAATTCTTAGTCCCCCCACCCATCTCCACTTACGTTCCCGTCCCGTCAGGACAGTGTGGGGGGAAAGAGGTTGAGGGGTCAGTATTAAATTTTGGGAGGAAATCGTTCGAGAGAGATAAGACGAATATAAAACAATCAAATGATATTGAATTAAAGGCGACAGATTACGAATAGGCCATTTGGATTTTCTTCTTCTTCTTCTTTAAATCATGTTTTTAAAGCATTTCTTCTTTTTCTTTGTTCTCTTCTTTCTTTCTTTCTTTCTTTCTTTCTTTTTCCATCTTTTGCTTTTTTCCTGTGTTTTATTCTTTTTGTCTTACTTTTCTCATTTATCAATTCTTTCTTTCTTTCTTTCTTTCTTTCTTTCTTTTGTTTTACTCTTTGTATCTTACTCTCCTCTTTCTGTCTTTCTTTCTTTGTTTCTTTCTTTCTTTTACTCTTCTCTTTCTTTCTTTCTTTCTTTCTTTTACTCTTCTCTTCTCTTTCTTTCTTTCTTTCTCACAATTTTTTCACTGTCCTTTTCTTTCCACCGGCACCTTTCTTTTACTCTTTCAATTTGTTCCTCCTCCTTCTTCTTCTTCTTCTTCTTCTTCTTCTTCTTCTTCTTTTTCTTCTTCTTCTTCTTCTTCTTCTTCTTCTTCTTCTTCTTCGCGACGGTGACGGTCTTCGTCGTCAAAGTCTTTTTTCTCAATTTCTAAGCTTCTTTTCCCCTCCAGCTGTGAAAACAAACCATTCCTTTTTCTAATAATAATAATTATTATTTACTCTTTTTCGAGTTTTTTTTATACCAGCGTTAGCCGGTGGTTTTTCATTGGAGTTTGAGCGACGGCACGTCTCCTCAAGTCTCCCAGTCGACAGCATTTATGCAGAGGAGTAAGACCCCAATGAGTGTCCTGGATATGACACTAAACAATCCGATAGTAAAGTTCCAGTAATGATTGAGCTTTGGGGAATGCAGAGTACCCTTACTTTTCCATTGATCCCAGGTCCACTCTGGGCCGGCGTGGCAGCTCTTGATAGGGTCCTATCTATGGGTCAAATAGAACTAAACTATGTAATTATGCTAAACTGAATTGCTTGAAATAAAACTGTTTTTACATTTGAACTGCGTACTTCATTTAAACTGCGTACTTATGCTAAACTGAATTGCTTGAAATAGAGCTGTTTTTGACATTGAAACTGTACTTACGCTAAACTGAATTGTTTAAAATAGAACGGTTTTTATATTTAACTGTGACTAAACAAAATCTATACTTATTAGAAACTGAATTGTTTTTATTTAAACTGTTTGACTGAACTGAATTTCTTGAAATAGAAATGTTTTTGAGAATTAAACTGTGTACTTATAGTTAACAGAATTGTTTGAAATAAAACTGCTTATTTGTACAAAAAAGGATTTGGCATTGATTAACCTATAAAGGTTGATATGCCATAACCCCAAACAAAAAAAAACCCTAAAAAGATCAAGTCGGTAGGACTCTTCTCAATATTCTGACCAATCTCAATAATGCAGTAGTTTGGATAGTCTCCACTCGTCCTCTTATTTTCACGTCCTCAAGTTCCTGTACCAATCTTTTTGTGAGTGTATCAAGAGCACCAATTACAATTGGTTTCACCATCACTTTCATGTTCCATAATTTTTTCAGTTCTCTAGCAAGGTCAAGGTACTTATCTCTGTTTTCGCTTTCTTTCAATTTTACTCTGTGGTCAACCGGAACAGCAAAGTCCACAATTCGGCAAGGTCACATTTTTTTAAATTGATTTTTACTTGGTCTGGTCTTCTGGAAAACTTTATTATTATTATAATCATTATTATTATTTTCTTTTTTACTTCTTTGAGAATTTTTCACACCAGCGTTAGCTGATGGTTTGCCGCTGGAGTTTGAGTGACAGCAAGTCTCCTCAAGACTCCAGGACTCTTCTTTGTATTCTGGCCGATCTCAGTAATGCTGTAGTTTGGATGGTCTTCACTCGTCCAATTACAACTGATATCACCGTTTATTATTATTTCAGTTGTTGTTATATATTTGCGGAAGAATTTTTTTATATTATCATTTTTCGTTTTATATATCTTATCGTTCGGTTTAGTTAGGCTTAGAACCTTTCGGCCTAGTGCACGGGTTAGTTAGGTGCACACACTGAGTGCAGGTGTTCACGCGCGCACAGGGAGGATGTGACTATCACAGATGTCACAATAAAAACCCCAGATAGGAAATGTGAATGATGTCATGCCCGGAAGTGATGGGCTGGGATTCTTAGTGATTTTGAATAAAAGCAGTGAGTTGAGATTTGGCCTTAGACGAAGCGAGTTGATTTTTCGGACCTAGGCTAGGCCAGTGCAGTTTGTGGACTGCGGGGGTGCGCTCGCGCGTTGGTTGGGTCAGTGAGTTGAAAGCTGACGACGGACGAACAGTCAGCATAGTAAAAATTGTGTCTCTCTCGTGTCGAAAACCTAAACTTAAAGAAGGTGATAAAAGTTTCGTACTTGTACCAACAGAGTCTTTGTTTAATGGCCTATCAACCTTTGTAGGTTATTTAATGTCAAAGCCATTCTCCTAGAAGAACAGTAGTGGTACTATCTAACCCATTGCTGGGAGGATAAGGGGGTTCATTCCTTTCCCAAGGATATTTGCCCGAAAGTGAACGTAATAGCACGACTGGAGTACGAACTCGCGTACTACGATTCCGCAGTCCACCGCTTTAACCATTACACCACGAGGACCCCCCACTAAGAGAGTCGTCAGTGTTTCGTGTTTTTCGGATTCCTATGCGTAGGAACATTATGAACGTTTTTACATATCCGTATAATTCACGTATTAATATATGGGTATATTACATTGATTTGAGTTTTTCATACCAAACTTTGCATGTAGTCATTTTCTGGAGTTTGAATGAGAGTAAGTCTCGTCAGGTCTATAGGATTCTTCTGAGTATTCTAGTCGATCTTACAATGCTGTTTTCTGTCTGTTCTTTATTCTTTCTCTGATTTCTAATTCCTCTAGTCTCTTTTCGAAGCTTTTAAAAACCATTCCAAATGCACCAACCACCTTTATTTTTTTCATTTTTTTAAAGATCTTTAGCAAGATCCAACTATTTCTTGTTGATTGATACCAGATTCAGTCTTCTGGCCTGGGTCATGGAATATGTTTTCTATCCTAAAGTCCCAAATAATTTCATGCGTCGCATTTTCTAGGACAGATTCTGGTTTGTGAATATACCATTTGTCAACTTTATTTTCTTGCATCTTTCCCACCCAACCATGCATACACTTGTATTTGTTTTGAGCCACTTGTACAATTACCCATTTCATCTGTTTTTCCTCATAACTTATATTTGCTCTATTGTTGCATATTATCAAAATTCGTTTTTATATAATCGTTCCTCACGGTATGATTTTGCGCTGCTATTAACAGAGATTTATTTTATCGCTTAGGGTTTCCTTTTGTTAGCCATATCCAGGTTTCCTCGTGTACAATCTCGGCAGATTACCTCTTGAAGTATACGTACAGTTGTTTTTTTTTTTTTTTCCATTTTGTCTTCTAGTCTTTGTTCTTTGACATTTTTGTTACTGGCTGCTGTAATTAGTAGTTCTTTGCTCACTTTAACGTATTCCTCAAGTTCTTGAATTGTTTCATCTATCCTGTCTTCAAAGCTATACACTAAAAAGAAACAAATCAACATGTATATGTATAAAGTCAATTCGGGGTTGATATACGATTAAATTAAATAACTTAACATGTTGTGATTATTATTAATAGCAGCATTTCAACTCAGCATAATAATTATTTGTAGTTGAAGTAGTTGTATCCTTTTCAGTCAATATTACCGTCATTATAAGTATCAGTTTAACTCATTATTTTATTTGTATATATTTCTTCTTCTTCTTCTTCTTCTTCTTCTTCTTCTTCTTCTTCTTTAATTCAGCTACTCTTTTTTTTTCTTCTTCAATTCAGCTACTTCATATCTTATTTTTTCTTACTTTTCCTTCAATTCAGCTCTTTCATTTCTTCTTTTCTTTTTCAATTCAGCTAATCTTCTTCTTCTTCTTCTTCTTCTTCTTCTTCTTCTTCTTCTTCTTCTTCTTCTTCTATTCAGCAGTTCTTTTTTTTCTTTTTTTCTTCATCAATTCAGTTACTCTGCTTGTTCTTGTTCTTCTTCAATTCAGCTACTCCTTTTCTTCTTCTTTTTTTCTTTTTCATCAATTCGGTAACTTCGTTTCTTGTTGTTGTTGTTCTTCTTCTTCTTCAAATCAGTTACACTTTTTCTTCTTCTTTTCTTCTTCAATGCAGCTACCCCTTCTTCTTCTTCTTCTTCCATTCAGCAGTTCTTTTTCTTTTTTCTTCTTCTTCAATTCAGTTACTCTGCTTGTTCTTGTTCTTCTTCAATTCAGCTACTCCTTTTCTTCTTCTTTTTTTCTTTTTCATCAATTCGGTAACTTCGTTTCTTGTTGTTGTTGTTGTTGTTCTTCTTCTTCTTCTTCTTCTTTTTCAAATCAGTTACACTTTTTCTTCTTCTTTTCTTCTTCAATGCAGCTACCCCTTCTTCTTCTTCTTCTTCTTCTTCTTCTTCTTCTTCTTCTTCTTCTTCTTCTTCTTCTTCTTCTCAATTCAGCTACACCATTTCTTTTTTTTCTTCTTCTATAATTCAGCAAATCCTTTTCTTCTTTTCTTCTTCAATTCAGCTAATCTTCCTCTTCTTCTTTTCATCATCATCATTATAATTATTAGCAGTAGTAGTAGTAGCACTGCTTTTTAGACCTATCTTTATTATTATTTCTTTTGAAATTGCTTTTGCATTTTTGATAACTACATTTTTCTCTTTTTCTTATCTTCATCTAATTATTATTACAGTTCTTCTTCTTCTTCTTCTTCTTCTTCTTCTTCTTCTTCTTCTTCTTCTTCTTCTTCTTCTTTACGGCGCCTGGCTTCCCCTTAATTTCTTTCTCGCTCACCTCCGTCTCACCTTCTTTTTACATCTCCTTCTACTCCTCTTCTCCCACCTTCCAACGCCCTTCTCCAGTCGTCTCATCCGTATCGTCTACAGATGCTTAACCCACCCTACCACCGCCGCATTGTGATTTTAAATAAATGGTTACAAGAGAAAATATTACAAAATCAATTACAGCGAGAGTCTTATCTCTTTCTTTATTTCTTTCTTTCTTTCATTCTTTTGTTTGGTCGACTTCTTTTTTCTTGAAGAGATTATTTTGGTTTATTTCAGAATTCCTCGTTTCTTGGTCTCTTTTCGCTTGAAGAAATTTAGAATTGAGTATGAACCTTGAAATACAATTTAATGGCACTACCTTTTGGCTGAGACAGTTACGGACTTCGAACATCTTTGCCATTTGATTTGATTTGGTTTAATTGCTTAACGGCAAATCAACTCATTATGGGTTATTTAACGCTGAAATTTGATTCACCCGTAAATATTTGATTATAATAAGAATAGATTTGGTTTGTTTAACGGCATATCAACTCTTTATGGGTTATTTAACGCTGAAATTTGATTCACCCGTAAATATTTGATTATAATGATTAGAATAGATTTGGTTTGTTTAACGGCATATGAACTCTTTATGGGTTATGCAATACAGGAATTTGATTCACTTCAAAATGTTTACTTAAAATCATAAATTTTGATTTGGTTTGTTTAACGGCATATCAACTCTATATGGGTTATTTAATGCTGATATTTGATTCACTTCAAAATGTTTGATTGTAATCATAACTAGAGATTTGGTTGGTTAACGGCATATCAACTCTTTATGGGTTATTTAATGTAGAAATTCGATTTATTTCTAAATATTTGATCATAATCGTACAATAGATTTGGTTTGTTTTACGGCAAATCAACTTCTTATGGGTTACTAATGCCAAAAATTTTCATAATTTCTAAATGTTTGATTATAATCGTAACAATAGATTTGGTTTGTTTAATGGGGTATCAAATCCTTATGGGTTATTTAACGATGGAATTTGACTCACTTCTTAATGTTTGATTGTAATCTTAGCGTTTTATTGATTTCGTTTCGGTTTTTTTTTTGTTTAACGGCACAACTCCTTGTGGGTTATTTACTGCCAAGATTCGATTTATTTCTAAATTTTCGCTTGTAATCCTAACTATTTAAAGATTTGGTTGGGTTTGGTTTGTTTAAAGGCATAATAACTCCTTATGGGTTATATATTGCCAATATTTGTTGCCAGGTCGGCTGGGGCTGTAGAATACACCGACTGCTTCTCTGTAGAGGAGTAAGACACCCCCACCAACAAGTATCCTGGATATGACACTAAACAATCTGATTGTGAGGCTTCAGTAATACTGGAGCTTTAGGGAATGCGGAGTAGCCATTTACTGCCATCGCTCCCTGGTCCACTCCGTGTTGTAGCACCTAATAGGGTCCTATCTAGGAATCAAATAGAACTAAACTGCGCACTTATGCAAAACTGAATTGCTTGAAAGCGGACTATTTTGACATTCAAACTGCGTACTAATACTAGATTGAATTGTTTGAAATGGAACTATTTTTTATATTTAACACATTACATTGGCCAGTCGGCTGGGGCTGTCGAATACACCAATTGCTTTTCTGCAGAGGGGTAAGACCTGCCCCCGTCAATGAGTGCCCTGTATATGTCACTAAATAATCTGATGGTGAGGAGTACCTCTTCATCGCCATAGCTCCCAGGTCCACTCTGACCCAGAGTGGTAGCACCTGATCGGGTCCTATCAATGGGTCAAATAAAATTAAACTATGTACGTATGCTTAACTGAATTGTTTGAAATAGAACTATTTTGATCTCTAACTGTGTGTAAATAAAGAAAAAAACTATACTTATGCTAAACTGAATTGAGCCTAGTAGAACTGTTTTTATGTATAAAAATGGATTTGGCATTGAATAACCTACAATGGTTGATATGCCATAAAACCCAACCAAACCAAATTCTATATATTTAATATATAGGTATAAAAAGGATTTGACATTATATAACCTACAATGGTTGATATGCCATGAAACCCAACCCAAACAAAATCAACCAAATTATTCGTTAATAGTAGAGTATACTGGGACTTGGTAGAGCAACCACTTTAGGAGAAGGAAAAACCAGCTGTATAAGTCAAGGCAGTAAATAAGTTCAGGTTTTACTACATATTTTTTCAAGTTCTATGAATCATTTTCAATATCAATCGTTTGGTTTGATTTGGTTTTCTTTCTTAAATGGCATATCAACCTTCATGGGTTATTTGATGCCAAAGCCATTCTCGTAGGAGAACTGTAGTAGTATGTAACAAGGATTACTTTGGCCATAATTAGTGAGGCGCTAGGAGATAGCCAATAAACAATAAGCCAAATGCAACAAACTAGGTTTCATGCTGTTTGGTTGGTTGGTTGTGGCATATCATATGGCCTTTGTAGGTTATTTAACGCCGAATCTATTTTTATGCAAATAATTCCATTTAAACAATTCAGTTTAGCTGAGTACACAGTTTAATTGTCAAAAACATTTCTATTTCAAGCTATTCAATTTATTCAAACAGTTCTAATTCAGCTAATAAAGTTTAGTATAAGTACAGTTTTTCTTTACACACAGTTAAATGGTTCTATATTAAAACAATTCAGTTTAGTGGAAGTAGGGTTTAAATGTCAAAAACAGTTCCATTTCAAACAATTCAGTTAAGCTTAAGCACCCAGTTTAAATGTAAGTACCCAGTTTAATTGTCAAAAAGATTACAATTTCAAGCTATTCAGTTTAGTCAAACTATTCGAATTCAAACAATTCGGTTTAGCACAAGTATGGGTAAATAGTTGGGCAGACTGGTTCTTCAGTCGAGGAGAAGGAAAACTCTAAATTCAAACCTGTTAAACTCTGCTTAATAATTGACTTTGTGTCATATACTGCCCGGGCGAGGTAAATATGTATGCAGTTAGTTCTATTTAACCCATATATAGAACCCTATCAAGTGCCACCATTCCGGTCCAAAGTGGTCCTGGGAGCAATGAAGGGGTGCTCCGCATTCCCCAAAGCTCCAGCATTTCTGGAACCTCACCATCAGATTGTTTAGGGTCATTAACAGGACACTCGTGGTTCTGGGGGGTCTTACTCTTCTGCAGAGAAGCAGTCGGTGTATTCTACAGTCCCAGCCAAAGGGCAAACTAGGTTTCAGGTAGTTTAATGGTATATCAACTTTTATGGATTATTTAATGCCAAAGCCTTCCTTGGAGAAGAACAATAGTGATACTAAAAATACTACTACAGTTCTTGGCATGGCACTCTTTGGCTGGTTGTTGGTTTTTTGGGTTTTATGGCATATCAATCTTTATGGGATATTTAATGCCAAATCTATTTTTTATACAAATAATCAGTTCTATTTTAAACAATTCAATTCAATACACAGTTTAATTGTCAAAAACATTTCTATTTCAAACTATACTAGCAGTTATATATAACAATTCAGTTTAGTATAAGTACAGTTTCAATGTCAAAAACCGTTCAATTTTAAATAATTCAGTTTAGGATAAGCACGCAGTATAAATGTAAGTACAGTTTAATTGTGAAAAAAACATTTCTATTTCAAGCTATTCAGTTTAGCCAAGCAGTTCTAATTCTGCTAATTCAGTTTAGTATAAGTACAGATTTTGTTCATACACAGTTAAATGTCAAAACATTTCTATATTAAACTATTCAGTTTAGTGTAAGTGCAGTTTCAATGTCAAAAAAAGTTCAATTTCAAATAACGCAGTTTAAATGTAAGTAGGGTTTAATTGTCAAAAGCATTTCTATTTCAGACTATTCCGTTTTGTCAAACAATTCTAATTCTAACAATTTAGTTAAGTATGAGTATAGATTTTGTTTACACTCAGTTAATGATAAAACAGTTCTATTTCAAATAATCTAATTTAGTGTAAGTACAGTTTCAATGTCAAAAACAGTTCTATAAAAAAAAACTATTTCAAACGATTCGGTTTAGCATAAGTACTCAGCTTGATATAAAAACAGTTCTATTTCAAGTAATTCAGTTTAGCATAAGCATGCATTTTAGTTCTATTTGACCCATAATTAGGGCCCTATCAGGTGCTACCACTCTGGCCAGAGTGAACCTGGGAGCATTGGCAATGAAGGACTAATCTGCATTCCCCAAAGCTCCAGTATTACTGGTACCTTACTATCAGATTGTTTAGTGTCATATCAGGACACTCGCTGGGGGAGGGTTCTTACCCCTCTGCAGAGGTACAATCGGTGTATTCTACAGCCCCAGCCGACTGAGCAAGGCACTCCTTGACCTTTTTGGTACGATAATGAAGATCAAGACATACTCTGAGTTCATCATGTAACTGTGCCATTGCCCAGAGAGAGAGAGAGAGAGAGACTATGAAGAAGTATTTCTCGGCTTGGTACCCCTTGCCCTGTTGGGTATGATGATGAAAATGAAGACATACCCGAAAACGGAGATTAGGTATCTTGTCTTGCAATCGTTCCAACGCAAGGGAGGTGACACCCAATGCGTCCCTTCTATTTAGAAATTCGAAATTGGAACATTGGATTCAGTGTTTAGAATGCTAACCACTACATCGTAGACATGGTGGACAATCAGACAAGATGAACAGTCGTGGTACGATTTAACCCAAAGACTGAGTGAGGATAAAGAGGTTTATACAAGGATGGATAAACAGGTAGAAAATCTTTGGATAGATAGATAAACAGATGATTAGATAGTGAGATATTAATAGACATGGCCAGAATTGGGCTGTAAAACCTTGTTCTATCAATTCTAACACTAACCCTCGCCATTACTAAAACCTTAAATCCTAGTCATAACGAAACCCCTAAACCCTAATCGTAACCAAAACCCTTAAAACCTAGCCTTAACCAAAACCCTAAACCCTAACCATGACCAAAACTCCAAATCCTAGCCCTAACCATAAACCAAGCCCTAAACCCTAACCCTAACCAAAACCCTAAACACTAACCACAAGCAAAACCCTAAATCCTAGCCCTAACCATTAACCAAACACAAACCCTAACTTTAACCAAAACCTAACAACCCTAAACCCTAACCCTAACCATAAACCAAACATAAACCCTAACTCTAACCGAAATCCTAAACACTAAACCCTAACTACAACCAAAACCCAAAATCCTAACCAAAACGAAAACCCTAAACCCTAATACAAATAAAACCCTGTACCCTAACCCTAACCATAAACGAAACCCTAAACTCCAACCCTAACCAAAATCTTAAACCCTAAACCCCAACTACAAACCAAGCCCTAAACCCTAACCATAACCATAAACCAAACCTAAAACTCTAACCCTAACAAAAACCTTAAACCCTAACTACAAACCAAACCCAAAACCCTAACACTAACCAAAACCCTAAAACCTAACCATAACAAATAGTTATTCCTATTGATTCTCCCTTTTTTGGGAACCTGTTCAAATACTGCAGAGTTTGGTAATAAATGATTCCAATTGATATACGCTTTTTTGCGTAGAATTCCGAAATGAATCATATAACCCTATATCTTTCTTTTAAAAGGAGATTACCTTTATTTAAAAAAAATCATGAAGGCATTCTGTTAATAGATAAATAGATTTAACAGCATGCTAACCTTCTAGAGTTATTTTATGCCGAGAAGTTAAGGACTCATGTTTATTTTTTTGTGATGCTGTTTTAGAATTTTTGTGGGGCAGGATGGACACTATCCTGTCGATTACGAATAGTTTCTAAACAGATCTATTTGAAAAAGAGAAAAGACTGTAACAACTACTACCACTCTGGGTTAGAGTGGAACTGAGATTCATGACAACGAAGAGACAATCTAAGTAAAAGTAAAGTAAATTTGGCAACCTTAGTCGAGGGTGATCCGAAGGCTCCCTTTTCAATAGCTACTACACCGAGGTGTAGGGGAGGCCGCTACTCCTTCCCTGGATTGCTCCACTTTACCCTTGATACTTAACCTTATAATGCTGTGCAAAGTAAGTCGGCATCAAGTACCATTTTTTGAGTCTTTGGTATGACTCGACCTCGGATTGAATCCCGGTCTCCCGGTCCATTGGTGATCACTCAGTTCATTGGGCCAATGGCCCGGTAGGGGTAATCTACTCTCCCAATATATTGTAACTTTACAATCAGTTGCAGTTTAGTGTCATACCAGGAGGGATCTTATTCCTCTTTAGGGGATGCAGGCCGCCCATTTTAAGACCCACCTACAAGATGTAATAAGAGAGACAGATAATCGGACTTAGACAGAGATAGATAGATAGATAGATATGAACAGGTTGATATATATATATATATATATGTGTGTGTGTGTGTGTGTGTGTGTGTGTGTGTGTGTGTGTGTGTGTGTGTGTGTTTTATAGCATATTATCCGTTGTTGGTCATTTAATGCCAAATCCTGTTTATACATATATTAAATATGTATGATTTGTGAACCCGTCTGAGCTCATTTTTTGCACACAGTTAAAGAGTTTCAAGTATTGCTATGTATCACTAATAATTCAATTAAACATCTCTCATTTGTTTACACATAGTTAAATGATCAAACAGTTCTATTTCAAACAATTCAAGTTAGTATAAGTCATTTGTTGGCGCTCGGTTTAAATTTGAAGCAGTTCTATTTTGAATGTCAAACAGTTCTATTTGGCCCATAGATAGGACTCTTTTTTATCAATCGGGATTTTGGGTCTATTGTCTTCTTCTTCATAAAGATGAAGACAATAGTCTGAAAACCCTGAATGACAAAAATCTTGCTTCGTCTCTTATTTAAGGGGTAATCTACGAACCATCACCGAAAAGAGGCTTAAAAGAAAAAGAATGAAAAAAAAAAACATAAACATAAGAAAAGAAAAGCAAAAAAGAAGTCGCAGAAAAACAAAAGGAAAAGAAGGAAAGAAAAATGAAAAAAAAAACCCAACAACAACGAAGAATAGAAATAAAGACAAATGATGAAAAATAAAAAAAATAAAAAGAAAGTATATAAGCGACTTGTGGGGTGTTGTCGCCAGGAGTTAGACGAACCAGACACGCAGGACACTGCTAGAGAAGGAAGGATGAACTAATCAATGATGTACTCCTATGGACCCCCGCATATGGCCAAGCAAAAGCAGGACGACCAGCTCAAACATACATACAGCAGCTATGTGAGGATACGGGATTTAACCCTGAAGACCAGCCAAAAGCGATGAATGATATGGAGAAGTGGCGAGAGAGGGTCAGTGATATCCGTGCTAGCGGCTCGACATGATGATGATGATGATGATGATATAAGCGACTTCTGGAATGGTCCTCGTGGTACAATGGTTAAAGCAATGGACTCGTTGTCAGCGAGTTCGTACTCCAGTTCGCTATTACATTCACTTTCGGGCAAATACCCTTGGGAAAAGTATGAATCTCCTTATCCTCCCAGCTATGGGTTAAATAGTACCACTACTGTTCTTCTAGGAGAATGGAGCTGGTATTAAATAACCTACAAAGGTTGATATGCCATTAAACAACCAAACATAAAAGCGTCTTCAACAAAAGAAAGGGCTGTAATTAGAGAAAAAGAAAGCCACGTAGAAGCAAAAAAAGGATTAAATATTTTGGAAAGAAACAAATAAACAAATATAGAAAAGACGAAGAAAAAGACAGAGAAAATAGAAAAGAAAATTAAATGAAAGACAAAAAGAAAAATGTTTTAGAAAGAAATAAAAAAAAAAGAAAGGAGTAAACAAAGAAACAAAGAAAGTAAAAACAACAACAACAACAGAAGAAGATTGGAAAAGAAAGAGAAGAAAAAACAAAGGAAAAAAGAAAAAAGAAAAGAAAAGAAAGAAATAGAAAGAAATGAGGAAAAAAGAAAAAAGAAAAAACAGAGAGGAAAAAGAAAAAGAAAAAGAAAAAGAGAGAAAAAAAGCAGAAAAGTTGGGAAAAGAAGGAAAGAAAAATAAGAAAGGAACGACAAAAAACAAAGGAAGAGAAGAACGGAAGAGAAAAAGAAAGACGTAGAAGCAAATTAAAAAAAAAGTTGATCAAATATTTAAGAAAGAAAGATAGAAACAAACAAATAAGCAAAAAAAAAAATATATATATATATATATAGAAAAGACAAAGAAAAAGAAGAAAAAGAAGACAGAAAACGAAGAAAAAGACAGAAAATATAAAAGAAAATTACATGAAAGACAAAAAGAAAAAACAACAGGAGATTGGAAAAGAAAAAGAAAAGAAAACAAAGGGAAAAAGAAAGAAGAAAAGAAAAGAAAGAAAAAATATAAAGAAATGAGGAAAAAAAACGAAAAAAAAAAAAAAACGAAAGAGAGGCAAAAATGACAAAAAGCCCCCAAAACAACCTGACGTTAACTAACCTGCAAAAGTTGATACACCATAAAACCTAAATTCGTCTCAGAAATTCGGACAAATCGGACCCTTTCAGGTGCTACAACACCGCATCAGAGTGAACATGGGAGTAATGGCAATAAAGGTATACTCCACATTCCCCAAATCTGGAACCTCGTCATCAGATTGTTATTACCGGAGCCTAATCATCAAATTGTTTAGTGTAACCCTAAGCACCCTTGGAGGGGCCTTGCTCCTTTGCAAACAACAGTCGCTGTATTCTACGGCACCTGACGACTGGGTTGATTATATATATATATATATATACAGAGAGAGAGAGATTTGAACAGAGTTAGATAGTTTCTTTAGATCACTTTGTTTAATGGCATATAAATCTTCGTGGGTTATTTAATGGCAAAGCCTTTCTTGTAAAAGAATATTATTTGAACTATTTAATACATAGCTGGGTGGGGGTAAGGGCGTTCATACCTTTCCCAGGGGTATTAGTCCCAAAGTGAATGTCATAGCGTGACTGGAGATCGAACTCGCTTACTAAGATATCCTCAGTGCAGCACCTAAGCCACAACACCATGAACTGAGATAAATAAATTAGAATGAATGTAGATAGATAGATAACAGTTTGAGACAGATAACTACTGCAACAGGTAGGACTCCTAATAAAGCTGATGTTTAGATTTTGATCCCATTAATCAACGTCTTTAACATATAAGCAATGTATTGTCTCCTTACCATACATATAAACATAGATTCTCTATGGTACTTGTTATAATTCTCTCTCTCTCTTTCTTTCTTTCTTTCTCTGTCAGTCACTGACGAATAAAAAATAAAATAAAATATTGGGGGGAAAACAGATCTATTTTTTGGAGGTCCGAAAAAAGATCTGGGGATGAATGTTTTTAGGTATAAAAATGCAAGAAACCAAAAAAAAAGAAAATTGAAACAACACACACACACACACACACACACACACACACACACACACACACACACACACACACACACACACAAGCAATAAAAAGCCCTAAAGCCCCGCAAAAACAAACAATCAAATAAATAAAAAAAACACGGATTAATTTTAACAGAGAAAAAATGAGCCATTTGACAGAAGAAAATAGACATCTAGTTTCGTGATGGATAGAAAAAATAGAACTTTTCTTTGTTTTATTTTTGACGTTTTCAGACATTTTCTTTTTGGTAGATCGAAAAATTGCATTAAAAAGGGTAAAAAGTGACCAAATGATGGGTCGAATAGGAATGAGGAAGATAGGGAAGGAAGGAAACGATATGTAAGAGGAAAGGAAGTGAAGTGGGATAATTCAAGAAGAAGAAGAAGAAGGAAGAGGAAGAAGAGGAGGAGGAAGAGGAGAAGAAGAAAGAACAGTTAAAGAAGTTGATGTGTCTATGAAGAACGAAAGGGAAAAAAAAAGAAAAAAAGGACAGAAAAAAGGAACAGGAGAGAAAGTTTGATAAAGGGGCATTATAGAATAATAATAATAATAATAATAATAATAATAATAATAATAATAATAATATTTATTACGTAATAGACAAAAAATTCAGTAAAACAGGTGTAATGGGAAAAAAAGCGGCCAAGGAAGGAGGGAAGGAAAAATGAAAAGTCGAATAAGAATGATGAAGAAGAGATGAAAGAAAAAGAAGTCGAGAAGGAAAGGAAGAAAAGAAAAGAAAAGAAAGGAAGATTAGAGAACGATTCAAATATGCAAAAAAGAAAAAGATAGATAGATAGATAGATAGATAGATAGATATATAGATAGATAGATCAAAGAGTGGGGAAACGAGAAAAACGAGAGAGGAGGAGAAAAATTTGGAGGGAGAAAAAAGAGGAAAATAGATATTTAAAAATTAAGGAGAATGAAGAAAAATAAAAAAAATCAAACACTAAAAAAAAAAATAAAAACAGAAAATGGGAAACAAAGGTTGTTTATAAAAAAGAAAAAGAAAGGAAATGGGATGTAATGAAGAACGACGATGATCAAAGAAAGAAAGAAAGAAAGACAGAAAGAAAAACGAAGAAAATTGAAAAGAAAAGAAGGAAAAGAGTCGGGAAAGTAAGAAAAGAAAAAATAAAAGAAATCAAAAAAGAAGCGAAAAAGAAAAAAATAAGAAAGAAAAAAAAAGAAAGAAAAGAAACCGAAAAAAAATAAAAAGAAAGAAAAAGAATGAAAAAAAAACGTAAGAAAAGAAACGTAAAAAAGAAGTCACAGAAAAACAAATGGAAAAGAAGGAAAGAAAAATGAAATACAAAGGAAGAATAGAAATAAAGAAAAATAAAGAAAAACAGAAAAAATAAAAAGAAAGTATATAAGCAACTTGGTGGGACCTCGTGGTGTAATGGTTAAAGCGATGGACTGCGGAATCGTAGTACGCGAGTTCGTACTCCAGTCGCGCTATTAGGTTCACTTTCGGGCAAATACCCTTTCGGGCAAATGAACCCCCTTATCCTCCCAGCTATGGATTGAATCGTACCACTTCTGTTCTTCTAGGAGAATGGATCTGGTATTAAATAACCTACAAAGGTTGATATGCCATCAAACAAAGAAACCAAACCAAGAAGCCTAAAAGCGACTTCAACAAAAGAAAAGGCAGTAATTAGAGAAAAAAAAGCTACGTAGAAGCAAACTAAAAAAAAATGGATAAATCATTTTGGAAAAAAAGGAATAAACAAACAAATATAGAAAAGACAAAGAAAAAGAAAAGAAAAAAGACCGAAGACAGAGAAAATATAAAAAAAAATTAAATGAAAGACAAAAAGAAAAATGTTTTAGAAAGCTATTAAAAAAAGAAAGGAGTAAACAAAGAAACAAAAAAAGGGGGTAAAAACAAAAAAAGGGAAAAAACAATAGAAGGAGATTGGAAAAGAAAGAGAATAGAAAACAAAGGGAAAAGAAAGACAAAAAAACGAAAGAAAGAAAATATAAAGAAATGTGGAAAAAAAAAGAAATAAAAAGAAGGAGAGGCAAAAACAAAAAAAGGGGAGAAAAAAGGAGAAAAGTTGATAAAGGAAGGAAAGAAAAATTAGAAAGGAAAGACGAAAAAAAAACAAAGGAAGAGAAGAAGAAAGGAAGAGAAAAAAAAGAAAGGGGAAAAGAAATAATAGAAAAGGAAAGAAAAGAAGGAAAATGATATAAAAGAAAGGAAAGAGATGAAAAAACATAAAAGAATAAAGAAAATAAAAAGAACGAAAGAAAGAAGAAAAAGAAGGAAAAAGAACGGAAAAAAAGAAAAAGAAGAAAATGATAGGGTAAAAAAGCAAAGGAAATATAGAAAATAAAAAAGAGTTAGGAATGAAAAGAATAAATAAAGATAAAATATAGAGAAAGAAAAAGAAAGAGTAAAGAAGGAAATTAAAAAGCAAAAAGAAATAAGCAAAAAAGAAAAGAAAGAAAGGAAATGAATGGAAAAGAATGAAAGCACAAAAAAGGGTAAAGAAAGAAAGGAGAAAAGGAAAATAATTAAAGAAAAATAAATACTGCAGAAAAGAAGAAAAAAAGATTAAAAAGGAAAAAAGAAAAAAATAAAGAAAAAATAGAAGAAGAAAGAAGAGAAAAGAAAAAGGGAAAAAAGAGGAGAAAAAGGAAAGACAAGACGAGAAAAAAAAGATATGAAAAGAAAAAAGAAGAAAAAATGAGGAACGAAAGAGAGCAGAAAAAAAGACAAGAGACAAGAGAGAAAAAGAAAAAAAAAAGAAAAAAGAAAGAAAAAAGAAAAGAAAGAAGAGAGAGATGAAAAAAAAAGAAAAAAGAAAAGATAACAGAAAAGAAAGAAAAAAGAAAAAAGGAGTAAAGAAAGAAAAGAAGGAAAATAAGAAAAAGAATTGAAGCGAAAGAGAGAGAGAGAAAGAAAAACAATGAAAAAAGAGGAAAGAATTGCGAGAAAAGAAAAGAAAAGAAAAGAGGAAGCATAAGAAAGAAGAAAAACCACAGAAAAGAAAGAAAAGATGCAATAAAGAAAGAAAAGAAAGAAAGAAAGCAAAAAAGAAAGAAAAAAGAAAAAAAGAAGCCAAGTAAGAAAAGAAAAAAGAAAGAAAGAAGGAAAAAACGAAAAGAAAAAATGAAAGAAGAAATAAAGAGAAAAGAAAGGGAAGAAGTAAAAAAAAAGAAAGGAGAGAATACAAGAAAGAAAAGAAAAGCAAACAAGAAAGAAAGACGGCAAAAAAAAAAGACAGAAGAACAAAGAAAACACAAACAAAAGAAAAAATGAAGAAAGTAACAAAAAGAAATGAAATAATAAAAAAATAAACCCAACAGACCTGAAAGAAAGAAAAGGAAAAGGGAAAGAAAGAAAAGTAAAAAAGAAAAGAAGCAAAAAAAGAAGAAGAAATGAAATGAAAGAAGAAAGCAAGACTAAAGAAAAAAAAAAACAGATAAGAAGCAAAAAAGAAAGGAAAGAATAGAAGAAGGTAGAATAGATGGGAAAGAAAGGAAGAAAGGAAGAAAGAAAGAAAGAAGCAAAGTAACATAGGGGAAAAAAAACGCAGAAAGAAAAGAAAAGAAAAGAAAGAAAAAAGAGAAATGTAGCAAAGAGAAAAAAAAAGAAGAAATGAAGAAAAAGAGAAAAGTAGCAAAGAAAGAAAGGAAAACGAAGAAGAAAGAACCGAAAGAAAAAAGATAAAAGAAGTTAAAAAAGAAAGAAAGAAAAAATAAACGACAAAAGACAAGAAAGAAAAAGATTAAAAAAAAAGAAAAAAAAAGAAAAGAAAGAAGAAAAACAAAAGAAAAGCAAAAAGAGAAAAGAATAAAAGAAAGAAAGGAAAGAAAGTAAGAGAAAGAAAGAAAACAGAAGAAAAAAGAAAAAATGTAAAAAGAAAAGAAAAGCAAAAAAAAAGCAAAAACAACCGACTAGAAAGAAAAAAGATATAAAAGAAAGAACAGAAAAAAGGAGGAAGAAAGAAACAAAAAGAAAATAAAAGAAAGAAAGAAGAAAGACAACAGGAAAAAAGAAAATGAAGGAAAAGAAAGAAGAAGAAAGAAAAGAAGAGAAAGAAAAAAGAAAGAAAGACCGAAGAAAAGAAAAGAAAAAGAGAAAAGAAGCTAGGAAAGAATGTAAAGAAAGAAGAAAAAGAAAAAACATCAGGAAAGAAAGAAAAAAGATAAAAAAGACAAAAGAAAGAAAAGAAAGGAAACAAAAAGAAAAAAAAAGAAACGAAAAATAGCAGAAAAGAAAGAAGGAAAGAAAGGAAGAAGAAAGAAAAGAAGAGAAAGAAAAAAGAAAAAAGCAAGGAAAAAAACAAAACAACGAAGAGAAAGAAAGAAGAAAGACAACAGGCAAGAAAGACAAAAAGAAAAAGAAAGGAAAGAAAGAAAAGAAAAAAGAAAGAAAGACACTAGAAAAGAAAGAAAGAAGAAAGACAACAGACAAGAAAGAAAAAAAGATCAAAACAGAAAGAAAGAAAAAAAGGAATAAATGAAAAGAACTGAAAAGAAAGAAAGGACAGCAGAAAAGAAAGAAGGAAAGAAATGAAAAGGATAGAAGAAGAAAGAATAGAAGAGAATCAAAGAAGAAAGACAAGAGGCAAGAAAGACAAAAAATACAAAAAAGAAAAAGAAAGAAAAGAAAAAGAAAGAAAAGAAAAGAAAAGAAAAAAATGAGAAAGCAAAAATGAATCATGTAATTGAGAAGCCAAAGAAAAAAAAAAAAGAAAAAACGGTAGAAAAGAAAGAAAAAAGAGAGAACAAATAAGGAAAGAAAGAAAAGAAAGAAAATAGACAACAGGCAAGAAAAGCAAATGGCACAAAGAAAAAAAGAAAGAAAAAAAAAGAAACGAAAAGAAAAGAAAAGCAAAGTAAGAGATTTCAAAAAGGAAGCGTGTAATATAGAAATAAAAGAAAAAAGAAAGATAGAAGAAAAAAAGAAAAAAGAAAGAAGAAGCAAGAAAAGAAAGAAAAGAAAGAATAAAGAAAGACAACAAGCAAGAAAGGCAAAAGATATAAAAAAGAAAAGAAAGAAAATTAAAAAGACGAAAATAAAAGTAAAGAAAGAGATAGCAAAAAAATCATGTAACATAGTAGGCAAAAAAAAAGAAAAAAAAGAAAGAAAAAAAAAAGTAAAAAAGAAAGATAAAAGGAAGCGTGTAATCCAGACGCCAAAGAAAAAAGAAAGAAAGGAAGTAGAAAAGAAAGGGAAAAAGAATCGTGTAATTGAGAAGCCAAAGAAAAAAGAAAGAAAGGAAGTAGAAAAGAAAGAAAAAAAAGAATCATGTAATTGAGAAGCCAAAGAAAAAAGAAAGAAAGGAAGTAGAAAAGAAAGAAAAAAAGAATCGTGTAATTGAGAAGCCAAAGAAAAAAGAAAGAAAGGAAGTAGAAAAGAAAGAAAAAAAAGAATCGTGTAATTGAAAAGCCAAAGAAAAAAGAAAGAAAGGAAGTAGAAAAGAAAGGAAAAAAGGAATCGTGTAATTGAGAAGCAAAACAAAAAAGAATGAAAGGAAGTAGAAAAGAAAGGAAAAAAAGAATCGTGTAATTGAGAAGCCAAAGAAAAAAGAAAGAAAGGAAGTAGAAAAGAAAGGAAAAAAGGAATCGTGTAATTGAGAAGCAAAACAAAAAAGAAAGAAAGGAAGTAGAAAAGAAAGAAAAAGGAATCGTGTAATTGAGAAGCCAAACAAAAAAGAAAGAAAGGAAGTAGAAAAGAAAGGAAAAAAGGAATCGTGTAATTGAGAAGCAAAACAAAAAAGAAAGAAAGGAAGTAGAAAAGAAAGAAAAAAAAGAATCGAGTAATTGAGAAGCCAAACAAAAAAGAAAGAAAGGAAGTAGAAAAGAAATGAAAAAAGAATCGTGTAATTGAGAAGCCAAACAAAAAAGAAAGAAAGGAAGTAGAAAAGAAAGGAAAAAGGAATCGTGTAATTGAGAAACCAAAGAAAAAAGAAAGAAAGGAAGTAGAAAAGAAAGGAAAAAAGGAATCGTGTAATTGAGAAGCCAAACAAAAAAGAAAGAAAGGAAGTCGAAAAGAAAGAAAAAAGGAATCGTGTAATTGAGAAGCCAAAGAAAAAAGAAAGAAAGGAAGTAGAAAAGAAAGAAAAAAGGAATCGTGTAATTGAGAAGCCAAACAAAAAAGAAAGAAAGGAAGTCGAAAAGAAAGAAAAAAGGAATCGTGTAATTGAGAAGCCAAACAAAAAAGAAAGAAAGGAAGTAGAAAAGAAAGAAAAAAGGAATCGTGTAATTGAGAAGCCAAACAAAAAAGAAAGAAAGGAAGTAGAAAAGAAAGGAAAAAAGGAATCGTGTAATTGAGAAGCAAAACAAAAAAGAAAGAAAGGAAGTAGAAAAGAAAGAAAAAAGGAATCGTGTAATTGAGAAGCAAAACAAAAAAGAAAGAAAGGAAGTAGAAAAGAAAGAAAAAAGGAATCGTGTAATTGAGAAGCCAAACAAAAAAGAAAGAAAGGAAGTAGAAAAGAAAGAAAAAAGGAATCGTATAATTGAGAAGCAAAACAAAAAAGAAAGAAAGGAAGTAGAAAAGAAAGAAAAAAGGAATCGTGTAATTGAGAAGCCAAACAAAAAAGAAAGAAAGGAAGTAGAAAAGAAAGAAAAAAGGAATCGTGTAATTGAGAAGTCAAACAAAAAAGAAAGAAAGGAAGTAGAAAAGAAAGGAAAAAAGGAATCGTGTAATTGAGAAGCCAAACAAAAAAGAAAGAAAGGAAGTAGAAAAGAAAGAAAAAAGGAATCGTGTAATTGAGAAGCCAAAGAAAAAAGAAAGAAAGGAAGTAGAAAATAAAGGAAAAAAGGAATCGTGTAATTGAGAAGCCAAACAAAAAAGAAAGAAAGGAAGTAGAAAAGAAAGAAAAAAAAGGAATCGTGTAATTGAGAAGCCAAACAAAAAAGAAAGAAAGGAAGTAGAAAAGAAAGGAAAAAAGGAATCGTGTAATTGAGAAGCCAAACAAAAAAGAAAGAAAGGAAGTAGAAAAGAAAGAAAAAAAAGGAATCGTGTAATTGAGAAGCCAAACAAAAAAGAAAGAAAGGAAGTAGAAAAGAAAGGAAAAAAGGAATCGTGTAATTGAGAAGCCAAACAAAAAAGAAAGAAAGGAAGTAGAAAAGAAAGGAAAAAAGGAATCGTGTAATTGAGAAGCCAAACAAAAAAGAAAGAAAGGAAGTAGAAAAGAAAGAAAAAAAAGGAATCGTGTAATTGAGAAGCCAAACAAAAAAGAAAGAAAGGAAGTAGAAAAGAAAGGAAAAAAGGAATCGTGTAATTGAGAAGCCAAACAAAAAAGAAAGAAAGGAAGTAGAAAAGAAAGGAAAAAAGGAATCGTGTAATTGAGAAGCCAAACAAAAAAGAAAGAAAGGAAGTAGAAAAGAAAGAAAAAAAAGGAATCGTGTAATTGAGAAGCCAAACAAAAAAGAAAGAAAGGAAGTAGAAAAGAAAGAAAAAAGGAATCGTGTAATTGAGAAGCCAAAGAAAAAAAGCGTAAATGGCGGAGAAACAAACATGGAATGAATTAGAAAATATATCAAAGATAAAGAGATATAAGAAAGATTTTTAAAAGCTGACTCTATGAAATATCCGCTTCATGTCTTCATTTCGACCCGTGAGGCCGCTTGGATAATTAATAAAGGCCTTTAGGAGTGAGAATATAAAACGTCGAGGTAGGGGAGGAAAAGCGAGGCTAACAGATAGGAAATCCGAAAGTCGGGGTGCTAGGGGCAAGTGTAACATATTTCATTTCCCGCGCAAAACGAGTCATTAGAAAATTTTTTCCCGCCTTGCCGCCATTTTGTTTCTGTTCACTTCGTTTTCGCCAATTATTTTTCTTTATTTGCTTTTTATCGTTTTTTTATTTTTATTTTTGAAAGTTAGTTTGAAATTTTCGATCGTCCGTTTGTTTGTTTGTTTGAATTAGGATAAAAACGAATAAATAAATAAATAAATGAATAAAAATTGAATAAGAGAAAAGCTATAATAATAAATGAAAAAGTTAAAACCGAACAGTGGACATCTATTATTCTACTCAGATCATTTCCATCAATTGAACGAACGAACACTTTTCTTCTGTTTATGTATTTGTTGGTATTACGTCTTTTTTTTTATACTTTCGGATATTCTTTAACGTTAAAAATCATGGTTTAAGTATCTAAGCGTCTTGCATAGACTGGCTCAAGGCCAGAATTTTAAAGTTTTATTATGTCCATTCAGGGCGTAATCTTCGCCGTCTCTATATTTTCACTCGCGTACAATGTCGAATACTACACAATGCTCAATGTTACTGGACTTCTGATTGAATGGTTTATAAATTTACAATAACCCAGTGGGAAGAGTGTTCGTCAATAGTCCGGGAGACCTGGGTTCAACCCCTGGTCGCGTCATACCAAAGACTTTAAAAATAGTACTTGATACCTCCTTGCCTAACACTCAGCAATATAAGGTACGTATCAAGGGTAAAATAGAGCAATCCAGGGAAAGGAGTAGCGCCCTCCCCTACACCTCGTTGTAGTAGCTATTGAAAAGGGAGCCTTCTGGTCACCCTCGACTACAGTCGCCTACAACTTACAACAAGAACAATTCCCATTTCAATTGTTGTGTTTGTTGCCAGGAGATCCGTGTTCGACCTCATAGCTCGGTATCGACACATTCTTCTTACATAGAGTATCTTTATTTTTCGTAAAATAAACGAGATTTAATATCGTTTCGAGCCTCTTTAGAATAGTTTCGGTTTTTAAAGCAATTTCCTATTTTGATCAATCTCAAAACCTGTAGCATAGATAACCCATGTATGTATTTATTCGATTCAACCCCTGTCAAGGTTATCCCGTCTGGAAGCTTAAAAGACGTTGGCTATATAGGAATACTTAAAAAAAAATTAAACTTTTTACTCATAGATGATTAATAGTGAATAGAATTATTTGTATTTGATAGAAATAAGTGAAAGCATTTTACTGTGTAGAAAAAAGAGTTCAGGTTTGTTTAAAATGTTATCTACAAAATGTGTTTAGAAATAATAAAATATGCATATCTGAAAAGGATTGGGCATTAGATAACCCATAGGGGTTGATACCCATAAAACCAAACTAAACCAAACCAAACCAAATCCTATATATCTAACATATATGCCTAAAAAGGATTTGGCATTAAATAACCATCAGTGGTTGATATGCCATAAAACCCAACCAGACCAAATTCTATATATCTAATATATATGTCTAAAAAGGATTTGGCAGTCATAACCTATAATGGTTGATATGCCATAAAACCAAACCAGATCAAATCCAGTTTTGAAGATCTCGGGGTGTGACATACCTTTTCTTAACAATACTCCCAGGTCTGACTCAGTGAGGTAATATGTGCTAGTGGCTGCTCTGTGGGTCAAATAATTTGTATTCGATAGAAATACATGATGTCTAAACGCAGTTTCTTCCAGGCAGCGGTCGTATCGATACTACTATATTGAAGCACGACATGGACTCTAACAAAACGACTGGAGAAGAAGCTAGAAGGCAATTACACAAGAATGCTGCGAGCAATCTTGAACAAGTCCTGGCGGCAACACCCCACAAGACACCAACTGTACGGCCACCTACCTCCTATCACGAAAACTATTCAAGTTAAACGAACCAGACATGCAGGACACTGCTGGAGAAGCAGGGACGAACTCATAAGTGATGTACTCTTATGGACCCCCACACATGGCCGTGCAAAAGCAGGACGACCAGCACGAACATACATTCAGCAACTATGTGAGGATACAGGATGTTGTCCAGAAGACCTGCCTGAGGCGATGAACGATAGGGAAAAGTGGCGAGAGAGGGTCAGGGATATCCGTGCTACCAGCACGACATGATGATGATGATGATGATTTATATAAAAAATTGTTACTTCTCTCTGTGAACGCAAATAAAACAGAGTTGATGAGGTTTAAACACAAAGATCGGTATGGTTTAATTTTATGGCATATCAATCATTGTTGGCTATGTGATGCCAAATCCTCTTTATACATTTATATTAAATATATAGGATTTGGGTTTGGTTGGGTTTTATGGCTTATCAACTATTGTAGGTTATTCAATGTCAAATCCTCTTTATAAATTTATATTAGATATATTGGATTGGGTTGGGTTGGGTTTTATGGCTTATCAACTATTGTAGGTTATTTAATGTCAAATCCTCTTTATAAATTTATATTAAATATATATGATTTGGTTTGGTTGGGATTTATGGCATATCAACCATTGTAGGTTATTTAATGTCGAATCCTCTTTATACATTTATATTGAATATAAGACTGCTACATGTTTTGAAACGGTCCTGGATGCAAAACCCGACAAAACAGCTGCTGTACGGCCACTTACCTCCTATCTTTCAAACTATCCAAGCAATAGGAATAAAACGTGTAGGGCACTTCTGGAGAAGCAAGGACGAACTTCTGAGTGAGTTTCTCTTATGAACGCTTGCCCAGTCGGCTGGGGCTGTAGAACACACCGACTGCCCCTCTGCAGGAGGACCGTCCTCAACGAGCGTCCTGGTAATGACACTAAACAATGTGATGGTGACGTTCCAGTGATGCTGGAGCTTTGGGGAATGCGGAGCACCACTTTATTGTCATCGCTCCCCAGTCCACACTGGCCCGGAGTGTTAGCATCTGATAGGGCCCTATATATGGGTCAAATAGAACTAAACTGTGTACTCATACTAAACTGAATTGTTTGAAATAGAAATGTTTTTGTCATTGAAACTGAACTTACGCTAAACTGAATTGTTTGAATTAGAACTGTTTGACTAAACTGAATAGCTTTAAATAGAAATGTTTTTGACGATTAAACTGTGTACTCATACTAAACTGAATTGTTTGAAATAGAACTAATTTTTGTATAAAAATGGATTTGGCATCAAATAACCTCCAAAGGCCGGTATACCATAAAACCCAAACAACCAAACAATTGACACAAAAGCTTATGAATTCCTAGACATAGATGCGCTAGTGTTTGCTGACCAGCAACTGTTGCGACATGCCAGCTTTTAAAATTAATGCGGGAGAATGATAGTGATTCTATAAACGCAAATCTTTGAAAGCCTTTAATTTCTATGATATTCCCAAAATACTGTCGTTTGGGTTCTTTGTTTAATGGCATATTGTTTAATGGGTAATTTAATGCGGAATCCATCCTTGTTAAAGGATAGTGGTACTATTTATCTCATAGCTGAGAGAGGAATAGGGGGTTTCATACCCCTCCTAAGACCATTAGTCTGAAAGTGAACAAGCACGATTGAAGCTCTGACTTGCTTACTAGGATGCCATAGAGACTCTTCTAATATTGCCCTATAAACTTTGGTAAACAATTACAAACAAAACCTTACTCAGTCCATAATTGTTATTTTTTTGTGAATAACATACTTAACTCAAAACTTTCAGTGGCAGGATAACTTTTCCAGTTTTTGAAAAATTGTTGTATACTGGATCTTGAGAAACAACGAGGAACACCTATATATAAATATATAATCTTGCATTAATAATTTTAGACCGTGACGCTTGTGTGGAGCAGGAGGTCAGTCGGAGAGAGTTCGCGTAGACAAAGGAGCTGTCGGTAATCCGAACGGCTTGCGGAAACTGAACTTCAACCAAAATTCTCGATCTTATATCATCTTAAAACTCCCACGTGACCCACATAGCCACGCCTCTTCACATACATAATGCTTGTTTTTCATTGGTCATGGTTTACACCCACGTATAGCTTGTTCTCCATTGGTTGTGGCTTACACCCACATATTTTTTAAGCCTCAGGTATCACGCCCATGTATTTCTGTTTTTCCGGTCGTTACTTTGTTGATTTTTCTCCGCCGATCAAGGCAATATATAACGAAATATTCTCAGGCCTTTGCATTTATATATATATATATATATGTATATACGAAGGACGATCGATAAATACGGTGAGTTTAGCATAAGGAGTCGGCAATAGGAAGAGCTGTTTACTATTGCACCTTTTTCCGGGAAATCAGAAGGGATGAGTCATTTCATGTCCCAGAACATTGTCAGAATAGATAAAGTGTTGACTGCAACGTCAAAGTAAGCGAGTTCGAACTGCAGTCCCGCTATTACGTTTACTTTTGGATTAATACCCTTGGAAAAGGTATGAACTCCCTTATCCTGCCAGCTATGGACTAAATAGTATCATTGCTGATCTTCTACGAGGAAAGCTTTTGCATCAAATGACCCACGACGGTTAATGTACAATTAAACAAAGAAACCAAATCAACCCTATATAATTCGGCTAAGTACTAATTTTTTATATGATCATTTTAATAATAACTGCACACCTTGCAAAGAAGTAAGACTTTGCCTACTCAGCCAGAAGTGTTCTTGGCATGACGTTTATGGTAGTACGGTTCCTGATCAGGAAAGTGCGAAGTAACTCCTTAATTGCAATTACTTCTGAGTTATTTCCCCTGGAGTTGTGGCTCGTGTACTGGACTAATACTCATGGGGAGCTAT
Source organism: Sepioteuthis lessoniana (assembly GCA_963585895.1). Lineage (NCBI taxonomy): Eukaryota > Metazoa > Mollusca > Cephalopoda > Myopsida > Loliginidae > Sepioteuthis > Sepioteuthis lessoniana. Next base: position 15,475,825 of record OY757944.1, read on the forward strand.
GGATCCCAAGTTAGGGGTTAAATAGTACTGTAACGTAATCATATCTACCAAACCACTCCACTCGGGCAGGATGTGACACAAGGTCAATTTTTAAGGGAGTTTAACAGGTTTGAATTCAGAGTTTTCCTTCTCCTAGACTAGTTGCCTCACTAAAGCTGAAGAACCTAGTCTGCCCTACTATTTACCCATAGCTGGAGGGAGAATAATTGGATTCATACCTTTCCCAAGGGTATTAGTGCTATGTGAAATACAATTAGTCTCGTCCAGGATTTGAACTCGTATCGCCGTGTCCATTTCCTAGGACGGTAACCATTACACCACGGGCACCTCAGTGTACTGTAACGTAATGGCCAAGGGATTTCGGTTCATGCCTTTGGGTTTAGTTAGGCTGAGAACCTTTCAGCTCAGCACTTGGGTTAGTTAGGTGCAAACACTAATGCAGGTGTTAACGCAGGTGCACGCGGGCGGACGAAGGTGTCACTCAGAGATATCACAATAGTCCAAGACGAAACGGATGACGGAGTGCGAGTGACGTCACGCACCGGAAGCGCGCAGAGGTTTGTGGAGAATTGAATGAAAGTTAGGGAATTGAGTTCTAGACGCCAAACGAGGAGGATCGACTTTTGGAGCTCGCAGACGCGAGGCGAACTTGCGCCCTATGAGGGCCGCTCGAGATGGGGGCCAAATGAATAAGACATCATAGCGAAATCGTTTCTCTCCTCCTTATGTCGAAACCTTTAACTCAAAGTTAATAAAAAGGTTTCGTACCTGAACAAGAAGTCGTTACGAGTTTTCGAATTTCGAGATTCCTATGTTCTTTATGTGTTCTATCGTTATGTATATATGTAATGAACGTCCCATATACATTTCGCAAATAGCCGTATTTACCTATAGTACAGTACCACCGCTCTCATTCTACTTGCAGGACTTTGGCATTAAATGACCCACACAGGTTGATATGTGTTCTGGGGTAGTTAACACCCCTATATCCATGGACAATATGGATTCGTCTAGCTTATGTAATGCCAGACATTTCTACCTTCAAGGTGAGAGTACACTCGTAGTTTAACCGCTCGTTGTGAACCCCAGGATTGGTTCATCTTATAATTGTGACACCTTAAACAGGAACACAACAATATGTCATTAAATAAAGAAAGCAAACTAAGAAAACCAGATGTCGTTTGAGTTAAGAAAATTTTTGTTGGTAAGAGTTTTATAGCATGTCAACCTTTGTGGGTTATTCAATGCCAAATCCTGTTTATATGTATAAATATGTGTATGTGTGTGTGCGCGCGCGTGTATGTGTGTGTGTGTGTCATTTCTAAATAAAGAGTTTGCTTGTGACTTCATTTTTTTAAAAAATTGCTACCACTCATTTGTTTGCACACAGTTAAACGGATTCAAGTATTCCTATCAAACATTAATAATTCAGTTAAATAGTATAATTTGTTTGCACTTAGTTGAATATAATTTGCTCACCTGTATGGTTTCAAATAATTATTTCTACCACTAATCCTTCGTAAATGGTTAAACAAATAATAATAATAATTCCTTGTAAAAGATCGAACAGTTCTATTTAACCCACAGATGGGACCCTAACTGGTACTACCACTCCGGGTCAGAGTTGGCCTAAGAATGATGGCAAGGAAGATGCACTCCACATTCCTCAGAGCTTCCAGACTGAAACTTCAGCATCAGATGGTTTAGTGTCATATCAGGACACTCATTAGGGAAGTCTTACCTCGTTGAAGAGATGCAGTCAGCGTTTCCTCCAGCCCCAGCCAACTGAGCTGTTGATTGAACTATTTAATGAAATTGCAAGTTAACCCATCTAGGGTTATGTTCTGCCTAGATATAAGAAATCACCTTCATGGTACAGATGTCAGCTCTACTACATAATCAAGTTACCTGAATTGATTTTTTTCAAAAAAGTTTTAAAATAAAGCTGTAGTGTTGTTTTCTTTAGGACGACAAATTTATCGTTCCACCCTGTAGATGTCAGCTCTACTACATAACCAAGTTAGCTGAACTGATTTTTTCAATAAAAGTTTTAAAATGAAGCAGTAGTGTTGTTTTCTTTAGGACGACAATTTTATCGTTCCACCCTGTAGATGTCAGCTCTACTACATAATCAAGTTAGCTGAATTGATTTTTTCAATAAAAGTTTTAAAATAAAGCTGTAGTGTTGTTTTCTTTATGACGACAATTTTATCGTTCCACCCTGTAATAATCCAACATAAATCGTTTATTTTCATATAGTTAAATTGCTTCCAGTAGACAAAGGATTAAATATTTCTATTTAACCCATTTATGGGACACTAACCGATACGGCCACTCCAGATCAGAGTTAGCCAAGTAGTAACAGTATGAAATGGTACTCCAGCTTCCCAAAGCTATAAGACACAGCTTATTGTTAAATTTCTTCATTCGTTGTTAAACATTTAAATTGTTCCAATCGCCCAATCGGCTGGGGCTATAGAATTCACCGACTGCTTCTCTGCCCCCTCTCACAACGAGTGTCCTAGATATGACACTAAGCAATCTGATGGTAAAGTCCCAGTGATGCTGGAATTTTGGGGAAAGGGGAGTACCCCTTCATTGCCATCGCTCTCATGTCCACCCTGACCCGGAGTGGTAGCACCTGATCTATCTATGGGTTAAATACAACTAACGGCATACTTATGCTACACTAAATAGCTTGAAATAGAAATGTTTTTGAAATTTAAACTGTACTAACATTTAAACTGCGTACTGATGCTAAACTGAATTGTTTGAAATAGAACTATTTTCATAAAAATGGATTTGGCGTAAAATAACTTACAAAGGTTGATATGCTAAACAACCAACCAACCAATTAAATTGTTTCAAGAATAGTAAATGGTTAAACATTTCTATTTGACCCATCGATGGGACCCTAACAGGTATTACCACTCCTGGTTAGAGTGGACCAAGGAGTAATGGTATTGGAGAGTTACTCCACATTCCCTAAATTCCAGGACAAGAACCTCACCATCAGATGCAGTTTAAAATTCGTGCCCAGGACTCTCTGATCTAGTCGTTTGGGGCTGTAGAATACACTGACTGCATATGACCCTAAACCATCTGATGGTGAGGCTTCAGTCTTGGAGCTTTGGGGAATGTGAAGTACCTCTTCACTGCCATTACTCTCAGGCCAACTCTGAATGGTAAGGATTCAGTAATGATGGAGCTTTGGGGAACGCCGAGAACCCATTTATTGCCATCTCTCCCTGTTTCACTGTGGCTCGGAGTGGGATCACCTGATAGGGTCCTATCTATGGGTAATGGGTAGAGTGTTCGCCAATGGTCCGGGAAACTGGGGTTCAATCCTAGGTCGAGTCATACGAAAGACTCAAAAGGGATACTTGATAACGTTTTAATTAATACTCAGCATTATAAGGTTGGGATCAAAGGTAAAGTGGTGCAATCCAGGGAATGGAGTAACGCCCTACCCCAACATTTCAGTGTAGTAGGGATAAAAGGGATTCTTCGGGTCTCCCTCGACGATGGTCGCCAACAGTACTTACTTATGCTAAATTGAATTGTTTGAAATTGAACTGTTTTTACATGTAACTGTGTGTGAAAAAACTATATTTTGTACTCAAAATCCCAGAGGTGTTTGTGCGTTGTTTTCTAGGACGGATTCTGGGTTCATTTTGCTCTTTTGAGATTCTTTTGGTGCAGGGACTGAAGGAATTGGAAATAAGAAAACAAGTGGAGATCATCCAGACTACAGCATTATTAAGATCGGCCAGAATACCGAGAAGAGTCCTGGTGACTTGAGAAGGTTCGCTGTCACTCAAACTCTAGTAAGAAACCATCGGCTTTTGCTGGTGTGAAAAACTCTCAAAATGGTAAAACAACGATAATTATAAAAATAACAACAATTATAATTACAATAATAATTATCCGAATTGTCGAATTTGCTGTTCCGGTGGACCACTGAGTGAAATTGAAAGAAAGTGGAAAAAGGGATAAGTACCAAGACCTTGCTCGGGAACTGAAATAAACTTTGGAACATGAAAGTAATGCTGATACTAAATTTAGATTGTGCTCTTGGTACAATCTCCAAGGGATTGGTTTAGAAACATAGTTATATGATCAAACAGTTCTATTTCAAGCGATTCAATTTAGTTTACGTCATTTGTTTTCACTAATTTGAAATGTCCAAATACACAGTTTAAATGTCAAGCAGTTCTATTTGACCCCTATATAGGGACATTTAGCTTCTACCCTCCGAACCAGAGTGGGGCTGGGAGTAATGACAATAGGGAATACTCTGCAGGTTTGATATGGCTGTTATTACCTCTGAATAGCTTGAAATTAAGTGCAGCTGCACGTAGAAACACACATGACCACCAAAGTCATCTTATATATATATATATATATATATATATATATATATATATATATATATAACAAGGGATATAAAGTTATTAGTAACTAATGAAAATTATAATTCATACAAATGATATATGGTTTTTTAAACTTTTTACCATATTTATTTAACCAATACAAAATGAGGGCTTCCTAGTTATGACACAAAATCTGATGATGAGGTTCCAGTTCTGGAGCGTGGGGCGGGGGTTATTTAATTGGAGCCTTGTTATTCTTCTTATAGAAATCGTGAATGTGGTAATCAAGAAACTTCAAATCTTGCAGACTTTTGAAATATTAAAGCAATTGTGTGATATGTGTATGAGATCTTAAGGCATGGGTCCCCAACCTTTTCAGCCGAGGACCACAAAGCTTAACTCAGGGTTCAGGGCTAAAATCTTAAAAACTTGACTGTTGCAAATGCAGCATACTCTTTGCATCTTTCCTTTCCGAGAACAACTGTTCACAGTGCGAAGGTGGTGCCAAACCTACTCATTATTGTGCTGGGTAAGCGCGATAAGTTTGGGGAATTATTCAGACAGGAGCTTGTGATTCTTCTTATAGAAATCGAAGATGTGGCAATCAAAGAACTTAAACTTGAAATCTTCCGAACATGAAAGATCAATGAGTTCCATCTGCAGTTGGAATGGTACATACACACACACATACACACACAAACACATACACACACACATACACACACATGCATACACACATGCACACACACACATACACACATACGCATACATATACATACACGCACACATACACATACACACATACACACACACACATACACGCATACACACATACACACTCACATACACACACATACACGCACACATACACACACGCACACATACACACATACACACACACACACGTACACACACTTACACACACGTACAAACTTATATCTAATAATATTCGATAGGTATAAACAGATTGTATGGATAGATACATTGATAGATATGAATACACACACACACACACAATGTAAATATAACCACACAATGTACGCGATACCCTAAACTCTTGACATAAAATAAACCTAGATGAATTGACATGCCGTTAAATGTTGTCACCCATCTCAGTACTCGTTGTGTTATATAATTACGGAATGATCTTTTTATATTAATCATTTTTACGTTAATCATATTTTATCATTCAGTTTGGTTGGGCTTTAAACTATTCGGCCCTTAGTTCAGGTGCACAGATATTGGGTACTGTTTACGCTCGCGCGCAGAGGATATGACAATCACAATTGTCATGATAAACCTCAGATAGAAAATGGGATTGGAGTGTGGATGACGTCATGCCCGGAAGCGATGGGCTGAGAATTTGGGTATTTTGAAAAACACGTCAGTTGGGTACTCGACAGTAGGCGAGTCGTGTTGGTAGTTTACTGGGGGCCAGTCCGGTTGAGTTTTACTAGAGGCCAGTCGAGTTGGGTACTCGACTGGGGTCAGTCCAGTTGGGAGTTGACTTTGGCTATGTCGAGAGTTGAAGTTGAGTTAAGACCATGGTGGTGAGAAGTTGAAGTCTGACCCTGGAGTTCTGCAGATCTCTGCCGACAGAGATCTGAAAGACTACGAGATGTGCCGAGCGTTTGAGTTTTGTTAGTATAGAATGATAAAGAATTATGTCTCTCTCTCTCTCCTCGTGTCGAAGAACCGAACTCAGAAATCAAGAAGTTAATAAACGTTCGTACCTGAACAACGGAGTCACCTGTGTATTTGAGTTTGCCGATTGTGTTTTCATATATGTATAACGTTTGTGATTGATATGGATATACAACAGTTGATGCTTAACTTTTTCCTTTATTTTTCATGTTATATTTCAAGTCTGGCACAGAGGTTTTTAGTTGCTGTATCTGCTGATACTTGGACTGTGGAATCAAAGTGAGTGAGTTCGAACTCCAGTCGTGCTATTATGTTCACATTCGGATTGATACCTTTGAGAAAGTTAAAAAAAAAACCGTAATCGCAAGCGTCAGCTATTGGTTAAATAGCTCCACTACTATTCTTTTACAAGGATAGCTTTATCATTAAATAACCCATGAATTATAATATGCCATTAAATAAAGAAACCAAAACCAAACAAAACCACTTGTCTTATTATCCACAAAGCTTTGCCTAGTTTGGCATAGAGGTCTATGGTTACTTACAGTACCTGCACTAAGTGGTCACCCATCTAAATACTTTACTGGCTCGTTGTTTCTTAACTTCTTGTTTTTTTTTATTTTTTCACTTAACGGAACGAAACGTACTTTTTTTTTTACTATACTCATTATTCTCAGAAAAACTTCCACGCATGGACACATTAGTGTTGGCAAACCAGCGGAAATTTACATTTATTCGTTCTGTACGGACACTGGATACGGTCTAGAAGACAAACCATCGAAATGAATACATAGATAAGAGAGAAGGACCCAAACATTTAGGGATAAACACAAAGACAGAAATACGAGGATCATTTAATAAGTTTCCAGACTTTTTTTCATATGGGCATTTTTATTGATAGTACACACATGAAACTCTAGTCCCCTTCGAAATAATCTCCTCTAGCTGCAAGGCACTTGTTGTACCCTTCCAATAACTTCTGAAAGGCCCCATGGAAGTCCTCTTGTGTGAGTGTATCAATGACCTTCGTCAAAGCCTCTTTCCTCTCCTTGTCTCATAACGACAGCCTGTGAGCTTAGGGAAATAACCAAAAGTCACAGGGAGCAAGGTCTGGACTATAGGGAGGCTGAAGAACTGTCTTGATGCCCATCTTGGTCAAATAGTCTGTGACAAGGATGGAGTTGTGGACTGGTGAATTGTCCTGGTGGAAATGCCACTGATCCGATTTGAAGAGGGCTGGCCTCTTCCGACGGGATCTCTTCCTGAAACTCCCTTAAAACCTCAACATAATAACCCTAATCCTAACCCTTTGGCCAATCAACTTGTGTGTATTAACTTTCTTACTCCTCCTACACCTCTCATCATTCCTCACAGATTCCCTGCCTTCCTTGAATCTCTTATACCACTCAAAAACTGATGCTCGTTTCATGCAAGATGCTCCAAAAGCAGTCTGAAGCATTCCATGCGTTTCTGTGACATTTTATCCAACTTTAAAACAGAATTTTATTGCATATCGTTCTTCTAAAGTGTCCTCACATCCAGATTGCATTTTTGAAATTCACCAGCCGTGACAATCAGGCTTTGGTAGGGTGTATTCCAATTGCAGCTGTAGCTGTTGATTTGAACCTGAAATCATAAAAATTGGTCAGTCATCTCATAAGATGTATAGCAATAACATAGTGAATTTTCAAGAGTCTACGCCAATTCTAAATAGAAATTTACTAAGCTTTTTGCTTAGATGTGGCACAAGGACATATGAAAGGGGCACCCAATGAGACTCGAACTCACTCGTGTAGGTTTGCTAGTCGAGCTTGCTAACCATTACACCACCAGAGGCGCCTCTACGCCAATTCTAAATGCCTGTACAAAAAGTCTGGAAACTTATTGAATGCTCCACGTATCTACTCCATATGTATAAAGAGGATTTGGCTTTAAATAACCTGCAAGTGTTGATATTCCATAAAACTCAACCAAGCCAAGACGCCCGTAGAGTTACAGTTGCCGTTGTAGGAAATGGATACTGTGACCCGAGTTCTAATCAAGGACGAGGCTGTCTGCATTTCGCATAAGCCTTTGAGGAAGGTACGAATCTAACGATTCTTCGTCCATCTAGTAGGGCAGACTGCGCTCTTTAACCTTGAAGTGACAGTTAGTCTGAGTGTTGGAAAACTTTAAATTCAAATCTTTTTTAACTCCACGCAAAAATTGACCTTGTGTCGCATCCAGCTTAGACTGAGGGGCTGGATGAATAAATGTATTTTTTACCTATAGCTGGAGGTGGGGAGTATGCCTTGAAGATGATGAAATATTCTTAATGGAAATTGACCAAAACTGTCAAAGGCTCTCAATTTTTTAAAAAGTAAATAGAAAGGAGGAAATTAGATAAATTGAAAAAGTCATTTAAACCCAGCTGCATAAATAGATTCTTTTAAATGCGGGTTTAGGGAAGACCCTGAAAGCCAAATTACGTAGTCACCCGCAAAAACGCCCCTCCTTGCTTTCAGCACACGGAATCTTTTACAGATGTTGTAAAATATACTTGCCGAAAAAAAAAAATTTGAAAAGAAAGAAAGAAAGAAAGAAAGAAAGAAAGAAAGAACGAAATAAAGAACGAGAACAAA
>OY757944.1:15489462-15551962 GCA_963585895.1 Sepioteuthis lessoniana
CTGACACAATGATAAACGACGCATCAAGGAAGACGCAAGAGGAAGACACAGGAAGAAACGACGCAGGAATGAAGGACGCATGAAAAAACGACAGGAAGACTTCTTTAACAATATTTTTACCTCTCACTTTATTGCAAGGGTTTGAAAGGGTTGTTGAAGGTTTGCATGTGAGAGGATGCTGGAGACTGAACATAAACTTCATATTTTGCCCCCACTGTTATGACCGTCACGTTGTGTCTTTCTTGTTTTCCTGATGTTGGGGTCAACTCCATCAGGGCTTTTCCGAGGGCCCCCTCGGTCGGGTGTGGCCTTCCCGACCACATCTGGTCTCTACTGTCTGGAAGTCTGCTGGCAACTGCTTCGGGGGTTTTCCGTGTGCCCCCTCGGTCGGGTGTGGCTTTCCCTACCACATCTGGTCTCTACTGTCTGGAATTCGACTGGCAACTGCATCAGGGGTTTCCGAGGTCCCCCTCGGTCGGGTGTGGCCTTCCCTACCACATCTCGTCTCTAACCCTCTGGGAGTCTGCTGGCAACTGCTTTGGCACCCCAAACTCAACTGAGTTAAATAATAACTCAACGCCCACACGATCGCCTACTGGATCTTTGAATCGGATGTTTAATCGTCATCAAGCGGAAATAACTGTCATGCAGTTCAGAGGTTACTCTCTTCCGGTGCATGACTGTAATGGCACAATGAGACCTTCACCTTGTCCCATACCATAAGCCTTAATCCGCCCACGCGATCTCTTTCGATTACTGGTCATTGAAATGTGTCACTTCCTTCCGGTGTATCACCTCGGAATAGCATTTTTAGGCCGGGGCGAGGGGTCAAAATATAATAATAGATGATGAATGAATATTAACTTCTACGCTTAATTTCTTGAAAGGGGTCCTAGCTGGCGTATGTGTGAGAGAGACAGGGAGAGAAAGACACACCGAAACAGACGGAGGAAGACTTGAAGGACTTGTACACTGCTATATTGACCCGCATCGTGCCACACTCAGAGCTTTCACTTAGGACTTCTGCTCTTTGACGAAAAGTACTCAACCGGAGGCCGCTATAGGTCATTGCCCTACCGAGCGCCTGCCGGTCATTCTCCATGACTAACCGTATCTGGACCCGAGACTGACTGTTTCTCTGTGAGTAAGTGCGTATATAATTTCCCAACGTCTATGTATCTCCGTTCAGTGGTTCACATTTCACAGTGGTTCTACATTTGCTGCTTCGGCTTATTTATACGGGTGCGTGTAACATATTGACCTCTGACCCGGCCGAGCTGTCAAATGGGAAATGCACCTGCGTAAATAACAGGTGCATCCAGTCGAAGATATCAGTGGATAACCTTGACTGTCAACAGGTTGAATTGAGTGCGAATTGTGACGCCACAGGAAGCAGGTGGACGTTAAACAATGATATAACCCGGCGCGACAGAGAAGTTGAGTTAGCTGGAGATCAGAGTTTGAAGTCAGTGTTCCAGTTCGAGGAGTGAGACTCAGACCCAGCAGAGGCTGGGCCCTCAGGCCCCCGGTTGAGCAGCCCCAGAGAACGGGAAAGAAATGCTGCTATAACCAGAAGAGTGGGGGTCAATATGTTGCAGTCTTTGTTCAGTCTCCAATTCACCTCTCGCACATAATCTTTCGTAGCCCTTTCGTAACCTTTTCAAATAAAGTGAGAGGTATATTTTTTTTTAAAGAACTTTGTCCGCTCGTCTTTATTGTGTTGACAATGTTTCCGCATGCATATGTATTATGTGGCTATATAACATGCGTCCAATGCAGTGAAATCTCTGATTAACGACTGGGTCAAGGGTCAACATACCCAACATGCCCAACTGACTCTAATTTGTTACACAGTAGACAAAACCTGAAGCAAATAGAGCGCGAAATTGATTATTGAAATGTCGATCATTTACCCATCTTACCCTGTATATATAAACGCTTGGATTCGGTTTGGTTTCTTTGTTTGATGGCATATCATTTTTGTGAGTTATCTAATGACAAAACCACCCTTTTAGAAAAACAGCAGTGATATTATTTAACACATAGTTGATGGGATAAAGAGGTTTATACCTTTTCCGAATGTATTAGTTCGATAATGAACATAATCGCGCAACTGAGGATCTAACTCGCTTACAACGGTATTTCAGTCAAGCGCATAAGCCACTATATTACATAGACTTCCCCATATATAAATTCGTGTTTGTACGTGTGTCTGCGCGCACACGCACGCGCGTGTGTGTTTGTGCAAATTAAATGTTGTAAATAGACGGAGATGTATAAAGAGATATGAACAGAGTGAAATAGATAGGAATATGTTGACAGAATCGGAAAGAATGAGAGTGAGAGATGAACAGGTTGAAATAATATGGATATATAAATTGAGAGAGAGAGAGAGAGAGAGACAGGGAGAGAGAGAGAGAGAGAGAGAGAAAGAGAGAGAGAGAGAGAGTAGAAGGAGACTTGTAGCTTTACCGTCAGATGCAGTTTAGGGTAATACACTGGATACGTACCCTTACGCTGACTCTCTCTCTCTCTCTCTCTCTCTCTCCCGAGGGGAAAGAGTCAGCCTATTCTAAGCTCTACCGACAGAGCGTGGGCTTCACTATATATCAATCAGTCCTGGATAGTGTCATTACAACATGACGGCCAATTAATTCTACGGCTTTTCCGTGGTGTTCTGTCTGTATAGAAAGAGAGCGTCCCATTTTCCGACGTAGTAAAAAAATGGCGGCAAAATTAATTAAAAAAATAATTTCAGCGTCATTGATCCCAGTGACTCTATTATATATATCATCATCATCATCATATCGTGCTGGCAGCACGGATATCCCTGACCCTCTCTCGCCACTCCTCCCTATCGTTCATCGCCCTAGGTAGGTCTTCAGGACAACAACCTGTATCCTCACATAGCTGCTGAATGTACGTTCGAGCTGGTCGTCCTGCTTTTGCGCGGCCATGTGTGGGGATCCATAAGAGTACATCTCTTATGAGTTCATCTCTGCTTCTCCAGCAGTGTCCTGCATGTAAATAATGGAAAGGAATCCGACATTATGGAGAAAAATTGAAAAAAAAAAAAAGTAATCGAAAGTGAAGAATTAATTGTGAAGGAAACTCGACGTTAAACGTTTCTTTTTTAATGACCCTTCAGCAGGATTTTAGAACCAAGAGCTGATAGAGCACAACACTTGGTATCACCATTCTAAAATCCTGATGAAGGTTCATTAAACTTTCCTTCACAATAAATTCTTCACTTTTGATTACTTTGTTTTTCATTATATATATATATATATATATATATATATATATTGCCCGTGGTGTAATGGTTATCGTCGTAGGAAATGGACAAGTATTAGAGCGTTGGAGACTGGAGATTGCACTAGATCACCTTACTTGCTACCGTAATAACGGAAGCCAATACTATTGTTGGACTATATCTTTATTCTCTATTGACTAATCCTATGTTCTTGTCTACTAATAGTCTCTCTATTGTATATACTTTTTCCTGAGAATAGATCTCTATTTCCTCTCATATCGTGGTTTGTCCTTTATTTAATATTACAAGCGTTAACTAATCATATGTTATTGTCTACTAATAGTCTCTCTATTGTATATACTTTTTCCTGAGAATATATCTCAATTTCCTCTCATATCGTGGTTTGTCCTTTATCTAATATTACAAGCGTTCAGTAACCAGAACGCAACATATATATACTCAACCATATGATTTATTTCTTTTGAGTGAAAATTTAACATTCTTTTCCTTCAAGCTACATTTGATTTTAACATCATTTAATAATCAAAAAATTGTACAAATTTGTTTGCTAACACTTTGTAGTGAAATTGAAAGGCAGAACCCGCTGACTGTGGCCTCCGATGAGCCAACCGGGGTTTGTCGTTCAAAGAGATAACAAATGGCGTGCTGTATATGCAGGTGGAACAGCAGACGTCTACGTGAATACAGCAACCGTCCTCGGCTGGGTAAAAAACTGGTGGTGAGCCGAACGAACGAACGAGAGGAATGAAATGTAACAACAAAGCTGTGTGAATTAAATTCCTTTCATAGCAAAAAAAAAAAAAAAAAAAAAAAAAAAAAGAATGAAGCAAGAAGTGACGAGCGAAATAGCCGACCTCAAAGTTTGAAACGAGCGCGATTGTGTCTTGTGTGTGGAGTACCGGAAGTATAGAAAAAAAAACACGGAAGCACGAGCGCAATTTGCAGTGCAATTTGTAGGTCATGCGTCTCGTCTCGTCTCGTCTCTGGTGGGACAGGGGTTGTGATATAAGCAAATATCGGCCAGCCAGAACTGGTATAAAAGAAATAATCTCAGTATTGTTGTTGTCGCATTTGTTGCTTCACAGTAGGATTGTGCGAACCACAGTGTATTGACGCGCCAAGTAAAAGAGAAATAGAGAGACAAGACACAGGTAGCAAGTAGTTAAAAGGTTTCACATTTTTATTGCTTTAAAAATATTCATACTGTTATTCCATCTGTTGATAAAGAAATTCAGCAGCAGCTACATATACTTTTAAGGCATAAATACTAGTGCCTTCAATAAGTTTCTAGAATTTTTTGTACAGGTATTTAAAATTGGCGTAGACTCTTAAAAATTCAGTGTCATTGATATACATCTTTTTAGATGACTGACCAATTTTTATGTTTTCAGGATCAAATTAACAGCTACATTGGAATACACCCTACTAAAGCCTGATTGTCACAGCTGGTGAACTTCAAAAATGCAATCTGGACGTGAAGATACTTTAGAAGAACGATGTGCAATAAAATTGTGTTTTAAGCTTGGAAAAAATGCCAGAGAAACGTAAGCAATGCTTGAGACTGCTTTTGGAGCATCTTGCATGAATCGAGCATCAGTTTTTGAGTGGCATAAGAAATTCAAGGAAGGCAGGGAGTCTGTGAGGGATGATGAGAGGTGTAGGAGGAGTAAGGAAGTCAGAACACCAGAGTTTAGTGGCCAAAAAAGGATTTCATGGATAAGGACCGTCGTGTGCCTATAGAAACAATAAGTGCACTCTTTGATGTCATCGTGGGAACTGTACACTAAGATTATTCGCGAGGAACTGAAGATGCGGAAGATTTGCGCGAAATTTGTACCAAGGGTGCTCAGAGAAGATCAGAAAGAAAGACGTTGTCATGACAGCGCAAAATTTAAACCCATTCCCCCTCTCCTTCGATGGAGATTCATTTTCGGCTAAAAAAATCACTCTCATTCCGATGACGCTAGACTCCTACTGAAACATGTCGATCTTATTTTTAGTTAGATTTCATTCCAAATTTTACTCTCTCTCTCTCTATATATATATACATATATATATATATATTGGTAGATAGATTGAAGGATAGATAGAGAAAGAGAGAAACAGACAGAGTATGTGCATTTGCGTGATAGCTAGATAGGGAGAGTGACATATATAGAAAGAAAGAATGTGTGCGTCAGCGTTAGCTTGTCCGAGTGATAGATTGTGTGTGTATCTGATTGAGAAAGAGAAAGAGAGAGAGAGAGAGAGTGAGAGAGAGAGAGATTTTGTGTGTATGTGATAGAGAGAATGATTGAGAAAGTGTGTGTGTGTGTTTGAGAAAGAGTGTGTGTGTGTGTGATAGAGTGTGTGTGTGTGAGTGTGTGATAGAGTGTGTGTGTGTGTGTGTGTGACCAAGAGAGTGTGTGTGAGTGTGTGAGATGGAAAGTGTGTGTCTGTGTGTGTGTGTGTGTGATTGAGAGAATGACAGCGAGAGAGAGTGAGTGTGTGATACAGAGATAGAAAAAGAGAGAGATAGAGAGCGTGTGTCTCTGTGTGTGTGATAGAAAAAGTGTGTGTGTGATAGAGAGAGAGAGTTCGTCTGTATAAGAGAGAGATAGATAGAGAGAGAGAGAGTGTGTGAGTGTGTGTGTGTGATAGAGAGACAGACAGTGTGTGTATGTGTGATCGAGAGAGTGAGTGTGTGTGTGAGTGTACCTCTGTCATAGAGTGTGTGTGTGTATGTAAGAGGGAGAGAGAGAGAGAGAGAGAAAGTGCGGTTGTAAGAGACAGAGAGAGTGAGATAGAGTGTCTATTTGTGATAGAGAGTGCGTGTGTGAGAGAGAGAATGTATGCGAGTGACAGAGAGAGAGAGAGAGAGGTGGAATTTGTATGTGACAGAAAGAGAGAGAGAAAAAGAGAAAGTAAGAGTGTGTGTGTGTGTGTGTGATAGAGAATGATAGTGGTAATTTATTAAGCTTTTTGCTTAGATGTGGCACAAGGCCATATGAAAGGGGCACCCAATGAGACTCGAACTCACTCGTTGTGTGTAATAGACAGAGAGAGAGAGAGAGAGAGAGAGAGAAGGAGAGAGAAGTGTGTGAGTGATATAGAGAGAGTGTGTGTGTGTGTGTGTGCATGTGTCTCTGTGAGAGAGAGTGTGTGAGAAAGAGAGAGAGAGAGTTGTATGTGAGAGAGGCAGAGAGAGAAAGAGACTATATGTGTGCGTGATAGAGTGAGTGCGTGTGTATAAGAGCGAGTGAGAGTGTGTGTGTGTGTGAGAGAGAGAGAGAGACAGAGAGAGAGACTGAGAGAGACAATGTGTGAGTAAGAGAGAGAGAGAGAGACAGACAGACAGACAGACAGACAGACAGGCATTAAACTCTATCTGATGGCGAGGCCCTAGTCTTGGAGGTTTTGTGGAATACGGAGTACTCCTTCATTACCATTACTCCCAGGACCACTCTTTACCGGAGTGGTAGTACTTGTTAAAGTCCCATGTATGGTTCAAATCGAAATATTCTATAATTTACTTCGTATTGGTTTCATTTCGTTTCTCTGTTTCATGGCATACCAGCCATTTTTTTTCTTTGGTAGACCAAGACATGTTGGTGAATACTATGGTCCCAATTTTTTATGCACAGAATCTACTTCACATTCAGAAAAAAAAAGAAAAGGCTACAATTAAATTTATGAATTTCAGTCAAAAATATATGGGTTCTGTTTTTTTTGGGTGTTACTCTGTATATATATATATATATATATATATATTTCTTTAAGAAAAACAAAACCCGGTCACATTAGGATTATAAATTTATTTCCATCCATAGGGAGGCTGAGGAACTGTCTTGATGCCCATCTTGGTCAAATAGTCTGTGACAAGGATGGACTGGTGCATTGTCCTGGTGGAAATGCCACTGACCCGATTTAAAGAGTGCTGGCCTCTTCCCTTGGAATATCTTCCTGAACTCCCTTAAAACCTCAACGTAGTAACCTTAACCCTAACCATTTGGCCAATCAACTCAGGTATTCTGACTTCCTTACTCCTCCTACCTCTCATCATCCCTCACAAATATCCTGGTTTCCTTGAATCTCTTATGCCACCCAAAAACTGATTCTCGATTCATGCAAGATGGTCGAAAAGTAGTCTGAAGCATTCCATACATTTCTGTGGCATTTTTTCCAAGTTTAAAACACAATTTTATTGCATATGGTTCTTCTAAAATGTCAGATTGCATTTTTGAAATTCACCAGCTGTGACAATCAGGCTTTAGTAGGGTGTATTCCAATTCCTACTGTATCTGTTCATTTGAAGCTGAAATCATAAAAATTGGTCAGTCATCTCATAAGATGTACAGCAATAATATAGTGAATTTTCGAGAGTCTACATCAATTTTAAATGCTTGTACAAAAAAAAAAAAAATCTGGAAACTTATTGAATGCACTTCGTACATGCCCAGCAGTAAAGAACAATACACTTCGGTAGATACAGTTAATGCATTAGTGTCTTTGTTTTGACGGCATATCAACCTTCGTGGATTATTTAATGTCAAAGCTGTACTTGTTGAAGAATAGCAGTATTAGTCTGCAAGTGGAGCTAATGGTTCGACTGAAGTTCGAACTTGCTTCATATAATTACACAGTCCAGCACATTAGCTACAACACTCCTACCCCTCCATCATTAATAGAGTTCATCATTATGAGGCAAATTAAGTTAGGCTATCAAACGATATGCTTCTGGTTTATCGGTTTTCTCTATTTTAACTGTACCGATATTTTGATTTGTAATTTGATATATTTTATTCTTGGTGCATCGGGGAATCAGTATGTCAATGAAGGGTGGTTAGGTGCTCGTCTCGTACCGGTAACCTCTACCGCAAAGGCATACAAAGACTTAACCTCGGTACTATCGATGGGACTTAAAATACACTGACTGTATCCCCAGCAGAGAGGTAAGAGCAATGCAACCCTGTCTCTACATCCGATGGTGAAGCTGCAGTTATTGAGATCTGTGGAGTATGAGGCCACCCCTTCATTGCCATTACTCTCTTTTCCCCCCGGAATTGTAGTACCTGTTAAGGTCCCATCTATGGGTTAAATAGATCTGTTGAAAAATTATTTGTATTAGAGAAGAATACTTGGTTCAATATTACTGTATGCAAATTATTTGTATAAAGAATAAACATTTAAAGCAATATTACTTGAAGCTTAGAATATACTGACTGTATCTTCCGCAGAGAAATATGACCCCCCCCCAAATGTCTTGAGTATGACACTAAATTACATCTGATAGTGAGACTCCAGTGTTGGAGATCTGAGGATTGTAAAATATGCCTTAATTCCCAGTACTCCCAGGTCCACTCTGATCTGGATTAGAATTACCTGTTAGGGTCCTCTCTATAGGTCAATTAGATCTGTTTAAAATTATTTGTATTAGATAGGACCACATGCAAAAAAAATAAATCTTCAAAAACAGTAGCAGAAAAGAATATTAATATAAATGCACAACGAATGCAATTCTCTAACCTCTCAGTATAAAATAACTCTAGACAGACTAAACATCAGGGTAAAAATACTAAATAATTTTGGGAGGAGTGTCTTTGAAACAAGTGCGAATTTTATAGCGGGAAATACAGTATTATATATATATATATATATAAAGAAAAAATTCTTATATATATATATATATATATATATATAAGAATTTTTTCTTTTTTGTATGTCAAAAGAGAGAAAATTTTACTAAGCTTTTTGCTTAGATGTGGCACAAGGCCGGATGAATGGGGCACCCCATGAGACTCGAACTCACTCGTGAAGGTTTACCTGTATCGGTTTATACAGGGGTCACTATTCATGTTGGATTTCTAATCGGGATTGGTTCTTTCTTTCTCGTCTTTCTCTTTTCGAGAGTGTCTCCTATTCTCCTTTGTGGATACATTTTTTTATTTAGCAAATCCCCCGGGAAAAACAGGAAACATACCCGTATGTAAGTAAGAAAAAGATAATTCTTAAAAAGATATAAAACTCTTTCTGGCCCCTATTCCTTTTGAATATATATATATATATATATATATATATATATATATGTATATATATATATATATATATGAATAGAGGAATTACATATATCTGAATTACCATAACTAGAAAATACGACAAGCACTTTGTGCGACATACGGAACACTTGACAGCTGTTTCGACCTTATTAGTGTATAGCATGATCTCCTTCACCAAAGATCGAACCAGCGACCCCAGAATGTAAAGCCAATAGTCAACCACTTAGACACCAGTACACATCATTCACAAGCCATCCCAAATTAACTAATCATCTGAAGGGATCAAATGTACCTTCAAGACACATCAAGTTAAGAGTTTGCGCATTAAGCACGACAAGTTAATTCATTACCGCTATGATGTGAACCGGTGACTCAGTGGTAGAGTGTCGGCTCTGCATTTAGTGGTTGCAGGTTCGATCTCTAGTAGGTGAGATTACTGCATGCACAGCTGATAAGGTCGAAACACCTGTCCAGAATTCCGTATGTCTGAGCAGAGTATTTGCTGGATTTTCTTGTCATGGTAATTCTATATATAAATATCTATTCTTATTAAAGACCAAAAATTATGAAAACTTTTAAACACCAGTATCGCAATACATACTTTGTGTGATCAAAGGTCTAAATAATTTACGAAATATTTTCACACAGTTAAATGGTTTCAAATATTACAATCTGACTGTAATAATTCTGTTTTGCATTAATCATTTATATATATATATATATATATATACTTTCTTTAAGAAAAAACAACGAAACCAATCACAAAGGATTATAAATTTATTCCCATCCTGTTACGCATTTTTAAAATTTCCAAAAACACGAAAAAAAATTAACAGGACTTCTTCAGAGTTTTTTGATAAAAAATCTAGAATAGACACATAAGAGTGGGAGGGGATAGAAGAGTGGAAGGGGATAGAAGAGTGGGAGGGGATAGAAGAGGGGTGAAGAGTTACCTCTTCATTAAGCCCACTTCCGTTTTAAATTTAAAATTTCGGTTAGCAATGTAGTAAATTTATTTAAAAAAATTTTTTAAACTTAATATTTTTTAAAAAATTTACATTTAGACTTAAATTACAGATATTTTTAATTAGATTTAAATTTTAATTAATAATCTCACGTAAAGATGCAATAATATATATATTAAAACAAAAACAAATATTTAATTTACTTAAATATTTTAAAATTTCAAAAATATTTAGAAGGCATTAATCAGTTACACTTTTTATGCGTAGTACATATGTATTATATGCTTTTTCACAATTTTCTATCTAACAATTTATTTTATTTATTCTCAAAATTAACTCTGATTCTCAAAATAACTTTATGCTTTTTAAAAAAAAAAACTTTATATATATATACATATATATATATATATATATATATATATATATATATATGTTTGTTGTAGGTTCAAAGAAAGAATAAACATATATTTTAAAATAGGTAATTCCACGAAGAGATTTGTATTTTTTAAAAATTTATCTATTTTGTTCTTAAATACGTGTATGTTTCTAGCTTTTTGCTTTTGTCAGAGAACATGTGTGGCCCAAGGGCTTGTTAATGGGGTACTCAATGAGACTTGAACTCAACCCTGTTCGCAGTTTGAATGTTTTTCCGTTTGGTTGGGTTTTATATAGAGGTTATTCTCGCTTTTTCTTAGAGTGTGTTTACTTTAGTCTGCTTTACCCCTCATTGGTATTTGATATGTTTTTGTCATTATGTGTAGAGGTGTTGGTGTGCGTTGAGGTGGTTTTGTGTTTCACTAAGAGTTATTTTTTTTCTGTGTGTGTGTGTGTGTGTGTGTGAGTGTGTCTTGGGGATTTGTGTGTGTGTGTGGCAATGTGGTTTTAAATTTACTGGATACTCTTCCCTTTTTTTAATATCAAAACCCAATCAAACCAAATCCTATATAATATATATATATAT
Organism: Sepioteuthis lessoniana; assembly: GCA_963585895.1. Taxonomy (NCBI): domain Eukaryota; kingdom Metazoa; phylum Mollusca; class Cephalopoda; order Myopsida; family Loliginidae; genus Sepioteuthis; species Sepioteuthis lessoniana. Next base: position 15,500,698 of record OY757944.1, read on the forward strand.
AAAGAGGATTTGGCATTAAATAATCAACGAAGGTTGATGTGCCATAAAACCAAACAAAAATAAATCCTATATATTTGATATGCGTGGTGCATTTTTCCAGCCTTTTTTGTACAGGTATTTAACATGGTCGTAGACTCTTGAAAATTCACTATGTTATTGCTATACATCTTACGAGATGAGTGACCAATTTTTATGATTTCGGGTTTAAAGGAACACCTACAGAATCAATTGGAAAACACCTTACTGAATTTATAAAAATGCAATCTGGACGTGAGGACACTTTAGAAGAACGATATGCAATAAAATTGTGTTTTAAACATGGAAAAAATGCCACAGAAACGTATGGAATGCTTCAGACTGCTTTTGGACCATCCTGTATGAATCGAGGATTAGTTTTTGAGTGGCATAAGAGATTCAAGGAAGGCACGGAGTCTGTGAGGGATGATGAAAGGTGTGGGAGGAGTAAGGAAGTCAATACACCAGAGTTGATTGGCCAAAGGGTTAGGTTTAGTGTTACTGTGTTGAGGTTTTAAGGGAGTTCAGGAAGAGATTACGTCGGAAGACGCCAACACTCTTCAAATCGGGTCAGTGGCATTTCCACGACGACAATGCACCAGTCAACAACTCCATCTTTGTCACAGACTATTTGACCAAAATAGGCATCAAGACAGTTCCCCAGCCCCCCTAAATTCCAGACCTTGCTCCCGGTGACTTTTGGTTATTCCCTAAGCTCAATTGAGGAGATCAAAGAGGCTGTGACGAAGATCATTGACATGCTCACAGAAGACGACTTCCATGGGGCCTTCGAGAAGTTGTTGGAACGGTACAAGTGGATTGCAGCCGGAGGAGGTTACTTCGAAGGGGAATAGAGTTTCATGTGTGTACTATCAATAAAAGTGCCCATACGAAAAAGTCTGGAAACTTATCTAATGATCCTCGTATATGTATAAAGAGGATTTGACATTAAATAACCTACAATGGTTGATATGCCATAAAACCCACCCAAACCAAATCCTGTATATTTGATATATATGTATAAAGAGGATTTGACATTAAATAACCTACAATGGTTGATATGCCATAAAACCCACCCAAACCAAATCCTGTATATTTGATATATATGTATAAAGAGGATTTGACATTAAATAACCTACAATGGTTGATATGCCATAAAACCCACCCAAACCAACCCAACCAAACCAAACCAAACCAAGACTTTACCCAAGCTTTGTAAAGCTCTAGAATTTCCCGTAAGGTTTTCTCCTACAGTTTGGATATGTCAGTTCTTTACAGGTGTATTTTGCGTGGCCAGAAGCATTCTGCCTGCATTACTTGCATATTCGGCTCTTTATGCAGCGACACTTATGATGTTCAAACTTGTGGCCTTACTAACATTGCTAGGAGTTTAGAATGTACTTTTCCACTTTGAACATCACATATCCAACAAATGCATTGCAGCCGGAAAAGATTACTTCTAGAGTTTCATGTGTGTACAATCAATAAAAGTGCCCATACAAAAAAAGTCTTGAAACTTATTTAATGATCCTCGTACATTGGCCGAGAGGATCTTTTCGACTACGGAGGTTCTGGTATTCTATATGGATTTGTAAGATACATTGGCCGAAAGGAAATTTTCTACCATGGAGCTTCTGGTAGTCTATACGGATTTGTAAGTTACATTATTTGAGAGGATAATTTAGACTACGGAGTTTCCGGTATTTTCTACGGATTTGTAAGATACATTTGCCGAGAGGAACATTTTGACCACGGGGCTTTTGGTAGTCTATAATGATTTGCAAGAGTTGTGAGTATTTTCTACGGATTTGTAAGATACATTGGCCAAGATCCTTTCCACCATGGAGCTTTTGGTAGTCTTTACGGATTAGTCAGATACATTGACTGAAAGCGTCTTTTCGACTACGGAGTTTCTGGTAGTCTGTTCGGATTTGTAAGATACATTAACTGAGAGGATCTTTTCTACCATGGAGCTTCAGGTAGTCTACACAGATTTGGATGATGCATTGGCCGGAGAGAGAAAGTTTCTCTTCAATTGATTATAAAACAATAACATTTTGAAAAGGGTGTCTATCTTTAATCCATCACTATCCGAGTCTGTCCTTGGAAGATATCTCTTGGATATTTTATTAAATGCCGTTGATATAGGATTTTATATTCATTAACAGCACTCCCAACCCACCTCAGTGACCAACTGTAGGTAGCGACCCAGGGGGAAATCTGTTCACCTTTACTACAACATGCCATGTTTATACTAAAAGAAGTTAACCTGGGCGCATCCCAGTCGGTTGGGACAGTAGAATACACCGACTGTAACTATGCAGAGACCCCCAACGAGTGTTCTGGTATGAACTAAACCATCTGGTGGTGAAACTACAACTATGGAGCATTGGGGAATGCGGAGCACTTCTTCATTGCCATTTCTCGCAGGTCCACTCTGACCCGGAGTGGTGGCATCTGATAAGGTCCTATCTATGGGTGAAATTGAACTATCTGACCATTTAAATTGATCGCACACAAATGACTTATGTTACTTTGAATTAGAAATAGAAATCTAAGACCTAAGAGCTACGTGTAAACAAATGACTTGACTAATTAAATTAGTTTGTGATACATAGCAATACTTGGAGCCATTTAACTGCGTGCAAACGAATGAATACTTTTGAATAGAATAATAAGTGCAGGCCATTGGCTTAATGAGTTGAGTATTCCCCAATGATCCGGGAGATCGAGGATCAATCCCTGGTCGAGTCATATCAAAGACTTTAAAAATGGTACTTGATGCCACCTTGCTTAACACTCAGCATTATAGGTACGAATCAAGGGGAAATTGGAGCAATCCAGAAAAAGTAGTAGCGCTCTTCACGACACCTTGGTTTAGTAGCTATTGAAAAAGGAGCCTTTGAGTTACCCTTGACTGCGTTTGCCAACTTTACTTTGTTGCTTGAAACCATTAACTTTGGGCCAACAAGTGATTAATAGTAAACAGAATTATTTATATTAGAAATACTTGAAACTATTTAACTGTGTGCAAAAGATTAGCTCCGGCTCGTTAAAAATGTTATCTACAAAATGTGTAAACAAGTCGTAAATATTTTATATATATGTATAAAAAAAGATATAGGATAAGATAACCTACAAGAGTTGATATGCCATAAAACTAAACCTATCAAACCAAAACCTGGGTACCTGGATGTCATAAAGTTTTGCATAAAGACATATGGTCGCTTGAAGGTGCCTATGGTGTAATGGTTATCGTTGTAGGAAATAGACACGGCGATACGAGTTCAAATCTTGGACGAGACTGATTACATTTCACATAACACTAATACTCTCGGGAAAGCTATGAATCCAATTATTTTCCCTACAGCTATGAGTAAATAGTAGGGCAGACTAGGTTCTTCAACCTTGCTGAGGCAACTAGTCTAGGAGAAGGAAAACTCTGAATTCAAACCTGTTAAACTCCGCTTAAAAATTGACCTTGTGTCATATCCTGGCCGAGCGGAGGGGTTGGTAAATATGGATATATGGTCGCTTAGAATACTGCCCAGTTTTGCAAAGTTCTTTTCTTGTCTGTATGATTGATCCAAGAGACACATCCTTCTAAGACAGATTTTGGTGTTAAGCGCAGCCAATCGCGTTGGATCAATGTTACATATTGACCCTTGATGGAGCCGTCAATCAGAGATACTCCTGTGTAAATAAGCGGAAGACGAAGCGGAAGCAAGTGGGCGCTATGAAATAATATTGGCAGATGCCCGCGGTAGTTGAGTCAGTTGGAGACCAGAAGGCCAGAGTATGAGCCAGCTTGTAGACTGAGAACGCCCCGCTGAGAGCTGTTGCCCTCAGCGACCTCCGGTTGAGCAACCCCAGTCAACAAGCGGAAGAAGTACTCAGTGGGTTCTTGAACATAACACAGCGTGCTATGGTCAAGAGAAGAAGTTGGGTAAATATAGCAGTCTGTCCCTGTCTCCACCCATCTCTCACACACCACAGAAACATACCCTTTTTAGAGAATAAAGTGTGAGAGACACATTTTTTAAAAAGAAGTGTTGTTCTTCTTTATTCCCTCATTATGGCTATACGACATCAAGCTTAAGGGCTATGTAAGAAGATTTAGTTAATCTGACTTAGGGCTTGGCAAGTCTAGCTGAGTAATATGATCGGGCTAATCCGACCGCCCTTCTCGCCCAATAAGGGCCAAAGTGGTGTATAGCAAGTGATTTGACCACTCGGTTGCTTGATCAGGGACCGATCAGCCACAAGAATACCATCCTGAAGTATCACCACTCATGGCAAACAGTTGTCCTAGTTGAGTGTGTCTTACACCTCTGCAGAGATACAGTCGGTGTATTCTACAGCCCCACCCGGCAGGGCAGGAAAAGTTTTCGAGTTTCAAAAATTTTTGAGTTCCAAGAACTAAAAAAAGATTTAAACGAGAGAAGAAAAATAAAGGAAAGAAAATGATAGAAAATCAAGTTTTTTCGATTATTTTTTTTTTCATTGATACTAGGTCCAGACTTGCTGAGGCATTAAAATATTATATATTGCAAGGTCTGGGTACTGAAGGATGCAAAAATTTAGCATTAAACCTTACAAGCAAGTTGATTTTCAATTTTGATGAAGAAAATATATCTGATTTTAATATAGCTAGTTATCTCCATTCACATTCGATGAATATTGAGTAATCAGGGTATTTTCTGCAACCTGTTGGAGGAGTCTTGAACCATTTGCATCTTCTGCTGAAAGATAAAAACACCCACATCAAAAGGGTATTCTGGGTATGACACAGGTTTGGGGGTGAGCTCTGGAGAATGTGGAGTCATCCCTTCTTTGAATGAAAAAAAAAAGACTATCATTAACTAATCCAGCAAAGGTTGATATGCTTAAAACTAACCAACCTAGCAAAGTTTTTTCCTCGATTTACATGACCTTACACTATCTTTCAGCTCAACTGTGCATTCTATTATTAAAAAAATTAAAAATTTTGGTATATATATAGGAAAAGTATTCGTTTTAGAAACCAGTTTTTAAGTTATTGATAAGCAATGTTTTCATTTAATTTTTGTTATTTTTCTTTTGTTTTTTTTTAAAAAGTAATGTTACTGACAGGTACAATAAAAAGAAACTAAGAATCAAAAATCTCTCCATATTCTTAGATAGAAAATTTCACTTTAATTCGCCTGAAAATATACACTATAGATTGTTTATTTTGTGTTATACTAATCGCAAATTTTGTTCTAAGAAAAAAGGGAAAGTATTCGTTTAAAAATCAGTTTTTGATTTATCGATAAACAATGCGTTCATATAATTTTTTCCTTTTTTTACCCTCTAAAATATAACATTATATGTAGGTACAATAAAGAGAAGCTAAGAATGAAAAATTTGCCTTTGCATTTAATGAAATGACAATAGAAAGAAACTAATAATAAAAATGTAAAATATTTTTATTACTATTTCTTTTATCATTCCCCCCCACACACACTTGGTTTGAGAGAATTTCATGATTATTCTTGTTCTCCAAAAAGTTAAGAATTTTCTCTGCAACGAGCAGTAAATTCCACCCCACCCCACAAAAAAAAAAACTAATATACGAAAAAGCGTTAAATTCAAATTTAATCAATGTAATTTGTGTGATATTCAAACATCACGAGTCTTAAAAGATTTGCACGTGACGTTTGTACTTACTTAGGAAGAACTGGGAAAATTTCCGAAAATCGTCTGAGTTTCAGTACTTGAATTAACGTATCTGACTTCAAATAAGACGCACCTCAACGCACCTCAATTTCAGCAGGGCAAATGAAGAAAAGTAAAAGAAAAAAAAAGTATTAATATTAAACAAAATGATATTAATGTAATTAATATTATCAATGATAATATTTTAATCTTCCCCATAGCCTTTTAAATAATGACAATAATAATGAAAATTACTCTAAATTCTAAGTTTATAAGAGTTGCCAGGTAGCTGTTTTCAGTTCTACATTCGCGAATTTTAAACCTACATATGGCATATAAGACACAAGGGGATTTTAAAAGATATTTTTAATTTTAAAAAAAGTGCGTCAAATTCAGGACGAGGGATTTTGCATTTTACATAACTCTAAGACTCTTGAGAGAGGTATGAATTCAACACTTCTTCCTCCTGCTATCAATAAATTGTAGGGCAGACTGGGTTCTTAAACCTTGGCAGAACAACTGATGGAAGAGAAGAAAAACTCAGAAATCAAACCTTTTGAACCCCACTTAAATGTTAGCCATTTGGTAACATACTGTTCGTGTGGAGAGGTTTGGTTAATACGTATATACCAAACGATAACCTCACACACATACATATGTATTTGGAGGCGTTTGTGGAGTAATGGTTATCGTCTTAGGAGTTCAAATCCTGTGCGAGGCTGATCGCATTTCTCATTGCACTAATGTAAAATTTGTAATCCAATTATTCTCCCTCCATCTATGGGTAAATAGTAGGACATGCTGGGTTATTTAGCCTTGGTTAAGCAACCAGTATAGGAGAAGGAAAACTTTGGATTCAAACCAGTTAAACTCCGCTTAAAAATGGACTTGTGTCATATCTGGCCTGTGCGGGGGTGGGGAAATATATATATATACATATATATATACAAAAGCACTCACACATATACACACACATTTCTATATATGTAATCACACACGTACACGTGCATATATGCAAACACACATATATACTATTACACACACATATAGATATAAATATGCGTTCACACACACACACACACACACACACACAAATATATATATATATATATTGTCATCCACAGACAGACTGTTTCGTTGTATCACAACTCTTCAGAGTGGCTAGACACGTAGGACGCCTGAAGCTGGGATCGAACCCCCGCCCAACTTTATGTTAGACTTAGTATCATACCGCTGAGCCAACAAGCGAACCACGTCAGCTCGGGAATTATAAGGAATTAAGTAGTAGCTTTCGTTTGTTTACATTTATACCTTACCGGATACCAGAGTGCTCAATTCGTTCGAAGAGCTTTGCATTATGCGAATGGCAGCCGTAAATTCCTTCGCCAGAGTGCTCAGCCCCCGTGAGGGAGTGTATATATTGCCATCTATAGACAGACTGTTTCATTGTATCACAACTCTTCAGTGTGGCTAGACACGTAGGACGCTTGAATCTGGGATCGAAACCCGCCCAACTTTACGTTGGACTTAGTATTATATATATATATTTCAAAAACTGATATCTTTTTTCAAATCATCCGATATCTTAAAAGAATTATATCATTTGAAATACAAATATGAGAGTAACAAAAAGTCTAGTGGAATGAAACCAAACAGGCATAACAAATGTTATAATCTTTTTCTAAAACGCCCTTCACCCACACTCACACACATACACTCATATGCATACAAACACACACACACACACACACACACACACACACACACATATATATATATATAATCACACACCATATATGTGTGTGTGTGTGAGTGTGTGTGTGTGTGTACATTCATATTTGTCTTTCTATCTCAGTCTTTTCATATCTATAGATTCATGTATCTTTCGATCGACTGACGTGCTTATACGGAAATAGATAGATAGATACTGACTGAGATAGATAGATAGATTGATAGATACTGACTGACTGACTGACTGAGATAGATAGATAGATAGATAGATAGATATGAATAGACTAGGATAGATTGATAGATATTGCAAATGTTTCCATTTATAATTGAGCACAAGGCCCGAAGGAGATAGATAGATAGATAGATACTGACTGAGATAGATAGATAGATAGATAGATAGATACTGACTGACTGAGATAGATAGATAGATAGATATGAATAGACTAGGATAGATTGATAGATATTGCAAATGTTTCCATTTATAATTGAGCACAAGGCCTGAAGGAGATAGATAGATAGATAGATAGATAGATAGATAGATAGATAGATAGATAGATAGGGATTTTAAGGAAAGAAGTACAGAGAAAGAAAGTTAATACGCAAACAATTGAGAGAGAGAGAGAGAGAGAGAGAGAGAGAGAGAGAGAGAGAGAGAGAGAAGGGGAGTGGGAATAGAAAGAAGATTGTCTTCAAAATTAGACAACAACACGAAGCCTCCCACCAACAACAACAACCAGAAAATACTGAAACAAAACTAAATATCGACAATCTCAAAAGTTGAATCCGTTCCTTAAAGAGAAAAATCAACAAAAACTAATTGATGGCGGCGAATCAATGAATTTATTCATTGTTTTGTTTTCTTAGCAATTTCTATATTTTCTACTATTTTCTTCTTTCCTAAATATCTTTATGGATTTATCTAATTTAAGATAAGGATTAGTTGAGGCGACCTTACGATCATGAAACTGCTCGGAAAAGTTTGTTTAGATTAAACAAGGGTCGTTAAAAATCAAAAGAATTATAGAAGAAAGAAAGAAAGAAAGAAAGAAAGAACATAGAATGAAATGAGTTAACGTATTTAGAAGAAAGAAAGAAAGAAAGAAAGTACATAGAATGAAATGAGTTAACGTATTTAGAAAAAAGAAAGAAAGAAAGAAAGGAACAAAGAAAGAAAGAAAGTACATAGAAGGAAATGAGTTAACGTATTTAGAAGAAAGAAAGAAAGAAAGAAAGAAAGGAACAAAGAAAGAAAGTACATAGAATGAAATGAGTAAACGTATTTAGAAGAAAGAAAGAAAGAAAGAAAGAAAGAAAGAAAGTACATAGAAGGAAATGAGTTAACGTATTTAGAAGAAAGAAAGAAAGAAAGAAAGAAGAAAGAAAGAAAGAAAGTACGTAGAATGAAATGAGTTAACGTATTCAGAAGAAAGAAAGAAAGAAAGAAAGACATATTAGAATGAATATCGGGTATTGAGGAAAGAAGCAAAAAAGAAAAAAGAGGAGAAGCAAGGTGAAGAGAACAAAAGAAAAAAATGAAGGAAGAAAAGAAAAGTAGGAAGACAAAACTGAAGGGAGGAAGAAGAAAAGAAAGAATAGAAAGGAAGAAAATCAGAGAAACAGAACAGGACAAAAGAAAAAGGCAGCGTAAGAAAAAGAAAGAAAGAAAGAAAGAAAGAGATACTAACGAAACGTATGGAGAAAAGCCTTGATAGCAATTACATAAGAATGTTGCGAGCAATAGTGAAAAAGTCCTGGAGGCAACACCCAACAAAACAGCAGCTGTACGGCCACCTACCACCCATCACGAAAACTATCCAAGTTAGACCAACCAGACATGCGGGACTCTGCTGGAGAAGAAAGGACAAACTCATAAGCGATATACTCCTGTAGGCCCCTTTACATCGACGAGCAAGGGTAGTATGACCAGCTAGAACCTATATACAACATCTCCGTGCTGATAAAGGATATAGTCTTGAAGACCTTCCGGGAGCGATGGAGGGAGTGTCAGGGAGATTCGTACTGGCAGCGCAACATAATGATGATGATGATGATGAAAACGGAAAACTAAAAGAGGGAAAGAAAATCAATGGCAGATAGGAAGAAAAAAGGGATCGTAAGGAAAGATAGAGAAAGAAGGAAAAAGGAAAAAAGAAAAAAGAAGTAGAAACTGAGGAGAGAGAGAGAGAGAGAGAGAGAGAGAGAGAGAGAGAAGGAAGGAAGAGACTAAGAAAATAAGCAATAGGGAAAGAAGGGGAAAAGATTGAAAAGAAAAACAGAAAGAGATGAATGAAAAATAAATGAAGGAAGAAACTCAGAGAGGAAGAGAAGAAGAAAAAAGGTAAGTAAAGAAAAAAAGAGTGAAAAAAAAGTGGAAAGAAGAAAAGAAGAAAATAAAAAAGTAACGAAAACGAAAAAAAAAATAAAGGAAGTAGGAGAGGGAATGAGAAAAAAAAGTAAAAGTAAAAAAGAAGAAAGAAAGAAAGAAAGAAAAGGAAAACAAAAAGAGGTAAATGAAATGTTTAAGAAAGAAAGAAAGAAAGAAAGAAAGAAAGAAAGAAACTAGAAAAATTCAAAGGAAAAAGAAAGAAGAACTGTCATAGAGGAAGCGGGGAAAGAAAAGGGAAAACAAGGAAAAAAATAAGAAAGAAAGAATAAAAAGGAAGGAAGAGCTAGAAAAAGGAATGAATAAATAAATACAGAAAAATAAACAAAGAAAGAATAAAGAATGAAATAAAAAAAGAAAAAAGATAGGGGAAATATGAAATGAAAAGAAAGAAAGAAAGAAAGAAAGAAAGAGGGGAAAAGAAAGTAAAAAGAAGTAAATGTATCAATAAAGAAAAAAAAGACAGAGAGAAAGAAATAAAGAAAGGAAAGGAAAAAGAGGAAGAATTAAGGATGAAATTAAGAAAGAATAAAGAAAGATGAAATAGAAAGAAAGAAAGAAAGAAAGAAAGAAAGAAAGAAAGAACATAAAAAGTGGTGAATGACTAAATAAATAAATCTAAAAAAAAGAAGGAATAAATGATGTAACAAAGAAAGAAAAGATAAAAGGGTAAATAGAAAAAGGCAAAGAGAGAACGAAAGAAAGGCAAAGAAAGAAAGAAAGAAAGAAAATAATAAGTAAGAAAATAAAGAAAGAAAATAAATAAATAAAGAAAGAAAGAAAATGAAATAAATAGAAGTGAAGGAATAAATACAGAAAAGAAAAAAAGATAGAAAAAATAGAAAGAAAGAAAGAAAGAAAGAAAATGAAAAGTAATGAATAAATGAAAACATAAAAGAAAAGGAAAAAAGAAAGAATAAATGATACAATAAAGACAGGAAAAAGGGAAAATGTAAAAGAGAAAGAAAGAAAGAAAGAAAGAAAGAAAGAAGAAAATAAATAAAGATATAAAGAAAAGAAATTGAAAGAAAGAAGAAACGAGGGTTTGGTTTAGTTTCTTTATTTAATGACATATCAACCTTCGCGGGTAATTTAATACTTGATTCCATTTTGTAGAAGAACAACAGTGGTGCTATCTAACTCCTAGCTGTTGAAATAAGAGAGTTCATGCCTTTCCCAAATATATGAGTTCCAATGTGAATATAATAGCACGACTGAAATTCGAAATGGCTTACTTCGTTGTTACAGTACAGTACATTAACTACTGGGCTACAAGGACTCCTCCCCCCACACACACACGAAAGGAAAAGAATAAGTAAGAAAAAAAAAAAAAGAAGCCGAAAGAAACAAAAAATGAAAAGGGAAATGAAAGAAGGTAAAATAAGAAAATCACAAAAGAGAAGAAGAGAGGACAAAGGACAACAGGAAAAATAGAAAGAAAGAAAAACAAAAAGAAAGAAAGAAAGAAAGAAAATCAGTGAGGAAAGGAAGAAATAAAAAGAAAAGAAAGGAAAAAGAAAGGAAAAAGGAAGGAAGAATGGATAAGAAAAACAAATAGAGATAAGGGAAGAAAGAAAGAAAGAAAATCAGAGAGGAGGAGAGAAAGAAAAAGAGACAGTTAGAAAAGAGAAGGAAGGAAGGAAGGAAGGAAGGAAGGAAGGAAGGAAGGAAGGAAGAAAGAATGTCTCCGATGATGGAAAGAAGGAAAAGAGAACGTAAAGAAAAAGAAAGATAGAAAGAATGAAAATGAAAAACAGAAAAGATAAAAAAGGAAAAAAATGGTAAATCATAAATGAAAGAAGTTCAGGGGTAAAGAAAAAGCAGGAGAACAAAAAGGAAAGAAAAAAAGAAAGAAAGAAAGAAAGAAAGAAGCATGTTATGACGAAAGAAAGAAAGAAATAAAGAGAGAGAAAAAGAAAGAAAGAAAGAAAGAAGCATGTTATGACGAAAGAGAGAAAGAAAGAGGGAAAAAGGAAGGAAAGAAGAAATGAAAGAAAGAAGGAAAGAAAAAGAAAGGAATGAAAGGAAGATAAACAAAAAGAAAGGAAAAAAGGAAATGAAAAAGAAAGAAGGAAAATGTAAATAAAGATGACAAGAAAAAGAAAACAGAAAAAGAAGGGAAAGAAATAAAATGAAAAAAAAGATGAAACAAGAAACCAAAGAAGGAGAAGGAAGGAAAAGAAAGAACAGAGGAAGGTAGAATAGAAAGAAAGAAAGAGAAGAAAGAGAAGAAAGAAAGAAAGAAAGGAAAATAGAAATAAGTCAAAGTAAGAAAGAAAAAAGTTAAAGAAAATAGAAAGAAGAAAAGAAAGAAAGAAAAGGAAAACAAAAAAAAAAGAAACGGAAAAAGAAGAAATATGCAATAGGAAGAAAAAAAAGAAAAAAAGAAAAGAAAATTTAAGAAAGAAAAAACGGATAAATAAGGAAACAATTTGTGTAAAAGGGGAAAAAGAGAGAATAAATTTGAAGAAAAAAAAATATATATATAGAGAGAGAGAGAGAAACACAGAGAGAGAGAGAGATGAATAAATAAATAAAAAAACGAAAGAGAAGTTAGAGAGAAACAACAGAACAAGTGAGAGAGAAAGAGGTGGTGTAAAAAAGAAAATTTCGAAAAGGGAAAAAACAAACAATTATGGCGGCCATATTTTATTCGGCCTTTCTCTGCTTTTTTTCGTCTGCTTTCTCTTGCGACCATCCAAACACAGCGACCATCAAGCCATCTTTTCTAATTAGTGAGTAATGGCGGCTTTGTGCCAGCAACGCAGACGACAACGTCAACTCTTCTAGTGGAGGTGACGCTAGAAAGATAATACTTGAGTCAAAAAGGTATCTTTGTTTTTCTTTTCTTTTCTTTTCTTTTCTTTTCTTTGCAAACAGGTAGAAAACAAAAGCTGAAACAAAGATGGAAGCCTAGTCAAATATTCGAAAAAAAGAAGAATAACAGAAAACCACTAACAAGAGAGAAACATTTTTGGTTGTTATTTTATTTCATTTTTTTCATTATTCTAATTGTATTTTCTTTTATTCCAAAAGGAGATATACCGAATTTTATTCCTGTTTCCGTACACAAAAAACAAACAAAAATTGTTGTAATTTAGATTGAACAGAAAGTAAAGACCAATGATGAACTCTAATATTCTAGTTACCAAAATACGGGAAATACACGTGTTGCAAATATTTAGGGGTAGAGTATTGTAAATTGTCCTGCTTCCTAAGAAGATGGCAAAAATTGACAAGGATACTTTAATGAGTGTTGTGATTTAATCCCTTCTTGTATTTTAATAATTATGCAATTTTTATGCAACTAAAATTCTCAATATGTTTACATATATTCATGTAACTCAGCACATCAGAGCGAAATTTGAATTTGAATAATAAACTTGTAGCTTAATTGGCAAGAGAAGACTCATAATTTTTATTGGATTGATGTTTACTCCAAACATTATTTCTATCTATCTATCTATCTATCTATCTATCTATCTATCTATCTATCTAATTCTATTCCTCTCTCTCTCTCTCTCTCTCTATCTATCTATCTATCTATCTATCTATCTATCTATCTACCTATCTAAATCTGTTCATCTATCTATCTATCTATCTATCTATCTATCTATCTATCTATCTATCTATCTATCTAAGCCTGTTCATCCATCTATCTATCTATCTATCTATCTATCTAAATCTGTTCCTCCCCCCTCTCTCTGTGTATCTATCTATCTAAGTCTGTTCATCTATCTATCTATCTTTACCAACCCCTCCGCTCGGGCAGGATATGACACGAGGTCAATTTTTGAACGGAGTTTAACAGGTTTGAATTCAAAGCTTTCCTTCTCCTAGACTATCTATCTATCTATCTATCTATCTATCTATCTATCTATCCCTGTTCCTTTTTCTCTTTCTCTCTCTTCTTATCTATCTATCTATCTATCTATCTATCTATCTATCTATCTATCAATACCTGTTCCTTTTTCTCTTTCTCTTCTTATCTATCTATCTATCTATCTATCTATCTATCTATCTATCTATCTATCTAAACCTGTTCATCTATCTATCTATCTATCTATCTATCTATCTATCTATCTATCTAAGCCTGTTCCTCTTGCTGTTTCTCTCTCTCTCTCTCTCTCTCTCTCTCTCTCTCTCTCTCTCTCTCTCTCTCTCTATCTGTCTATCTATCTATCTATGAAGTAGATTGAAAACCTTCTTCCATATCTTATAATGTAAACCTACTTTTAAACAGTCAGTTTTTTTACAATCTATTGGCTCATTATGTATAGAAAACAACAGTGTATTAATTATTTGTACCTTGAGAGTTTTATGATGTAATTTTATTTCTCCAAATGGTATATCGACGGAACTAGACTAAAAAAAGGAAATTATATCTCACAAAAGAAAAGATAAGAAAGAAATTAAAAATTGAAGACCTGTACCAAGAAATGTACACGAACAATTGTTTTACAACGGAAGAAAAAGACGCCAAGCATTTAATTATCGAAAGAATTGTAATTTCCATACGGTACATTTATAGCATTTACAGCCATCCATACAAAAAAATATCGTCCCAAATAATAGGCAAATAAAATTAAAAATCTAAAAAAAAAGTTAAAATGATTAGAATATAAACGAACGGACAATATTTTTTCACTACATCTGTCTTTTTTATTTATTCAATTTTTGCTTTAAGTAACTAAAATTCCAGTCAGAATTTAATCTAAAGTGGCTAATTTTATAAGTATCTCAAAGAAGAAAATTATAAAATTATAAATTTTTAAAATACGAAGATTGAGGAGAATTTCTTAAAACAAGAAAACTAAACTACAATTTATCTGACATCCTACCTTATCAGAATTTGGTATAAGGCCATTTTATGGCGAATCAAGACTCATGCGCGGCAAAAATTCCTCTTTATGGGGCGCCACGGGCATTCAGCAATAAGCTAAGTCCTATACGCCGGCAAAGACCTACGAGGTCTACCCTCCTAAAGCCAAAGTTTTATTTAGAAAATTGCCTCTGAGAATAGATAAGACGCAACAAAATAGTAAATGTAGGCTATGCGGTGACAGAGACGAAACGATCAATCACATAATAAGCGAATGCAGCAAATTAACATAGAAGGACTATAAGGGGAGATACGACTGGGTCGGCAAGGTGATCCCCTGGGAGATGTGCAAGAAATTTCAATTTGACCATGCAAACAAATGGGATATGCACAACCCAGCACTTGTCCTAGAAAAGGACACACATAAACTCCTATGGGACTTTAACATACAAACAGATCACCTAATCCTGGCCAGAAGACCAGACCTTATAATAAACAACAACAACAAAAAAAAAAAAAAGAGAATTTGCCAAATTGTCGACTTTGCTGTCCCGGCGGACCACAGAATAAATCTGAAGGAATGTGAAAAGAAGGATGAGTACCTTGATCTTGCTAGAGAATTGAAAAAGCTGTTGAACATGAAAGTAACGATTGTGCCAATTGTGATTGGTGCTTTTGGCACAATAACTAAAGGATTGTTAAAAGGCCTGGAGGACTTGGAATTTGGCGGACGGGTGGAGATTATCCAAATGACAGCATTGCTGAGAACGGCCAGAATCCTGAGACGAGTCCTGGAGACGTGAGAAGACTTGCTGTCACTCAAACTCCAGTGAAAAGCCATCTGCTAACGCTGATGTGAAAAACTCTAAAGGAGTAAATAATAATAATAATACAGTCCCGTTTTTAAACAAACACAAAAACAAATAAATTATAAATGAATGAATATATTAAATAAATAAGGTATCCGTACGAAAGCTTTTTTCGTCATTATGAACTTGAGCAACAAAGAGGAACTTTGGCTCTGTTTGTCTTCCTACCCTGTCCGGTAACAAAAACTGCGGGTGGCAGTACCACCTTAACCACTGAAACTGTGGAATCCCCCCTGGTTGGTGACTGATGAGGACTGGGTATCGCAGGTGATCTCACACGTTGTATAACAAATTTAAAATTATATAGATATTATCCTAATGGGTTGAGTATTCGCCAATGGCCTGGAAGACAGGGTTTCAATTCCAGGTCTAGTTAGGCTAAAATATCAAAAAATGGTATTTGATACCTTCTTGCTTAACTCTCATCATTATAAGGTACGTATCAAGGGTAAAGAGAAGCAATCCAGGGAAAGCAGTTGAGCCCTCCTCTATACTTCGGTGTTGTTGCTATTAAAAAGGGAGCCTTCGGGTCGCCCTTGACTACGGTTGGTTGGTTAGGTTTTATGGCATATCAACCTTTGTAGGTTATTTAACGCCAAATCTATTTTTATGCTAATAGACAGTTCTATTTTAAACAATTCAGTTTTGTATGAGTACACAATTTAATTGTCAAAAACATTTCTATTTCAAGTTATTCAGTTTATTTAAACAGTTCTAATTCGGCTAATTCAGTTTAGTATGAGTACAAATTTTGTTTACACAGTTAAATGTCAAAAAGGTTCAATATATAACAATTCAGTTTAGTGTAAGTACAGTTTCAATGTAAAAAAAAGGTTCATTTCAAACAATTCAGTTTGGCAATAGCATGCAGTTTAAATGTAAGCACAGTTTAATTGTCAAAAACATTTCTATTTTAAGCTATTCGTTTTAGCAAACAGTTCTAATTCAAACTATTCAGTTTAGCGTAAGTATGCCGTTAGTTTTATAGATAGTGCCCTATTAGGTGCAACCATTCTGGGAGCAATGGCAATGAAGGGGTGCTCCTCATTCCCCAAAGCTTCAACATCAGTGGAACCTCACCATCAGATTGTTTAGTGTCATATCCTGGACACTCTTTGGGGGCGGGGGCTTACCCCTCTGCGTTAGGTTGGTTGCTCTCAACTACGGTCGCTAACTTATATATATATATATATATACATATGAAAGTAAATATGGATCAAAATCCGACAGTATGAAGATAGCAGAAAAAATAACACTGGTTAGCAAAGAAATTGAGGCAAGCACAAAAATACCAGTTTTTACCTAATTTGAGGGTGCTGAATTCAAATTTGAAATCCGTTTTTACTCATCACCTCTAGCTTTTTAGATATGCATAGTGTGCATTTTGTGAATATACGGTACATGAAGGCGTATATGAATTCAGGGTTAATTCTAATACTGTGAGACGTATGGCTTATTTTTTAGTTATTATGCACTAAATATAAGTAATAGCATTACATTATATATATATATATATATATATATAGTTATATATCAAGACGGATTTTAACAGTTAAGGCAGCAGGTTTCAATCCACACTCTGGCAGTCATTGGAAGAGGTTGTCTCGCAGGCGGCGCAGGAGGTTGGTGTCCCTCAACTATCGTGTTACACATCTTTTGGGTTACTAAATATTAGTATTACATTTTCAAATGCAAATTTAGTTTTACTTTGTTATAGTTTCAGATTCTCCAATGGCTTCAAGCATGTCAAAATGTCGAGGATGCCTCAACAAGGCCAATTCTTTCTGCTACGTGTGTGGGGACTTCACAACAGTTGCACAGCGTCGAACCATCACTTCCCTCCTCAGAACCGCCTACTTTCACTACTTTGATTGTAAAATTGGTGATCAGGACAAGTCTTGGGCTCCACACATCTGTTGTAAACCCAACTACAATGGACTAACTGCATGGTTTAATGGCAAGAAAGCGGCTTTCAACTTTGCAGTTCCGATGGTTTGGAGAGAGCCGCGAAATCACGCAGATGATTGCTATTTTTGTTTAACTAATATAACTGGTTTAAATGCATCTTCTAGGAAAAAGATCAAATATAACAACCTTCGATCTGTTATGAGACCCGTTCCCCATTCAGATGAACTTCCTGTACCTACACCTCCAGTAAATAAGGATCTTTCCTCATCAGATGAAGAAATGCCTTCAAGGGAGGATTCTGCCGAGTCAATATCTTTGGAAGATATTGAGTCTACATGTTCAGGAATAAGTGGCAATGAGCCACACTGGATCACGCAAGAAGACCTGAACGATCTTGCTCGTGATTTGTATCTGTCAAAACAGCAGTCAGAGCTCTTGGCTTCTCGGCTTAAACAGTGGAACCTAGTCCAGGAAGATGTAAGGATAACGAGTTTCAGCAATCGGAACAAATAAGGTCATAGGTCTTCTTATGGGTATGCAAGCGGGCTTCACAAAGTACTGTTGTTTTCTCTGTCTCTGGGATAGTAGAGCTGTATCCCAGCATTACAAGCAGAAAGACTGGGGGTCTAGAAGCACTTTTGTTCCTGACGAACACAGCCTCAAGGAGAATCCTCTGGTGGACATGAATAAGGTGCTTCTTCCTCCTCTTCTCATCAAGCTTGGTTTGATGAAGAATTTCGTGAAGGCGTTGCACAAAAATGGTGCTGCCTTCCAACACTTGTCTACTGTGTTCCCAGGTCTTAGTGCTGCTAAGCTCAAAGTGGGCATCTTTGTCGGACCTCAGATCCGTGAAGTGCTGAAGGATACTGATTTTGAGGAGCTTCTTAACTTAAAGGAACTGAGAGCATGGGAAGCATTCAAGTCAGTCTGTAGTGGCTTCCTTGGTAACACACGCGTACCAGATTACCAAGCCTGTATTGAGAAGTTGCTAGTCTTACGAGGATATGGGGTGCCGAATGTCACTCAAGATTCATTTTCTCCATTCCCACCTCAACTTCTTCCCGCCAAACCTTGGAGCAGTAAGTGATGAGCATGGAGAAAGATTCCACCAAGACATTACGAAGATGGAGATTAACTATCAAGGCAAATGGAACCCCGGCATGATGGGAGACTTCTGCTGGATGCTCTTGCGTGACATCCCGGCGGCAAAATACACCAGATCTTCTAAGAAAACACACTTTTCACTGTCCGTGGTACTATGAATTGTGTCATCCAAATATATTGATTCAATCAGTATTCTTTTTCTATCCTGTTTTATCTGTTATAAGCTGCTGCAACTCTTGAAATATGCACATATATTCTCTGTTTAGACTAAAATGAGACTATTTAAAAGCCAGAAAACTAGAAGTGATAGAGCAAAACTATCTATAAATTTGAATTCAGCACATCCAAATTAACAAAAAAAAAACCTATCCCCATTCTTGCGTCAGACCAAAAATTTATTTTTGTAAACGAGTGTAATCCAAATAGGTGAATTTATAATGAATTAAAGTCGACGTTGACCGTTTTGGTTTCGGTAACCATCATCAGGACTTGGGGGGGTGTCCTCGTGGTGTAATGGTTAAAGCGATGAACTACGGAATCGTAGTACGCGAGTTCGTACTCCAGTCGCGCTATTACGTTCACTTTCGGGCAAATACCCTTGGGGAAGGTATGAACCCCCTTATTCTCCCTCCAGCTATGGGTAAATAGTAGGACGGACTAGGTTCTTCAGCCTTGGTGAGGCAACTAGTCTTGGAGAAGGAAAACTCTGAATTCAAAACCTGTTAAACTCCGCTTAAAAACTGACCTTGTGTCATATCCTGCCCGAGCGGAGGGGTTGGTAAATAGTACCATCATCAGGACTTGGATATCAGAATAGTTCACACAGCGAATGATGCTTGCTGAGATGACAGGAGTGAGAGTGTTCGCCAATGGCCCGGGAGACCTGGGTTCAATCCCAGGTTGAGTCATACCAAAGACTCAAAAAATGGTAATTGATGCCTCCTTGCTTAACACTCAGCATTATAAGGTACGGATCAAGGGTAAAGTAGAGAAATCCAGGAAAGGAGTAGCGCCCTCCCCTACACCTTGGTGTAGTAGCTATCGAAAAGGGAGCCTTCGGGTTACTCTCGACTAAAGGGAGACAACTTTACTTTTTTATATAATAAAAAGATACAAATATGCACGTAGCGTTCATAATTCAAAAGAGGTAAAAACTTGTCTGGCACGTGAAAATATATTTGGAAATGTTGGATTTCCCAAAGAAACGAGGGGGGGTGTCCTCGTGGTGTAATGGTTAAAGCGATGGACTGCGGAATCGTAGTACGCGAGTTCGTACTCCAGTCGCGCTATTACGTTCACTTTCGTGCAAATACCCTTGGGAAAGGTATGAACCCCCTTATCCTCCCAGTTATGGGTTAAATAGTACCACTACTGTTCTTCTTGGAGAATGGCTTTGGCGTTAAATAACCTAAAAAGAGTTGATATGCCATTAAACAAAGAAACCAAACCAAACCAAAGAAACGAGACAAAACCTCCCGTTTATTAAGAAATACGCAAAGACAAGTAAGTTTTCATATATACAGATCATTTTGAATTTTTTTTTTAATCAAAAAATTTGTACCTCTTTTAAACAAAAACAAAAACAAATAAAAATATAAATGAATAGATTTAATTAATTAAATAAGACATCAATTCGAACGTTTAGTAAACGTTATGGCATTACATCAACAAAAAGGTAAACAATAGGCATTTTTCCATCGGATTATGTTAAAAATGAAAGAGTCTCGTGGGATATGGGAGAGGTTAATGTGCTGTATATGCATTTTTCTTTCGAATTATCTGTTAAAAATGAAAGAGTCTCATGGGATAGGGGTGAGGCTAATGTGCTGTATATGCATTTTTCTTTCGAATTATCTGTTAAAAATGAAAGAGTCTCGTGGGATAGGGGTGAGGCTAATGTGCTGTATATGCAGCCTCGAAGGAAGCGTGTTCAAACAACAGTTGCTTTATTACGTTCACTTTTGGACTAATACCCTTCAGAAAGTTAGGAAACCCTTATCCTCCCAGCTATAGGTCGAATAGTTTAACTGTTGTTTTTCTACAATGATGGCTTCGACCTTAAGTTATCCACAAAGGTTGAGATGCCATTAAACAAAGAAACCAAAACCTGTTTAAAAATAATAAGAATCTTTCGATAGCAACTGCATAAACTATGGTAAATTTACTAAATGACTGAAAGAAATTGAAGCCTCAGAACAAAGTACTTGAATAACATCCCAGACACACGCAACACGCCTCCTGTTTGAACTCTCTCCATTTCTTCGAGTGCTCTTTTTATAATACCCGACTATCTCATTTGCATGAGATACCCGAGAGTCTGCGTTACTATACGCGAGACTAAGCAAGTACAAAAGCGAATGTGCGTCGCCATTTTGGCTTTTTTTTTTTCCTTTTGAGCGACTGAAACGTACGAAACGCAGCCACACGCAAATCCGGTTAGTCATGATTTTTCCCCACAAAGGCTTAAGAACCAAGTCTGCCCTACTATTTATCAGTGGGAAAAGGAGAGAAGATGGATGGATGCCTTTCTCAAAGGCATTATCACAAAATGAAATGAAAATAGCTTCGTCTCGGATTTGAATTCGAGAAGCTTATTCTATTTCCTACGACGATAAGAACTACGCAAAGCCCACGTACTTCATAGTAGACGTTTTTCTGCGTTTTTACACATGTACAGGGTGCGGAAGCAAAATTAAGAATATTTTAGTATAGTAATAAATGACTTTGTTATAAAACAAGATTAATTTTGATTTTAAAAATAAATAACAAGATAAGAATAGTAAATACAACAATACGGATACATCAGATGGACGCTGACAAAGCTTTTAGAGGAAAAGCTAGACGGGAACTGCAACAAGAATGCAACGAGATATATCGAACAAATCCTGGACGCACCATCCCACGAAACAATTGCTGTACAGCCACCTACCTCCAATTTCTAAACCATCCAAATATATATATATATACATATATATACATATATATATATATATATATATATATATATATATATATATATATATATATACGACCAGCTCGAACGTACATTCAGCAGCTATGTGAGGATACAGGCTGTTGTCCTGAAGACCTACCTAGGGCGATGAACGATAGGGAGGAGTGGCGAGAGAGGGTCAGGGATATCCGTGCTACCAGCGCGATATGATGATGATGATATATATATATATATAGCGTGTAGAAACAAAATTAGGAATATTCTAGTATAATAATAAACGATTCTATACAAAACAAGATAAATCTTAATTAAAAAAAAATAAACAACAAAATAAGAAGATAGATGCAAAAAAGTAAATTTACTCAATATGGCCGCCACTTTTTTTCAATTATTGTATTAAGATGCTTTGAAATGATTTGCATGCCTTCAAAATACATTTTTTCAGACATTTTATTCCATTCCTCCTCAATAGCAGTCTTAAGCGAAACGATATTTTGATGGGAAGTTGCATTTGTTTTGGTTTCTAAAAAGCCCCATATAGTGCAATCAAAGGGATCAAGGTCTGAGCTTAAATATTATATATTGCTGTCCTCACAATTTTCTCGTTTGACTTTCCATTCATTAGCGGGCTTTCTTCTTGACGTTGAGGAGTCGTTCTTAATGACCGTAGCAAGAGTAGTTAAAAAGCCTTTTTTTTGTTTGTTTTTTGTTCAATCATTTACTCCGGTTTTCCCATGAAAGCTCTTTATTGGTAATTTTTAAAAATTTTGTATACGGTAGACAATGAAACTTTTCATGGTTCCGGCGTTAAACATATAGATTCTTTGTCGTTTTTTTTTCTTGCTCACTCATTTTGTGCTGAATTTTAATTAAAAGAAATGTGCTTGAATAATAGAGCTAATCAATTAAATTTTAGATTTATCGCATATTTTTAAAAAATTGGACCAATCAGATAAAAAAAAAAAAACATTTTAAAATTTTTTCCATATTTTGCTTCCGCACCTTGTACTAGTCTCCTCAATTCTCTCGGACTCTTCTTAGTTTCATAGTCGATCAAAGCCAATATAATCATTTTACTTCTTACGAGTTTTTTGAACCAACACGTCTGAGTAACAGCTAATCTCTTCAGGTCTCCAGGACTCTTCTCAGTATTCTTGCCAATCCCATCAATATTGTACTCTGAATATTCTCGATTCATCCTCTGATTTACAGTTCCTCAACAATCTTTCTTCTAAACCTTTTTGAGATCGTTCAAGTGCGCCAATAACAACTGGTATCACTGTAACCCTCACATTCTATTTGAAATAAATCAGTTTAGCAAAACCACGCAGTTCAAATGTAAGCACGGTTCAATAGTCAAAAAACATTTCTATTTCAAGATATTCAGTTTAGCATAAGTATGCCGTTAGTTCTATTTAACCCATAGATAGGGCCTTATCAGGTGCTACCACGCCGGACCAGAGTGGACCTGGGAGCAATGGCAATGAAGAGGAGCTTTGTATTCCCCAAGGCCCTCGCCATCACCATCAGATTGTTTAGTGTCATATCCAGGACACTTGTTGGGGGGGGTGTGTCTTACCCCTCTGCAGAGGTGCAGTCAGTGTATTATACAGCCCCAGCCGACTGGGCAATTGTCAGACGAGACAATAAAATCCACCGGATGAAAGGTTCCTTTCTTTTTGTTAATTAACAAGTTGGTTTGGTCGTCTGGCTGGAATTAAATGATCCGTTTGTATCTAAAAAATGTAGGGAACTTTTATGCGTCTTAGTCTCTAGGGAGGATTCAGGTTTGTACATTCATCATTTGGTGGTATGGGCCAACTTCAGTTTCTTGCACAGTTCTCTACGGATCGCTTTTATCACCCGGTACTAATTTGCTACATTTGCTTATTAAATGACTAATCGTTTTATCGCTTTCTTCACATAATCTACATTTGCTATTTTGTCGTGAATTATCAGTTTTTGCGTTAAGATGATAGGCCCTTTATGCATAGTTTTGTGCAACTATTTTTACCTGTCCTAGGATTTGTCAATTCATGGTGGAATTGAAAAACCCTAGTACAGGTAAAAATAGCACCTGTGATGAAGCTTTTGATTTTCACAGATATATTGTATATTTTTAAACAATCTATTATTCAATCTATGCCTCGACTACATTATCCGCCATGGGTTGGCTTCTTTGTCAATGCATAGTTGATTATTTTTCCTCCTGTTTTCCTTAGACCTAGTCGCCTGGGGCTTTAGAATACACCGATTGCTTTTCTGCAGAGGGATAAGAACATCCCTCAAACGAGTATCCTGGGTATGACACTAAACAATCTGATGGTGAGTTTCCAGTAATGCGGGAGCTTTAGGGGAATGCGGAGTACCCCTTCATTGCCATCACTCCTAGGTCCACTCTAGCCGAAGTAGTAGAACCTGAAAAGTATGTAAACAAATGATCTAGGTTTATTTTAATTCTAAAATGTTATCAACAAAATGTGTTCACAAATAATATATATACATATATATATATATATATATATATTTATATATATGAGAACAGGATTTGGCATTAAATAACCTATAACTGTTGATATGCCATAAAACTAAACCAAACCAAACATCTTTTTCTCCTGCGACATGCTTTTCTTTTACTAAGCGGTCAAGGTTTTCCTCATCATTTGTTTAGTTTGGTTTGATTTTATGGCATATCAACCATTGTTGGTTATTTAATGCCAAATCCTGTTTTTAAATATATAATTATGATATGTATATAATATATAATAAATATAAAACTTGTAAACACATTTTGTATATACACACAGTTAAATGATCAAACACTTTGATATTTAACAATTCACTTTAGCGTAAGTCAACCAAAGCATTGCTATGTAACAATTCAAGTAAACATCAGTTATTTGTTTTCACAGTTAAATGACAAGCAGTTCTATTTCAAACAATTCAATTTAGCATGAATTTTTTTCGGCCGCAGTTTAAATGCCAAACTATTCTATTTGACCCATTGATGTGACCTTTTCATGTGCAATCACTCCAGGCTAAAATTGATCTTGGAGCGATGTATTGCTTCAAATAACTAATAATAATTAGTAAATTTGGCGACCAAAGCTCTCTTTTCAATAGCTACTACACCGAGGTGTAGGGGAGGGCGCTACTACATTCCCTGGATTGCTCCACTTTACTCTTGATCGGTACCTTATTATGTTGAATGGTAAGCAAGCCGGTATCAAGTACCATTTTTTGAGTTTTTGGTATGACTCGATCTGGGATTGAACCCTGGTCTCCCGGACCATTGGCGAAATCCCTAGTAAAAGATTCTATTTGACCCATAGATTAAACCCTAAGAGGTATCCCCAGAGTAGACCGGAGAGTAAAGTCAAGGATAGGGTTGGCCACATTACCAAAACTCCAAGACTGGAGTTCCGCTATCAGATGCAGATTAATGTCATAGTGAAACTGATATTCTCATGGACTAGAGACTCACCATCCGATCCTTTTTGGTGTCATTCCTTGGACAGTAAATAGTTTCAAGTCATCATCATCATCATCATCATCATGTCGTGCCGCCAGCATAGATATCCATGACCCTCTCTCGCCAATTCTCCCTATCATTCAGCGCTTCTGGCAGGTCTTCAGGGCTATATTCGGTATCCTCACATAGCTGCTATATGTATGTTCTAGCTGGTCGTCCTGCTTTTGCTCGGCCATATGTTGGGGTCCATAGGAGTACATCACTTAGGACTGTGGTATAAAAAATGATTGTTATTGAATAGAAAGAATTTCTTAAAATTATATTACTGTGTACCAACAAATGATTAATGTTAAATAAAAATGATTACTTAAAACCATATAACTGTACACACAAAAGATTATCATAAAATAGAAAAAACTACTTAACTGTGTACAAATAAATGATAATTATTAAATAGAAATAAATACTTAAAACCATCTAACAGTGTGCAAACAAATGATTATAATTAAATATAGATAATTACTAAAAACAATATAAGTAAGTAAAGTTGGCGACCGTAGTTGAGGGTGACCTAAAGGCTCCCTTTTCAATAGCTACTACACCGAGGTGTAGGGGAGGGCGCTACTCCTTTCCCTGGATTGCACCACTTTACTCTTAATCCTTACCTTAGAATGCTGAGTGTTAAGCAATAAGATATCAAGTACCATTTTTGAAGTCTTTGGTATGACGCGACCTGGGATTGAACCCAGGTCTCCCAGACCATTGGCGAACTCACTACCCACTAGGCCAATGAGCCGGAATATAACTGTGTATAAACAAGTTGTTGGTGACCGTAGACAAGGGTGACCAGAAGGCTCCCTTTTCAATAGCTACTACACAGAGGTGTAGGGGAGGGCGCTACTCCTTTCCCTGGATTGCTCCACTTTACCCTTGATCCTTACCTTATGAATCTGAGTGTTAAGCAATGAGGTATCAAGTACCATTTTTAAAGTCTTTGGTATGACGTGACCTGGGATTGAACCCAGGGCTTCCGGACCATTGGCGAACACTCTACCCACTTGGCCAATGAACCTGAATATAACTGTGTATAAACAAATGATTATCAATAAATCGAAATAATAACTTAAAACCATACATGACTGTGTGCAAGCAAATAATTATTATTAAATAGAAATAATTGCTTCGAACGATATAATTTGGTTTGGTTTCTTTGATTAATCCTTGTAGAAAAACTGCCATAGTTCTATTCAAATCATTGTTAGAGGGTTCATATTTTTTCCTAGGGGCATTAATCTAAAAGTGAACGAAATGGCACCCCTGGCCTTTTTCAACTCGCTTACTACGATGTTGCAGTCCTCCACGTTAAGCACTAAACGACTCTGAATGGCCCAAGAATAATTGGTATTAGATAGGAATATTAGAAACTTTATAACTGTGGGTGAATTTTCCATATTTAATTGAATATTGGATATCAATATATCACTGAGTAAAACCTTTTAAGAAACGCCTACACAAAGATATAAATGTGAATGAAAAATGAGAGCAATTCCCTAACATCTATACATAGAGTAACTCAATATTGTTTGCTATACGGTTGAAAAAGAAACATTATTTGATTGTTCATATCTATCTATCTATCTATCTATCTATCTATCTAACCCAGTCTGTTATCTATCTATCTATTTATCTATCCCAGTCTGTTATCTATCTATCTATTTATCTATCCCAGTCTGTAATCTATCTATCTATTTATCTCAGTCTGTTCATATCTATCTATCTATCTATCTATCTCAGTCTGTTATCTATCTATCTATTTATCTATCCCAGTCTGTAATCTATCTATCTATTTATCTCAGTCTGTTCATATCTATCTATCTATCTATCTATCTATCTATCTATCTATCTATCTAACCCAGTCTGTTATCTATCTATCTATCTATCTATCTATCTATCTATCTATCTATCTATCTCAGTCTTTTCATATCTATCTATCTATCTATCTATCTATCTATCTATCTATCTATCTATCTATCTATCTATCTATCTATCTATCTATCTATTCCAGTCTGTTTACATCTGTTTAAGTCTTTTAATTTCTATGTAGCTAGCAACTCGGCTATTAAAGCTAATTCTGTTAAAATGTATCGATTTATATATCTCATCCACCTTGCACCTATCACTTTATCTGTCTGTCTGTTTGTCTATCTGTCTCTCACTTATATATATATATATATATATATATATATAAACATAAACCAAGTATACTGATACATAGAGAAATATGTGTATTTTTTGCTTGTCTTTGTGTATGTTGATGTGTAAGTCTTTGTTCACAAAGGAGGGTGTTTGTCGCTACTGTTGCGTTAAGAAAATTGATTAAATCCCATCCACATATACTCGAAGCCATTTCAACTTTCACTTTCACTTTTGTGCTTAACCTCGATTTTGTTCGCTGGTTTTATTTAATCTTTTGTTTTTCTTCTTTTAACCTTAGTCTTCGTTTGATTGTAACCCAATCAATCTAAATCGACCCTCACTTCTCAGACTCACCCCGCTCCTATCTGTGGCCTTCTCTCTCCAATCAATGTGTCATGGGGTCAGGGTGGTGTAGCACTTCTTTTTGAGATAGATACAACCCGAAATTGTTCGTAGAATTGGACTGGTATTGAAATAATTACAAGAGAAAACGAACAATCGTGTAAAAAGACGAGGTAGAAATGGCAAAGAATTCCTTAAGAAATAAAAAAAATAGATATGATTCGAGAAAAATAAAATAAATTTGCGAGAAACAATTCGATTAGTAGAATTTAATTATATACGGAATGTCAAATCGTATAGCAACCATTATTCTCTCTTAGTTAACGTCTCTGTTTTTTCCCGCCTAATTGAGAAAAAGTAGCCGCCATTTATTTTTTTCCTGGAGAAGGTTGTGATATGAATGTTGCTGTTGTCGTTGTTAATACGATAAAGGAGACTTTTCCCTCGTTGTTTTTCGATACGAGATTTCCTGATACGTCTTAAACAGAGTCACGATAGGAAGTCAAGTTTTCTAGTCTTAAATAAATCAAAATAAGGAATTGAATAAAATCAAAATAAACTTTTAAAAAAAGGTAAAGAAAAATTTGTAAAATGAACGAAAAGAAAAGAGTTAAGGATTATTTAGACTTTATATGTAACGAAAGTTTTCACTCGCATCAATCAATCATTTGGTGATTTCGCTAGGAATATGTGCGTGTAACACATTTCTTAGGAGGTGCCCGTGGTGTAATGGTTACCGTCGAAGGATATGGACACGGCGACACGAGTTCAAATCCTGGACCTGACTGATTGCATTTCATATAGCACTAATACCCTTGGGAAAGGTATGAATCCAATTATTCTCCCTCCAGCTATGGGTAAATAGTAGGGCAGACTAGGTTCTTCAGCCTTGGTAAGGCAACTAGTCTAGGAGAAGGAAAACTCTGAATTCAAACCTGTTAAACTCCGCTTAAAAAATTGACTTTGTGTCTGAAAATTATTAGCGCTAGATAGGAATACTTGAAACCATTTAACTGTGTACAAACAAATGATTGTCATTAAGTTATTATCAATGGTTGATAGGAATACTTGAAATCAGAGGGATTGAACCCTGGTCTCCTAAGTCATTGGCGAACACTGTACCCACTAATCCCAGGTCGAATCATGCCAAAGACTCAAAAAATGGTACTTGATACGTCCTTGCTTAACACCCAGAATTATAAGGTATGTATCAAGGATAAAGTAGAACAATCAAGGGAAAATAGTAGCACCTTCTCCTACAACGCAATTGGGGTCTTTGAAGCGCCTTTTCTGACCTCCTTAGAAGCCCTGACCCTGAGACAGTTCGCCGTACAGCAGTTTCTTCGGGAGGCAGTGATCTTTCATGTGGACAACATGACCGGCCCAAAGTAGCTGTGAGTTCATCAAGATGGTGTAACCAACACATGAATATATATATATATATATATATATATATACTTAGGCAACAAGTCGTTATCTAAACGTTCTGGTTGTTTCTTTTCAAGTGAAGACGTTTCCGACTTCTTGTTATTTTTCTTATATATGATTCAAGATAGGGAAAAAAGTAAGCCATACTAGCCCAAGCGCTTTCGACCATTTCACTGGTCATCCTCAGGGTTTTAGGTTAGGGTTAGGTTTTTTGTTGCCGTGAGCTTAGATATATTTTTTGGAGTATTTCTTTTTTAAATAATCGATGGGGCTGGCTCATTCTGTTAGGCTAGGGGGTTAGTTATTGAATATGTTTTAATATGTTAATACCTGTGTTAAATCCTATTTTATTTATCGTAGTTTTTTTTATCTTATTTATTTATTTTTTTTTCGTTATTGTTTCGGGGATTTGTAAAATCCTCGACAGCAAAAAACAACCTCACACAACTCCTGAGGATGACAAGCGAAATGGTCGAAAGCACTTCGGCTCGTGTGGGATATTTTCTTTACCATCTGGACTTAGATATAGGAAAAATAACAAAAAGACTCGAACGTCTTCATTTGAAGATTTTGAAAAGGAAACAATCGATGGTCTTTAACCGAACAAGTTTGCACACACACACATACACACACACACACATATATATATATGTGTGTGTGTGTGTGTGTGTGTGTGTGTGTGTGTTTGTATTTATGTGTGTGTGTGTGTGTCTAATATTTATATCTACGATCCATTTGTTATAAAAGTCGGTTTAATCTATCTATCTATCTATCTATCTATCTATCTCGGTTTACCCGTATTTATCTATCTATTTCAGTTTACCCGTATCTATTTATCTCTCTCTCTCTCTCTCACTTTCTCTCTCTCTCTCTCTCTCATATATATCTCTGTATCATAGTTTATTCATGCGTATATATGTATGTATGTATATCTATCTATCTATTTATCTATCTATCTATTTGAACGTTCCGTGACAATGTGCGTGTGTATGAATATGTATGAGCATTTGTGTGCGCACGTGTGTGTGTGTGTGTGTGTGTGTGTGTATTCTTTCTCTCTCTCTCTCTCTTTATATATATATATATATATATATACACACTGTAAATTGCAGTGTACATGTTAACCTTTTAAGTATAAAAAAGTCTCCACAAAATTAGGTGGGGGGGGTCATCTTTTACGGCCGAGCTAAAATTCGAAACTTTACCACAGAGTGGTCAACCAGTGGAACAGTACTCCTCATAATTGATATGTACCACTTACTGTAGATCCAGCAAAACCTCTCCAACTTAAACTCGCTTTTAAAGAACATATTTAACAAATCAACACAGAGCTGAACATGGAATAATAAAACTGTTGTACAAATTAAGTTTGGTTGTATTTAATGACATATCAACCTCTAAATGTTATTTAATGCCAGAGCCTTTTTACACATATATTATATATATGATTTGTAAATGCAAATGTTTAGGTTGGTGATGGTTTGGTTTTATGGCAAAATGACCTCATTGACTATTAAATTTTGATATGTATATGTGTGTATATATAAATTTCAAAGCTTTTTGTTTGTATAAACTTGATGGTCGAAGATGTTGATAAAATAGTCTATATCTTTAATAGGAGGCCAATTGTTTTTAAGAAGTTGATTATGTTTTTGGAGAGTAATTTTTAAAAATAGTTCCTTCATGCTGTTCGCCTTATAAAACTTTTTCCTGGTCTGGCTTAGTTCTGTGCATTCAATCAAAATGTGCTTACAAATTAAGTATTTTATTAACGCATTACCACGAATAGTTTCCAACTGCTAATGTACTGACTGAAAGCACTAACCGGAACGTCACAGCACTCATGCGGTCGGTCATATAACTACAGTTTATTGTTTATCTTCGCAATTTCATGTAAATGGAATAGATTGTGAATTCAGATTTGGATCTATAGCCCTAGCCTATTTTTGCTACTCGTGCTCCCACCCCCCGCACTCTGTTAACTTCAGTTCCCAACCCGTGGTTCGTGGACCCAAAGTAAGTCATCATAGTTGCAATTGCGTGATTCTCCATTGTATAGCACAGATTGACAAACGTACCTTGCATGGTGTTTTTTTTGTAAACAATCAAGATACTATATAATTTGTAGTCTTGTTAATACACTAGATAAGATAATTTTTTTTCCTTTCAAAAGTATAGAAGAAAAGAGAAGATGTTCATTACTATGACGAGAAAAATATGTTTATTAGAATAAAGAAACTGATGACAATATACACAGACACAGCTAGTAGTTTCAATTTCGCTTAAAATAAAGATTATTTGTTGAAAATGTATTCAAATAAACAAATTTTAGTTACAGAATGTAATATATGCAACATTCATTAAAGAAATAGACATCTGTTAGTGAAAAAACGAATTAAAACACGCCGTTTAACCAACATTTACCATAGCGATGATGATGACGTCGGCGACTGCACTAATCTGCTATCCTCTCTCTCTCTCTCTCTCTGTCCCTCTCCCTCTTCCCAATATATCTATCAACAGTCGCACGTGCTAAGATTTTTGAGCACAGTGGTAGGGTTGCTCTTGCTATTGGCTACTGCTAAAAGCGTATTTCTCAAACATTACTGTTATTATAAGGGTCTAGTGCCTGGCACGGATCGGGCGTTCAACATTATTGCCGATTTTATGGGATGTTCAATGATTCTGACGGTGGCCGGACAAAGACCATCCGTTCAAAACAGCATCGTTCTATTATTCCCAGATATATTTATGAACTTTTGGCTACTTAGTTATCGAAACTCTAATAGATACGTAATTTAATTGAGATCAGACTAAGTATGTTTGCTTGAAATTAATGGATGATTTTTAATCCATTTTGAATAACATTGACCGAGTTATTGGTCGTGCCGGGCACGAGTAGCACTAGTCCCGTCTCCGCCCCTGATATATATATATATATATATATATATATATATATATATATATATATATATATGTGAGTGTGAGCGTGTAAATGATTGAATAAAACACCGATTTACAAATTTGATAAATTTTATTTCTTTAACTTGAGTGAAAAGTTTGTTAAAAAATAGAAATAGATAATATTAATCAGAGCATAAATATTTTATAATACCGACATTACAAGAAGGAAAAATTCATACATTCAATGTATCAGATTTCATTGTCTGAATCTAATTAATATATTTTGTGTGTGTAAAAGATCTGTGTATGAGTATGTCACTATGTAGGAGGAAAAGTATATCTCTATATAAGTGGATACAGCAAAAAATCATCAGGTAGTGAGGATTGATAGTACAATCATGTTTCTTTAAAAAATATTTTCGTTCCATTGAAAGCAATTAAGTCACATTGGTATTAAATACAAACTTGAAGGAATAGAATGTTATGTTGCATTCTCATATACATGTTCATGCAGAAATATACATATATAGACTGGATACATACCGACGCAATGATAAACGACACAAGAAGACTTCTTTAACAAAATATTTACCTCTCACTTTATTGCAAGGGTTCGAAAAGGGTTACTCAAGGTTTGCGTGTGAGAGGGAGCTGAAGATCGAACATAACTGCAATATTTTGACCCCCACTCTTATGACCGTCAACGTTGTGTCTTTCTCGTTCTCCTGATGCTCAACCGGAGGCCCTGGGGTCCACTCTTCTGGGTGCTGGCTTTCCTTACTGCATCTTATCAGCAACTTCTCTGGTCCCCAAACTCCATCGGGGTTCCCGAGGGCCCCCTCGGCTGGGTGTGGCTTTCCCTACCACATCTCGTCTAACTCCGTCTCCAACTCTACTGGAACTGCCAACTGTCTGACCTCTGTCTTGACTGAGCTATATAATAGTTCAACGCCAACTCGATCTTTGAAATCGCATGTTTAATCGTCATCAAACGGAAATAACTGTCATGCAGTTCAGAGGTCACTCTCTTCCGGTGCGTCAGTCTCTGAGAGTATCATGGGATTTTTTAGCTTGTCCCATTTTGTTAGACAATTTCCGCCCACGTGATTTCCTCTCCTAACTGCCATTGGAATGTGTCACTTCCTTCCGGTGCATCACCTCGAATGGCATTTTGGGCTGGGTCGAAGGTCAAAATATAACAGTTAAATTTTCACTCAAAATAAAGTAAGGTCGAAAGTTTTGAGTAGATTGTCAGAGTGAATCTATGAATCTATTGAAGATTTATTTATTGCATTCATTTTAAGATTGAGGTAGACTCGAAACTCGATAAAGAGTTGAGGATTTATCTATAATTCTAAATGGTTGAAAAAGGTATTTAAAAAAATCTTGGATTTCTTAAATTATTTTAAGTTTTGATCCCTCAAGTTTTACGCTGCAAGTAAAATATTCTCATGAGAATTACAGATACAATAAGATATCAAAATTACAGATGAAAAAAGATTTCAAAATTACAGATGAAAAAAGATGTTAAAATTACAGATACAAAGGATGTAAAAATTGCATATACAAAAAGATGTAAAAATTGCATATACAAAAAGATGTTAAAATTACAGATACAAAAAGATGTCAAAATTACAGATACAAAAAGATTTTAAAATTGCATATACAAAAAGTTGTTAAAATTACAGATACAAAAAGATGTCAAAATTGCATATAAAAAAAAGTTGTTAAAATTACAGATACAAAAAGATTTTAAAATTACAGATACAAAAAAATGACAAAATTACAGATACAAAAAGTTGTTAAAATTACAGATACAAAAAGATGTTAAAATTACAGATACAAAAAGATGTCAAAATTACAGATACAAAAAGATGTTAAAATTACAGATACAAAAAGTTGTTAAAATTACAGATACAAAAAGATGTCAAAATTACAGATACAAAAAGTTGTTAAAATTACAGATACAAAAAGATGTCAAAATTACAGATACAAAAAGATGTTAAAATTACAGATACAAAAAGTTGTTAAAATTACAGATACAAAAAGTTGTTAAAATTACAGATACAAAAAGATGTTAAAATTACAGATACAAAAAGATGTCAAAATTACAGATACAAAAAGATGTCAAAATTGCATATACAAAAAGTTGTTAAAATTACAGATACAAAAAGTTGTTAAAATTACAGATACAAAAAGATGTTAAAATTACAGATACAAAAAGATGTCAAAATTAGAGCTTCTCGAGCCAATTTTTGTAGAGAAATTAACATGTTAATTTCTCTACAAAAATTGCCTCGAGAACATGAATAAAAACAAAAACAGACAGCAAAAACACAACAAAACGTAAAAATGGATTAAAACCGTCTTTAAAATATCTAAAAATACTACCTTATGCATAATCTAACAAAACGATCAATTTGACCCATAGATGGGACCCTAACTGTTCCTTCCAATTCGGGTCAGAGATGACATAGAAGTAATGCCAGCAAAAAATGGAGACATGGTTGGATTTTATGGCATATCAACCATGGTTGGTTATTTAATACCAAATTTTGTTTTGATGTATATAAAATGATTTGTGAACCTATTTTGTAGATAAATTTTAATCGATCCTAAGCTCATTCTTATGTACAGAGTTAAATGGTTTCAAGTATTTCTATCTAATACAAATATCTTTTATCAACTACACATCGTTTGGACGAGACAGTCTACATTTCACATAGTGCTAATACCCTTGGGAAAGGTATGAACCCAGCCATTCTTCCTCCAGCTGTAGGTAAATAGCCGGGCAAACTGGGGTGTGACAACCGGTATTGGAGAAGGAAAACTCTGAATCCAAACTATTTAAACTTCGCTTAAAAAATTGACCTTGTATCGTGTTCTGCTTGTGCGGAGGGGTTTGTTATAAATAGATAAATTAATAAATTATCTTCAAAAAGATACCCCTAACTTAATATAACATTTTCTTCAATCATCATTCTCCTGCGTTTATATGCTAAACGAACGTTGTTAAACAGATAATAAAATATCTCTTCTTTCCTTTCTATTTTCTTGGCTTCAACTGATGATTTACGATCCAGAACACCGACGATACAATTATTTCTAACTTTATTCAACATCTCTCCCTGTTTCTGATGTTTTAAACTTAAGTAACAGTCAACGTAGCCCACACAACTTGTACAATTTTCTTCGTGTCAATATCATAAAAACACTTACTTGAAAAGTGAAGACAGGCAAATTCAACGCTTTAATTAGTATATATATATATATATATATATATATAACTTCAAAAGTGAAGACAGGCAAATTCAACGATTTAATTAGTATATATATATATATATATATATATATATATATATATATATATAACTTCAAAAGTGAAGACAGGCAAATTCAACGATTTAATTAGTATATATATATATATATATATATATATATATATATATATATATATATGTAGGTCACGGCTAGTATTTGAGGACAGATTCTATAGATTAGAAAAACACTTAAGGAACAAAATAAGATATTTGTATTTAACTACCAATTACAAATATCGAAGTTAGCTAACGATTAATAAATTTGATTCAATAAAACCACAACTAGTATTAAAACTGCCTATATACGGGGTCGAAATCGGTTGCAAGCTCTGATTTACAGCTTCTTATTCATGTCAGACATTTCTCGAACTACGAGATGCCTTCAATAAGTTTCCAGACTTTTTTGTACACGCATTTAAAATTGTCGTAGACTCTTGAAACTTCAGTATGTTATTGCTATACATCTTATGAGATGATTGGTCAACTTTTATGATTTCAGGTTCAAAGAAACAGCTACAGCAGCAATTGGAAAAAGCCTGATTGTCACAGCTGGTAAAATTCAATCCAATCTGGACGTGAGGATATTTTAGAAGAACGATATGCAATACAATTCTGTTTTAAACTTGGTAAAATGCGACAGAAACGCATGGAATGCCTCAGACTGCTTTTCGTCCATCTTGCATGAATCGAGCATGAGTTTTTGCGTGGCATAAGAGATTCAAGGAAGGCACGGAGTCTGTGAGGGAGGATGAGAGGTGTGGGAGGAGTACGAAGTTAAAACACCAGAGTTGATTGGCTAAAGGGTTAGGGTTACTATGTTGAGGTTTTAAGCGAGTTCAGCAAGAGATTCCGTCGGAATAGGCCAGCATTCTTAAAATCGGGTCAGTTGCATTTTCACCAGGACAATGCACCAGTCAACAACTCCATCATTGTCACAGACTATTTGACCAAGATGGGTATCAAGACAGTTCCTCAGCCTCCCTATAGTCCAGACCTTGCTCCCTGTGACTTTTGCTTATTCCCTAAGCTCAGAGGCTGTTCGTTATGAGAGAATTGAGAAGATGAAAGAGGCTGTGACGAAGGTCATTGACACGCTCACACAAGAGGACTTCCATGGAGCCTTCCAGAAGTTGTTGGACCGGTGCAACAAGTTCATTGCAGCCGGAGGAGATTACTTCGAAGGGGACTAGAGTTTCATGTGTGTACTATCAATAAAAGTGCCCATACGAAAAAAGTCTGGAAACTTATTTAATGATCCTCGTATTTGAATAGAACCCAAGGTACTTCGCATATTAAAGAAAAAATACGGGAAAATTGACTTACGGCAAAAATCCTATCCGGCAAAGTTTTCTACGGCAAAAAATCCGGATGCGAGTTTTCCTACGGCAATCTCTTAAGCCACTCAAAAACTGATGCTCGATTCATGCAAGATGCTCCAAATGTTGTCTGAAGCATTCCATATGTTTCTGTGGCAATTGTCTTTCGGCAAAAATCCTATACGGCAAAGTTTTCTACGGCAAAAAATCCAGATGCAAATTTTCCTACGGCAATCTCTTATGCTACTCAAAAACTGATGCTCGATTCATGCAAGATGCTCTAAAAGTTGTCTGAAGCATTCTGTATGTTTCTGTGGCAATTTTTCCTAGTCTAATACACAATTGTATTGCATATCGTTCTTCTAAAGTGTCAGATTGCTTTTTTTAAATTTACCAGCTGTGACAATCAGGCTTTAGTAGGGTGTATTTCAATTCCTGCTGTAGCTGTTGATTTGAACCTGAAATCATAAAAATTGGTCAGTCATTTCATAAGATGTATAGCAATAACGTGCTGAAGAGTCTACAACAATTTAAATGCCTGTACAAAAAAAATCTGGAAACTAATTGAATGCACCACGTATAAGGGTGGAAAGGATATATAAAGACGGAGGGAAAAATTACGGGTGGAGAGAGAAAATTTCGTGGTGTAATGGTTAAAGTGCTGGACTGAGGAAACATAGGATGCGAGTTCTAACTCCAGTCGCGCTTCCAACGTTCACTTTCAGACAGATAACCCCTCATCCCCTAGCTATGGATTAAATACCACTCCTGTTCTTCTAGAAGGATGGCTTTGGCATTTAATAACTCGCGATGGGTGATATGCCATTAAACAAAGAAACCAAACCAAACCAAACTATTGTTAAAATAAAAGTAACAATAATATAAACCAGATATACTTCATAACAAGTTACTTCGAATATTAAATTGGACATTACTCGAAAAGGGACGTTCAAGATAAGGGTATTAAAAAAATGCAGCGAAATTGTCTTACGGCAAAAATCCTGTACGGTAAAGTTTCCTACTGCGAAAATTCCTGAGGCGAGTTTTCTTAGAGCAAAATTTTTACGGTGGATGTTCCGGATACACTAGAACTAAAAAAGCATTGAACCCTGAGAGTAACGGTGATATCAGTTGTTATTGGCGTACAGTGAACAGTCCTCGAAAGTTTGGTAAGGGAGCTGGACAAGTTGGAAATCGGAGGACGAATAAAGACCACTCAAAGTACACAGCATTGTTAAGCTCGGCCAGAATACTGAGGAGAGTTCTGGAGACTTGCTGTCATTCAAATTCCAGTGGAAAACAATCAGCTCAAGAAATAAAATAATAATCGACGAAAAACAAGAGAACCTGCCGAATTGTGGACTTTGCCGTTCAGAATAAAACTGAGGAAAGGCGAAAAGAGAGATAAATACCAGGACCTTGCAAGAGAATTAAAAAAAAACTATGGAACATGAAAGTGACGGGGTTACTAACTGAATCTAGTGCGCTCGGTACAGTCATTAAAGGATTGATTAAGGGACTGGAGAACTTGAAAATAAGGGGACGAGTGGTGACCATCCAAACAGCAGTATTATTCAGATCGCTAGAATTCTAAGAAGAGTCCTGGAAATTTGAGGAGACTTGCTGTCACTCAGATTCCAGTGAAAGTTAACGCTGGTGTGAAAAACCCATGAGCAGTAACAGGAAAATAATATTTTGTTTGTAGACAAAAATACGGTATCAAGTATTCCCAGCTATTACTAATAATTTAGACATAATCATATGGTTCCAATTAACAATTCTTTTCTGATCAGAATAATCGTTTGTTGCCCACAGTTATATGGTCTCAAGTATTCTAATCTAATATTAATAATTTGCTCACAGTTCTACGGTTCCAAGACAATTCATACCAGTGGCGTATTCCTCTGAGATACTACTGAATGATTTGGTGAAAGCCACTAATGAAGGGCATGCCTGATGTTCTTCTCAGCATGGGGGTCTGTTCACACCCCGAATGTCTTGTAAAGTAACTATATGGATGAGAGACGTTTGCTTGTAGGGTACCTGACAGCTTCAACCCAACGAAGCCACTAAATAAAAAAAAGATTTTTCTAGAATTCGCCATTCTTCGGTATTATTTTCTTCTTTTTTTATTTTCTTCCCGTTTGCTTATTTTATCTTATTTTATTTTTTAAAGTTGGGTGTGGATGAGAATGAGGTAGTATATTTTACACGTTTAACTATATCACCTCATCTCACAACATTCTCCACGCAACAAATTTTTTTCTCTTCATATGGGCAAGGGCGGTTTATTTTGTTTTGATGGAAAGAACCTCATCTTAGACAATTCAAAAAACGCGTCTGGTTTTCTCCTTTACAGTTTGCTGGCCCAACCTTTTCTTTTTTTTTTTTTCGTTTTGTTTCTTGACGATTAGAGTCGTTATTTATTCACTTGTTTCTCTCAGCATAATACCCGTCAAGTACGACAGGTTTATTTATCTACGTCAGAATTCCCGCTTAAAATATATCCCACAGTTATCTTAAAAGCTAGGAGACACTAGGACATACCTAAACTATTTTTCCTCGCCACAAACTCTAACAGCAGTTCATGATTATATTGGTGCTTCTATTTAGAAATGAGTGAAACGTTCTAATTAGCATTTTATTATTGTTTCCGTTATATTTAGAATTTGGATGATTCAACGAACTCTATTCAACAATGTAATCGACTTAAACAAGCAAATAAAATCTTACTGAGTTATATATATATATATATATATATCGGCTTCAATTGTGTCGGAGACAGTAAACAGTCTTAAGTACTGCCCTTCTGCCAAATTAATATTTATTCGCAATTTTGCCTGGAATTACTGTCATCTCAAATTGATATATTTCAAGTGTCTTGCTCGGCTGAAAATCTCGCTATGTTGTTCCGTTTCTGATGGGTTATGCGTACCTTCCCATATATATATATATATATATATATATAAGCACATAAACATATACAATGGGGGGAAATAAGTATTTCATTCCCTGCTGATTTTCTGAGTTTACCACCTTACAAAAATAGGAACGGTCTGTAATTTTCAGGGTAGGCCCGTCTTGGAAGTGACAGATAGAATATTAAAAAATTTCTAGAAGATTACATTATAATAATTTTTGGACATTTATTTGTATTTTTGATATAGTGGAAGATCCTGACACCCGCTGAGAATGGATTACTCAGTCTATAAAAGACGCTATCAAGCGGTAACCAAGGTTGAAGCGAGAGTAGCCACTCTGGAACAAGGGATTGTATGAGGGTGCAAACTTTTCTTATCGTGATCTGATCTTGTTCTTTAGGCATCTGCTTAGGGTCAAGATTAGATGCGATAGAAGACGCTTGGAACGCATAACATTCAGCAAAAGGTGGGTGCATGCAGCGAGCTTGGTCGTATGCAAGGGAGCAACGTTGGAGTCATCCTTCCCTCCTCTGACTGCGCATGGCGACGATGGTCCGGGTCCTTCGGGACCCCACCCCGGGTAAGTAGGCACTTTTGGAATTCTTTAGGATATCTAGACCCCCTAGCTAGTGGAGTGAGGTGTGTCATTGTCCCCACCACATAGATGTTAGTTTCCCTCAAGATCCTCCCCATTCCCAGTTTCTTTTATCACCCTTCTACCATTTCTTGAGTCCCGGCCCCCCTTTGAGGATCTTGGTCACACATTTCTGTTTTCCATGTTCATTTCACTTTCCTGACCGACGCCCTCTCACGTTTGTTCTTTTATCCCGTTTAACCTTAGGATTGCCTCCTATAGGGAAAGCTTCGGCTTGTTTTTGGGTCCTACCCAGATACCAGAAAACAGTCGACTCTCCAGAACATAGAAGGGGGATGGGAGGGAAACCAACCGGGTTTATGTTTTGTTTACTCTGGGGCATTTTTCTCCAATCCCCCATCATCCTTTCACTCGCTGTACATATGTCATTACATTTTGTCGGGTTTTAAGTAGGGTTTCATGGAGCAAATGGGGTATTTTGGTGGTTGTGGCGTGGTTGGGTGGATGAAGAAATTTATTGTATGGAATGAATGGAAAGAATGATTGTGGACGATGAGAGGGACTAGCTAGGGCTACATAGAATAATATAGAATAATACATTTTCCCTTCACCCACCAAAAAATTCTTGGGCCTTGTGCCCACCGAAAAGTAAACTTTGTATACTTTGTCGGTAATAAAGAGAGTAGCCACTCTGGCATCGTAGGCATTTTTGGGAAATGCCGGGCGCGTGTGGGCTACGACCCTGCGCCCGGACCCACCAAAAAAAAGGCCTTGTGCCACACTTTCACGTTCGGTGGGGGCGTGGAACAAATACCGTAGCCACTCTGGCATTCAAGATACGATCGAGTGTCAAGATATTATTTGTTACGTTGTACTTTCGCAAGATAAACTTGTTATACTTACTCTTCGTGTGGAGTCTCAATTATACTGACTAGATTCCCCTAGGGATATATCACATACATACATTCTGGATACGGCGGTTTGTATTTCACTTTGCGCTAATATCTTTGGAGAAGGCATGAATCCAATCATTCTCTGTCCAACTATGGATAAATAGTAGGGCAGCACTTGATATGGCAAGCAGTCTAGAAGAAGGAAAAATATGAATTAAAACTTGTCCTTCCCTTAAAGATTGACCTTGTGTCGCATCCTCTTCGTGCAGAGTGGATGATACGAGGTGCATACGATTAGTTTCTAGACTTTTTTCCTATGGACACTTTTATTGATAGTACACATTTTACTTATATATATATATATATATATATATATATATAGTATTATTCGGTCCAGTTAAACCAGAGTTGGGAGTAATTCCTTCAGGAGAAGAAAATCATTCAGGAGTTGAACATTTAAATTTTCCTGGTGGAGAGCTCAAGTCCTGTTATATTTTTCTT
Source organism: Sepioteuthis lessoniana (assembly GCA_963585895.1). Lineage (NCBI taxonomy): Eukaryota > Metazoa > Mollusca > Cephalopoda > Myopsida > Loliginidae > Sepioteuthis > Sepioteuthis lessoniana. The sequence continues at coordinate 15,542,047 of OY757944.1, forward strand.
CGTGTTTTTGGTTTACACCAGAAACTGAAAAACAGGATGGAAATAAATTTATAATCCTAAATTAACCGGTCTTTGTTTTTTTTTCTTAAAGATATATATATATATATATGTGTGTGTGTGTGTGTGTGTACTTTAGACTGAGGCACTCTCAGTAAATAAAAGTCTATAAAAGCAGTAAAACCAATTAAATTATGTCAATACACGAATAATGTGAAATACACGAAACTAGGGAGCCTTTCGGTTGCCCTCGACTAAGTTTGACCAACTTACTAACTTATATACATACTGATATAGTGGAAGATCCTGACACCCCCTGAGAATGGATTACTCTGTCCATAAAAGACGCTAGCAAGCGGTAAACAAGGTTGAAGCGAGAGTAGCCACTCTGGCATTCAAGATACGATCGAGTGTCAAGATATTATTTGTTACGTTGTACTTTCGTAAGATAAACTTGTTATACTTACTCTTCGTGTTGAGTCTCATTTATACGGACTATATTCCCCCGGGGATATATCAATTTTATTGAAAAAATAAGTATTTCACCCCATAGCAAAACATAACTCAGTACTTGGTGAAGAAACCCTGTAGTCGGTTAGCAAGTTTTTACAAATCCCAGGGGGAGGGTCTTGGCCCACTCCTCTTCGCAGATCCTCTCTAAATCCTTTAGGTTTGTAGGTTGTCATTTGGCAACTCGAATCTTCAGCTCCCTCCACTGATACCCTAAAGGATTAAGGTCTGGAGAATCAGTAGGCCACTTCATTACCTCAATGTGCTTCGGGGGTGTCCTCGTGGTGTAATGGTTAAAGTAATGGACTGCGGAATTGTAGTACGCGAGTTCGAACTCCAGTCGCGCTATTACGTTCACTTTCGGGCAAATACCCTTGGGAAAGGTATGAACCCCCTTATCCTCCCAGCTATGGGTTAAATAGTACCACTACTGTTCTTCTAGGAGAATGGATTTGGCATTAAATAACCTACAAAGGTTGATATGCCATTAAACAAAGAAACCAAACCAATCAATGAGCTTCTTCTTGAGCCACGCCTTTGTTACCTTAGCCGTATGCTTTTGGTCATTATCATACTGGATCACCCATCAACGACCCATCTTCAGTGTCTTGCTGCAGAGGGGTAAGACCCCCCCCCAATGGGCGTCCTGGATATGACACTAAACAATCTCATGGTGAGGTCCCAGTGATACTGGGGCTTTTGGGAATGCGGAGCACCCCTTCATTGCCATTGCTCCCTGGTCCACTCTGGCCCGGCGTGGTAGACCCTGATTGGGCCCTATCTATGGATTAAATAGAACTAACGGTATACTTATGCTAAATTGAATTCTTTCCCAAAACTGAATAGTTTAAAATAGAAATGTTTTTGAGAATTAAATCGTACTTATATTTAAACTGCGTGGTTATGCTAAACTGAATTATTTCAAATTGAACTGTTTTTGACATTGAAACTGTACTTACACTAAACTGAATAGTTTAATATAGAACTGATTTGACATTTAACTGTGTGTAAACAAAATCTGTACTTATACTAAACTGAATTAGGTGAATTAGAACTGCTTGACTAAACTGAATAGCTCGAAATAGAAATGTTTTTCACAAAATGCAATCAGTCCAGGATTTGAACTCGTGTCACCGTTTCCAATTTCTGCGACGATAACCATTACACCACGGGCACCTCCAAAATTTATTATAATGTGATTTTTTAGAATTTTAAAAATATTTCTGCTCTCACTTTCAAAACAGACCTACCCTGAAAATTTTAGACCGTTCCTATTTTTGTAAAATTGCAAACACAGAAAATCAGCAAAAGATGAAATACTTATTTTCCCAACAGTATACATGTTGCCTTCAATAAGTTTCCTAACTTTTTTGTACAGGCATTTAAAATTGTCGTAGACTCTTGAAAATTCACTATGTTATTGCTATACATTTTATGAGATAACTGACCAATTTTTATGATTTCAGGTTCAAATGAACTGCTACAGCAGGTACTGTAATACACCCAACTAAAGCCCGATTGTCACAGTTGGTGAATTTCAAAAATGCAATCTGGACGTGAGGACACTTTAGAAGAACGATATACAATAAAATTCTGTTTTAAACTTGGAAAAAATGCCACAGAAACGTATGGAATGCCTCAGACTGCTTTTGGGGTATCTTGCATGAATCGAGCATCAGTTTTTGAGTGGCATTAAAGATTCAAGCAAGGCAGAGAGTCTGTGAAGGATGATGAGAGGTGTGGGAGGAGCAAGGAAGTCAATACACCAGAGTTGATTGGCCAAACGGTTAGGGTTACTATGTTGAAGTTTGAAGGGAGTTCAGGAAGAGATTCCGTCGGAGGAGGCCAGCACTCTTCAAATCGGGTCAGTGGCATTTCCACCAGGACAATGCACCAGTCTACAACTCCATCCTTGTTACAGACTATTTGACCAAGAAGTCCAGAAGCTGTCGTTATGAGAGAATTGAGGAGATGAAAGAGGACTTCCATGGGGCCCAGCTGTTGGAACGGTACAACAAGTGCCTTGCAGCCGGAGGAGATTACTTCGAAGGGGACTAGAGTTTCATGCGTGTACTCTCAGTAAAAGTGCCTATACAAAAAACATCAAACCAACGCCTATAACCGTTACGCCATGTGTCCTGCTGGTTCCCTAAGCTTCTAAGGAGACAATCATCTGGAGGTTTCAGGTTCAATCCTGACTGCAGGCGAGTAACAATAGAGGAATACTTAACACTTGTATCCGGTTATGGCAAACGGAATCAGAACAGGTGACCCCCTTGGATTCAATAAAGGACATAATTCGAAGTTCCGTTTAAGTTACCGAGTTCGACAAACACCTGAAGGCCGGAGGACATATCGGCCGAAACGTTGTGGAAATAACAATAAAGATGACGACAATAGCCCGAAAACTCTTAATGATGAAAATCAACAGCCTCGTCTCAGAAATTTAGACAACTAATATAAGCTTGAAGTATTTGCTCCATCATTTAAACTGAGTTGTTTAAAATAGAACTGATTATTTGTATAAATTTAGATTTGGCCTTAAATAACCTACAAAGGTTTAAAAAGCCATAAAACCTAAACATCTAATCCAACGGCTGTAACAGTTTCCTTGAGGAGACAGACCATAAGCTCGAAGTGTTTGCTTCATTTTTCCTCTGCGTATGGAATCAAATGCCTTGAAGAAACCTATTAACAATAGTGTTGCCTCGAAATTTTTGCACCAACACTTTCGATTATTCAACGGATTGTCAGAATCTATGATGTTGTGGATCGATTTATCCGAAAACCATTCTGATTTTTCTTAAGAATGTTCTCAATTGCCGGGTCGATACGATTGAAAAGCAGAGTATCATAAATCTAAGCCGAATTAGATGTAAGAGTTATGGCGCTGTAGTTCTTAGGGATTCCTTGGTTAACTTTCTTAAGGAAGAAGAAGATGTAGTTTATTGTCCATCTGTCTATTGTATTTTGTTTATGCGTGCAATCAAATGATTATACTTATTAAATAAAAGTTGTTACTTGAAACCATATAATTTTGTTTAAATCATTAGTGTTAGATAGGAATACTTGAAACCTTATAATTGCGTACAAATTATTTGTTTTTGATTTGAATACTTGAAACCATATGACTGTGTGCAAACAAATGATTATTAATATCAAAAAGAAATAGTTGATTGAAACAATATATTTGCGTCTAAATTATTAGTATTAGAAAAAATACTTGAAATTATATAAATGCGTGCAATTTATTTGTTTTGATTGGAATACTTGAAACCATCGAACTGTGTGCAAACAAATGATCATTAATATAAAAAAGGAATAGTTGATTGAAACAATATATTTGCGTCTAAATTATTAGTATTAGAAAAAATACTTGAAATTATATAAATGCGTGCAAATTATTTGTTTTGATTGGAATACTTGAAACCATATGACTGTGTGCAAACAAATTATTATTAATATCGAAAAGAAATAGCTGACTGAAAGTATATTATTATGTCTAAATTATTAGTATTTGATAAAAATACTTGAAACCATATAAATGTGTGCAAATTATTTATATAAAAAACAAGACTAAAAGTAGGGCTGGCTGGCGAACAGCGACAACAAGAGCAGAGGACATTTTTATCAGAGTCACCAACTTGCTTGACTGTTCCAAAGATCATTGCACAATTTAACCAAAGTGGTGAAAAAATGTGTCAACACCCACTGTGAGGAGGTGACCCTGTGAAGCTGACCTATGACAGAATTGCTGTCAAGAACCACTGTTGAGGAAGTAAAATAATGTCAAAAGTCTCCAGTGGGCCAAAATGCACTGGACAACGGAGCAGTGGAATAAAACACTTTGGACTGACGAATGAAAATTCTAAATCTTTAGCTGAAATGGGAGGTCTTATGTGCGGTAGAGATTTGGTGAAAAAAAAGTGCAACTCCCTATAAAATAATTAACTATACTTCATCTTAGAAATACAGACTAATTAGGAAATTCCTTCGTTGGTCCAGTGGGCAGAGTGTTTGTCAATGGTCAGGGAGACCTAGGTTCAATCCCAGTTCGCGTCATACCAAAGACTTTAAAATGGTACTTGATACATCCTTGCTTAACACTCAGCAATATAACGTACGTATCAAGGGTAAAATGGAGTAATCTAGCGAAAGGAGTAGCGCCCTCAGTGTAGTAGCTATTGAAAAGGGAGCCTTCGTGTCGCCCTCGAATATGGTCGCCAACTTTACTTACTTCAAAGTGTAAAAGCAGGAGACATAAAATGAAAGAACTATTTGTAAAAAAATGAATAACAATTGGTTGGTTGGTTGGTCGGTTGGTTTATTAGGTTTTATGGCATATCAACCTTTGAAGGTTATCTAACGCCAAATCCATTTTTATGAAAATAATTCTATTTCAAACAATTCTGTTTAGCAGAAGTGCACAGTTTAAATATAAGTACAGTTTAATTGTGAAAAACATTTCTATTTCAAGCTATTCAGTTTAGTCAAGTAGTTCTAATTCAGCTAATTCAGTTTAGTAGAAGTACAGATTTTGTTTGCATACTGTTAAATGTTAAAATAGTTCTATATTAAACAATTCAGTTGAGTGGAAGTACATAACAGTTCCAATTCAAACTAATCAGTTTAGCATAACCACGCAGTTTAATTCTATTTAACCCATAGATAGGGACCGTATTGGTTGCTACCACCCTGGGCCAGAGTGGACCTTGGAGCAATGGCAATGAAGGGGTGTTCCACATTCCCAAAAGCCTCAGCATGACTTAGGGTCAGAGTGAACTTGGGAGCGATGGCAATAAAGGAGTAACCTGCATTCCTCATAGCTCCTGCATTACTGGAACCTCACCATCAGATTCTTTAGTGCTATATTCAGGACACTTGTTTAGGGGGGGGGTCTCACCCGTCAACAGAGATGCAGTCGGTGTATTCTACTACCCCAGCCGACTGGGCAAAATAACAAATGCCCCATTTAAGGAATTCAAGCTATTTAAGACAATTATTTCTAGTTATAAAATAGACAAAAATGAAAAAATACTTGTGAAAAAAGAAGAAGAATACAATATGTTTCATCTAAGAAATTTGTGTTACAATGCTCTTCGCGAGTTGTCTTTCCTTGGTTGTAACTCTTCTGAAAAGATTTCTGATGTTGGTTTGATTTGAATATAAAAGGCATCCTCATCAACATCTATGTCGGCTGTGGCTGTAGAAGGCGAGCGCTCCTGGCGAATGCCCCGGGGCCTGTTCTGGACTTTGGTCCGGAGCGTGGCCCTGGAAAAGGAACAATGGCAGACTTGGGGCCTTTAATTAGGCACCTAGTTTCGACTAGGCTACCTTCGGGTGGGCGAGCTGCATTTTTGTCTCCTTTGTCACCCTTGTACGGCACTAGACCATGCGTCTAGTTTAAGCCGCAAACTGGCATACGTGCCCGGACCCACATTTGGGTTCGTGAAACTGCTTGCCTCATCAGGCTCACATTGCACTAAGTGAGCCGATGAGCAGCACAGACAAGCAGGGTTCGAGTCTCGATTCGTTCCCGACCTTCCCCTCCCCTTTATCTCCACTTTAATTGGCCTTCGGGCTTTTGACCTTGTGTCAAGTCGTGTCTGGTGGGAGGCAGCGACAAATACACGGCGAGCTCCTGGCGAGCGCCCCGGGGCCTGTTCTGGACTTCGGTCCGGAGCGTGGCCCTGGAAAAGGAATAATGGCAGACTTGGGGCCTTTAATTAGGCACCTAGTTTCGACTAGGCTACCTTCGGGTGGGCGAGCTGCATTTTTGTCTCCTTTGTCACCCTTGTACGGCACTGTGTCAAGTCGTGTCTGGTGGGAGGCAGCGACAAATACTCGGCTGTGGCTGTAGAATACACCGGCTGCATCTCTGTAGAGAGTTAAGACTCCCCCAAAGAGTGTCCTAGATATGACACTAAACAATGTGATGGTGAGGCTCCAGTAATGCTGAAACTATAGGGAATGCAGGTAACCTCTTTATTGCCATCGCTCCCAAATTCACTCTGACCCTAAGTGGTGGCACCTGATGGGGTCCTATCTATGGCTCAAATACATAATATTTAAACTGTGTACTTATGCAGAACTGAATTGTTTGAAATAGAACTGTTTTTTATTTAAACGGAATACAAACAAATGACTTATATTAAATTGAATTGTTTGAAATAGAAATGTTTTTACATTTAACTGTGTGTAACTGTTTAAAAAAGTACAAAACCAAAGGAAAGCTGCGTTAAATAAAGGGGAGATAATCCAACAAAATTAAATATTTGCTGTTATTTATCTAAAATACAAAATAAATTTCACGGCAACAAATATTTTATTTACAAAAATATTTCAATTTATAAAATTTTAGTTTTAAAGTTTCTTTGTAAAAATCATTAAACTTTGTATGACGCAGACAGAGATCGATTAATTAAACAGCAGGATTATAAATAGACTTCATAATAAAAGTATAAAGTTGATATCATAATCATAGTGTGAAGTATACTTCCTAAGATTATCAAAAAGATCCTTTTTTAAATTTTTATTTCATCATACAGCATGTGAAAGCACGTGCAGTACCATGTCCTCTACAGCCGCCAACCAGGTGATAAAACAGCTTCGGTAGCTCAAGGCGGTACTGGCACTCCTGGCGCTACCAAGCGGCTTTTGCCACAGATTTTCACACAGGATAAATAGAATAAAAGTATCGGTAATTGCCTTTTGCTTTATGTTTTCTTTAACGTTTCAAAACCTTTCCAGTTGTGCTAAAAATACTCCTAGGATGCACATTGAAAGGTTATCGTTGTATAGTTGCTCGTATCACGTGACTTTCGGTATCTCAGAGGAATAAAAGACGTCGTATTTCTTAAACACAGTCATTACTTAAAGATCTCTGCTTCGTGCAAAGGTTTTTCAGCGGACTGTCTGGCAATTCCTCGAGCCTCAGGGGGCCGTCCTTATTAGGCTTTAACCCTCCTTGGAGAGGTTAGGTTTATCGACTGGCGCCTGAGGTGCCTTTTGTAGGGGAATGCCGACGGGGCCAAAGGCATTTTGAAACCGCTGGGCGCGTGTGGGCTCCGGCCCTGCGCCCGAAACCATCTATAAAGGCCTTGTGTCACACTCATCCGTCTGGTGGGACGTTCGTCAAATATCAGTATTGGAAGATCTCGGCTTCGTACAGAGGTTTTTCAGCGGACTGTCTGGCATCCGTGCCGGATGGTCAATACTCCATGACAGACTTGAGGCCGAAAGGCCGCCGGCTTCGGCTGGGCTACCCTCGGGTGCTGCCCATTTTAAGCTAAAATCAGTCAAGCTAGGCTTATCAGGCCCACTTTGCGCTAAATGGGTCGATGAGCAGCATAGTCCAGCTTGGCCCGAGTCTCGGCTCTAAACCCCACTATAATCCACCTTCGGGTCATTGACATTGTGTCAAGTCCTGTGTGGTAGGTGGCAGAGACAAATATCCAGCACTGACTTCAGACGTAACACCAACAGCGCGAGACTTATAATACTAGTCGGACTGTACCACTTCAGTTAATAAATAATTAACTCTATTTCATTATGTATCTCTTCCTTACAATAATACAACAGTTACTCGGGAAACGAAACGATTTTAAGTGCACCTTCAAGGGTTCCAGTTCCTTTATTATCAACTTGTCAAATAGTATATCGAATATGATTTTTATTATGCCCAATAATATTCTGCTATAATCATTTCTGCCAATGTTGAATTCCTTCTATACCACTTTTGTTGACTAAATTTAAGGTCAACGTGTACCGCTTCGACACCAAAGAGAAGACAGTAACGGTCCCGTTCTTAAATGAACATTTGTTAAGCTACGGTCTCCATCGACGCTTGTACTAAAACACCACCACATAGACGCTTATACTCCCACGGTTCTCAGCAGACCCTTGTAGCGCTATGTCTAATGTGTTCAACGCAACCCTATTGTAACCTCCACCGCGATGAAAAAAAAGAAGTGAGGAACTCATAAAAACCCCGTCTTACTTCACTAATACAAACGTTTATTCTCTACTACACCATTTTGTAGTCGTCTCGAAGAGGGGTACATCGTATGAAAACTGAGTCGACTGCCTTCGCTTGACAGAGAGAAATAAAATGTCGTGAGTAAAGAGAGGGCAGACGCAGACCTGGATAGTAAATTTCGCGTTTTCTGTTGTAGTTCTCGCACGTGCTTGTACGCAAAGTTCCTTTTCACAGCGTGGCGGTTGGGGTAAAACCTCACACGCAGGAGCTCACCTAAAATGGGTGAGGTAATTTTGAGCCGTCTTCACATCGTTATGACGAAGGTTTAACTATCGTCTTTAGATAATCGAGCCTCTAACCCAACTTTTTCTGTTTTCTATACCGCATCACCTGCCTAAACAGCTTTTCCGTTTGAGTTTCTTCCATCCTATCAGAATTCGTGGCCGATTTGCTGCCGATCCATTACTATATTTAACCCAGGCGTCCCTAATAATTTTATCAGCTAACGTCATTATATCAGACTTTACTTCACTCAACAGCACCTGCCGCTGATTGGTTTTGTGGGGTTTTATGGCATATCAATTATTGCTGGTTATTTAATGCCAAATCCTCTTTATACCAATATATTAAATATATAGGTTTTGCTTGGTTGGGTTTTATGGCATATTAACCATTGTAGGTTTTTAATGCCAAAACCTCTTCATACATATATATTAAATATATAGGATTTGGTTTGCTTTGGTTTTATGGCATACCAAACATTGTAGGTTATTTAATGCTAAATCTTCTTTATACCTAAATATTATATATATAGATGTTTTGGTTTGGTTGGGTTTTATGGCATATCAATCATTGTAGGCTATTTAATGTTGAATCTTGTTTATACATATATGTTAAATATATTGTATTTGTAAACACATTTTGTTGATAGACTTTTTAAACGAGCCGGAATCAGAGGAAAAGAAAAAAAATGAAAAAAGAAAGAAATCAGGAAAGACAGGCGGAAGGCATAAAAAGAAAAAGAATAAAAACAAAGAAGAGAAGAAAAGAATAAAAAAGAAAAGGAAAAGAAAAAATTAAAATAAGAAAGAAAGCAGGAAAGAATGAAAGAAGGTTTGAAAGAAAGAAGGAAGTAATAAAAAGCGACTTTAAAAAAAGAAAAAAGAAAAAAATGAAAATAAAGTGGACCAACACGCACACACATACACACACACGATTAAAGGAACAGCCCGTGAAACTCATCGTAAAGACATCAATCTTGTAATTCTACACCTTAGAAATAAAAAAATAAAAAACACCCAAAAACAAATAAATTAAAATAATTCTGAAACACATTGTCACCTTTAAAACCAGAGAAACCCCGCTCCCCCGTCCGCCTCTGCTGGTCGTCTTTTTTTTTTTCTTTTTTTTTCTCTTAAAGACCGAGAACAG
>OY757944.1:15556962-15566962 GCA_963585895.1 Sepioteuthis lessoniana
AATCTCCTCAAGTCTCCAGGACTCTTCTCAGTATTCTTGCCAATCTCAACAATACTGTAGTTTGGATGGTCTCCACTCTTCCTCTTATTTCCAAGTCCTCCTGTCCCTGTATTTGGTGACTGTATCGAGTGCGCCAATTGCTATTGGTTTCACCGTCACTTTTATGTTCCATAGTTTTTTTTTAGTTCTCTGGCAAGATCTTGGTACTGATATTTCTTTTCGCTTTCTCTCAGTTTTACACTGTTGTCAGCTGGAACAGCAAAATTCAGTACTTGGCAGGTTCTCTTTTTTGTTGTCTTCCATCTTATTAATGTTGCTTTTTATCGAGACATTATGGGTTGATCATTACAACTATTTTGTTAGGATGTCTAAGATATGATTAATACAGATATATATATATATATATATATATAGTCATCCACAGACAGACTGTTTCGTTCTATCAGAACTCTTCAGTGTGGCTAGACACGCCGGACGCTCGAAGCCGGGATCGAAACCCGTCCAACTTTACGTTAGACTGTGTTTCAGACCACTCGTCCACCAAGCGGACCACGTTGGCTAAGGGAATTTTAAGGTATTTTTATTTTTAGAAACAGCAGCAGCCTTTGCTTACATTTTTTATATCTTATCGGCTACTGGGAGATAGATAGATATATAGATGAGAGAGAGAGAAGAGAGAGAGAGAGAGAGAGAGAGGGGGGGGGATAATGAATTCTCGTATTGATTTCGTTATATGAAGGCCTGGCAGTTAAAGATATCAGCAGTTGAACCACTTTTACATGCGATTTGTTTATAGTGGTGAAAGCTTGTGTAGAACCAGTCTCATTTTTTTGAAAAAGTTGTTAGCAAAAGTATCGTACATCAATGTACCACAGATTCTCCCGAAAAATAGTTCTCTTGTTGATTTTCTCCTCAGCTAGTTGACGTACCAAGATATATAACTACATATAAATCTTGTGAGTATGGAAGATGTGTTAAAGTTGTTCATCGAAATGAGGCGATTATTTCCTTTGTCCTAATGCTTGTGTGTCGTCGGGCATTGTCATGCAGAAAGAAAACATAATCAACTGGCAAGAATTGATGATACATCAAAATGAAACTGGTCCTCAGTAGATCACATTCCTACTTCTCAACATAGTCACCGTTTCTCTCAATAGCAAACTTTCACCTTCGAATGAGAGAATATATCCTTGCCTCGTAAAATTCTGTTGTCTGTTCTTTGAGTCACTTATTCACAGTAGTTTTCACTTTCTCGACACTGGCATAATGTTTGCCTCTAAAGCCCTCTTTCATAGGGCCAAAGAGATAATAGTCTGAAGGCGTTAAATCTGTACAACAATGCTCGACCACACACCAGCGTTAGAACAAGGGAGACAATCATCTCATTCGGGTGGACAACTTTACCACATCCTCCATACTCACCAGATTAGCTGCATTCTGTAGCCCCAGTCGACTGGGCCAGGTGTACAAATTATTAGTATTAGATAGGAATACTTGGAACCATCCAGCCGGGGGCAAAATGATCAGGATTATAAACGATTAGTTACTTTAAATCATATTATGTATATCATTAATCAGTATTAGACAGCAATCCATTAAAACAAGGCAACGATGTGTAAAGTATTCATATTAGATAGGAATACTTGAAACTGTATAACTTTTAACAAACAACTAATAATAATAATAATTATTATTATTATAATTACTTCTTAGGATTTTCACTCTTGCTTTAATTGATGGTCTTTCACAGGAGTCTGGTGGACTGCAATTCTTCTCAGGTCCCAAGGACTCTTCTCAGTATTCTGGCCGATCTTATCAATGTTGTAGTTTGGATAGTGTCGAATGGATTTTCAACTCTCCCAGCTCCAATTTCCAAACCCATTTAAAGACTGTTCCAAGTGCACCAATTGCAACTGGTATCACCGTTACCATCATGTTCCATAGCTTTTTTAGTTCTCAGATAAATTATTATTATTATTATTATTATTATTATTATTATTATTATTATCTAATTTTCAGTTTTACTTCCGGTTTTTTACAATCCTTCCTCTGGTTTTACCCAAGACCTAGCGCGAGGGAAAGTAGTGCTTATGAGCATTCTATGTATTTATCTCTTTTCGGCCTCTTTTGGGTGATATTATTTCAGTCATGTTGAGAGTATTCCCCTCGAGAGAAGAACTGCTCCTCAAAGAGCATTCTTTCTTCTTTTTATATTTCGTATTGGCTGGGACTGCAAGGTATCTTGCTGACGTATTTATTCGCTCCTTTCTGGATCTTACCCAGGGCTTCCATTATTATAGGTACAGTTGTAAATTCAAGGTGCCAATATTTCGATTTATATTACCTGGTCTAAGTATTTATTTATTTTATTATATTCTGATTGTTGGTACTGACGGGTTAGTCCGTTATATCTGGTCGACTTAATATTATTTTATTCTTTTCAGAGTTTTTCCACATCAGCGTTAGCGGATGGTTTTTCACTGGAGTCTGAGTGACAGCAAGTCTCCTCAAGTCTCCAGGACTCTTCTCAGTATTCTAGCAGATCTTAATAATCCAATAGTTTGGATAATCTCTACTTGTTCTCTTATTTCCAAGTCCTCCCGTTCCAGTGCCGATCCTTTGGTGACTCTACCGAGAGCACCAATTACAATTGGTATCACTGTCTTTTTAATATTCCATAGTTTTTCAGTTCTCGAGGAAGATCTCAGTACTTATCTCCCTGTTCGTTTTCCTTCATTTTTACCATCTGGTCTGCCGGAATAATCCAGCAAGTTCTATTTTTGTTGTTGTTGACTATCATTAGGTCTGGTCATCTGGCCAAATATGACAACTTAAAACTGGTTAATCTTGTACAAACAAATGAAATCCTGCTAATAGAAAATTCTACCTACCTTAATATTCGTGTTGAAATCTTTGGTTGAATATGTATGCATATATAGACAGAATTTGGCGGTGAATATCCTACAAAGGTTGATATGCCATAAAACCCAACCAACCAACTGACCAAGATGATCCGTTTGTATCTCAAAATCCTTTAGAAGTTTGTGCGTTTTATTTTCTGAGACGGATTCTGAGTTGTGCATATACTTCTTGCACCATTCCCAGTGGATCACCTTTCCCACCCAGTCGTGTCTAATCTTATACTCTCTTTAGGCTGATTTCTTGCATTCGCTTGTTTTGTGATTGATCGGTTCCTCTCTATCACCACATTATCTATATCGGCTATTTTGTTGCGTCTTGTCTATTCTGGGTTTGAGATTATATTATTAACTCATATTCGAGCTTTTCACACTGGGGTTTGATTGACAACAAGTCTCCTCAAGTTGCTGTAGAATGGACCGTCTCCACCTGTCCCATTGTTTCCATGGCCTCCAGTACCTTTATTAATCCTTCGGTGACGGCATTGTTATTATTATAATTTAAAAAAAATAATTTAGGAGGTGCCCGTGGTGTAATGGTTATCGTTGTTCGAAATGGACACGGCGGCACGAGTTAAAATCCTGGACGAGACTGATTGCATTTCACATAGCACTAATACCCTTGGGAAAGGTATGAATCCAATTATTCTCCCTCCAGCTATGGGTAAATAGTAGGGCAGACTAGGTTCTTCAACCTTGGTGAGGCAACTAGTCTAAGAGAAGGAAAACTCTGAATTCAAACCTGTTAAACTTCGCTTAAAAATTGACCTTGTGTTATATCCTGCCCGAGCGAAGGGGTTGATAAATATGATTTAAAAAAATAGTTACGTGAAATCATTTAATTCCTAGTAAGTAAAGTCGGCGACAGTTGTCAAGGGCGACCTGAAGGCTCCTTTTTCATTAGCTATTACATCAAGGTGTAGGGTAGGGCGCTACTCCTTCCCCTGGATAGCTCAATTTTATCCTTGATACGTACCTTATAATGCTGAGTGTAAAGCAAGGAGATATCAAGTACGATTTTTTAAGTCTTTGGTATGACTCGACTTGGGATTAAACCTCGGTCTCCCGGGCCATTAGCGAACACTCTACCTACTAAAACAATGAGCCGGTTACTATTACCGCGGAACAATTGAAAACATATAATTGTACAGTATTTACAACTAATTTTGTGTATTACTCACTTGAAACTATATGATTGCTTGAAATACTTAAAACCATATATTTGTGCGCAAGTTATGGATATTAGATGAGAATATTTGAAACAAGATAACGGTGCCCAAATTATCTGCGATAACAATAATTACTTGAAGAGCCAAGTCAGCTGTGGCTGTAGAATACACTGACTGCATCTCTGCACAGGGCTAAGACACCCTCCCCATTAAGTGTCCTGGATATGGCCCAAAACAATCTGATGGCGAGGCTCCAGCAATGCTGGAACTATGAGGAATGCGTAGTACCCCTTCATTGCCATTACTCCCAGGTCCATTCTGCCCCAGAGAGGTTGCATCTGACAGGTTCCTATCTATGGGTCAAATAGAACTGTTTGACATTTAATCTGAGCGCAAACAAATGACTTATGCTATTTGATCACGTAATTGTGTGTAAACAAATGACTGATGTTTCATGGAATTGTTAGAAATACATAACAATACGTGGAACCATTTAACAGTGTACAAGCGAATGAGTAATGTTGAATAGAATAATTAGTGTTAAATAGCAATACTTGTAACCATTTCACTATACACAAAGAGATTATTAATATTGAATTGAATTATTAGTGTTTGGTTGGTTGCTTGCTTGGCTTTTACAGCATATCAAACTTTGTAGGTTATTTAACGCCAAATCCATTTTTATGTAAATAGTTATATTTCAAACCATTCAGTTTAGCATGAGTACACAGTTTAATTGTCAAAACCATTTCTATTTCAAGCTATTCAGTTTATTCAAACAGTTCTAATTCAGCTAATACAGTTTAGTATAAGTACAGATTTTGTTTACACTCAGTTAAAATGTCAAAACAGTTCTATATTAAATAAATCATTTTAGTGTGAGTACAGTTTCAGTGTCAAAAACAGTTCTATTTTAAACAATTCAGTTTAGCATACGCACGCAGTTTAAATGTAAGTACAGTTTAATTGTCAAAAACATTTCTATTTCAAGCTATTCAGTTTAGTCAAACAGTTATAAGTGAAACTATTCATTTTAGCATAAGTATGCAGTTAGTTCTATTTAACCTATAGATAGGGCCCTTATCAGGTGCTGCCACTCTGGGACAGAGTGGACATGGGAGCAATGGTAATGAAGGGGAACTCCCCATCCCCAAAAGCTCTTGCATTACTGGAACCTCACCATCAGGTGGTTTAGTGTCATATCCAGGACACTCATTGGAGGTGGGGGGCTCTTACCCCTCTGCAGAAGTACAGTCGGCGTATTTTGTAGCCCCAGCCGACAGGGCAATATTAGTGTTTGATAGCAATAATTGAAACTATTTAACTGTGTGCAAACAAATTTACTGAATTTACAAACAAACTGATCTTACATATCATCTATATTTATCTAAATGTATTCAAACAAACAACTGATGTCAAATTGTTACTCTTACATAGGAATACTTGAAACCGTTTAAGTGAGTGTAAACAAATGATGAATAGTAAATAGAATTATTCGTATTAGATAGCAATACTTGAAACAATAAAACTTTTGCAAAAAAAAAAAAAAAAAAAAGAAAGAAAAAAAGAGCTCCGGTGCGTTTAAATACGTTATCACAAAATGTATGTATACCATAAAACCAAACCAAATCAAACAAACCCACATTAACCGGACATTGGCCTAGCGATTAGAGTGTTCGCCAATGGCCCGGGAGACCTGGGTTCTATCTCAGGTCGAGTCATACCAAAGACTCAAAAAATGGTACTTGATGCCTCCTTGCTTAACACTCAGCATTATAAGGTATGGATCAAGGGTAAAGTGGAGCAATCCAGGGAAAGGAGTAGCGCCCTCCGAAAGTAGCTATCGAAAAGGAGCCTTCGGGTCACCCTCGACTATGGTCGCCAACTTTACTTTACTTATATGTATATATGTATTTGCCGCTACCTCCCAACAGACAAGGCTTGACACAAGGCTTGACCTGAAGGCCGATAATAGTGGGGATTAAGGGGGTTAGGTCTGGAAGGAGCCCAGGCTCGAACCCTGCTGGTCTGTGCTGCTCATCGACCCACTTAGTGCAATGCGGGCCGAATGAGCCAAGCTGTTTCTTGGACACAAATCTGGGTCCAGGTACAGATGCCGGGTTATAGCTTAAACTACACAGCAAGGTCTAGTGCTATACATAGGGGACAAAGGTGTCAATGTAGGTGGCCCAGCCGAACTTACAGGCCCTTCGGAATCTGCCATTGATTTCGATACGGCCAGGTAAGTATCATATATTTGTACATATGTATATATTGTCATCCACAGACAGACTTTCGTTGTATCACAACTCTTCAGCGTGGCTAGACACACAGGACGCTTGAAGCTGGGATCGAAACCCACCCAACTTTACGTTAGACTTAGTATCATACCGCTCAGCCAACTAGCGAACCACGTCAGGTCGGGAATTATAAGGCATTATGTAGTAGCTTTCGTTTGTTAACATTTTCGCTTTACCGGATACCAGAGTGCTCAATTCGCTCGAAGAGCTTTGCATTATGCGAGTGGCAGCCGTAAATTCCTTCGCCAGAGTGCTCAACCCCCATGGGAGAGCATATATTGTCATCCACGGATAGACTTCTTCGTCGTATTACAACTTTCAGTGTTGCAAGATACGCAGGATGCTGCAAGCTGGAATGGAAACCCGCCCAATTTTACGTTAGACTTTGTATCTTACCAATCAACCATCAAGCAATCTACGTCAGCCATATATATGAGATAAATGTATATGATAATTTTTTGCAAGAAAAAAGCTCAACGTCACTATTGCAACGCAAATATACAACCCAGAAAAATATCAGATTATGAACTGTAGAAGTCAGTTATTTTGGTTTGGCTTAATGGCATATCAACCATTGTAGGTTATTCAATACCAAACCCATTTTCATATCTATAAACAGTTCTAATTCAAGCAATCCAGTAAAGCCTAATTACTCAGTTTGGTTCTATTTGACCCATAGATAGGACCCTATCAGTTGCTACCACTCCGGGCCAGAGTGGTGTTGGGACCGATGGCAATAAAGGGGTACTCTGCATTCCCCAAAGCTCCAGTATTACTGGATCCACGCCATCAGATTGTTTAGTGTCATATCCCGGACACTCGTTGGCCGGGGGGTGTCTTACTCCTTTACAGATGTGCAGTCGGGGTATTCTAACCCCTAGCCAACGGGGCCATCTTTTACTTTAGTTTTCATGTAGTGTGCAAACTGTTTATCGGTCTGTCTCTCCCTCCTCTCTCTCTCTCTATATATATATATATATATATATATATATCTGTGTGTGTGTATGTATTTATTAAACCCTTCGCAAAAGGTCAATATTTAGCAGAGATTTAGTTTTCCTCTCAGTCTATATATCTCTCTCAGAGATTTAGTTTTTTCTCTCTCTCTCTCTCTCTCTATATATATATATATATACATATATCTGTGTGTGTGTGTGTGTGTGTGTGTGTGTTTATTTATTAAACCCTCCATACAAGGTTAATATTTAACAGAGATTTCAGAGTTATTCTTCTAATAAACCGGTGGCCATACCAAGGTAAATGAGCCCACTCTGCCCCGCTATTTACGCACAACAGGACAGAAATAATACGTACAACGTTAACTATTGCCGCATGAATGTTGACACTATAAATAACTATACTTAATAAAAGTAAAGTTGGCGACCTTAGTCGAGGGTGACCCGAAGGTTCCCTTTTCAATAGTTGGTACAGCTAGGTGTAGGGGAGGGCGCTACTCCTTCCCTGGATTGCTCCACTTTACCCTTGGTACTTACCTTATAATGCTGAGTATTAAGCAAGGCGGCATCAAGTACCATTTTTTCAGTCTTTGGTATGACTCGACCTAGGATTGAACCCCGGTCTCCCCGACCATTGGCAAACACTCTACTTAGACCAAAAATAATTTTTACATCAATCAATCTATCTGTCTATCTATCTATTGCATACTGACCCGGGCCGAGCTGTCAAAATAGGAAATTCACCTGGGTAAATAATAGGTGCATCCGGTCGAAGATATCAAGGGGATAACCTTGACTGTCGATTGGTTGAATTGAGTGGGCCTAAAACAATAACATAACTCGGTGCACAGGAAGTTGGAGTCAGTTGGAGATAAGATGCTGTAGAAAGAACCAGCATCCAGCAGAAGGGGCCCTCAGGCTCCCGATTGAGTAGTTGCAGTTGGAGAGAAGATGCTGGAATGAGGACCATGTCCCAAAGAGGCTGGGCCCCCAGTTCCCCGGTTGAGCAGCCCAGGAAAACGGGAAAGAAACGCTGTTATTGCCATAAGAGTGGGGGTCAATATGTTGCAGTTCTGTTCAGTCTTCAACTCACCTCTCACACGGTAAAACCTTTAGTAACCCTTTCGAACCCTTTCAAATAAAGTGAGTGGTATATTTTTCTAAAGAAGTGTCTTCGCTCGTCCTTATTGTGTTGAATACTTTCTGCGTGTATATGAGTATGTATAGTTCTGCGAGCAATCTTGAACAAGTCCTGGCGGCAACACCCCACAAGACACCAACTGTACGGCCACCTGCCTCCTATCACGAAAACTATTCAAGTTAGACGTACCAGACATGCAGGACACTGCTGGAGAAGCAGGGACGAACTCATAAGAGATGTACTCTTATGGACCCCCACACATGGCCGTGCAAATGCAGGACGACCAGCACGAACATACATTCAGCAGCTATGTGAGGATACGGGATGTTGTCCTGAAGACCTGCCTAGGGCGATGAACGATAGGGAGGAGTGGCGAGAGAGGGTCAGGGATATCCGTGCTACCAGCACGACATGATGATGATGATGATAGTTGTCATGGCTATACAACATATATAAGATTGGCCATAAGTATGTTTGTATAAGTGGATGGAACTGAGACCCTATCTATCTATTTATCTATCAATCTCTCTTAGTCTGTATCTATCTATCTATCTATCTATCTGAGAAAACTATTTGCTTCAAGAATGGGTATTTGAAACAATAATTACTAAGTATCAATTATATTAATTATTGCCTGAGACCAGATAATTGCAGGAAAAAAGGATTTTAAGATCAAATAATTCAACACAAACACACACACACACATATATATATTTATATATATATATTGAGCACTCTGGCGAAAGAATTTTCGGCCACCGCTCGCATAATGCAAAGCTCTTCGAAAGAATTGAGCACTCTAGTAGCCGATAGGGTATAAAAATGTAAACAAACCCGACGCTGCTGCTGTTGCTACATAAATACCTTAAAAATTCCACTAGCCAATTTGGTACTCTTGTTGGCCGAGCGGTCTGAGACTTAGTCTAACGTAAAGTTGGATGGGTTTCGATCCTGGCTTCGGGCGTCCTACGTATGTATCCACACTGAACAATTCTGATAGAACGAAACAGTTTGTCTGTGGATGACTATACATATATATATATATATTGGGGTATGTTAAAAAATATTAATCTAAAGTAGAAAAACAGAAAGTATTTTATGACGTGGGTCTTTTACAAATCTTGAAAAGCATTCTTAGAGATACTCAAATAATAAATTGTTTTCAAATTTTCTTGTTTAAAATAACTGACTTTAAAGATGATATTTTTTTTGTAATTTTCTCAAGTCTTATATATATATATATATATAAAGAGAGAGAGGGAGAAAAAGGAGATGAAGATGTTTAGAAAGTGGTTTATATATATCTATATATCATTATATATCATTATATATATCATATATCATCATCATCATCATCATGTCGTACCGCTAGCACGGATATCCTGACCCTCTCTCGCCTCTTCTCCCTATCGTTCATCGCCTCTGGCAGGTCTTCAGGGCTACATCCTGTATCCTCACATAGCTGGTGTATGTATGTTCGAGTTGGTCGTCCTGCTTCTGCTCGGCCATATGTGGG
>OY757944.1:15571962-15582540 GCA_963585895.1 Sepioteuthis lessoniana
GTGTGTGTGTGTGTGTGTGTGTATGTGTGTCCACGAAGAGATTTGTATTATTTTAGGATTTGAAATATATAAATCCTAAAAAAGTACAAATCTCTTCGTGGACCAATTCTCTCTAATATATATATATATATATATATATATATATATATATATATATATATATATAGTGTGTGTGTGTGTGTGCTGTTCATGATTCTAGCATCCAAATTAATTAAAAAAATATATATGAATTACTTTCTAAATCAAAATGGATATCATTATTTATTATTTATTACAATACTCTACAGAATCGAAATCCGTAACCAAAAATTTCAATATATAAGTTGGGCGACCATTGTTAAGGGTGACTTGAAGGTTCCCTGTTCAATAGCTACTAAACCGAAGTGTAGGGAAGTGTGCAACTCTTTTCCTAAATTGCTTCACTTACCCTTGATCTAGACCTTATAATAATGAGTGTAAAACAAGGAGGCATCAAGTACCATTTTTTGAGTCTTTAGTATGACTCTACCTGGGATTGAACCTCGTTCTCACGGACCATTGGTGAACACTCTGATCAATTTAAAATTAACTACATTTTTTATATGTATTTATGGAATATCATTTTATGTCAAAGATTTAAAAAATAAAAAGGATTGATGAAATTAGAACGTCTACCAAAATCGGAGAGTTTATCCCACAGCTGGTCTTCTACAAGAATGGGATTATGACGGTGATACTAATCATATTCTGAGCACTTATGATAGTCACTACGAAGCTGATAAACTGATCACACACGACTGAAGAGCAAGTGTAGGTTATTTAAAGATGGAATGGAATTTCTCAGTATTTATGCCGGCATGAGGTCTGTGCTTGGTGGGCATTGCTGAGCTGAATAACCTACTCCCTAGAGTCTGTCCCTACAGGCAATGTCTACTTTGCAAGGCTGAGTTCATAGCTTGGTGCCTGAGGTCCATCTATAAGGGGAATCCCAAAGGGACCAAGCATTTTTTTTGTGAAGGCTGAACATGAATCTCGAATTGTGCATAGCCCGCAACTTTCATAAAATGACCGTGTATCGCATCTTGATTTGGTGGGAAGTCAGTTTAATACCATGATGAAACGGATAATAGAATATTAAACGAATAAAGCAAACTTGCTCAAAAGGAGTACAGGAATCGACGTGATTGGGTTGGGAAAAGTGATCCACTAGAAATTGCGCAAGAGATTGAAATTTGACCACGCTATCAAATGGAACGTGGTACCTTCAATAAGTTTCCAGACTTTTTTGTATGAGCATTTAAAATTGTCGTAGACTCTTGAAAATCACTATGTTATTGCTATACATCTATTAAGATGACTGACCAAATTTTATAATTTCAGGTTCAAAGAAACAGCTAGAGCAGCAATTGGAATACACCCTACTAAAGCCTGATTCTCACAGCGGGTAAATTTCAAAAATGCAATCTGACACTGACATTGTGTTTTAAACTTGAAAAAATGCTGCCACAGAAACGTATGGAATGCTTCAGACTGCTTTTGGAGCATTTTGCTTGAATCGAACATCAGTTTTTGAGTGGCATAAGAGATTCAAGGAAGGTAGGGGGTCTGTGAGGAATAATGAGAGGTGTGGAAGGAGTAAAGAAGTCAATACAGCAGAGTTGATTGGCCAAAGGGTTAGGGTTAGGGTTACTATGTTGAAGTTTTAAAGGAGTTCAGCAAGAGATTCCTAGGGAAGTGGCCAGCACTCTTCAAATCCGGTCAGTGGCATTTCCACCAGGACAATGCACCAGTCCACAACTCCATCCTTGTCACATACAAGATGGGCATCAAGACAGTTCCTCACTCTCCCTATAGTCGAGACCTTGCTCCCTGTGACTTTTGGTTATTCCCTAAGCTCAGAGGCTGTCGTTATGAGACAATTGAGGAGATGAAAGAGGCTGTGACGAAGGTCATTGACACGCTCACACAAGACGACTTCCATGGGGCCTTCCAGAAGTTGCTGGAACGGTAGAACAAGTGCATTGTAGCTGGAGGAGATTACTTCGAAGGGGACTTGGGTTTCATGTGTGTACTATCAATAAAAGTGCTCATACGAAAAAACCAGAATCCGACTAAGTAAATGTGATGCCTTAAATTCTTTGGGATTTTCAGATAAAAACGGATCATTCAATCCTTGCCACAAGACCAGAACGATGATTAATAGGAAAAAAAGAATTTGTTATCGTAGTTTCGGTGTACCTTGAGAGAAAATGAAAAAAAGCAAAAAAATAGGCTAATACTTAGATCTTGCAAAAGAGCTAAGCCTCCCACCAAAAGAAAAAAAAAAAAAGAAAGCACGGGAACAAGAGGATAACAATGGTACCAGTTTTGTTTGATACACTTGAAACGGTCCTCAAAAGTTTAGACAAAAGACTTGAAGGATTGGAAATCAGAGCAAGAATCTGACCCAGTCGGCTGGGATGGGGCTGACACTTTAGAATACACCGACAGCATCCCTGCAGAGGGGTAAGACTTCCCCAATGAGTGTCCTGTATAAGAACTAAACAATCTGATGGTGAGGCTCTAGCAATGTTGGAACTTTGGTGAAGAGTACCCCTTTATTGCCATCGCTCCTTGGTCTACTCAGGTCGGATCTGATAGGGTGTGATCTCTGGGCCAAACAGAACTAAAATATATACACATGCTAAAATGAACTACTTGAAATAGAACTGTTTATATGTATAAAAATGGATTTGGCATAAAATAACCTCCAATGGTTGATGTACCATAAAACTAAACCAATTATGTTTTAGATTTATTTGGAACCATTTAACTTTGTTGACTAAACTGAATAGCTTGAAATAGAAATGTTTTTGACATTTAAACTGTGTATTTATGCTAAACTGAATTATTTGAAATAAAACTGGTTTTATGTATAAAAATGCATTTGGCATTAAATAATCTACAATGTTTGATATGCCATAAAACCAAACCAAATCAAACCAAACCAGTAGAAATGAAACCATCCTGAACTCAGCATTGTTACGTTCGTCTAGAAGGGTTTTGAAGACGTGATGAGACTTGCTGTCACTTGGACTCCAGTGAAAGACCACCAGTTAAAAGTAGTGTAAAAACTCGCAAGAACTGATTCCACAATGAACAACAACAACAACAATAAGTTATTTGCGCTGTTTTATCATAACTGTATTTTCAATATTCCATTGTTTTTTTAAAAACATTTATTCGTCAATCATATTTACCAACCCCTCAGCTCGGGTAATTTGTTAGGACATTTTTCTAAGTACTAATTATAGCCGGATCTCATCTTCCGGTCTGGATTGGACGATCCATCTTTACATCAAATTTTGTCACTCTTATTTTTCAGAAGAGATTCTAGTTTATATATATATATATATATATATATATATATACTTTCTTTAAGAAAAAACAAAACAGGTCTCATAGGATTATAAATTTATTTCCATCCTGTTACGCATTTTTGAAATTTTCAAAAACACGAAAAAAATTTAACAGGACTTCTTCAGATCTTATAGACAAAAAAAACTAGAATAGACACATAAGAGTGGGAGGGGATAGAAGAGAGGTGAAGAGTTAT
Source organism: Sepioteuthis lessoniana (assembly GCA_963585895.1). Classification (NCBI taxonomy): domain Eukaryota; kingdom Metazoa; phylum Mollusca; class Cephalopoda; order Myopsida; family Loliginidae; genus Sepioteuthis; species Sepioteuthis lessoniana. The sequence continues at coordinate 15,575,537 of OY757944.1, forward strand.
CTCATCATTTAGCCCACTTCCGTTTTTAATTTTAATTTCGGTTGGAAATGTAGTAAATTTATTTTTTAAAAAAAGTATTTTTTTATTACCTTTTGACCTAAATCACAGATTTTATATTAAATTAGATTTAAATTACACCCAACTCCGGTTTAACTGGACCAAATAATACTATATATATATATATATATATATATATATAATACGACTTTGCATGATCAAAATTTTCGTGATTTTGCAATTACCTGTGAATCACTTTCACCTATTGATATTATTTTAGGCTACTACCGATTCGTTTTTCTATTTAGGTTTTTTCCACGAAGCCATCTTCAGGTTATCTATCATATTTACCAACCCCTCCGCTCGGCAGGATATGACACAAGGTCAATTTTTAAGCGGACTATAACAGGTTTGAATTCAGAGTTTTCCTTCTCCTAGACTAGTTGCCTCACCAAGGCTGAAGAACCTAGTCTGCCCTACTATTTACTCATAGCTGGAGGGAGAATAATTGGATTCATACCTTTCCCAACGGTATTAGTGCTATGTGAAATGTAATCAGTCTTGTCGAGAATTTGAACTCGTGTCGTCGTGTCCAATTCCTACGACGATAACCATTACACCACGGGCACTTATTCGTCTATAATCATTTATTTGAAAACCATCACTTTCTATCAAGTATTTCTTTTTCATAAAAATAATTTGAACAGAGTTGCATGGTTTCATGTATTCCTAACAAATAAAAATGATTCGCACACAGTTATACGGTTTCAAGTATTCCTATCTAATACAAATTTGAAAACAGTTGTATGGCATTGAGTATTCCCATCTAAAACAAAAAAAACTGAAAACAATTATATGGTTTTAAGTATTCCTATCTAAAACAAATAATTTGTAAACAGTTTTATGGTTTGAAGTATTCCTATATGATATAAATAATTTCTACGCAGTTATATGCTTTCAGATATTTCTATCAAAGGCAAATAATTTGAACAAAGTTATATGGTTTAAAGTATTCCAATCTAATACAGAAAATTTGAACAGTTACATTGTTTCAAGTATCCTTATCAAATAGAAATTATTTGCACAATTTTACAGTTTCAACTATTCCTTTGCCCAGTCAGCTGGGGCTGTAGAATACACTGACTGCACCTCTGCAGAGGGGTAAGACCCCCACCTAACGAGTGTCCTAGATATGACACTAAACAATCTGATGGTGAGGTTCCAGCAATGTTGGAGATTTGGGGAATGCGGAGTACCCCTTCATTGCCATTGCTCCCAGGTCCACTCTGGCCCGGAGTGGTAGCACCTGATAAGGGTCCTATCTATAGGTTAAATAGAATTAACAGGATACTTATGCTAAAATGAATTGTTTGAGTAAAACTGAATAGTTTGAAATAGAAATGACTTTTACAATTAAACCGTACTTACATTTAAACTGCGTGCTTATGCTTAACTGAATTATATGAAATAGAACTGTTTTTCGACATTAAAACTGTATTTACACTTAACCGAATTGTTACATACAACTGCTTGAATAGTTAGAAATGGAAATGTTTTTGACCATTAAACTGTGTACTTATGCTAAACTGAATTGTTTTAAATAGAACAGATTATTTACATAAATATGAATTTGGCGTTAAATAACCTACAAAGGTTGATATGCCATAAAACCCAACAAGCCAAACTAAACCAACTATTCCTATCTAATACACATTATTTGGTTTTAGATATTCCTATCTAATACAAATAATTTGAACACAGTTATATAGTTTCAAGTATTCTTATCTAAGACACATTCACTTCCCCGACCTCTTAGCAGGGCCGTCTGGTAAGCATGCCGGATGGGAAATCGATCAATGGCAGATTCGAGGCCGAAAGGCCCCCAGCTTTGGCTGGGCCCACTTCGGGTGGGTGAGCTGCTTTTTTGACTCCTATGCACAACTTGTATAGCACTATACCTCATGGTCTAGTTCAAGCTATATTCTGGCATATGGATTTAGGTCTGTGATACTGCCTGACTCATTAGACCCACATTGCACTTAGTAGGTCAATGACTAGCAGGGTTCCCCTTTATCCCTCCCCTTTATCTCCACTTTAATTGGCCCTCGGGCTTTTGACCTTGTGTCAAGTCCTGTCTGGTGGGAAGCAACGACAAATATAATTCCTATCTAATACACATAATGTAAAGAGTAATATGGTTTCAAGTATTTTTATCTAATACAAATAATTTGAACACAGTCATATTGTTTCAAGTATTCCAGTCTAATACATATAATTTAAAAAATATATGGTTTGAAGTATTTCTTTCAAATACAAATAATTTGAACACAGTTATGTAGTTTCACATATTCCTATCTAACACGAATAATTTGAAAATAGTTATATGGTTTAAAGTATTCCTATCTAATACAAATAATTTGAACACTGTCATATGACATCAAGTATTCCTATCTAATAAAAATAATTGGAACAGTTATATAGTTTCAAGTATTCCAATCTAATACAAATAATTTGAACACTGTCATATGGCATCAAGTATTCCTATCTAATACAAATAATTTGAACAGTTATATGGTTTCAAGTATTCCAATCTGATACAAATAATTTGAACACTGTCATATTGCATCAAGTATTCCTATCTAATAAAAATAATTTGAACAGTTATATAGTTTCAAGTATTCCAATCTAATACAAATAATTTGAACACTGTCATATGGTATCAAGTATTCCTATCTAATACAAATAGTTTGAACACAGTTATATGCTTTTAAGTATTTCAATCTAATACAAATAATTTGAACACTGATATATGGTATCAAGTATTCCTATCTAATACAAATAGTTTGAACACAGTTATATGCTTTTAAGTATTCCAATCTAATACAAATAATTTGAACACAGTTATATTGTTTTAAGTATGCCCATCTAATACTAAAAATTCATATACAATAATATGGTTTAAAGTATTCCTATCTAATATTAATAATTGATACGGATTTATATATTTATTTGTAACTTTTCTTTGTGTTTTAGTAAACATTTTCACTTGTAACATGAAAAAAACATTATATTGGTACATCGTAATAAAAATTATGCAAGTTATGACGGTGTTCAAATTATTTGTATTTGATAGGAATACTTGATTCAATATAACTGTGTTCAAATTATTTGTATTTGATAGGAATACTAGATATCATATGACGGTGATTAGATTATTTGTATTAGATTGATTATTATTATTCATGTTTGATTGTTTTGGTTTCTTTGTTTAATGTTAAATCAACCTTCGAGGGTTATTTAAAGCCAAATCTATTTGTATTATTCTGAATGCAATAGCACAATTATAGTTTGAACTTATTTACTAGGATGTTACAGTCGAGTACGTTAGCCACTACACAACGAGGATTCTCTCAATGCTGGATTGTAATAATTTGAAACATTTAACTGTATGCAAACCAACCTTAGCTAATGGTTTACCACTGGAATCTGAGTGACAGCAAGTCTCCCCAAGTCTCTAGGACTATTCTCAGTATTCTGGCCGATCTCAACAATTCTGTAGTTTGGATGGTCTCCCCTCTTCCTCTTATTTCCAAATCGTCCGGTCTCTGTAACAATCCTTTGGTGACTGTACCGAGCCCGCCAATTAATATTGGTATCACCGTCACGTTAATGCTCGATAGTTCCGTCAGTTCTCTTGCAAGATTATTATTATTATTATTATTATTATTATTATTATTATTATTATTCCTTGGAAGTTTTTCACAACTGCGTTCGATGGTAGTTTTTCACTGGAGTTTGACTGACAGCAAGTCTCCTCGAGTTTCCAGGACTCTTCTCAGTATTCTGACTGATCTCAATAATGCTGTAGTCTGGATGGTCTCCATTTGTCCTCAGTTTTCTTTGTTATCCAGTCCCTTTACCACGCCTTTTGAAGTCTTTCCGAGTGCACCATTTACAATTGGCATCACCGACACTTTCATTTTTATAGCTTTTTTGTTCTCTGACAAGGTCTAAGTACCTTTCTCTCTTTTGTTTTCTTTGTTTTTCACTCTGTGGTCCACCGGGTCTGGCAAAGTCCGCTAGTTGACAGGTTCTCAATTTTTTCTTTTTGTTAATTATCATTAGGTCAGGTTGTCTTGCAGGGATTAGATGATCCGTTTGTTTCATAAAACCCCAGAGAATTCTATGTGTCTCATTCTCCTGGACGGATTCTGGTTTGTTGTTGTTATTGTTTTGTTGGATGATCAAACTTTAATTTCTTGCATAATTCCCAGAGGATCACCTTGCCCACCCAGTCGTGTCTAGTCTTATACTCTTTTTGTATTATTCACTGAATTCGCTTATTATATGATTGATTGTTTCATCTCTGTCACCACATAACCTACATTTGCTATTTTGTTGCTTCTTATCTATTCTTGCTTTAACATAGTTTGTCCTTATGGCGTTGTTTGTGGTACTATTAGAGGAGATTCAGTCTCTCTTTTAAAGTTTCTCTTTCTTAGTTATGCCCAGATCTTCTCGTGGGAGATTTTGTCAGTTGGATATCATATGACGGTGTTCAAAGTAGCTACTGAAAAGGGAGCTTTCGGGTCACCCTCATCTAAGGTCGCCAACTTTACTTACTATCCTAAATAAGGATTTCTTTGGCATTGGATAATCCACGAAGGTTGATATGCCATTAGACACAGAAACCAAATGAGACTGATCAATTCAGTCCTGAATGAAGCATAATTCATGAGAATTTTACATCCGCACCTCCCACCTGTATATTTTTGCTTTATCCATTTTTTGACACAATTATTGGAAAAACATTTCTGGAAATTGTTTCATTCACTTGATTATAAGTTGAGAAATACTGTTTTGTTTGAATTATTAATCTCGTTTATATAAATATATGATTTTGTTATAGAAAAACATTGTAAGTGATTTCACTATAGAAATGCATTGCAAAGGATATTACTATAGAAATAAATTCATTACGAAAGATTTTGTTATATGAATTTGTTAAGAAGGATTTTACTATAGAAATGCATTGCAAAGCATTTTACAATAGAAATATATTGCAAAGCAATTTACTATAAAAATGCGTTGCAAATTCAACATATATAAAAGAAAAAAAAAAGAGGAGGAAATTATTATGCTAACTAGTTATAATTATCGAATAGATTATGAATTATATAGAGATTGGTATTAAATAATATCTAATAATATCTGTTTAGATTGTATAATGTTTGATTGAAAATTACATTCTTGTATCGGTAGTTTAGAAGTGAGTTAACGTTTGATAAAAAGGAGGATGTTCTCATTCATGGGAAATTGCTTTATGAATATAATCACCCTAAATTTCTATTATTTATTGGTCTAAATATTGTAATATTAATTGATCATCTCGATGGATAATTATTCACATATTATCTGATAACATTTAGAATTTGAATAAAACTTAAATGTTAGAAATAGAACTGTTATTCTTTCATTTTTATTCTTTCATTAATATTGCGATCTTTTCCATTTACAATTAAATAATTAATTAGATTTTAAATTAGAATTAGGAGGAGACACTTAGCTTTTGGAATTGTTTTTAATAAATATATATATAAATACATGAAAATAAATATATCAAAAATATTTAAAAGTATAGAAATTTAAAAAGAAATTAATACTGAAGTTTGTAAATAAAATCCGGGCCAATGGACAAATGAGAAGAATGTTCACCAACAGTCCAGGAGATCGGGGTTCAATCCGTGGTCGAGTCATACCAAAGACTCAAAAAGTGGTGCTTGATGCCACCTTGCATAACACTCAGCATTATAAGGTAAAGGTCAAGAATAAAGTGGAGCAGTCCAGGGAATGAAGTAGCCTCCTCCCCTACACCTCGGTGTAGTAGCTACTAAAAAGGGAGCCTTCGGGTCACCCTCGTCTTAGGTCACCAAATTTACAAGTTTATAGATAAAGGAGTCTGAGACAAGACTAGAAATTAACGGATAAATATCTAATTTATAATCTATTGGATGATTATAACTGGTTAGAATTATAAATTCCTCTTCTTTTTTTCATTAATATATATATAAAATGTGGTGCCTGTAGTGTAATAGTTATCGTCGCAGGAATTGGACACGGCGGCACGAGTTCAAATCTTGGACGAGACTGATTGCATTTCACATAGCACTAATACCGTTGGGAAAGGTATGAATCCAATTATTCTCCCTCCAGCTATGGGTAAATAGGAGGATAGATAGGGTTCTTCAGCCTTGGCGAGGCAACTAGTCGAGGAGAATGAAAACTCTGAATTTAAATCTGTTAAACTCCGCTTAAAAATTGACCTTGTGTCATATCCTGCCCGAGCGGAGGGGTTGGTAAAAAGGAGGTGCCCGTGGTGTAATGGTTATCGTCGAAGGAAATGAACACAGCGGCACGAGTTCAAATCCGGGACGAGACTGATTGCATTTCTCATAGCACTAATACCCTTGGGAAAGGTATAAATTCAATTATTCTCCCTCCTGCTATGGGTAAATAGTAGGATAGACTGGATTCTTCAGCCTTGGCGAGGCAACTAGTCTAGGAGAATGAAAACTCTGAATTCGAACCTGTTAAACTCCGCTTAAAAATTGACCTTGTGTCATATCCTGACCGAGCGGAGGGGTTGGTAAATATAATATATATATATAAAATGATAATATACTTAAATGTCTTACGTAATGTTGACAATACACCCTGGCTTAACAGTGAAAACTCTCTAAAATCTTATACTCCTTCTAAAGAGAGTCTTGTAAAAGACTGTTTTTCTTTTTTTCTTTTTTTTTTTTTTTTTTTTATGGTCCTGGAGACCAGGGTTCAATCCCTGGTCAAGTCTTGCCAAAGACTTAAAAAATGGTACTTGATGCCGCCTTGCTTAACACTCAGCATTATAAAGTAAAAATAAAAGGTAAAGTGGATCAATACAGGGAAAGGAGTAGCGCCCTACCCTACACCTCGGTGTAGTAGCTATTGAAAAGGGAACCTTCGGG
>OY757944.1:15582740-15617740 GCA_963585895.1 Sepioteuthis lessoniana
GGTAACAGCTATGATTATATATATATATATATATATATATATATATATATATATATATATGCATGCATATATATAAATATATATATATATATATTTATATATACCCACATTATCTTTTACCTCTTTAACATGTGTACGGTTGGATTTATTAAAAATATATATCACATTGTCATATCTGCTCACACGTATATATATATGTATGTGTATAACACTGTGTTTCTGTGTTTGCGCGTGTGCGTGTTTGTGTCTGTGTGCATTGTTAAAATATATCTGTACATTTGAAAATAATAATTGATAATATTAATAAAAATAATTGTAGAGTACACACACACACACACACACACACACACACACACACACACACACACACACACACACATATATATATATATATATATATATATATATATATATATGTGTGTGTGTGTGTGTGTGTGTATTCCCACAGATTTGTTTATATCATGAATATGTGTGTGTGAATATCTGAAAAAATATATTACGTGCGCATATCCATCGGGAAGAATATATATATATATATATATATATATATATATATATATATATATATATATATATATATATATATATAAAAGAGACAGATTTCCAAAAACAGAGACAAGCAGACAGACAGAGGTAGAGAAAGACGAATGTTAACACGATTAATATATATTCATGTATAAACAGAAACAACACAGATATCAACCTATCCATGCAAATATATACATATAAACGTGTGTATGTGTGTGTGTGTGTGAGTGTGTACGCGCGTGTGTGTGTGTATGTGTGTCCGTCTTCGTGTGTGTGTCAGTCTATGCGTGTTTAGGTATGGATATAAGCACATATACATTGTTCCTGTTCGTAGAGACAAATATATATATATATATATATATATATATATATATATATATATATATATATATGCATAGATAGATAGATAGGTAGATAGATAGATAGATATACAAACACACAGGCACACACACAGACACACACACAGACACACACATATATTTATATATATATATATATATATATATATATATATATATATATATTACTTTTTCTTGTTTAAATTTCAAGGAAATAAATTTCAAACACTAATTACGTCACACAGTTTTCAAACGCCACAAACCAAAATTGAATATTAAAAGTTTTGTCTCTATTTTGTTTTTATTTTAAGAAAATGAAATTAAATATAATTCTGGAGATATAGCATTCCTTATTAACTGTCCTGATAATGGTTTAATGTAAATGCCGAAACATTAAACGTTGGCAAATAATTTAAACTTCAATAGAATCATTCCTGAATACCTTGCTAATTTCATATTTCTACATTTCCATACTGCCAGATTTTTTCCATTTTCCGATATATAAATATATTATCATCTGCTGAATTTTGAAGTTGAACACTGTAACAGTACTGATTTATTTAAAGGATGGGATATATGTCTTTATTTTTTAATTTATATATATAACCTGGAGGTTCACTCCTAGATTCCAGGAAAATCAATACTGATTGCCGTATTGATTGATTGATTTTACCAGCATAACAAGCCATAGAGGAGTATTTTATGTATAGAGTTTAAGAAACCATGTTCATATATATATATATATATATATATATATATGTGTGTGTGTGTGTGCGTGTGTGTGTAGTCGATTCTTAAGAGATTTTACATCTACATACATGATGTCAAATCTTCCTAATTTTGCACCTACATACACGTAAGTGTTAAGCAAGTAGAAATCAAGTAACATTTTAAAGGTCTTTGGTATGACGTAACCCGGGATTGAACCCAGTTGTCCCGGATCATTGGCGAACACTCTTTCTACTTGGCCAATGAACCGGTATATATATAAACAGTTCTATTTCAAACAGTTATTTCTAGCATGGGTATGTAGTTTAAAGATAAAAAAAACAGTTCTATTTCATACTATTTAGTTTAGTCAACAAATTAAAATTGGTCCAAGTATTACTATGTAAAGTTGGCGACCATTGTCGAGGGTGACCCGAAGGCACCTTTTTCGATAGCTACTACACCAAGGTGTAGGGGAGGACGCTACTACTTTCCCAGGATTTCTCCACTTTACCTTTGATCCGTACCTTATAATGCTGAGTGTTAAGCAAGGAGGCATCAAGTACGATTTTTAAAGTCTTTGGTATGACTCGACCTGGGATTGAACCCAGGTCTCCCGGGCCATTGGAGAACACTCTAACCATTACACCAATGTCCGGACATTGGCCTAGGGGTTAGAGTGTTCGCCAATGGCCCGGGAGATCTGGGTTCAATCCCAGGTCGAGTCATACCAAAGACTCAAAAAATGGTACTTGATGCCTCCTTGCTTAACACTCAGCATTATAAGGTACGGATCAAGGGTAAGGTGGAGAAATCCTGGGAAAGGAGTAGCGTCCTCCCCTACACCTTGGTGTAGTAGCTATCGAAAAGGGAGCCTTCGGGTTACCCTCGACTCTGGTCGCCAACTTTACTTTACTTTATTACTATGTAACACGAACAATTCAATTAAAAATCAGTGACAAGTTTATATATGTTTTTTGTGTATATATATATATATATATATATATATTCGTCTCTAAGAAGAGGAACAATGTATATATACTTATATCCATTAAAGTTGTCAAGTTTTCCTAATACAAAGGATTTGCTCTCAATTCGACGGTATCAAATTATTCCTACCAAATACATGATTAACTATACAAACACATAATACATATACATATATACATATATATTCTGGATACATACCGACGCAATGAATAACAGACGAGTGAAGACTTCTTTAGAAAAATATGTGCCTCTCATTTTATTGTAAGGGTTCAAAAAGGGTTAATCAGGGTTTTACTGTGAGAGGGAGTTAGAGACCGAACAGAACTGCAATATATTGACCCCCACTCTTATGGCCGTCAGCGTTGTGTCTTTCTCGTTCTCCAGGGCTGCTCAACCGGAGGCCCAGGGGCCCAGCTCTCTGCTGGATGATGGCTTTCTTTACTGCATCTTATCACCAACTGGTCTCCAAAACTCCATCGGGGGTCCCGAGGGCCCCTTCGGCCGGGTGTGGCTTTCCCTACCATATCTTGTCTCCGACGTCTCTGATTCCCAACTGTCTGACTTTCTGTCTTGACCGAGTTATATGATAGTTCAACGTCCACTCAATCGCCCACTCAATCTTTGGAATGGCATGTTTGATCGTCATCAAGCGGAAATAACTGTCATACAGTTCAGAGGTCACTCTCTTCCGTTGCATCAGTCTATGAGTGTATCAAGGGCTTTTACCTAGTCCCATTTCATCAGCCAAATCCGGCTACGCGATTTCTTTCGATTACTGGCCATTGGAATGTGTCACTTCTTTCCGGTGCATCAGTTTGGAATGGCATGTTTGCCCGGGCCGAAGGTCAATATATAACAATACAAATGATTATATGTTTGTTTTTTTTTGCAAATGTTCCTATTTAATAATAATTTGTTTGCACATAGTTATATGGTTTCAAGCTATTATTTCTATCAAACTTTAACTCTGGTCAGCGTTAAGAATTTCTTAAAGGTCAAAAACTTATCACGTGATCACATTTTATACTGTGTTAAAAAATATCATTCATTGTGTTTGGTCATGTCTGGCTTTTAAGTATTGCTTGAATACTTTAAAAGTTGTACACGATATTAACACTGATTCAAAAGCTTGTGAACTCTACTTGTCAAAACTGATCGTGGCTGCCTGATATCTAGTATAGTATATACGGTTATGTGTGTACCTAACTACACTATACCACCCTAGTCGATAATACCCACATACGAAGAAGGGGTGGAACTAATCTCTCTGCGTAAAAGGCTTTAATGTACTGTATCAAGAACTGATTTATTTTTTCTATTTTCTGCTTGACATTTGTATTCTTGTAAGAATAGATTTGCAAGTGTAAGAATAAACCTGACAGGTTCTGTTATATCTGCACTAATTTGGCACTTCCTAACCGTCAGGTAAAAATCCCTGACCTTATGAAGAAAGCATTACGATTACTTTGGGGTCAAACTAGGGGATCGGGATGAGTCATTTTCTTCCCACGTTTGCAGTAAGACGTTTATAGAACTTGAAGGATTGGAGGAATGATAAAAAGAAGAATATGCCATTTGCCATTCCAATGGTCTGGAGTGAAGAAGAAGATCACATTACGGACTGCTATTTCTGCATGATAAATCTAAAAGTAATAAATCACAAGAACAAGCACTATGTCCAATCCTATATACCCAACCCCTCCACTTAGGCAGGATATGACACAAGATCAATTTTTAAGCGGAGTTTAACTGGTTTGAATTCAGAGTTTTCCTTCCCTTAGACTAGTTGCCTTACCAAGGCTGAAGAAAACAGTCTGTCCTACTATTTACCCATAGCTGTAGGGAGAATAATTGGATTCATACCTTTCCCATGGGTATTAGTGCTATGTGAAATGCAATCATTCTCGTCCAGGATTTGAACTTGAGTCGCCGTGTCCATTTCCTACGACGATAACCATTACACCACGGGCACCTCCATAGCACTATGTCCAATACCCTGATGTTCCTTCTGCCATAAGACCATTCCCTCATGGCCAAGACCTACCTGTTCCTGAGCCACATAGTAACATGGAATATAGCTCTGGACATAATGACACGACTGTTGTAGCTAGGGATGATGCATACAAGGCAGAAGAGGAAGACCAGTCAGTACCCTTGACACAAGCAGTGTAACATATCCAAAATATTGATATGTAAAATGTAAAGAAATGTTCATATGCATAGGAATCCCGAAACACTGACAACTCTCTTTAGTTCAGGTACGAAACGTTTATTACCTTTTTTTTAATTTTAGTTTTTCGACACGAAGAGAGAGAGACACAATTTTTTACTTTCCTGACTGTTCCTACATCGTCCTTCAGTCAACTCCCTCGCCCAGAGTCCAATATCAACTCACTGAATCAACAAACGCGCCGCGCATCCCGTAGACCACAACTGGACTGGCCTCGCCCAGGTCCGAATCTCAACTCGCCTTGCCCAGAGTCAGATCTCAACAAACAGCTTTTTTTCAAAATCACCAAGAATCCCAGCCCATCGCTTCCAGGCATGACATCATTCACACCCCAGTCACATTTCCTATCTGGGGTTTTTATTATGACATTTGTGATTGTCACATCCTCCGCGCGCGAGCTTGAACTGTACTCTATGTGTGCACCTGCACGTGCACTAAGCCAAATAATTCTAAGCCTAACCAAACTGAATGATAAGATATAATTAACGAAAAGGATTAATATAAAAAAAATCATTCCTCAATTATCATCATCATGATCATGTCGTGCCGCTAGCACGGATATCCCTGACCCTCTCTCGCCACTTTTCCCTATCGTTCATCGCCTCTGGCAGGTCTTCAGGGCTACATCCCGTATCCTCACATAGCTGCTGTATGTATGTTTTATCAGGTCGTCCTGCTTTTGCTCTGCCATAAGTGGGGGTCCATAGGAGTACATCACTTATGAGCTCGTCCCTGCTCCTCCAGCAGTGTCCTGCGTGTCTGGCTCGTCTAACTTGGATAGTTTTCGTGATGAGAGGTAGGTGGCCGTATAGTTAGTGCCTTGTGGGATGTTGCCGCCAGGACTTGTTCAATATTGCCCGCAACATGCTTGTGTAGTTGCCGTCTAGCTTCTTCTCCAGCCGTTTTGTTAACGTCCAAGTGGTGCATCCATACAGCAGTATCGACACGACTGCTGCTTGAAAGAAACTGCGTTACATTTTATCGGTCAGGTCTGATTTTTATATGACCGATAGCTTATCGATAGCTGTCCATGCCTTCGTTAGCCGCGTATCGATGTCTTTTTCGGTTGATGAGACACTGCTTCCTAGGTAGGTGAATTTGTCAACCAGTTTCAGAGAGGTTCCGTCTAGTGTGGAAATGTCACCTGCTTGATTAAAGCACATGTGTTCAGTTTTATGTGCATTGACATGGAGCTGAACCTTTCACAGAAGTCTGCTTAGCTGCCGTGTTCACGTCTCAAAGAGAAATATTTGTTGGTACCAGGGATAACGTTCCACTGGCACTGAGACCGTGAGAGAGAATTAAGACTGTTTTTTATGTTCTTTGATAAGTCATCATTGGTTTATTGCAACAACATTGTTGGATTGATCCAATCAATAGACTTGGATGATAATCCTACGGAATCGATACTTTTTATTGACTCGTCCAGCGGGAGTTTAAAAGTAGTTCATCTATATAATGGGAATAGTTGTTCAACTATCCCTATTGGCCATTTAGTTGAAATGAAAGAAATCCACAACAGCATGGATCATTTGCTGTCTGCTGTTAACTATCAGGAGCTCAAATGGTTGATCTGTGGAGATCTTAAGGTGGTTTGACTGACTTCAAGGTGGGTACATAAAAGTATCCTTATTTTCTGTATCTCTGGGACAACTGGGCTGACAACCAACATTATATCAGACAAGTGTGGCCGTAAAAGGGTCTTATCTCTGCAGAGGATGGAAACAGTCTATTCGAAGCCTAGTTGAAAGGCTTACAGAAAAAAAGAAAAAATGGTAAAATTTTGTAGAATAATTTTCGATAATATTTGCAGAAAACTGAGAGAAATTTTTATGGCGAATCAGGAAAGAAGAATGAATTGAAAAGAAGAAAAAGGTGGTAAAAACAAAAAAGAAAAAAACAAAGTAATTGAAGGATGTTTTGGGACAGAAGTCAAATAAGATGAAAGGAACAAAAATGAATGAAGAGAGAATGATAGAAAAAAAAGTTAAAACCTAAGAAAAAGACAAAGAGTTATATAAAAAAAAAAACCCGAAAAGAAAGAATTAATCGAAAGAAAGAAAATAGATGAAAAGAAGTAAATATACAAAGAATAAAGAAATGTCGCCATGAAACAAAACGACTACGTTGAAATCCGGCGCCATATTGAACAACTTGACAAAAATAATTAATCACATGACATAAACATTGGTGGAAGAGCTGAATAAGGTAGTTGTGATTCATTTAAACTAACAGCAAAATAACTTATTTTTGCTTAAGCTCTTGATTTGTGATTTAAAAAAAAAACCCAAAGAATATACGTCGTAAAAAATGGTTTATGCTGAAAACCAAATCCAAATAAAAATGTCTGTCTAGCTGTTCCGGAAGAGGGGGATCATTCTATTTTGGATTTGAAAGTAAAATGAAACCTACTTTATAGAATGTGAAATAATATTTTTAATATTTAAAAAAAAGAAATTGTGTTAAGTTTAAGGACCTAAAATTTGTTCAAATCGCAAAATAGATAAATAAATAAATAAATTGATTAGTTAATTAATTAATTGTAGATAATTTGATATATTTTTCTAATCATAAGGTTCAAATTTTATCGGTGAAAATCTGTGAAAATCAAAAGAATACAAAAACTAACAAAGACAAGAAAAAACAAAAACATAAAAAAGAAACAAACAAAACACAAACAACACCAACGATGACAACAAAATACAACAACAAATAAAAAAACTTTTAATAATCTTTTACAATTTACCATTTTTCAAATTGTTCAGGAATTACAAATTTAAAGTTTTGAACATGGAATTTTGAAATCAAAATAAAAAGCCATTTTTATTTGGATTTGATTTTGATGTAAATTTTTTACGACGCAAATTTTTGTTACATTCTGTTTGTTGTTTTTTTTTTTTTGTGTTTTTTTTTTAAATTAAAAAGCCCAAAAAACAAAAGCAAAACACACACAAAAAAAAAAAAAACGCAAAAAAAAAAACCCAACATGAATCAAAAGCTTAGGCAAAATAATTTATTCAACTCTACCACATTTTTTTTTTTTTTGCTTAATGGCATATCAACCTTCGCGGTTTATCCAATGCCAAAACCATCTTTGTAGAAAAAGATGGTAGTGGTATTATTTATCGTATAACTGGACAGTTCATACTTTTTTCACGGGTATTTGTCCGAAAGTGAACGTAATCATATTTACCCAACACCTCCGCTCGGGTAGGATATGACCCAAGGCCAATTTTTAAGCGGAGTTTAACAGGTTTGAATTCAGAGTTTTCCTTTTCCTAGACTAGTTGCCTCGCCATGGCTGAAGAACCTAGTCTGTCCTACTATTTACCCATAAATGGAGGGAGAATGTTTGGATTCATACCTTTCCCAAAGGTATTAGTGCTATGTGAAATGCAATCAGTCAAGTCCAGGATTTGAACTCGTGTCGCCGTGTTCATATCCTGCGACGATAACCATTACACCACGGGCACCTCCATTACACCACGGGCACCTCCATTAGTTCGAACTCGCTAACTAAAATGTCGCAGTTTGGCACTTTAGCTACAACGCCACGAGTTATATACACTATCTGAAAAAGGGGGGTGTCCTCGTGGTGTAATGGTTATAGCGATGGACTGCGGACTTGTAATAAGCGAGTTCGTACTCCAGTCGCGCCATTACGTTCACTTTCGGGCAAATACCCTTGGGAAAGGTATGAACCCTCTTATCCTCCCAGCTATGGGTTCAATAGTACCACTACTGTTCTTTTATGAGAATGGCTTTGGCATTAAATAACCTGCAAAGGTTGATATGCCATTAAACAAAGAAACCCAAACCCAACTATATGAAAAACGCTGTGCCTCATCCAAGATTTGAACTCGGGTCGCTGATTCCATTTCTAACGACGTTAAACTTTACGCCATGAGCGTCTGGTTGGAATGTAACTATTGACTTCGTGAAACATAGATTCGTGAGTTGTGTTTAACTTGAAATTATCGGATGTTTGGTTTCTGTACATTCTGTCCATTTGAAACTTCCATGTATTGTAATAGTATAATAATTAATCGCTTTACTTCTTCTAGTCATGGATAGATAGTAGGGCAAACTGAACTATTTAATCTTGGTATGGCAACCAGTCTAGGAGAAGGGAAACTCTGAATTCAAACCTGTTAAACTCTGCTTAAAAATTGACCTTGTGACCCGATTCTGTTCTTGTAAAGAGGTTGGCATATAGATACACAACATAATATATGACTATAATATATAAATTAGGAGGTGCCCGTGGTGTAATGGTTATCATCGTAGGAAATGGGCACGGCGATACGAGTTCAAATCCCGGACGAGACTGATTGCATTTCACATAGCACTAATACCCTTGGGAAAGGTATGAATTCAATTATTCTCCCTCCAGCTATGGGTCAGTAGTAGGACAGACTGAGTTCTTCAGCCTTGTTGGGGCAACTGGTCTAGGAGAAGGAAAACTCTGAATTTAAACCTGTTAAACTCCGCTTAAAAATTGACCTTGTGTCTTATCCTGCCAGAGCGGAGGGGTTGGTAAATATGATAATATATAAATGAAGAAAAATTTCTCGACGGTTCCACAGTATAAAACTATCACTGGAAATACAGTGTGTTATTCGCAATCATTAAAAGGAAATGTAAGAAAAGTAGCCAATCAACTGTATATATTGTTAGAGTAATAGTCACGTGTTAACATAGTCACACATACACAGAGGGTGCAAAAAGCAAAATATGGAATAGGGAGAATTGGATTCATGCCTTAACTACGGGTTGGTTGGTTGTGTTTTATGGCATATCAACCTGTGTAGGTTATTTAACACCGAATCCATTTGATGTAAATAATTAGTTCTATTTCAAACAATTCAGTTTAGCATGAGTACACAGTTTGTCAAAAACATTTCTATTTCAAGGTATTCAGTTTATTCAAACAGTTCTAATTCAGCTAATTCAGATTGGTAAAAGTACCGGTTTTGTTTACACAGTTAAATGTCAAAACAGTTCTACATATAACAATTCAGTTTAGTGCAAGTAGAGTTTCAATGTCAAAAACAGTTCCATAGGGAGGATTGGATTCATGCCTTAACTGTAAGGGGAAAAAGCAAAATATGGAATAATTTCTAAACCAATTTATTTTAGTATGATTATTCCAATTTTTGAAAACAAAACCCCGATAAATCTAAATTTTCATATTTGGTTCTATTATTCAAGCACTTTTTCATTAACGTACAGCCCAATATGAGTGAACAAGAAAAGAGACGACAAAGAATCTATGGTTTGCTTAACGCCGAGACCAAGCCAAGAAAACAAAACAAATGCAGCTTCCTATCGAAATATTGGTTCGCTTAAGACTGCTATTGAAGAGGAATGGAATAAAATATCTGAAGAGTTTATTTTGAAGGCATGCAAATCGTTTCAAAGGCGTGTTGATACGATAATTGAAAAAATGGCGGCCATATTGAATAAATTTACTTGTTTTGTGTCTCTCTTCTTATTTTGTTTTTTATCTTTTAAAATCAGAATTAATCTTGTTTTATAATAGAGTCGTTTATTATAATGCAAGGATATTCCTAATTTTGCTTCCGCGCCCTGAATATATGTGACTTGAGCGTTCTAGGAAACCGATACGTTGACTTGAGCTCAAATCCTGGATGAAGATCTTTGTATTTCTCATAGTGCCAATTACAATATACTGGCTCTTTAAAAGTTGGTAAGGATAATTTTTCAGTGACAAGTCCTGTTAATTTTTAGAGCATTGATTTATATCAATGGTTTTTAATAGGATGGAAATAAATTTATAATCATAATGTGACCGATTGTTGTTTTCTAATTTTGGAAAAAATAATTTGCTCTGTAGATTTTATTTACATTGATATTCTGTATTAAAATTTACCGGGCAATTGGCCTAACGAGTAGAGTGTTCGCCAATGGACAATAAAAAAAAAGATATTTTATATAAACGTCAACCGTCATTATCGATGGGTGTATTCTAGTATATATATTTATAAATAATGATAGTAATAATAGAAATTTAAAAAAATAATAATCGTTAATAGCAATAAGAATTGCAATTGAAAAAGAAACTTGCTCTCATTTGTTCTCTAGAAGAAGTATTGGGATTTTCCCAACTTTATTTGGTAACAAAATATTGTGACGTCGACAAGAAGAAAGGAACTCAACACAGATGAAAATGTTATAAAAACTTGTATTTACAGGAAAAGAGAGGAAGGAAAAGAATAGTTCTTGCAAACGATCGGTTTGCGGGAAACTTATCTGAAAGAAGCGTCCTTTTAACGAGTTTATATTTCCTGTTTCTTTTTGATTGGGTTGGAGAAATAGAGCCTTGGTTTCTGTGCTGCAGATGCTGAATAAAATCCTCACACGTGTCTTGGGGTTTAGATGACTGAGAGAACAGGCGGGGGTATGGACTCTGAGGATTTACACAAGCAAAAGAGAAAGGGAGTTCGTAAAAACCGCCCTCGTAGGGGTTTAGTGAAAATCTAAAAAGGTAGCCTGTGATTGGCTGTTTTCCATCCAATCACAGGGTACCTAATTAGCGACTCCGTGAATAATTTCAGTAATTGGCCTAATGAGTAGAATGTTCGCCAATGGTCCGGGAGATCGGAGTTCAATTCCAGGTTGAGTCATACCAGACTCAAGAAATGGTACTTGATGCCGCCTTGTTTAACACTCAGCATTATAAGGTAAGGATCAAGGGTAAAGTGGAGCTATCCTGGGAATAAAGTAGCGCCCTCCTCTACACCTCGGTGTAGTAGCTATTGAAAAGAGAGCCTTTGGTTCACCCTCGACTAAGGTCGCCAAATTTACTGGCTTTTTACTTTTATATTAAAATATTTAAATTTTCCTGCTTGGAAATGTTCCCATCTCCTAATTAACTGGATTTAGGCATGGACAGCTATCGATTGGCTATCGGTTATGTGAAAGTCAGACCTGACCGATAAAATGAAACGCAGTTTCTTCCAAGCAGCGGTACTGCTATATGGATGCACTACATGAACGCTAATTAAACGGATGGAGAAAAAGCTTGACGGCAACTACATAAGAATGCTGCGAACAATATTGAACAGGTCCTGGAGGCAGCACCCCACAAAACAGCAACTGTACGGCTACCTACCAACCATCATGAAAACTGTCAAAATTAGACGAACTAGACATGCGAGACACTGCTGGAGGAGTAGGTACGAGCTCATTAGTGATGAACTCTTGTGGACCCCTGCACATAGACGAGCAAAGGCAGAGCGACCAGCTTGAACATACATACAGCAGCTCTGTGTAGATACAGGATGCAACGCTGAGGACCTGCCGGAAGCGAGGACAATAGGGAGGGGTGGCGAGAGAGGACCAGGGATATCCGTACTCGAGATGATGATGATGATATAAATATATATATATATATATGTGTGTGTGTGTGTGTGTGTGTGTGGTTTGGTTTGGTTGTGTTTCATGCCATATAAAACCTTGTGGGTTATTAGATGCCAAATCCTGTTCACACACACACACACATGTATATATTTGATTTGTAAGAGAATGATTGGAAGGTAACATTATTTTCAACGCAGTGGAGCTCATATACATGGTGCATTCAATATTTTTCCAGACTTTTCTTGTACAGGCATTTAAAATTGTCGTAGACTCTTGAAAATACAGTATGTTTTTGCTATACATCTTATGAGATGACTGACCAAATTTTATGATTTCAGGTTCACATGAACAGCTACAGAAGCAATTGGAATATACCCTACTAAAGCCTGATTGTCACAGCTGGTGAATTTCAAAAACGTAATTTGGACCTGAGGACACTTTAGAAGAACGATATGCAATAAAAATCTGTTTTAAACTTGGAAAAAATGCCACAGAAACGTATGGAATGCTTTAGACTGCTTTTGTAGCCTCTTGCATGAATTGAGCATCAGTTTTTGAGTGGCATAAGAGATTCAAGGAAGGCAGGTAGTCTGTGAGGAATAAATGAGAGGTGTGGGAGGAGTAAGGAAGTAAATACACCAGAGATGATTGGCCAAAGGGTTAGGGTTACTATGCTGAGGTTTTAAGGGAGTTCAGGAAAGGATTCCGTCGGGAGAGGCCAGTACTCTTCAAATCGGGTCAGTGGCATTTCCAGCAGGACAATGCACCAGTCCCCAACTCCATCCTTGTCACAGACTATTTGACCAAGGTGGTCAAAGTTCCTCAGCCTCCCTATAGTCCAGACCTTGTTCACTGTGACTTTTGGTTATTCTCTAAGCTCAGAGGCTGTCGTTATTAGACAATTGAGGAGATGAAAGAGGCTGTGACGAATGTCATTAACACGCTCACACAAAAGTACTTCTCATGGGGCCTTCCAGAAGTTGTTGGAATGGTACAACAAGTGCAATTTAGCCGGAGGAGATTACTTCGAAAGTGACTAGACTTTCATGTGTGTACTATCAATAAAAGTGCCCATACGAAAAAAAGTCTGTAAACTTATTTAATGATCCTCGTATATAGTGTGTGCATGTGTATATATATATATATGTGTGTGTGTGTGTGTGTGCACGCGCGTAAGTGAGTGTGTGTGTGTATGTGTGTAGTTTGGATTCTTTGTAAATTGACATATCAAACTTTGTGGCCTATTCAATTCGAAAACACTCTTTGTAGAAGAACAGTAGTGGTGCTATTTAACCCATTGCGAAGGGAAAGGGAGGGCTCATGCCTTAGTTATTAACCCATAGTTGGTGGGGATCAGATAGTTAAAACTTTTTTCAGGGTATTCGATCAAAATTAAACGTATAAGTGAAACTAGAGTTCGAACTCGCTTACTATGATGTCACATGTCAGTCTTAAGACTATAAGTTTCACGCATCTTTTAAGAATATGTAAAACCTATTGTTTTGACAGTCGCAAGATTAAATCATTCGTGTGAATTACCCGCTCACCAGACGATCGTTGCCGCGAAAGTGTGAGTCGTGAGTATATATCCTGTCTTACTTTTATATTTTATACATCTTTAAGTCATTTACATATTCCACACCCACCCACCAACACACACACACACACACACACATTTTTCTTTCTTTTTTAAACTTTTTCCGTTCGCGAATGTGCGTTTTAGTCGTGGGATTCACGGTGAAGATGAAGGCTTTATTTCTTTATATACTCCATGGCATTTTTAAACAAATTTGTCTAAGAAACATAAGTGGAATCCAACACACACATATATATATATATATATATATATATATATATATAAATTTTGCGGGTTATATATATATATATATATATATATTATCTGCAAACTTTGTTCTAAGACCTCGCCTGTTTTCAATTGGCTTTCTTAGTCTGCTAAGTGCGTTAATTTTAATCTTTGTTCCATTTGTATCTCTAAGGGTGAGGCGTGGGGAGATAAACATGACCCCGAAAGCCGGGTTCGCACGTACATGCGATTGACGTTATTTGGTTCCTTGCACTGTCACTAGGCATAGCCGGATAATGGTGGCTAAATTGTCACCCACCTACGGCGATGCATTTTTCAATCAGCTCTCACCCCGGGGGTGCCGCCTGTCATAGAGTTATGCGTCTTTCTTACAGTCTCCTTGCTTCGTAATATTTACGAAGCTTTTTTCCTGAGTAGGGCATAAGGCCAAATGAGGGTGAGGCGATGGTGATGGTGGTGGTGAGGCTTACCAAAATTGTGGTATGTCTATCTTCTAAATCTAGTTTCCTATAAAAAAATTTTTGAAACCCTAACTCTTTGAAATACTGGCTTTGTTAAAATAGGCTAAGACGGTGCTCATCTATATATATATATATATAGGTAATATTCGGTCAGGTTAAAAAGTTTGGAGTAATTCCCTCAGGACAAGAAAATCATTCAAGAGCTGAACATTTAAATTTTCCTGGTGGAGAGCTCAATGTAATTTATTACAGAGCAATATTTCTTTAAGAAAAAAAACCAAAGACCGGTTAATTCATGATTTTTTTCTTCGTGTTTTTGGTTCACACCAGAAACTGAAAATACGGGACCGAAATAAATTTAAAATCATGAATTAACCGGTCTTTGTTTTTTTTCTTAAAGATATGTATATATATATATATATATAATTTTTTGTTTTTATACCTTTTCTATAATTCTGACGGTGTGAAAATATCCACATGGTACAATACGTAAATAGAGATATTACCCAAACTGATTTTTTTTGGAAAAAATTCCATTTTAAAAAAAGGCTAAAAACATTAGTATTGCTTGAAAATAATCAAACATTATCGCAATGTCTAGTCAAAAGTAAAAACACCGACAGAATACTTTAAGCTAAAACGTAAGAGGGCTCAATATTCAAATGCCTACAGAGCCAGATGTAATCTACCAAAATTTGGTGCCCGTGGTATAATGGTTAGCGTCGCAGGATATGGACACGGCGACACGAGTTCAAATCCTGGACCCGACTGATTGCATTTCACATAGCACTAATACCCTTGGGGAAAGGTATGAATCCAAAATAGTCTCCCTCCAGCTATGGGTAAATAGTAGGGCAGACTAGGTTCTTCAGCCTGGGTGAGGCAACTAGTCTAGGAGAAGGAAAACTCTGAATTCAGACCTGTTAAACTCCGCTTAACAACTGACCTTGTGTCATATCCTGCCCGAGCGGAGGGGTTGGTAAATATGATCTACCAAAATTTGGCTTAAACGGATCATCAGGATAATTTTGACTAAAGAGCGTTGGGCAAAACTACTTTTTATTGATTATCTGGCCACCAGAAAGAATAAAAGTAGCATATGAAAAAAAAAAAAAAATAAATAAATAAATAAAAGAATAAAAATAAAAATATATCATATTTTACTAACTAAGTAACCAAGTTTTCTTATGCCTATTAAGTTGTATAAAAAGGTCATTATATATATATATATATATATATATATATATATATATATATATAGTAACTGTATTGGTTGTAACTAATTCACTTTGTGGGTTTGTGGCGAACCAAGTGCGATATAATTTGGAGAGTGCTCAATATCAGAGATAGAGCTATCATATAATAATAATGATAAATAAATAAATAAATATATATTAGATTTATATATTTAATGCCATTGAAGTTTGTCTTCGGCCTTTGGTTTCATGAAGTTTTACAAACAACAATCATCAGGCAGATAACGAAAGGAAATGAATAAATGGAAAAAATCGAAAAATACAGTCAAAAACCGTTGGGATAGTGTAAAAATCTTTATGTCTGCTTGTAAGTGTGTATGTGTGCGTGCGCACGTGTGTGTGTGTGTGTGTGTGTGTGTGCTTGTGAAGGTTATAAAATTCTTTTTTTAAATTAATGAAAGCTAAATAATTTATTAAGGGAGTCTTTTTTCGCGCGAATTTGACAAAGTGAAGGGCTAAGTTTAATATTAAAACCGAATGGGAAACGTCGGAAAATGATTCAATTTTGAATGATCTTACCCTCTGATATCCCAGTTCTACAGACCGTAGAATACACCAACTGCGTCTCTGAAGAGGGGAAAAGTCCCTCCAAACGAGTGTCCTGTATATGACAATAAACAATCTGATGGTGAGGCTACAGTAATGTTGCACATTTGGTGAATGCATGAGTACCCCTTCATTACCATTGCTCCCAGGTTAACTCTAGCCTGGAGTGGTAGCACTTGGTAAGGTCCTATCTATGGTTCAAATACAACTGTTTGACATTTAAACTGAGTGCAAACAAATGACTTATGCGAAACTAAATTGTTTGAAATAAAACTGTTTGATAGTTTAATTGTGTGCAAACAAATGACTGATGTTTAATTGAATTATTAGCCATATATAGCAATACTTGGAACCATTTAAGTTTGACTTATGCTAATTTGAATTGTTAGAAATTGAACGGTTTGGTCATTTAAGTGTTTGTATCTACAAAATGTGTTGGCAAATCATATATTTAATATAAATATAAAAACAGGATTAGGCATTAAATAACCTACAATGGTTGATATGCCATAAAACCTAACAAACCCAAATCCTGTGTATCTAAACTATATTTATAAAGAGGATTTTTTCATTTATTAACCAAAAATGGTTGATATGCTATAAAACCAAACCAAACTAAATACTACATATCTAATATAGATGTATAAAGAGGATTTGACATTAAATAACATACAACAGTTGATATGCCACAAAACCGAACCACACAAAATCCTATATATTTAATATATATGTATATAGAGGATTTGGAATCAAATAACCTACAACGGTTGTTATGCCATACAATTCAACCCAACAAAATCTCATATATTTAATAAATATGTATAAAGAGGATTTGGCATTAAATAACCTACAATGGTTGATATGCCCTAAAACCAAACCAAACCAAACCAAAATCTATATATCTAATTTATATGTATAAAGAGGAATTAGCATTAAATAACCTACAAGAGTTGACATGCCATAAAAACCAACACAACCAATCAGTTTCTGTATACTTTTTCTTATATTTGTGCATTTACATACCTTGGTTGGTTGTGTTTTATGGCATATCAACTCTTGTAGGTTATTTAATGCTAAGTCTTTTTTACACATATATATCAAATATATATGGTTTGCAAACGAATAATGAAGATACAATATTTTTAAACGTATCAAAGTTCATTTGTTTGAACATAGTATAATGTCTCCAGCCTTTCAATGTAATACAAATCAATCAATTTAAAATCATTAATTTGCTTGCACACCGTTAGATGGCTTCAAGTTAAGAAAATTGTCACCTATTTTATTTTGACCCATCGATTAGACCCTAACAGGTACAATCACTCAAAGTCAGAGTGGACATGGGAGTCATATCAGTGAAGGGATACTCGACTTTTCCCAACGTTCCTGAACTAGAGACTCACCATCAAATAGTTCAGCATAATATCTAGAACAGTCGTTGTGTATGGGGGGGAGGTCCTACCCATTTGCAGATATGCAGTCGGCGCGTCCAACATCCCCAGCCGAGTGGGCACCTTTAGATACCGTCAAATTCTTTTCCATTTTCTCAGACATATATATATATATATATATATATATATATATATATATATATATATATATATATATGGTTGAAACTTATCCCTAAATGCTTTTTTTATGTGAAATGTAAATCTGAAAAACTAACTGTGCAAAAATCCTTTTGCAATTTTGATTTTGTTTGATTCTGTTTCATGGCATACAAACCCTTGTTGGTTATTAAATGTCAAACCTTGTTATTATGGGAATAAAGATTCAAGACTTTGTATCTTTCAAACACAAGCATCCCCACAAACACAAGCATACCCATACGCTATTAGCCACCTTCTACACACTAATATAACAGTTGCCATTTTATATCAGTCATTCGTTTGCCAACATACTTTGTTGGTAATTTCATTTTTAACTGAGCTAGAACTAATTTGTTTGCACACTAGTATTGCTATTGTTTCTACACAGTTAAATTGTTTCAATAATTGTTATCTAACACTGCTAATTCTGTTCAATATTAATCATTTTATTTATACTCAGTGAAGTGAGTATAAGTACGATTATCAACATTAATTATTCTATTCAACACGGTTCATTCATTTGTACACAGACAAATGATTCCGTTGATGTCCTCGTGGTGTAATGGTTAAAGCGATGGACTGCAGAATTGTAGTAAGTGAGTTCGTACCCCAGTTGCGCTATTACGTTCACTTTCGGACAAATACCCTTGGGAAAGGTATGAACCCCCTTATCCTCCCAGCTATGGGTTAAATAGTACCACTACTGTTCTTCTAGGAGAATAGCTTTGGCATTAAATAACCTACAAAGGTTGATATATCATTAAACAAAGAAACCAAAACAAACATCAAATGATTCCCTGGATTACAAATTTATACCAATATTTCAATTTAGGCTCACGGAGTGTCAAGTATTGCTATTAAATACAAATTATTCAATTAAAAATCCACATTTATTTGCTCAGAGTTCCAATTATTTTATTAGGTTTGGTTTGGTTGGGTTTCTTTGTTTAATGGCATATCAACCTTTGTAGGTTATTTAATGCCAAAGCTATTCTTCAAGAAGAACAGTAGTGGTACTATTTAACCCATAGCTGGGAGGATAAGGGGGTTCATACCTTTCCCAAGGGTATTTATCCGAAAGTGAACGTAATAGCGCGACTGAAGTACACGCCCTCGCTTACTACGATTCTGCGGTCCAGTGCTTTAACCATTACATCACGAAGACACCCCCTCGCTTACTACGATTCCGCCGTACATCGCTTTAACCATTACACCACGAGGACACGCCCTCGCTTACTACGATTCTGCGTTCCAGTGGTTTAACCATTACATCACGAAGACACCCCCTCGCTTATTACGATTCCGCCGTCCATCGCTTTAACCATTACACTACGAGGACACGCCCTCGCTTACTACGATTCTGCAGTCCAGTGCTTTAACCATTACATCACGAAGACACCCCCTCGCTTTCTACGATTCCGCAGTCCATCGCTTTAACCATTACACCACGAGGACACCCCCAATTATTTTATTAAACATCTGTCATTTGTTTACACACAGTTAAAGGATCAAACAGTTTTATTTCAAACAATTCCGTTTGTCTTTTGTTTGCACATAGTTTAAATGTCCCATAGATAGGAGCCTATTGGCATAATGGTTAGAGTGTTCGCCAATGGTCCGGGAGACAAGGGTTAAATTCCAGGTCGAGTCATACCAAAAACTCAAAAAATGGTACTTGATGCTGCGTAATAAAGTAAGGATCAAGGTTAAAGTGGAGTAATCCAGGGAATGGAGTTGCGCCCTCTCCTACACCTCGGTGTAGTCGCTATTAAAACTGGAGACTACGGGTCGCTCTCGACAACGGTCACCAGCTTTACTTAGGACCCTGTCAGGTGATACCACTCCGGGTTAGAGTAGATCTGGGAGCAATAGCAATGAAGGGGTACTCTGCATTCCCCAACCCACCAGTATTACTGGAGTCTCACCATCAGATTCTTTAATGTCATATTCAGGATACTCATTGGGGGGAAGTCGTGCCCTTCTGCAGCGCTGCAGTCAGTGTATTCCACATCTCCAACTGACTGGGCTAAGATTTTTTTTTGTTTTTGTATTCTTTTTAAATTAAATTAATGCTAGTTTTAATGGGAGTGACGAGAAGCAATGAAAATGTTCATTAATTTGATTTTGAAGAACTCTAAAAACTATAATAGAAATATGTGGAAATGTTGGATAAATCAAAAACTAAACTCAAATTTAGATGTATGATATTTCGTTCGACTTTATTTCATTTTCAAGAACTTCTTCAGACTGAGACTGTTTTCTGAGTTTTTCTATTGAAAAGTATGTGGGGAGAAATGATAAGATGGTGAAGTAGGTATAGTTTTAGCTGGAAAGCTGTGAGGGATTTTAGGTCAAATGTATCAGGTTTCATTAAAGATTTTTGTTTTGAAAGGGGAGATAGATTTTAAGGACCTGATAAGAAAAAAATAGGGAAGGCTTTGGGTGAAAGGCGTTTTGGCATACGTTATTTCATGGAAAGATATTGACTATAATGTGATGTCTCAGAAAATTGTCTCTATTGTGGTATCTAGGTTGTAATGGTTGCAAGGAAGGGCTAAGAGGCAAAGTGATAAGGACAGGTAAAAAAAAAAAAGGATTATTAAAAGCATGATGCTGCCATCAACCATAAATTGTAGGTGATTTGGGGAATGGATAAACTCAACAAATACGATCTATATAAATAAATATAAAGTTTAATTTTCAACTATTTGTTTCAGATTTTTATTGAATAATCAAGTCCCAGACTTAGTATTCAGTTCGACCTGTAGCGATATGAATACTAAGTTTGGGAATTGTCTGTTCAATAAAAATCTGAAACAAATCATATTTACCCAACCCCTCCGCTCGAGCAGGATATGACACAAGGCCAATTTTTAAGCAGAGTTTAACAGGTTTGAATTCAGAGTTTTCCTTCTCCAAGACTAGTTGCCTAACCCAGGCTGAAGAACCTAGTCTGTCCTACTATTCACCCATAGCTGGAGGGAGAATAATTGAATTCATACCTTTCCCAAGGGTATGAGTGCAATGTGAAATGCATTCAGTCCAGGATTTAAACTCGTGTCGCCGTGTCCAAATCCTGCGACGATAACCATTACATCACGGGCACCTCCTGAAACTAACTGTCGAAAATTAGACTTTATCTGGATTGTAGATATGATTTGGTTTGCTTTCTTTGTTTAACGGCATATCAACTTTCATGTGTTATTTAATGCTAAAGTCATCCTTGCAGAAGTGGGACTATTAACCCATAACGAGGGGAATAAGGGGATACATAACTGTACCATATTCACAATTAACCCTATATGCGAAATGGACATATAATGTTCATTAGGATAGAACATATATAAGAACATAGGAATCTCGGAATTCGAAATCACGTAACGACTTCTTGTTGTGGTACGAAACATTTTTATTAACTTTGAGTTAAAGGTTTCGACGTAAGGAGGAGAGACATAATCTTCTATGCTGTCTTATTCATTTGGCCCCCATCTCGTGCGGCCCCCATAGGGCACAAGTTCGCCTCGCGCCTGCGAGCTCCAAAAGTCGATCCTTCTCGTTTGGCGTCTAGTACCCAACTCTAACTTTCTTCAAATCTCACACAAACCTCCGTGCGCTTCCGGTGCGTGACGTCACCCGCACTCCGTCACCCATTTTGTCTCCGAGTATTGTGACATCTGAGTGACACCTCCATCCACCCATACGCGCCTGCCTCAATGTTGCACCCAACTAACCCATGTGCTGAGTCGAAAGCTTCTCAGCCTAACTAAACTCAAAGGCATGAACCAAAATCCATCGGTTATTATATAACATAACTTCCTTGAGGAAATTATGAATCCCCTTATTCCCCTCGTTATGTAATATAATGGCCGAGGGGTTTCGTTTTATATATCTTGCCTTTGGGTTTAGTTAGGCTGAGAACCTTTCGACTCAGTGCAAGGGTTAGTTAGGTGCAATATGAACGCAGGTGTTAACGCGCGTGCACGGGGAGAATGTGTCATTCAGAGATGTCAAAATAAAAATCCCAGATAGGACTTGAGGATGTGAATGATGTCATGCACCGGAAGCGTGCGCGGAGGATTTGGGGGATTTTGAGAAAAGTCAGTTAGTAGAGTTGAGTTCGGCCTCGGAGGGAGAAGGCTGACTTTCGCTCGCTCGCCGAGGCCTTGTGTCGGGTGCGCACGTGGTTTGGGGCAGATGGAAAAGTCAGGTGTATCTCTCTCCTTATGTCGAAAAACCTTTTAACTCAAAGGTAATAAAAGGTTTCGTACCTGAACTAAGAAGTCGTAAAGTTTTTTTGTGTTTCGGGATTCCTATGTTCAATGTATATATGTTATGAACATTCTATGTACGTTTCGCATATCCATATCTGGCTATGGTACAGTTAGTTTCATGGCATATCAACCCTTGTTGGTTATTAAATGCTAAACCCTATAATTATGTGAATAAAGATTTAACACTGTGTATTTTTCAACGACAAGCATATCCAAATCTATGTTATTAGTCAACGTACTAGCAAGTCTGGAATTTGTACTCACTAACTACGATGTTGCAGACCCACTAAACCACAAGGACTTTTCCTCTTTTGATATGAAGCTCTTTCCTTAGTAATTTTGAATTTTTTTTTGTTGCTGTTTTCATCCTTTTCATTGTAAAAATAAATACTGTTGTAGTAGTAATACCACGAACAATCGTACCTCGAAGAACCAGAAGGTGCGCTTTCTCTGCTACCGGCACGCAGAAACCAGAAGAAGAAAAGAACGCAAGAGGAGTGACTTATTTTATGGAGGAGAATGTGATAAGCCCACGTGAAGTGGTAATTTACTAAGCTTTTTGCTTAGATGTAGCACAAGGCCGCATGAATTGGGCACCCAAGGAGAATCGAACTCACTCGTGTAGGTTTGCTAGTCTACCTTGCTAACCATTACACCACCCGAGGTGCCCTAAGCCCACGTGAAGTGGTGAGATTTAATGAGCATATAAGAAACTAAGTTTGAGGTGGAAAAAGCAGAGCAGTATTTTGCTCATGTCTGATTGGTGAACATCCATCAGTTTATTTTGCGTGTTAAATAATTTGACTACCCCCCCAATAGGTTGATTCCACTTCGACTAGACTTCTAAAACCACGAACAACTGTCAAATTGGAGAAAAAGACAATTTTGAGAAAAAAAAAAAAAAAAGAAAACATTTATAAAAACTCAAAACAGGAAACAGTTTTCTTTTTTTTTCCCCTCTTTCTAGTTACCTCATCTTTTTTGTATTCAGAGGTTTTCTTAATTCCAGAAATAAGATTAAAGTAGAGCATGTACAAGACATACGCAATCTCTTCATCTCCATCTTCATTTAGTTCAGCCTCCTTCAATAAATTTAAAGTTGCCTTCAGAGCCCTAGAAAAATTAAGAAAAAATATTTTACGGCATATCAACCCTTCATGAGTTATTCAGTACCAAAACCATCTCATAGAAGAACGGAAGGTGGACATTTAACCATAACACAGGAGATAAGGGGGTTCAAACTTTTCTCAAGGGTAAGTGGTGCCTTCAATAAGTTCCAGACTTTCTTTTGTACAGGCATATAAAATTGTTGTAAACTCTTGAAAATTAAGTATGTTATTGCTACACATCTTCTGAGATGACTGACCAATTTTTATGATTTCAGGTTCAAATGAACAGCTACAGCAGAAATTGGAATACACCCTACTAAAGCCTGATTGTCACAGCTGGTGAATTTCAAAAATGGAATCTGGACGTGAGGACACTTTAGAAGAACGATATGCAATAAAATTCTGTTTTAAACTTGGAAAAAATGCCACAGAAACGTATGGAATGCTTCAGACTGCTTTGCAACCATCTTGCATGAATCGAGCATCAGTTTTTGAGTGGCATAAGAGATTCAAGGAAGGCAGGGAGTCTGTGAGGAATAAATGAGAGGTG
This sequence comes from Sepioteuthis lessoniana, assembly GCA_963585895.1. Taxonomy (NCBI): domain Eukaryota; kingdom Metazoa; phylum Mollusca; class Cephalopoda; order Myopsida; family Loliginidae; genus Sepioteuthis; species Sepioteuthis lessoniana. Next base: position 15,606,525 of record OY757944.1, read on the forward strand.
TAGGAGGAGTAAGGAAGTCAATACACCAGAGTTGATTAGCCAAAGGGTTAGGGTTAGGGTTACTATGTTGAGGTTTTAAGGGAGTTGTGGAAGAAATTCCTAGGGAAGAGGCCAGCACTCTTCAAATCGGATCAGTGACATTTCCACCGGGACATTGCACCAGTCCACAACTCCATCCTTGTCACAGACTATTTGACCAAGGTGGGCATCAAGACAGTTCCTCAGCCTCCCTATAGTCCAGACCTTGCTTCCTGTGACTTTTGCTTATTCCCTAAGCTCAGAGGCTGTCGTTATGAGAGAATTGAGGGGATGAAAGAGGCAGTGACGAAGGTCATTGACACGCTCACACAAGAGGACGTCCATGGGACCTTCCAGAAGTTATTGGAACGGCACAACAAGTGCATTGCAGCCGGAGGAGATCACTTCGAAGAGTACTAGAGTTTCATGTATGTACTATCAATAAAAGTGCCCACTTGAAAAAAGTCTGGAAACTTATTTAATGATCCTCGTATATCCAAAAGTGAAATTAATAGCCCGACTGGATTTCGAACTCGCTTACTACGATGTCGAAATCGAATAAGTTAACCACTTCGTCACGAGAACACAATCACCGGTTTGTGGACCAAAATATTACACATGCATGTTTCTTTTAAGGCAAATTTGAATAAAGTGATTTTTCATGGGGTGGACTATTCTTCATTGACTGCCTTTTTTTCGACAGTTATCACCTGTAATATTTGAGCGTGTGGTATTTGGAAAAGTAATTCGAAATACACGTGGGCAAAGATAGTTCTTTTCCATTCCTAAAATCCCAGCGTCGATAAAGAGCACTTGGTGCCCGTGGTGAAATGGTAATCATCGTAGAAAATGGACACGGCGACACGAGTTCAAATCCTCGACGAGACTGATTGCATTTCACATAGCACTAATTCCCTTGGGAAAGGTATGAATCCAATTATTCTCCCTCCAGCTATGGGTAAATAGTAGGGCAGACTAGGTTCTTCGGCCTTGGTGAGGCAACTAGTCTAGGAGAAGGAAAACTCTGAATTCACACCTGTAAAACTCCGCCTAAAAACTGACTTTGTGTCATATCCTGCTCGAGCGGAGGGGTTGGTAAATATGGTTAACCACAACAACACGAACCCCCCACCTTAAAAATTGACCATGAGCCATGACCTGTTCGTGGCCGATTGATTCTATTTGTTTCTTGTTTGGGTGGCACGGACTGCTACAGCACGCAATGAACTAGGAATTCAACTATAGTCATATACGGCACGGCACGGGACGTTAACTATCGAATTCTAGAATTCACTAGCAAGTAGAAAATATTGATCCACAAAAGGAGCATGGCATAAAATTTCAATTTCGACTGTAGTCGCACACGGCATTGTGTTGGGAATTCGTCTACAGTTGTACACGGCAGTGAAAGGTTAATAAACACCTATGAATGTAAATGAATTTAGATTTTTGAATTTAAAACTGGGAACATTTCCAACTCGATGCTCACCTCTCGAAGCTGCTTTAGCGATGGTAAAGTTCAAATGTCAAGATAAGAGAGGAAAAGAGAGGTGACCATTTTGACATTTGCTTTTGCAGCCGGGCCTTTTAGAGCGCTGGGAGAAATCCCAGACCCCACACCAACAAATCGCATAACGTAACAATGGATTAGAATCAAAGGCCCACCACTCCCTTCTAGGAGGTTCATGACCACTGCAACCACGACTGATTTCATCAAGTTTCTTTGATCTCAGATCTACAGACGTTGCAATTTGATTAAATAGTAAATACAGATAGAGTTGTTCGCAGAGTTTGATATGCAAATTTTTTAATTTAAAATGACGGACATGTTTCCAATTCCCTAAGTCGCCAACATGGCTTATTTTCATTCGGCTGTTTGTCTTTATTTCCTTCTTGTGTTTCTTCCATTGTTTCTTTCCTTTCTTTTTTTTCCCTCCATTCTTTCTCTGGGTTATCACTCATAATGTCTCCCATACTTTCCTCCAATTTTGATGATACTCCATAATAACTATCGTCCTATATATTTGTTCAATTTTTCCGTTCATATAACTCTCTCTCTCTCACTCTCTCTCTCTCTCTTTCTCTCTCTCTGTATATATACTATATATATATGTAGAATGTATATGTATAATATATATATATATATATATATATATATATATATATATATATATATAATGTATACATATATATCTCTGTCATCTGTCGCTTCTGGAGGATCATCTAGACAGCATCCTGTGTCTGCACAGAGTTATTTGCATGTCTTTGTGAATGGACCCATCGTAGAACGTCACTTAAGAGTTCGTTCTTGCTTCTCCAGCTGTGTCCCGCATGTCTTGTCCTTTTTATTTGGATAGTTTTAAAGATTGGAGGTAGATGGCTTGTATATATATATATATATATATATATATATATATATATATATATATAATATGATATAATATATACATATATATATAGATATACACACACAATAAAGATACTACATATACATATATATTGAGAGAGACGATATATATATATATATATATATATATATGTACTCGGTATATATATATATATATATATATACAGTTATTGTCGTAGGAAATGGACACGGCGACACGGGTTCAAATCCTGGACGACACTGATTCCATTTAACATAGCACTAATACCCTTGGGAAAGGTATGAATCCAATTATTCTCCCTCCAGCTATGGGTAAATAGTAGGACAGACTGGTTTCTTCAGCCTTGGTGAGGCAATTAATCTAGGAGAAGGAAAACTCTAAATTCAAACCTGTTAAACTCCGCTTAAAAAATTGTCTTTGTTTCATATCCTGCACGAGCGAAGGGGATCGGTAATACACACACACACACACACATATATATATATATATAGTAAAAGTAAAGTTGTCGACCGTAGTCGAGGAAAACCCGAAGGTTCCCTTTTCAATAACTACTACACCGAAGTGTAAGGAAGGCCGCTACTTCTTTCCTTGGATTGGTCCACTTTACCCTTGATGCGTGACTTACAATGCTGAGTGTTAAGCAAAGAGATATCAAGTACCATTTTTGATTTTTATTACTTGACCAGGGATCGAATTGCAGTCTCCCGGGGCATGGGCGAACACTTTACCCAACTGGCCAAACATCGTCTCTCTCTCTCTCTCTCAAAATATACATGTTTGTTTGTATATATATATATATATATATATACTATGTTACTAAAACAACCACTTGTTTAGACCAAGTTTCTTATTGGTTGATAGAAATTTAATAGAATATCAAACGTTTCGGATTATTTTTTACCAGGGGTTTTCCTTTCCTTTCTTTTCCTTTTTTAATGGCATATCAACCTTTGTAGGTTATTTAATGCCTAAGCCATCCTCCGAGAAGAACAGTAGTGGTAATATTTAACCCATAGCTGGGAGGATAAGGGGGTTCATACCTTTCCCAAGGGTATTTGCCCGAAAGGGAATGTAATAGCGCGACTGGGGTTCGAACTCGCTTACTACGATTCCGCTGTCCATCGCTTTAACCATTACACTACAAGGACACCCCTCCGTGGGTTTTGGGAATTGCGTTTATTGTACATTTTTATTTTCATTTTTTGTGTATTTGTTTCTCACGAATCTTTTTAATGCAGTTACATTGTTGTATACTCATATGACAACACAATAAAAACGAGCGACACAGTTCTTTAGAAAAATATACCTTTCACTTTATTGAAAGAGTTGTATGTGAGAGGGAGTTGGAGACCGAATAGAACGGCAACATATTGACCCCCACTCTATTGGCCTTAACCGTATTTCTTTCCCGTTCTCCTGAGCTGCTCAACCGGGGGCCTGGGGGCCCAGCCTCTCTGGGGCATGTTCCTCAATCCAGCATCTTATCTCCAATCGATTGAATTTCCTGTGCACTGAGTTATATAATAGTTCAACGTCCAACTTGTTTTTGTGTGCGTCACAAATCGCACTCGTTCAATCCGTCCACAGTCAAGGTTATATTTTAATATTCCTCGACCGGGTGCACCTGTTATTTACACAGGTGCATTTCCTATTTTGACAGCCTGGCCGGGTCGGAGGTCAATATACAACAATATGACATCATGTACTACTATCTAATATAAATAATTTGCACACTTCTCTATGATTTAATTATTCTTATAAAATACTCATAATTATATTGTTTAAGGTAACTTTTTATAATGAATAATAATTATTAGTTTAACTGATAATAAAAATAATCATAAGTCAACAATTATAGCTTAAAGTGATGATCCAAAATACAAATATTTTACAGCTATATGGCATCAAGTATAACTATTTAAAACAAATGATTTGAGCAAAATTATATGGTTTCAAGTATTTTTATCTAATACTAATAATTACATACTTTCAAGAAATTATGTTTATCTAATAATAGTCATTTGCTTGTACACTGTTATATAATTTCAAGTAACTAATAATAATTATCCTATGTAAACAATTACTGATTCAAGGAACTATTCTTTATACAACTAATTTAACGTTTTATGATATCTAGCATTCTTATCTTATATATATAATTTGCACACAGTTATATAGTTTCAAGTATTCCAATCTAATACTAATAATTCATACAGAATTATATGGTTTATGTGACCATTAATATTTACGGATAATCATTTCTTTACACACAGTTATATGGTTGCAAGTTTTTCAATCTAATACCAATAATTTACTTGGGGCTATAGAATACACCGACTGCTTCTCTGTAGAGGGGATCGCCCCCAACGAGTGTCCTGCATATGACATCTAACAATCTGATGGTGAGGTCTCAGTAATGCTGGGGCTTTGGGGAATACGGAGAACCCCTTCATTGCCATTGTTCCCAGGTCAACTCTGGCCCGGCGTGGTAGCACCTGATAGGGCCCTATCTATGGGTTAAATAGAACTAACGGCATACTTATGCTAAACTGAACTGTTTGATTAAACTGAATAGCTTGAAATAGAAATGTTTTTGACTATTAAACCTTACGTTTAAACTGCGTGCTTATGCTAAACTAGATTATTTGAAATAGACCTGGTTTTTGACATTGAAACTGTATTTACTCTAAACAGAATCTTTTAACATAGAACTGTTTTAACATTTAACTGTGTGAAAACAAAATCTGTACTTATACTAAACTGAATTAACTGAATTAGAACTGCTTGACTAAACTGAATAGCTAGAAATAGAAATGTTTTTCACAATTAAACTCTACTTGCATTTAAACTGCGTGCTTATGCTAAACTGTATTGTTTGAAATTGAACTGTTTTTGACATTGAAACTGTACTTACACTAAACTGAATTGTTATATATAACTGTATGAATAAACTGAATTGTTTGAAATAGAAATGTTTTTGATAATTAAACTGTGTACTCATGCTAAACCGAATTGTTTTAAGTAGAACTGATTATTTACAAAGAAATGGATTTGGCGTTAAATAAACTACAAAGGTTGATATTCTATAAAATCCAACCAACCAACCAACCAACCAATAATTTTTTGCATTTATATGAATTCTAGTTATCATTTATAATTACACTAATTCTAAATAAAAGCGTTAAATGATTATTCTCAAAACAAATGTAAATGTGTCTATGTGCAAACAAATAATTATAGGTTTTGTTTGTTTTTTTATTTAATGACATATCAAACTTCATGGGTTATTTAACGCCAATGTCATCCTTGTGGAAGAATAGCAGTGACACTATTTAACCCATAGCTGGAGGAATAAGGATTGATTTCTGGTTTCTTTGTTTAATGGCATATCAAGCTTTGATGGTTATTTAATGCCAAATCTATCCCTGTAGAAGGACAGTTGTGATACTATTTAACATATAGATGGGGTGGATAAAAGGAACCATGCCTTTCCCCAAGGGTATTAGTCAGAAAGTGAGTGCAATAGCGGGACTGAAGTTCGAAGTCTCTTACTTTGACACTGCAGGTACTACCCCACGGGGACATCGTTGTATAGAGAAAATTTTCTACAACAAAAGTATTATTTATTAGATTTCTATTTTGCCTGTTACGAAACACTCGCAAATCCCGAGGAAAAATTATTGGAATCTTGGAATTTAAGGGATTTTGTATTTCACTGTACCGTAAATTGCCGCTTATAAATTGATACATTTAACTCTGAAAAATTCTCCAAAAAAAATTGTCGCTGACTTATACGGTAGGGACGAAATCGAAACCTTTCCCACTGGTTAAACACTACGTAGTAAAGGTTTCCATTTTAACCCTACTGTATCAGTCGAGTTTTGGTTTTGAAAAAAAAATTCAGGATGAAAACACAACTCATACGCTACAGTTTACGGTAAATTACAAACATATTATAATCCTATTTACCAACCCCTCCGCTCGGGCAGGATATGACACAAGGTCAATTTTTTAAGCGGAGTTTAACAGGTTTGAATTGAGATTTTTCCTTCTCCTAGACTAGTTGCCTCACCAAGGCTGAAGAACCTAGTCTGCCCTACTATTTACCCATAGCTTGAGGGAGAATTATTGGATTCATACCTTTCCCAAGGGTATTAGTGCTATGTGAAATGCAATCAGTCTCGTCCAGGGTTTGAACTCGTGTCCCCGTGTCCATTTCCTACGACGATAACCATTACACCACGGGCACGTCCAAACATATTATAAATGAACCAATGTGGATGACCTCACACTACATGAGAAATAATGTACTTTGACCACATACTAAATTAGAAACAAAATTGAAAATCGCACACTACAATAAACACAAAATGGTAAAGCGCAAATTACAATGGAAATAACACAGTAGACCAAGTACTACCATAGAAATAGTGTGGTAAAGCGAAAACATTTATAGGAATAATGTTGAAGACCAAGAACAACCGTAGAAATACTGGGGTAAAGCGAAAGCATTTATAGGAATAATGTTGAAGACCAAGAACAACCATAGAAATACTGGGGTAAAGCGAAAACATTTATAGGAATAATGTTGAAGACCAAGAATAACCATAGAAATACTGGGGTAAAGCGAAAACATTTATAGGAATAATGTTGAAGACCAAGAACAACCATAGAAATACTGGGGGTAAAGCGAAAACATTTATAGAAATAATGTTGAAGACCAAGAACAACCATAGAAATACTGGGGTAAAGCGAAAACATTTATAGGAATAATGTTGAAGACCAAGAACAACCATAGAAATACTGGGGTAAAGCGAAAACATTTATAGGAATAATGTTGAAGACCAAGAACAACCATAGAAATACTGGGGTAAAGCGAAAACATTCATAGGAATAATGTTGAAGACCAAGAACAACCATAGAAATACTGGGGTAAAGCGAAAACATTTATAGGAATAATGTTAAAGACCAAGAACAACCATAGAAATACTGGGGTAAAGCGAAAACATTCATAGGAATAATGTTGATGAACCAGAACAACCATAGAAATACTGGGGTAAAGCGAAAACATTAATAGGAATAATGTTGATGAACAAGAACAACCGTAGAAATACTGGGGTAAAGCGAAAACATTCATAGGAATAATGTTGAAGACCAAGAACAACCATAGAAATAGTGTGGTAAAGCGAAAACATTTATAGGAATAATGTTGAAGACCAAGAACAACCATATAAATACTGGGGTAAAGCGAAAACATTTATAGGAATAATGTTGAAGACCAAGAACAACCATAGAAATACTGGGGGTAAAGCGAAAACATTTATAGAAATAATGTTGAAGACCAAGAACAACCATAGAAATACTGGGGTAAAGCGAAAACATTTATAGGAATAATGTTGAAGACCAAGAACAACCATAGAAATACTGGGGTAAAGCGAAAACATTTATAGGAATAATGTTGAAGGCCAAGAACATCCATAGAAATACTGAGGTAAAGAGAAAACATTAATTTGAATAATGTTATAAACTCTGTATTACTCTATGTTACAATAGAAAATATGTGATAAATTGCATACACAAATATCACCGTTATTATCTACATAGATTTCATAACAAAAGTTAAATCTTAAAAAAAAAAAAAACATAAATGAATTATGCATTACTCGTAACCTATGGTTTGTAATCAGGGTCACAGTCTGAAAGAAACATCCTACGAAACAATATGCATTGGAAATGATTTTTACTATAAAAATACATTGGAAATGATTTTTGCTATAAAAATGGATTAGAAATGATTTTCACAATAAAAATGCATTTGAAATAATTTTTCCAACATAAAGGGAGGAAATAATTTTCCAATAAAAAGTTAGTAAAAAGGATTTTTACATTAAAAATCCATAGGGAATGATTTTTATGATAAAAATGCATTGAAAATTATTTTTACTATGATAAGGCAGTAAAATAAAAAAAATTAGAAATAATGTTTCCCATAAAAATGCATTGAAAATGATTTTTTAAAATAAAAAGACAGTAAAAATGATTTTTACTTTAAAAATGCTTGGAAGTGATTTTTACAACAAAAATACATTGGAAATGATTTTTCTATAAAAATGCATTAGAAATGATTTTTCCTATGATGATTCATACAATAAAATTCATTAGAAGTGAGTTTTACGATTAAAAAGGATAGAAAATGATTTTCACAATAAAGATGAATTGAAAATGCTTTTATTTATAAAATATGATTGAAAGCAATTTTACAATAAAAATACATTTAAAATTATTCTAATCTAAAAATACGTTGAAAACAATTTTACTAAAAATTGCAGTGAGAACAATGTTACCATAAAAATGCATTGAAAACGATTTTTTAATAAAATCCATTATAAATGATTTTATTATAAAGTTGTTTTGAAAAACTTTTTACAGTAAAAATCATCGGAGATTATTTTTATGATAAAAAGAATTTAAAATGCTTGAGGAAAATCATAGCATATAAAAAAATGCATAGGAAAATATTTCATAATAAAAAGTCATTGTAAATAAATTTTAGTTTTAAAATGCATTGGAAAGGATTATACACTATAAAAATGCATGGCAAATGATTTTTACTATAAAAATGCATCTTGAATAATTTTTACTACGGAAATACATTGGAAATACTTTTTACAATAAAAATGCATTGGAAATGATGTTTAGTATGAAATGTATTAGAAATAATTTTTACTTTAAAAATGCATTGGAAATGATTTTTACTATAAAAATGCAATGGAAATACTTTTTACTATAAAAATGCATTGGAAATGATGTTTAGTATAAAATTTATTGGAAATGATTTTTACTATAAAGATGGATTGGAAATGATTTTTACTATAAAAATGCATTGGAAATGATTTTTACTATAAAAATGCATTGGAAATGATTTTTACTATAAAAATGCATTGGAAATGATTTTTACTATAAAAATGCATTGGAAATGATTTTTACTATAAAGATGGATTGGAAATGATTTTCACTATAAAAATGGATTGGAAATGATTTTTACTATAAAAATGCATTGGAAATGATTTTTACTATAAAAATGCATTGGAAATGATTTTTACTATAAAAATGCATTGGAAATGATTTTTACTATAAAGATGCATTGGAAATGATTTTTACTATAAAGATGGATTGGAAATGATTTTCACTATAAAAATGGATTGGAAATGATTTTTACTATAAAAATGCATTGGAAATGATTTTTACTATAAAAATGCATTGGAAATGATTTTTACTATAAAAATGCATTGGAAATGATTTTTACTATAAAGATGGATTGGAAATGATTTTTACTATAAAAATGCATTGGAAATGATTTTTACTATAAAAATGCATTAGAAATGATTGTTACTATAAAGATGGATTGGAAATGATTTTTACTATAAAAATGCATTGGAAATGATTTTTACTATAAAAATGCATTGGAAATGATTTTTACTATAAAAATGCATTAGAAATGATTGTTACTATAAAGATGGATTGGAAATGATTTTTACTATAAAAATGCATTGGAAATGATTTTTACTATAAAGATGGATTGGAAATCATTTTTACTATAAAGATGGATTGGAAATGATTTTTACTATAAAAATTCATTAGAAATGATTTTTACTATAAAAATGCATTGGAAATGATTTTTACTATAAAGATGGATTGGAAATGATTTTTACTATAAAAATGCATTGGAAATGATTTTCACAATAAAAATTGATTGGAAGCGAGTTTTACTATAAAAACGCATAGGAAATGATTTTTACTATAAAATGCATCGCAAAGGATTTTCATTGTAAAAAATTATTCCAAATGATTTTTACTATGAAAATACGTTGGGAATAATTTTTACTATAAAAATGTATTGGAAATGATTTTCACTATAAAAATGCATTGAGAATGATTTTTTACAAAAAATGCATTGGGAATGATTTTTACTTCAAAAATACATTGGAAATAATTTTTACTATAAAAATACATTGGAAATGATTTTCACTATAAAAATGTAATGAAAATGATATTCACTATAAAAATGCATTTGAACTGATTTTTACTATAAAAATATACTAAAAATGGTTTTTACAATAAAAATGCATTGGAAATGATATTCACATTAAAAATGCATTGGAAATGATTTTCACTATAAAAATGCATTGAGAATGATTTTTACAAAAAATACATTGGAAATAATTTTTACTATAAAAATGCATTGGAAATGATGTTTAGTATAAAATGTATCGGAAATAATTTTTACAATAAAAATGCATTGGAAATGATGTTTAATATAAAATGTATTGGAAATGATTTTCTCTATAAAAATGCATTGGAAATGATTTTTACTATAAAAATGCATTGGAAATGATTTTTACTATAAAAATGCATTGGAAATGATTTTTACTATAAAAATGCATTGGAAATGATTTTTACTATAAAAATGCATTGGAAATGATTTTTACTATAAAAATGCATTGGAAATGATTTTTACTATAAAAATGCATTGAGAATGATTTTTACAAAAAATGCATTGGGATTGATTTTTACTACGAAAATACATTGGAAATAGTTTTTACTATAAAAATGCATTGGAAATGATTTTCACAATAAAAATGCATTAGAACTGATTTTTACTATAAAATCTAATGGTAGCGATTCTACTAAAAATGAATTAGGAATGATTTTCTCATAAAAATGCACTGAAACAAAATTAGCATAAAATTCCATGGAAAATTATTTCATCAAAAAATTAATTGGGAATGGATTTACGATAAAAAGGATTTT